>JAVIAB010000108.1:73617223-73682223 GCA_032433765.1 Megaustenia siamemsis
AAAGTAAGATACAAGTAATGAGTGTCCTTAGAAAGTAAGATACAAGTAATGAGTGTCTATAGAAAGTAAGATGCAAGTACTGATTGACTATAGAAAGTAAGATACAAGTAATGAGTGACTATAGAAAGTAAGTTGCACGTAATGAGTGACTATAGTAAGTAAGATACAAGTAATGAGTGTCTATAGAAAGTAAAATACAAGTGATGATTGACTATGGAAAGTAAGATACAAGTAATGAGTGTCTATAGAAAGTAAGATACAAGTAATGATTGACTATAGAAAGTAATATACAAGTAATGAGTGACTATAGAAAGTAAGAAACAAGTAATGAGTGTCTATAGAAAGTAAGATACAAGTAATGAGTGACTATAGAAAGTAAGATACTAGTAATGAGTGACTATGGAAAGTAAGATACAAGAAAGAGTGACTATAGAAAGTAAGATACAAGGAAAGAGTGGCTATAGAAAGTAAGAAACAAGTAATGAGTGTCTATAGAAAGTAAGATACAAGAAAGAGTGACTATAGAAAGTAAGATACAAGGAAAGAGTGACTATAGAAAGTAAGATACAAGGAAAGAGTGACTATAGAAAGTAAGAAACAAGAGTTACTATAGAAAGTAAGAAACAAGGAAAGAGTTACTATAGAAAGTAAGAAACAAGGAAAGAGTGACTATAGAAAGTAAGAAACAAGGAAAGAGTTACTATAGAAAGTAAGATACAAGGAAAGAGTTACTATAGAAAGTAAGAAACAAGGAAAGAGTTACTATAGAAAGTAAGATACAAGGAAAGAGTTACTATAGAAAGTAAGAAACAAGGAAAAAGTGACTACAGAAATTAAAAGACATGAATAATCATGATTAGCATCATTAGAAATTTGCATCGGAGCTGAAATAAATGTACAAACTCGATCATCTAAACTCTGGGTATTTTTGATAAGTAAAGACACTAGTTACTAATGCTGGCCACATTGTTGATATCAATGTCTCTGATAAACTAAAGAATACGGCTACAAGAAATGGTAGACATACTAGTGAAAGAAAGCAATTAGAAATGTCTCAATCTAATCTAAAGAAAATAGAAGTAATGGTCATGGTGAAGAAACAGTCATCACCATCATGCAACATAAAAATAAATGAGACAATTCTGAAACAAGAGCGCAAAGTCAAATGTTTGGGCACGATAACATCAGATGGGAGATGCACCACAGAAATAAAAAGTAGAATAGCTCAGGCCAAAATAGCATTTCAGAAAATAAAAAACATCTTGTGCAGCAAGTCTATGTCAATAAAAGAGAAAAGAAGAGTTCATCGGTGCTATATAGTGCCAATTATGACCTATGGAAGCGAATCATGGACAATAAAAAAAAATAAAAGATTAGAGGCCCATAAATGGCTTACTAAGAAGAATGTTGAGCGTTCCCTGGACAGCTGAAATGACCAACGAGGAAATTTTGAAAGAGGCCAACACAAAAAAGGAGCTCCTAAAAACATCAATAAGAAACAACTGACATTTTTCAGGCACATCATGAGATGGGGAAAGTTGGAATACTTGGTTACAACTGGCAAATAACAAGGAAAAAGAGTTCATGGACGAGGTTTCTCGTGACAAGGCTTCTCGTGGCACGGTGTTGTGTCGAGGAGTGCGGTTTTGATCCTGTTTTGGGCTGTCTATTCTTCTTTGGTTTTTTTTTTTCTGTTGATTATTTGTGATTATTTTTCCCGAGTGTTGTAAACATGAAAAGATGCGCTCATCTCCTCTGAAATTTCCCTCCAGAATTATATTCATTGATTAATATCTGTCTCTATTATACTCAAAGACAGAGGAGAATAGATAACTTTTTGTCATTCGCACGGAAAACAGTTAACAACAGAATTATTAATAAGATGCGCTCTGGACAGAAAATTGTAAAAAGAATGATCGGCTACCCCAATCGGTGTGGCACTTGATGATTATAAACTGATATATCCCACTTGTCGGATTACACATGACCTGTAGCATGGGTTCATTTCGTTGTCGATGCTCAAAATACGGGAACTTAATACCAGCATTACTGCAACCGTAATGGATAAAACTCGAGCATTGATTTTAGAACTTGCGTTGGTCGGGTAGAATTAAGGTCGGTAACTGCAAACCTAAAGTAGCTTCTGGTAAGGCGCTAAGAAGGGCATCGGATTCTCATTTCATGCTTCCAAGGGTTTCCATACGAATGGATGAGACATTTGTGAACATAATTTAGTATGTCGTGGCGTTAAATCTAGAGATGTTCTCAACTTGTCGAACTTATGTTGCGTTGAATATTTGCGACAACAGTGCCAACGTAGGCAATCTGCTTGTTAAAGTGAGATGTTTTTCTTATTCTAGATCCTTTCAGCGCCTGTCAGGTCTTCTAGTGTATTTTGGGCGAGATGTTATTTAATGAGTCTGCCAATCGTGCTTCTTTTAACAGTATTCTTTTCAGTGTCTCTCTAGGTCAGGGGTAGGCAGACTTTTATTACCTGAGGGTCAAATCTGAAAACTATGAATAAACCGAGGGCCAGATACCCTTACTTAATAAAGCCATTATATAAATTACCTAATTTGCATTAATAAGCGATTGTAATGTACAAACCTTACGGAATAGAGTACATCGGCATTTTAAAATCAAGCACAAGGGCTGATCAAAATAACTTCGCGGGCCTATAATGGACCCGCGGGCCGTAGGTTGCCCACCTCTGCTCTAATTCATGCTATTTCTTTTTTATCCTGATATTTCCATTTTAACAAAAAAAAAACAACCTTGCTTTGAGATTCTCTTGTTGTCTCTCTGATCAACACATGCTCGACATATGTCCATCGTCTCTTCCTAACTGTAGATGAGATCGTTTGTTGCATGGGCTTTCCTCTCATCTCAGTGTGGTGACTGCTCAAACAATAAAGCAAACAGCAATAATAAGAATCAGAGAGACCGAAAAATGTCAACACTTTAATGTTATCTGATCGCCTTCAACTTATTTTGACTTTGCTTCTTTCTCCTCTCCCAGCTTCCTGCAATATTCTATTACCTAACCCACACGAACGTTGCACGATAACACGAACCTGCAGGTTATTCTTATTCAATGGATTGGAATAAAAACTGACCTTCTCACATAACACGTGGCGACAGCATTGACTCATGCTACGTTTATATACGTAGATACGTATAGACATTGCCCGTGACGTTATAGATGAGGTTCCCTAGACAACATCTCCCCCCCCCCTCCCATATATCTTAGAACCATTCCACCTGTGTTTTGAACCTCCAAACTGGTCAACTTACAGGGTATCCTGCGCGGACTTAACCCTCAATCCTTTTCCTTCTGGCTACATCGCTGTACGCAGGGTGATATTGTTATTATTATTATTTCTCATTATAGCTAGAAACTATTTTGTTTGAGATACTTCATTATTAGCCAGCAATGTAGGGTTAACTTTATTTACTTACATATCAATGTGTGTGTGTGTGTGTTGTTTGTTCCTGCTGAAGGCATATTGAGTCGAAACGTCGTTCAATTGTATCATCTATTCATTACGTAAAGTTTTAACCATACCATTTCATTTCTCCTAAAGATAGAGCTAAATTGCTTCGCACTGTTGGCTTGAATATTCAAAAGAAACGAAACCAAAATCGAGCAAACCCACATCAGAGATCTATGAGACGTAATATAAGAACCATTATATCGAACATGGAGCAAACAAGTGGAGCAAAGTCGGATCTCATTTCATTTCCACTTAATCTTCCTTCCCAGACATTTCTGTGAATGTATTAGTTGCACATTCGCTGTGTGCTGTCTTCTCTACGATATGATCTTGGGCAACAAGCGCTAGTCGACCCAAGCGCAAAAAATGGGTTCCATTAATTCCAAATTTAACACACCCTTTAGTAGGGGAATAACTCTGAGTGGAACTTTTCTTTCCAATGCAACAAATCTTCCGATTATCTGCCCAACGGAACTCGGCCATTGAAAGAGTTCACGGACAGAAGAACGAACGATTGGTTTCCTTCCGGCTTTGACTAAGAGAAGTACTAGAGTCCATGGTAATGTGTCTTGGTGTGTGTGGGTGAGTGTGCGGGGGTGTGTGAGAGAGAGTGTGTGTAAATGCATGTGTGTGGGTGTGAGTGGGATGTGAGTGTATGTGCTTGTGTGAGAGTGTGTGTAAGTGTACATGTGTGTATATGCGCGTGTGTGTAAGTGTGTGTGTGGGTGAGTGAATGTGTGTGTTTGCTTGTGAGTGTATGTGGGTGTCTGTTAGATTATGATTGTTTTTTTATATAAATATTTTAAATAGATGTTAAATCAAGACATGGAAGCAGTGTTCATGTATCAATCACACATCACATCGATCGTCAGCATTAGTCAATAATTGATACTTGTTAACTTCTTTACTTTTGAGACAGTGCTATAGGATTGAAAGAAATATCTGAATGTTTAAAAACAAAACAGACAATGAAGAGACACAACCTCTGACATGGAACCATCAGTAAGACTTTGATGAAGGTCCCTTCACATTAACTAACAAAATGCTCAAGTTAGACACAAGATCTGAGTACATTAACTATAAATAATAAAAATAGACAGACAGAGAGACAGACAGACGGACAGACAGACGGACGGACAGACAGATAGATAATCTTTTTTACAAGCCATCTTCTTTTCATACACCTCGTGGTTGGGACAGGCTGCATCTATTATCTACTCACCATCTTGTCATGTCCGTTCACATCGCTCTCTCTCTCTCTCTCTCTCTCTCTCTCTCTCATCTTCAAATCCACTGAGTTTAAACTAATTGCTCTAAAGAAGAGAACAGGTAAATAAAAGTAGTGCTGCCGTAAAGCTGGAAGCAAGAGAAAGTAGTGGTTTGTACCGTACTCTCCTACAAGGTATAGTGAGAGCTTTACAAAAAAAAAACGAACACAACAAAATACTAACGTTTCGGCCTACATGTGGCCTTCCTAAGAAGACAATAAAAACATAAACAAATAACGAAATAAAGATAAACTCTACTACATCTAGGATTAGCGTGACAGGTAAATGAAGGAGAAATAAACAGAGGGATAAGAGATGAAATGGTGAACCGAAAGAGAGATGTGCTTGATACCGGAGGATAAAAATGGATAATATGTGAAAATTAGTGAGCTAAAATGTATATACAATTAAAGCGAGACTTAACTGAGGCATGGTCCAAAAGCTCCCAACGAGTAGATGAATAATTGTCCTTACCCCGCTCCTCATATGACGAGAACATGTTTAGCACGACGGGTCCGCTCCGGAATCACTTCCCACACCTCCCTTAAGTTTATGACAGGTCTCTCTATTTCGGATAACCAGGTCTTTGACTGACCATAGTCTCATTTTTAAATCTCTTCTCTCTGTCTATTTCTCCTTCTGTCTATCGTTTTCCCCCAAATAATCTCTGCTGAGATGAAATTTGTTAGACGAATGACGGGAAACAGCCTGAGAGAGAAGATTGTAAATTAAGAAATGAGAAAAAAAAGCTAGGAATAACCCCCGCCATAGAATACATAAAGAAACAACAGATAAAATGGTTTGGTCACGTGACAAGGCAGAGTGATCGAAACACAACACAACGAGCCTTCATTAAACGTTGTGAGAACACCAGACCCAAGGGTCGACAACGAAAAGGATGGATCGACGGAATGTTAGAAACACTAGGAAACATAACAGCAGCAGAGGCGAACAGAAAGTAAAAGATCGCAATTTATATCTCTCATTGACGCTGAAAGGGAAATGAGGAAGGAAAGAGGAAAATTAAGATGATGATGAGTAATTTGGATATAATCAAAGGTGGTTAATATGAAAAAGAAAAACGACAACTCTCATTTCAAATGCGGTAACATATCATTGTATCTTACGTCACATCCGTACATTGTATATTACGTCACATCTGTACATTATATCTTACGTCACATCCGTATATTATATGTTACGTCACATCCGTACATTATATCTTACGTCACATCCGTATATTGTATCTTACGTCACAGGAAGAATTTTCAGGTTGACTTTTGACCTGATATTTTTCGACATAAAAAAGTTATTGCAAGTTACTTTATATGAAATAGTTCCTTTAATTATCGCCCTAATTATCATAATTAAGTCATACAATATTATATTTTTGCATTGTAAGTTACGAAAAACGTTGATTTTGCTGCTATTAATGAGGTTCTTAAAATTCTGTTTATTTTGTATATATATATATATATATATATATATATATATATATATATATATATATATAAAGACGCAGTGCCGTAAGTAAGGGAGATTTTAGTAAATTTGATCCTGTTTGCCTATACCTCTTCGTTAGTATAAAGAGGGTACAGATTCATCGTATTAGTTAAACTACTCTTGTCATGGCAACTAGGGAGGTGATTACTGAAATGACATACATAGTTCTCATATATATTTAAAAAATTGAGAGATGTCATGATGTTCTAGAAGGTTTGATCTCCATAGACATTGAAGCCCATTTATTAGTAACGGCTCGAATTACTTGAACTATATCATGGCTGACGATATGGTGGCTGGTTGTCATCATCATCATTTGCCGTACCGGTTGTCGTTGGCGATCATGTCCTTCCACAATCTTCTATCTACAGTGCATCGTATGAGTTCTGTTGTTGATTGTTTTCCATGCCATGACACCAAGCTATCCAGTATTTTCTCTCTTTGTCGTCCGCGATCTCTCTTTCCTTTTATTTAGCCAGTTGTAACCAAGTATTCCAATTTTCCTCTTCTCATAATGTGCTCAAAAAATGTTGAATGCTTCTTTCTGATGTTTCTTAAGAGCTCCCTTTTTGTGTTGGCCTCTTTGAGAACTTCCTCATTGGTCTTTGTAGCTGTCCAGGAAAATTTCAACATACTGGTTGTACTGGCTGGTTGTACACTGACATTTAACTCATTGTGGTTGTACTGGCTGGTTGTACACTGACATTTAACTCATTGTGGTTGTACTGGCTGGTTGTACACTGACATTTAACTCATTGTGGTTGTACTGGCTGGTTGTACACTGACATTTAACTCATTGTGGTTGTACTGGCTGGTTGTACACTGACATTTAACTCATTGTGGTTGTACTGGCTGGTTGTACACTGACATTTAACTCATTGGGCCGGAATATGATTGTGTTATGTATTCTGATAAAATATTAGAGAAGTCGTGGCCTCCGTCGCCTCCTCTTATCATCCGCTACTGATAGATTGCTTTTTTCTGAGGAACTACATTTCTTCTTTCTTTTTTCTTTTTCTGCTGTCATCCACCCCCGACCCACTATATAAATCTTGTAGTTCATCGCGTAAACTGAGGAAAATAATAGAACATTGATGTTAGCTCATGCATTCCTGTTATTTATTATTATTATTATTATTTATTATTATTATTATTTACTATTATTGTTATTTATATTATTATAAATGACAAAGCTTCCAGACATGTCACATCTAACCAAGGGAAGAAGGTGGTCATATTTTGGCCAAGCAATGAGAGGAGAGAACAAGAGAATCTCAAAGCAAGCACACACACAAATTCAGAGGGTAAAATAAAAAAGATGTCGGTCTAGAGAAACCGTAAAAAGAACACTCAAACAACAGCTGGCATTAGCTCCACGCGCCACGATTGAGCAACTCCCCCCAAAAAAAGCCGTGTGGCGAAACACAATCGGATCTCGCTAACCTTAAAGGGCTAGACATGGGATCACACTACCCAGAGAGGGCTAGACATCGGATCACACAACCCAGAGAGGACTAGACGTCTGATCTCACTACCCAGAGAGGGCTAGACATCTGATCTCACTACCCAGAGAGGGCTAGACATCGGATCACACAACCCAGAGAGGACTAGACGTCTGATCTCACTACCCAGAGAGGGCTAGACATCTGATCTCACTACCCAGAGAGGGCTAGACATCGGATCACACAACCCAGAGAGGACTAGACGTCTGATCTCACTACCCAGAGAGGGCTAGACATCGGATCACACTACCCAGAGAGGACTTGACATATGATCTCACTACCCAGAGAGGGTTAGACATCTGATTTCACTACCCAGAGAGAGCTAGACATCGGATCTCACTACCCAGAGAGGGCTAGACATCGGATCACACTACCCAGAGAGGGCTAGACATCGGATCACACAACCCAGAGAGGACTAGACGTCTGATCTCACTACCCAGATAGGACTAGACGTCTGATCTCACTACCCAGAGAGGGCTAGACATCTGATCTCACTACCCAGAGAGAGCTAGACATCGGATCTCACTACCCAGAGAGGGCTAGACATCTGATCTCACTACCCAGAGAGAACTAGACATCTGATCTCACTACCCAGAGAGAACTAGACATCTGATCTCAGTACCTAGATACCAGGGAAGGGTAACGCCACTAGGAAACCATAGATTCAAACTGCAACATTCTCATTGTGGCGGGATTCGTACCCAAGACCTTCCTGTGTAGTTGCCAACGTATTACCTCTAGACAACGCAGTCGACCCCCCCCCCCCCCAATATATATATATATATATATATATATATATATATATATATATATATATATATATATATATATATATATATATAACTCTTGTATTAAAGTGTGTTGCTTTAATTGTGGATTCTTTGAGCTACCTCAGGGATTCACCTGAACATCAACATTAATTAAATTGTTTTATTTGCTCTCGTAGCCCCGGGAATGCAGACACGGATATGTTTCGATACTTGTCAGATGAACCAAGTACTTTGTTTCAAAGCCGTGATATAATCTGCGACTGACAGTACTCATATTTTACGACTTCATTACAGCCCATGAGAATATTAGAACGGGTAGTGAGACCCTGTTACTGTGAGTTGTGTACAAGACTGGAGTTTGATCAAGAACTGAACTTGTGGTGGGTTAGAGATACTTGTTCTATCATACTCATCATTGAGTGCCGTTTTCGCATCGAAGGTTGGCTACCATGGAGCGTCATTCCGCTCTTTCTCTTGCTTTGATAGTACAGGTTGTCATAGGCTGCTTGTTCATCCTTTGATGTTACTCGCCTATATTAGTCTTGGTCTGCCTTTGCCTTTTTTACCTTGTATTTTCCGCTCCGAGATAACGTTTAGTAGGCTGTTGTGTCTTTTAACATGCCCCAAAAATCTCATTTGTCTTCTTTGAATTGTGTTTAGTAGTTCTCTTTTCATTTGTTGTTATTTGTAGATGTGATTGTTTGTTTTCTGTTCTTTGCAAACAATTCTTGTATTCATTACGATTCTATATATCCACATTTCAATGGCTCCAATTATCTGTTCTGTTTTCTTGTCTAATGTCCATGTTTCTGCACCATACAGAAATTTTCCATTGAGAAAACGTACCATTTTGCCATTGTTAATTTTAGCCCTGGTGTTTATGTACAAAGATTATAATTTTGTCCCAAAGACAGACCATCTACTGACTCTCTGAAATTATTGATATGAGAGAAGTGGATTGCAAGCTTTAGATAATATCAACGATCTCTACTATTTTAACAATCTTTACTATCTTAATTATCTTTACCGCATTACTAGTGTCTGCGGGGCAGACATATAGTACGGCATTACTAGTGTCTGGCGGGGCAGACATATAGCACCGCATTACTAGTGTCTGGCCGGGCAGACATATAGTAACGCATTACTAGTGTCTGGCGGGGCAGACATATAGTACTGCATTACTAGTGTCTGGCGGGGCAGACATATAGTACCGCATTACTAGTGTCTGGCGGGGCAGACATATAGTACCGCATTACTAGTGTCTGGCGGGGCAGACATATAGTACGGCATTACTAGTGTCTGGCGGGGCAGACATATAGTACGGCATTACTAGTGTCTGGGGGGGGCAGACATATAGTACGGCATTACTAGTGTCTGGGGGGGGGCAGACATATAGTACTGCATTACTAGTGTCTGGCGGGGCAGACATATAGTACGGCATTACTAGTGTCTGGCGGGGCAGACATATAGTACGGCATTACTAGTGTCTGGCGGGGCAGACATATAGTACCGCATTACTAGTGTCTGGCGGGGCAGACATATAGTACGGCATTACTAGTGTATGGCGGGGCAGACATATAGTACCTCATTACTAGTGTCTGGCGGGGCAGACATATAGTACGGCATTACTAGTGTCTGGCGGGGCAGACATATAGTACCTCATTACTAGTGTCTGGCGGGGCAGACATATAGTACCACATTACTAGTGTCTGGCGGGGCAGACATATAGTACCACATTTCTAGTGTCTGGCGGGGCAGACATATAGTACCACATTACTAGTGTCTGGCGGGGCAGACATATAGTACCACATTACTAGTGTCTGGCGGGGCAGACAGATAGTACCACATTACTAGTGTCTGGCGGGGCAGACAGATAGTACCACATTACTAGTGTCTGGCGGGGCAGACATATAGTACGGCATTACTATATACATATATATATACATATATATATATATATATATATATATATATATATATATATATATATATATATATATATATATTTATATATAAGCTGTGTCGATTAATAAATCAATAAATTTAATCAAAGAAGGAATGTTATTGTTGAGAATAAACATACTATCGGGACAGATTGTCCATTGACAATTCCCAGTCCTGAGGTACCACACCGATTGCTATGAGCGATCATTTCCTGCAACAATCTCCAGTCTGTTGCGGTGTAAATCATTTCCACTGATGATTGTCTATTCTATCCATGCTACCAGTTTCATTGCAGTCAGGAGTTCCCCATATCCGCTCCACCGCTTGTCACAACATTTCCCAAAATGCATCATTAAAATTTCTTGACAAGGTCGTTCCATGCATGTCCTACTTGATTGCACAGGCTACGATTCCAAACCTGGTGATTGTCATTCCACAATGTCAAGCTGTCATGCTTCTTCTCTTTGTTGTCCATGGTCTCTTTTTCCAGATAATATTTGTTTGTTCTTACTCCTCCTGTGTTGCAGTTATCACCTTCTGGTAACCTGTCCAAAAAGGTAATGCCATCGAGAAGAAACATTGACCTCGGCCACAAAAACAGCTTTTCCCGACTACAGTTTGTTGATGTGAAATTTAATAAGGGCACTCCTGAACGAAACCATTACTGTACGGCAATTAATTGTTTATAGTCAAAGTAAAAAATGTAAAGTACCCCCCGTCACGCCAAGTGGCGTATAGGGAATATGGTGTTAGTGACCATCAATTTTACGGACCACTAGACACATGATTTTTGGGGTATTGTGGTCGGTATTACGCCCGTGCCGCTTTACTTTTCCAGAAAAAAATCCGGTACCCATTAAAGATTGGGTGAACCGGAGCCGTCGGTTGGGATCAAACCCTACCTCTTGTCCTTTGTAGTCCAGTTCACTAACCGCTGAGCTGTCGCGGCTCACTAACCATTACTGTACGGCTGTCAATCGTTGTTAGTCAAAGAGTAGCATTTAAGTGATTCATGACCTTAGATTCACCCATTGTTATAAATTGTTCTTTAAAACGTTATGTCTTGTTGTAAAGCCGATCACGTGGTTAATGGGGCCTGATCCGGGGACGAGAAAAGAACATTTACGCTGTCACCTGTCACGTCCGTGTGGCTACCAGGGCTCTGACCACGTTGACGGGAGATAAGGATAGAGCCACTGTCATCTGTCACGTCTGTGTGGCTACTAGCGCCCTGACTGCGTTGAGGGTAGACAAGGATAGAGCTATTGTCATCTGTCACGTCCGTGTGGCTACCAGGGTTCTGACCACGTGGAGGGTAGACAAGGATAGAGCCATTGTCACCTGCCACGTCCGTGTGGCTACCAGGGCTCTGACCACGTGGAGGGGAGACAAGGATAGAGCCATTGTCATCTGTCACGTCTGTGTGGCTACTAGCGCCCTGACTGCGTTGAGGGTAGACAAGGATAGAGCCACTGTCATCTGCCACGTCCGTGTGGCTACCAGGGCTCTGACCACGTTGAGGGGAGACAAGGATAGATCCACTGTCATATGTCACGTCCGTGTGGCCTCCGGCGCCCTGACTGCGTTGAGGGGAGATAAAGATAGAGCCATTGTCATATGTCACGTCCGTGTGGCTACCTGAGCCCTGACCACGATGAGGGAAGACAAGGATACAGCCACTGTCATATCTTACGTCCGTGTGGCTACCGGCACCCTGACCACGTTGATGGGAGACAAGGATAGAGTCACTGTCATATGTTACGTCCGTGTGGCTATCAGCGCCCTGACCACGGTGAGGGGAGACAAGGATAGAGCCACTGTCATATGTTACGTCCGTGTGGCTATAATTGCCCTGACCACGTTGATGGGAGACAAGGATAGAGTCACTGTCATATGTTACGTCCGTGTGGCTATCAGCGCCCTGACCACGTTGACGGGAGACAAGGATAGAGCCACTGTCATATGTTACGTCCGTGTGGCTATAATTGCCCTGACCACGGTGAGGGGAGGCAAGGATAGAGCCACTGTCATATATTACGTCCGTGTGGCTATCAGCGCCCTGACCACGGTGAGGGGAGACAAGGATAGAGCCACTATCACCTGTCACGTCCGTGATTCTACCATTGCCCTTGACTGCGTTGAGGGGTGACAGTTGAGGGGAGACAAGGATAGAGCCACTATCACCTGTCACGTCCGTGTGGCAACCGCTACGTTGAAAACGTTGGGGGGAGACAAGGATAGAGCCACTGTCATATGCCACGTCCATGTGGCTAACAGCGCCCTGACTGCGATCAGGGGAGACAAGAATAGAGCCACTGTCATATGTCACGTCCGTGATTCTACCATTGCCCTGACTGCGTTGAGGGGTGACAGTTGAGGGGAGACAAGGATAGAGCCACTATCACCTGTCACGTCCGTATGGCAACCGCTACGTTGAAAACGTTGGGGGGAGACAAGGATAGAGCCACTGTCATATGCCACGTCCATGTGGCTAACAGCGCCCTGACTGCGATCAGGGGAGACAAGAATAGAGCCACTGTCATATGTCACGTCCATGTGGCTAACAGCGCCCTGACTGCGATCAGGGGAGACAAGAATAGAGCCACTGTCATATGTCACGTCCGTGATTCTACCATTGCCCTGACTGCGTTGAGGGGTGACAGTTGGGGGGAGACAAGGATAGAGCCACTGTTATATGTCACGTCTATGTGGCTACAGGCGCCCTGACCACGTTGAGAGGAGATAAAGATAGGGCCACTCTCATATTTCACGTCCGTGAGGATACCCTCGCCCTGACCACGTTGATGGGGAGACAAGAATAGAGCCACTGTCATATGTCACGTCCGTGAGGATACCGGCGCCCTGACCACTTTGAGGGGAGACAAGGATAGAGCTACTGTCATATGTCACGTCCATGTGGCCACCGAAGCCCCGACTACGTGTAGAAGAGACAAGGATACAGCTACTCTCATATGTCACGTCCTTGTGGCTACCGGCGCCCTGACCACGTTGCGGAGAGATAAAGATAGAGCCACTATCATATGTAATGTCCGTGTGGCTGCCGGCGCCCTGACCACGTTGAGGGGAGACAGGGATAGGGCCACTCTCATATGTCACGTCCGTGAGGATACCCTCGCCCTGACCACGTTGAGGGGGAGACAAGGAAAGAGCCACTCTCATATGTCACGTCCGTGAGGATACCCTCGCCCTGACCACGTTGAGGGGGAGACAAGGAAAGAGCCACTGTCATATGTCACGTCCGTGAGGATACCGGCGCCCTGACCACTTTGAGGGGAGACAAGGATAGAGCTACTGTCATATGTCACGTCCATGTGGCCACCGAAGCCCCGACTACGTGTAGAAGAGACAAGGATACAGCTACTCTCATATGTCACGTCCTTGTGGCTACCGGCGCCCTGACCACGTTGCGGAGAGATAAAGATAGAGCCACTATCATATGTCATGTCCGTGTGGCTGCCGGCGCCCTGACCACGTTGAGGGGAGACAGGGATAGGGCCACTCTCATATGTCACGTCCGTGAGGATACCCTCGCCCTGACCACGTTGAGGGGGGGACAAGGAAAGAGCCACTGTCATATGTCACGTCCGTGAGGATACCCTCGGCCTGACCACGTTGAGGGGGAGACATGGATAGAGCCACTCTCATATGTCACGTCCGTGAGGATACCCTCGCCCTGACCACGTTGAGGGGGAGACAAGGAAAGAGCCACTGTCATATGTCACGTCCGTGAGGATACCCTCGCCCTGACCACGTTGAGGGGGAGACATGGATAGAGCCACTCTCATATGTCACGTCCGTGTGGCTACCGGCGCCCTGACCACTTTGAGGGGAGACAAGTATAGAGCTACTGTCTTATGTCACGTCCGTGTGGCTATCGGCGCCCTGACCCGGTCTTCGCCGGTTTTACGGAGTTCGTGATTCTGAACTGAGGCTATCTTCAGTGCTTTCGCTTCTTCGTTGTTCATATTGGACAACTTTGTGAGGAGGGGAATCATAGCAATTATAGATTTGTCGGTTGCGCACTAAATTTGCCAGGAGCAAAGCTAAACATCTTGAAATGTTGGAGGCAAATAAATGAATATCATCCTGGAGGGTAACTTCCATGGTGATCAGCGATTCATTTCAGAGTAAGAGGTATTTTTCTTTCATTATCATTGAGTGCCTTCTCCGCAACGAAGGTTGGCTACCATGGATCGCCATTTTACTCTGTTTCTTGCTTTGATGGTGCAGGCTGTCATAGATTGACTTGTCCATCTTCTGATGTTACTCGTCCATGTTAGTCTTGGTCTGCCTCTGCCTCTTTTACCTTGCATTTTCCCTTCCAATATTAATTTTAGTAGGCTGTTGCGTCTTTTAACATGCCCCACAAATTTCATTTGTCTTGTCTTAATTGTATTCAGTAGTTCTCTTTTTATTTTCAGTTGTTTTAAAACTTCATCGTTTGTTATATTTTCTTTCCATCCAATTCTACCTATTCTTCTATATATCCACATTTCAAAGGCTTCAATTTTGTGTTCTGTTTTCTTGTCTAATGTCCATGTTTCTGCACCATACAGGAATATTGAGAAGATGTAACATTTTGCCATTCTTAGTTTCAGCCCTGTTGATATTTGTTTTGTTGTTAGTATATTTTTCATGGCATTAAAATTACTTTTTGCCATACCTATTCTTTTGTTTATTTCAATTTTACATTTTCCATCGTTGGTATTTTTACAACACTCGAAAAAAACCGACAAATAAACAAACACAACAACAAAAATAATAGACTGCCCAAAGCAGGATCGAACCCTTACACGTCGACACCGCACCATGCCATGAGGAACAAACATTAAAGCACACGACCAACTAAGCTAACTAAAAGGAGTAGCTATTATTGACAATGTCTTTCATGCATGTGCACTGATGTCTATAGCATAGGGTTACGAACACAACTCAGGAATAAATTGTATATTTGAATTTTGCCATAAAGACAAGTATCTCCCAGATAGGGTAGGGCTGACTACTTGAATTTTGTACATGCTTTGGTTTTACGCAAGAATTGCCTTTCAATGTCAGGATCTCTCTATTTGAAGTCGTGACCTCTAATGTAGAAATGTGCGTTCGCTGTTTTTGTCAAGTTGTTCAAAGAAACACTTAACGTGAGTCCTGAGTTCGGCTGCAAATATTGAGATGTATGCCCAGGTTCAAAGTATGTTGACCATTTATTGACAGCTCGTGTCAGGGGTGTCGGAAATTTGATTCGCTCGCCTCGTCGCTGGTGTGAGATCTACGAATGACCACACCAAATAGGACTTGTGTTAATAGCCTTCGTTTCAAACTTTCGTTAGTGAATGTCTGTATGTCTGTCTGTCTTCCTGTCTGTTTGTCTGTCTTCCTGTCTGTCTGTCTTCCTGTCGGTCTGTCTTCCTGTCGGTTTGTCTTAATGTCTGTCTTTCTTCCTGTCTGTCTTTTTTCCTGTCTGCCTTCATGTCTGTGTGTCTTTCAGTCTTCATGTCTGTCTTCCTATCTGTATGTCTTCATGTTTGTCTGCCTGTCTTCCTCTTTGTCTCTCTATCTTCCTCTCTGTCTGTCTATCTTCATGTCTGTCTTCCTGTCTGTCCGTCTGTCAGCATTTATCTATTTGTCACTCAGTTATTTCGTAAACTTGTTCTAATACTATCTATCTACGTATCTGCCATCTTTTTGCTTGTCAGTACGATTGTCAGTGTGATTGACAAAATTGACAATCACGAAGATACAGACCTTCATTAATGGATGCTTATGCAAAATAAAAGGATGGAAATGGCATGACAAAATCACTAACATAGAATTATGGAAATGTACCATTCAAACACCAGTGGATAAAGAGATACAGCGAAGACGATGGCGCTGGATAGGACACACACTACGGAAGCCAACTGAGAGTATTACACAACATGCCCTTTTTGGAGTCCCCAAGGGAAAATACAAAGAGGAAGACCAAGGAATTCTTGGAGAAGACAGATATAAGCAGAGATGAAGATGATGGGGATGACATGGAATGATCTTAAAAGAATGGCAAAAAACAGAACGACTTGGAAAGTGTTTGTTGAAGACCTATGCTCCACTGAGAGCTGAAAGTGTTTGTTGAAGACCTATGCTCCACTGGGAGCTAAAAGGTAGAAGAAGAAGGAGAGATTGTCAGTGTGTTTATTTCTTTTTAAATTAAATTGACAACATAACGAAACTGTTAACATCCAATCCTTCTACAGAGGATAATATCAAACGTCTGTCAATACACATCATCAAGTGCCGTGCCTGCAGGTATAGGTGATCATGTTCCTCTACAGCTTTCATTTTCGACATTTATTAATCATTTCTGTTGTTGACCTTCTGCCAAGACATTCTCTTAAGCTGTCTGATATATTTTCTCTTTGCTTCTCACTATATCTTCGTCTCTCAATTTTCCCAGTGTCACAATAAATTCCAAATATGATTCCTTCTCATTACATTGGCAGAAAATGATGATTGTTTCTTACTTAATTAGCTCTCTTTTAACTTTGGTCTCTTTTAGACGTTTTCATTACTCTTCTTAGCTGTCCATGGTATTCTCAATATTCTTCTGTGAAATCACATTTCTACAGTCTCCATTGATTTTCTTGTCTGTTGTCCAACTGTCAATGATTCACATGCATATGTTAAGACTGGCTTTACGTAACATTTAAAAGCTCCGTTTTCTGGTTTCCTTTGATTACGCAGTATCTTCCTCCTCTTTTGGAAAGCTGGTTTAGCCTGAGCCATTCTGCATCTCACCTCTGTTGTACATCTACCATCTCACCTCTGTTGTACATCTACCATCTCACCTCTGTTGTACATCTACCATCTCACCTCTGTTGTACATCTACCATCTCACCTCTGTTGTACATCTACCATCTCACCTCTGTTGTACATCTACCATCTCACCTCTGTTGTACATCTACCATCTCACCTCTGTTGTACATCTACCATCTCACCTCTGTTGTACATCTACCATCTCACCTCTGTTGTACATCTACCATCTCACCTCTGTTGTACATCTACCATCTCACCTCTGTTGTACATCTACCATCTCACCTCTGTTGTACATCTACCATCTCACCTCTGTTGTACATCTACCATCTCACCTCTGTTGTACATCTACCATCTCACCTCTGTTGTACATCTACCATCTGAGGTTAACATTGTTCCCAGATATTTAAATTCATTTACCTGTTTTAATATTGTTCCAAATGTCTTTATCGTGTATTGCGGTGATATCTTCATTTTTGTTGATACCTTCATTTCTATCTTTTTGCATTTGAGGCTGAGTCAATACTCACTCAACAATAATGACCATAAATTACCCATCGATGCTACTGCCAGTACAATAATAAATAATATTGAAACACTCCATATTAAAAAAAAAAAATCATTCTTTGTTCATCCTTATTCTTCATTCCTATAACAACCAATATTGCATACACGATTATGTTATGTTGTGTTGAGATCGTCATCACAACACACCGGTCACACCCATAGGTGGTCGACCTACTGGGAACCTTCCAGGAGAACACCCAGCCACGTGCACGAACTCCGGTGCATTGCCTGGTGTCCATTCTTGATAGATCTCTAACAAAGTTGTCTATATGGTTAAAGTTGTCTAAATGGTTAAAGTTGTCTAAATGGTTAAATTTGTCTAAATGGTTAAAGTTGTCTAAATGGTTGAAGTTGTCTAAATGGTTAAAGTTGTCGATATGATCAAAGTTTTTTTATATTGCCTAAATTTTCTATATTTTTAAAGTTGTCTAAATGGTTAAATCTGTCTATGTGGTCAAAGTTTTCTATGTGATAAAAGTTGTCTAAATTGTTAAAATCGTCTAAATGGTCAAAGTTTTCTAGATGGTTCCAGCGAAGGAAATGAGGATGGAAAAAAAAAAAATCCCGAGGGGAGATATAATTTGTGGTCTTTTGCTCTTTTCTTCGCCTCTGTTTCTTTTATGTTTCCTAGTGTTTCTAATATTCCATCAGTCCATCTTTTTCGTGATCGGCCCTTGGGTCTGGTGTTCTCACAACGTTTATTGAAGGCTCGCCGTGTTGTGTTTTGATCTTTCTGCCTTGTCACGAGGCGAAGCCATTTAATCTCTTGTTTCTCTATGTACTCTATAGCGGGGATTAGTCTTACCTCTTTTCTCATTTCTTCATTTCAGATACTATCTCCCAGATTGTTTCCTGTCATTCGTCTAACACATTTCATATCGGTAGAGATTATTTTTTTTATTGTTCTTGCATCTGCGGTCCAGGAATGACATTGGTAGCACAACGTTGGGATGGCGATTCTATTGTAGAGTGCACGTTTGCCTCTAGGGTGATTTCCATGTTGGACAATAGTGGTTACAGCTGTCCCATGATTTGACAAGCTTCGTTATATTTTGAGCCTCTTTCCACTGCCTGTGAACTGTCGTTTGTCACTAGACTTCCAAGATATTTAGATTCACCCACTGTTCAGTTGATCAATCGAATTCTCCAGGTAAAACTGTCATCTCTTCAGCTGAGAATATTGCTAATTATTTTCTCTCGCTGTGAACAAGGAAATAACAGCAAGTTAGACAATTACAGAAGACAGCCAATGAAATATTACAGCAAGTTAAACAATTACAGAAGACAGTCAATGAAATAACTACAGCAAGTTAGACAATTACAGAAGACAGCCAATTAAATAACTACAGCAAGTTAAACAATTACAGAAGACAGCCAATGAAATAACTACAGCAAGTTAAACAATTACAGAAGACAGCCAATGCAATATTACAGCAAGTTAAACAATTACAGAAGACAGCCAATGAAAGCCATCTCTATGAGTGTACAGCAGTTAATGAAGCATAAATCCTTGAAGAGATTAAAACTACGTTCGACAAAAATAAATGATTAAAGGGACAGAAAATATACGCGTCTAACCAGCATGCTATTAGTACTGTCAACATTGACAGTCTTGATTTCCTGCAGAATTGATTGGTTTCATATGGGGCGACAACAAATGCAAAGAGATCGTAGTATACACAATCTCAGTGGGTTCCAGAAATGAACGTATTCTACCACAAATGAATTAATTTTTTCTTCCTCTATTTCTTTTATCTCTAATTTAAGTATCAGCTTCGAGAGGAGATATAATTTGCGGTATTTTACTCATTGATAGCCTCTCCTGCTGTTTTGTTTCCAAGTGTTTCTAATATTCCATCAATCCATCATTTTCGTTGTTGGACCTTGAGTCTGGTGTTCTCGCAGCGTTTATTAAAGGCTCATTGTATTGTGTTTTGATATTTCTGTCTTGTCACGTGGCCAAATTATTGTATCTGGTGTAAAGACATTGACAATATGAATACAATACGATAAATGGTTCATCTGTCTTCTCTTTTCCCAATATGTCTTTTTATGTTAGGTTCACGGTACTTACCCGAACAGATTGATGGAAGTCGGATGTCGAAATCACATTTTCCTTTCAATTTCAAACCATAATTTCTGAAGCAATGCCATTATTGATTTGTTTTCATTAACTATTCTTCTTTTTTCCTTACATTTTTAACCCTTACTTTTTTATTGCACCAAAGTAATGACAGCAAAATTATTACAAAGTGCTGCAGCTCTAAATTAATTCCATCAAATTAGCTGTAAAATGACGAGGTTTTGAGTGTATAAAAGATCTAATCAATAACTGATTGCTGCCCGTGATGTGTAAGCATTTGTTTCCTTATTCTTGCTCTTTTCTTCAGTTGAAAATATTTCTAAAAGATATCTGTGCCGTCTCGTCGTATAAGCAGCATAGTCTCTTCCGACAGAATTAAACAAGGACAACATGTAGATCTATCCAACACTGTGTTGAAATCTGGGTAAATAAGATATTTTTTGTTTTCCTTACTCATGGAAAAATTGTATTAAAATGTATATGTCTATATGGCCTCTGGCGTTTTGACAGGCGTCGTAGCTATTCAGTAGTTTGGTAAAATATTAGTGTCTTATGTTGGATGTTGTTGTACTGGACACCATCTCTCGCAGATGAGTCTGCCAATATAGGTATTAAAATATAAATACAAATAAATGGGTCTCTTATTATGAATAAACTACAACAAATGAGTCTCCCAAATGGCCAAACTACAACAAATGAGTCTCCCATCATGACCAAACTACAACAAATGAGTCTCCCATCATGACCAAACTACAACAAATGAGTCTTCCGTCATGATCAAGCTACAACAAATGACTCTCCCATCATGACCAAACTACAACAAATGAGTCTCCCATCATGACCAAACTACGACAAATGAGTCTCCCATCATGACCAAACTACAACAAATGAGTCTTCCATCATGATCAAACTACAACAAATGAGTCTCCCATCATGACCAAACTACAACAAATGAGTCTCCCATCATGACGAAACTACAACAAATGAGTCTTCCATTATGACCAAGTAAGCTCCTAAAAAACATCAGAAAGAAACAATCAACATTTTTCGGGCACATCATGAGAAGAGGAAAGTTGGAATCCTTGATTACAACTGGCAAAATAAAAGGAAAGAGAGATCGCGGACGACAAAGAGAGAAAATACTGGATAGCTTGGTGTCATGGCATGGAAAACAGTCAACAATAGAAATGATACGATGCGCTGTAGATAGAATATTGTGGAAGGACATGATCGCCTACGCCAACCGGTATGGCACATGAGGATGATGATGATGATTATGACCAAACTATAAATAAACGAGTCTCCTATCATGACTAAACTACAAATGAATGAGTCTCCCATAATGACCAAACTACAAATAAATGAGTCTCCCATAATGACCAAACTACAAATAAATGAGTCTCCCATAATGACCAAATTACAAATAAATGAGTCTCCCATAATGACCAAATTACAATAAATGAGTCTTCCATCATGGCCAAACTACAACAAATGAGTCTCCTATCACGACATAACTACAAATAAATGAGTCTTCCATAATGCACAAACTACAAATAAATGAGTCTCCCATAATGACCAAATTGCAACAAATGAGTCTCATATAATGACCAAACTACAATAAATGAGTCTCAAATCATGACTAAACTACAATAAATGAGTCTGCCATCATGACAAAACTACAATAAATGAGTCTCCTATAATGACAAAACTACAAAAGATGAGTCTCCCATCATGACCAAACTACAATAAATGAGTCTCCCATAATGACAAAACTACAACAGATGAGTCTCCCATAATCACAAAACTACAATAAATGAGTCTCCCATAATGACAAAACTACAATAAATGAGTCTCCCAAAATGACAAAACTACAATAAATGTCTCCCATAATGACAAAACTGCAATAAATGAGTCTCCCATAATGACAAAACTACAATAAGTGAGTCTCCCAAATGACAAAACTACAATAAATGAGTCTCCCATAATGACAAAACTACAACAGATGAGTCTCACATAATGACAAAACTACAATAAATGAGTCTCCCATAATGACCAAACTACAAATAAATGAGTCTCCCATAATGACCAAATTACAAATAAATGAGTCTCCCATAATGACCAAATTACAGTAAATGAGTCTTCCATCATGGCCAAACTACAACAAATGAGTCTCCTATCACGACATAACTACAAATAAATGAGTCTTCCATAATGCACAAACTACAAATAAATGAGTCTCCCATAATGACCAAATTGCAACAAATGAGTCTCATATAATGACCAAACTACAATAAATGAGTCTCAAATCATGACTAAACTACAATAAATGAGTCTGCCATCATGACAAAACTACAATAAATGAGTCTCCTATAATGACAAAACTACAACAGATGAGTCTCCCATCATGACCAAACTACAATAAATGAGTCTCCCATAATGACAAAACTACAACAGATGAGTCTCCCATAATGACAAAACTACAATAAATGAGTCTCCCATAATGACAAAACTACAATAAATGAGTCTCCCAAAATGACAAAACTACAATAAATGTCTCCCATAATGACAAAACTGCAATAAATGAGTCTCCCATAATGACAAAACTACAATAAGTGAGTCTCCCAAATGACAAAACTACAATAAATGAGTCTCCCATAATGACAAAACTACAACAGATGAGTCTCACATAATGACAAAACTACAATAAATGAGTCTCCCATAATGACCAAACTACAAATAAATGAGTCTCCCATAATGACCAAATTACAAATAAATGAGTCTCCCATAATGACCAAATTACAGTAAATGAGTCTTCCATCATGGCCAAACTACAACAAATGAGTCTCCTATCACGACATAACTACAAATAAATGAGTCTTCCATAATGCACAAACTACAAATAAATGAGTCTCCCATAATGACCAAATTGCAACAAATGAGTCTCATATAATGACCAAACTACAATAAATGAGTCTCCCATTATGACCAAACTACAATAAATGAGTCTCCAATCATGACGAAACTACAACAAATGAGTCTCCCATAATGACAAAACTACAATAAATGAGTCTCACATAATGACAAAACTACAATAAATGAGTCTCCCATAATGACAAAACTACAATAAATGAGTCTCACATAATGACAAAACTACAATAAATGAGTCTCCCACAATGACAAAACTACAATAAATGTCTCCTATAATGACAAAACTGCAATAAATGAGTCTCCCATAATGACAAAACTACAATAAATGAGTCTCCCAAATGACAAAACTACAATAAATGAGTCTCCCATAATGACAAAACTACAACAGATGAGTCTCCCATAATGACAAAACTACAATAAATGAGTCTCCCATAATGACAAAACTACAATAAATGAGTCTCCCAAAATGAGAAAACTACAATAAATGAGTCTCCCATCATGACCAAACTACAATAAATGAGTCTCCAATCATGACGAAACTACAACAAATGAGTCTCCCATAATGACAAAACTACAATAAATGAGTCCCCCATAATGACAAAACTACAATAAATGAGTCTCACATAATGACAAAACTACAATAAATGAGTCTCCCATAATGACAAAACTACAACAAATGAGTCTCCCATAATGACAAAACTACAACAAATGAGTCTCCCATAATGACAAAACTACAATAAATGAGTCTCCAATCATGACAAAACTACAACAAATGAGTCTCACATAATGACAAAACTACAATAAATGAGTCTCACATAATGACAAAACTACAATAAATGAGTCTCCCATAATGACAAAACTACAATAAATGAGTCTCCCATTATGACCAAACTACAATAAATGAGTCTCCAATCATGACGAAACTACAACAAATGAGTCTCCCATAATGACAAAACTACAATAAATGAGTCTCACATAATGACAAAACTACAATAAATGAGTCTCCCATAATGACAAAACTACAATAAATGAGTCTCCCATTATGACCAAACTACAATAAATGAGTCTCCAATCATGACGAAACTACAACAAATGAGTCTCCCATAATGTCAAAACTACAATAAATGAGTCCCCCATAATGACAAAACTACAATAAATGAGTCTCACATAATGACAAAACTACAATAAATGAGTCTCCCATAATGACAAAACTACAATAAATGAGTCTCACATAATGACAAAACTACAATAAATGAGTCTCTCATAATGACAAAACTACAATAAATGAGTCCCCCACAATGACAAAAATACAATAAATGAGTCTCCCATAATGACAAAACTACAATAAATGAGTCTCTCATAATGACAAAACTACAATAAATGAGTCTCCCATAATGACAAAACTACAATAAATGAGTCTCTCATAATGACAAAACTCCAAAAAATAGAGGTGAAAAGTAGAACAAAGCTGCACATCGATCCCTTCAAAAATGAGAATGCTGAAATGGTGAGGTTCAATTTGGCAAGAAAAAAATGTTGCGGAAAATACTGTGAATGGGACAAGAAAATCATCATCATCAAGTACCGTGGCTGCTGGTGTAGGTGATCATGTCTCTGAACAACCTTCAATCTCGACAGTTATTTATCATTTCTGTTGTTGACCTTCTGCCTAGTCATTCTCTTAAGCTGTCTGGTATATTTTCTATTTTTTTCTCCTCTCTATCTCTTCGTCCCTCTATTTTCCCAGTTGTTACAATATATTCCAGTTGTTCTCTTCTCATTAAATGGCTAAAAAATGATTTTTTCTTAATATTGGAAATTAGCTATTTTATTTTGCTTTGGTCACTTTGAGAACGTTTTCATTACTTTTCTTAGCTGTCTCTGATATTCTCAACATTATTATATAAAACCACATTTCTGCAGCCTCCATTGATTTTCTTGTCTGCTGTCTTGTTGTCCATAATATACATCCATATGTTAAGACTGCTCTACATAACATTTAAGAACTCTTTTTCTTGTTTCTATTGTCAACAATGGATTGCATAATATCTTCCTCATTTTTTTGGAAAGCTGCTTTTGCCTGAGCCATTCTGCATCTATGTTGCAAATCTACCATCTGAGGTTAACAATGTTCACATATATTTCAATTCATTTACCTGTTTTATTATTGTTCAACTTGTCTTTGTTGTGCACTTCGGTGATGTCCTTTTCTTTATTGCTACCATTATTTCTGTCCTTTTTCCGTTGAAGCAGAGTCATTTTTTTACGTAAGAAGAAAGTACAGAAAACAAATCAATTGATGAGAAGATATCACCAGAGAATAGACAGGTCTAGGTTTCTTAAGCTTACAAAGACATGTCGAAATCAGTTAGTAATGACGGTATTTGATTGCAGTTTGTCTTTTTTGATGGAAAGAAAGTTAGAGAAAAGAATGACTGACGGAGGGAGGAAAGAGGGAAGGAAGAATATGATTCGGTACTCTTGAAAAAAAAAATATATAAGATAACAGAAATTTCAGAAAACAATATATGACTATCACTCCAATAAGAGAAATCCAAGATAACAATATATTACTATCACTCCAATAAGAGAAATCCAAGAGAACAATATATGACTATCACTCCAATAAGAGAAATCCAAGAGAACAATATATGACTATCACTCCAATAAGAGAAATCCAAGAGAACAATATATGACTATCACTCCAATAACAGAAATCCAAGAGAACAATATATGACTATCACTCCAATAACAGAAATCGAAGATAACAATATATTACTATCACTCCAATAACAGAAATCGAAGATAACAATATATGACTATCACTCCAATAAGAGAAATCCAAGATAACAATATATTACTATCACTCCAATAACAGAAATCGAAGATAACAATATATGACTATCACTCCAATAAGAGAAATCCAAGATAACAATATATTACTATCACTCCAATAACAGAAATCCAAGATAACAATATATGACTATCACTCCAATAACAGAAATCGAAGATAACAATATATTACTATCACTCCAATAAGAGAAATCCAAGAGAACAATATATGACTATCACTCCAATAACAGAAATCCAAGATAACAATATATGGCTATCGCTTCAATAACAGAAATCCAAGATAACAATATATGACTATCACTCCAATAAGAGAAATCCAAGAGAACAATATATGGCTATCGCTTCAATAACAGAAATCGAAGATAACAATTAAGTAACCTTGGGCGAAATAACAGCAGCAGACGCTAACAATAGAGGAAAAGACCCCAAAATATATCTTCCCTCGGTGCTGAAAGGCAAATAAGGAAGGGAAGAAAAGAAAAGAAAAAAGAAGAAGAAGACGTAGACAATTGAGTACAAGTCAATGTTACCTGTAATGGTTTATTTGGGGTGTCACAATAATTGCCAGGAGCATTGTTATCAGACTGAGAACCACGAGTTAAGACGGTACAGGTTGGACGAAGCGAAAGAGAGGGCAGATCACGGTGTCGAGTGTACATAACCAGCAAGGTATGTAAACTATCTTCGAGAAGACTGTGAATTTATTATTGCATGAATCCGGGTCGCATGATCAGTAGTAGAGTTAACATTTGTTTTAGTTCTGACGCTATAGCTCGTTTCAAATCACTTGCCCAACTTCAAAACGCTATTACTCTCTAACCGTTTGTTAAAAACTTTTGAAATTTTCCAAATGTTATTAGAATGCAAAAGACCCTTTAAATGTATATTTAACAAATATCTTGCAGCTGCAGTTTTCTTAAAGCGGCGATATTTCTTTGATGTTTGTCAAAATTGTAAATTGTGAAGCCCTAAAGAATAGAAATTACCGTAGTTGCTGGTCTATGATTAATTTTCACTAGGTAAAGGCGTGGTCGTAATGGGGAAATAACTGGATAAAACAAAACACCAGGAGAATTATTGTCTGCTCAGTTCGAGGACGGACGATAATATCAAGGTATACCTGTATGTCCAATTTTCATAGTTGTGTGGTCCTGAAAAGGATCGTTTGTTGAACTAATTTAAGGTAATATTGGGACCAATATTGTGGGGGTTATATACTTTCATTCTGAATCAGACGAGTCCAAAAGATTAATAACTGTTTGGGGTTGAACATTCCACAAACCATCATTTTTCCAAAATTCCTCTTCCTGTTTTAAGACGTGGTCTCCACATTTAGCCCAATAATCTTTGTCTATATTTAATAAAGTGAGATTAGCAAGAGTCTTTACATCGCATATTTTGAATGTTGTATTTTCATCTGCCACTTGTCCTTTTAATTTTGCCCAGATTAGTTCTATTGGATTTAAATGAGCATGGTAAGGTGGCAGTCTCAAACTTATATGACCGTGCTCTTGGATAATCTTATCTATTTGAAACATCTTTGTCCTTTGTTTTTGCTTTACTACAGATAGTAATTCAGGTTTTAAGTACATGTTATTAAATTGTATGTGCTCCTTTGTGAGCCATATCTTAATAGCATCTTTTGTACTGGATGACGTCGGGACTTTATCTTCAAGTGCAACAATGTTGTGGTACGCTGCATTGTCCATTATTAGGCAAGATGGTCGATCTAGTGATGGGAGAACATAATTTTCAATCCAATGTCTAAATATGTGACCATTCATCTCAGAGTGATAATTCCGATTGTCTATGGATTTTGAAAGAAAAATGAGCTCTGCATTCTGTATTAGTCCATGTTGTCGACTACCTGCATGAGCAATTATCAAGCGCTGTCCTTTGCGGCTAGGTATTAATCTCTTAATCTTTCCATCTGATGACTGCCATTCCCTTTGGTTAGTGTGGTGAGTATTGATCCATGTTTCATCCAAGTACACAATATCATAACCTTGCTTGCGCACCTCTTTTACTTCACGTAAGTACTTGCTTCTCATGACTACTATATGTGGCTTCTCACAGATGATGTTCCGTCCATTGGAATACTTTCTGAATGTAAAGCCTGCAGCTCTCACATTCCTCCATAATGTAACTTTGATATTTCAATACTGTTGTTCTTTTTCAGCGATACTTTTATTTTTATTATTGTAACAGTTTCATTCATACCCAACATTTTGCGAATCTCACTTCTAATAAGTTCACTGTCGAAATTATCTAACATTTTTGCTCTTCCTTGTGATTTTGTATATTTGGAACATTGACGGTCACGTGCTTGAATCCAGCGATTAAATGACCGTTTAGATAAATCCAAAATGTGTCTTGTCCTATTCTCAGGGTTTTCTAAAGAATGAAATAATCTTCCTCGTTTAACCTCTTTGCAAAAAGTCATACATTTTCATTGCGATGTTTTGTAAACTGCAGAATTTCATTTTAAGACTCATGATAAATGTTATTGTTCCACCTCTGCACCTATGAATGAACGGAAATGGAACACACAATGCCTCGTGTTTTCTTCTTCTTCTTCTACCTTTTAGCTCCCAGTGGAGCATAGGTCTTCAACAAACACTTTCCAAGTCGTTCTGTTTTTTGCAATTCTTTTAAGATCATTCCATGTCTTCCCCATCATCTTCATCTCTGCTTCAATCTGTCTTCTCCAAGAATTCCTTGGTCTTCCTCTTTGTCTTTTCCCCTGGGGATTCCAAAAAAGGGCCTGTTGTGTAATACTCTCAGTTGGTTTCCGTAGTGTGTGTCCTATCCATCGCCATCGTCTTCGCTGTATTTCTTTATCCACTGGTATTTGACCGGTACATTTCCATAATTCCACGTTTGTGACTTTGTCCTGCCATTTCCATCCCTTTATTCTGCGCAAGCATCCATTAATGAAAGTCTGTACCTTCGTGATTGTCAATTTTGTTATTCTCCATGTTTCACAGCCATATAATAGAACCGACTTAACATTGGAGTTGAAAATTTGTATTTTTGTATTTAGCCTAATTTCTTTGGATTTCCATATGTTTCCCAGTGCAATGAAAGCTCCTCTTGCTTTTGATATCCTTATTTTGGTATCGTTTTCTGTTCCTCCCTCTTTATCTATATTACTGCCCAGATATATATAAGATTGTACGTCTAGTAGAGGTATTTCTCCTAGTTTTATTTGGTTATTGCCAACTGCATTAATTCTCATAATGTTGGTCTTATCTCTATTAATCTTTAGTCCTAGCTGTTGTGATCTCTCATCTAATATACTCATTTTATCTTGCATCTGTTGGTGGCTGTGTGATAGGAGAGCTATGTCATCAGCAAAGTCTAAATCATCAAGTTGTTTGGTCAGTGACCACTGGATCCCATTTCTGTTGTTTTGAGTTATTTTCATAATCCAATCTATGGCCAGTAGAAAGAGAAATGGAGACAGAA
This sequence comes from Megaustenia siamemsis, assembly GCA_032433765.1. NCBI lineage: Eukaryota > Metazoa > Mollusca > Gastropoda > Stylommatophora > Ariophantidae > Megaustenia > Megaustenia siamemsis. Next base: position 73,646,411 of record JAVIAB010000108.1, read on the forward strand.
GGCCTCGTGTTTTCTACAAGTGTCTAATTGTGTCAGATAACTCACGTGGAAAGCGTGCAAAAACGTCAATTCTACCGTGTATGGATTTGTACTCGCTATTTTTAGTTTAAAATACTGTAAACATTAAGTTTTGACTACATCAATGGGTCGTTATAAATTTATATAAATCAAATAAGCAACAATAATAACCAAATGTTTTTTTAATGAAATTAATTCCCTGTTGGGTTCTAATCATTATAACTTTACATGCAAATTTTGAAAAAATTACAAAAAGAGATTAAAAAGATATCGATTTTAAAAATTGGGCAAGTGATTTGAAACGAGCTATAGCTGTTGTTCTCATTCACAATCATCATCATCATCATGTGTCATAACTTGTTGACATAGTAGATCATTTTCTTCCACAATTTTCTGTCCTCAATGCATAGTATCAGTTCTGTTGTTGACTGTTTACCATACCACGACATAAAGCTATCTAATAACGTCTTTCTTTGTCGTCCGTGATCATTTTTGTCATCTACTCTGCCAGCTGTAATCAGGTAATCCAAGTGTTCTCCGCCCATGATGTGCTCGATAATTGTCGATTGTCTTTCTCTCATGTTTTTAGGACCTTTCCTTATTACGCATGCCTCATAGATCATTTCCTCGTTGGTCTTCTTTAGCTGTCCGATGGACTCTCGACATTCCACCTAGAGATCCCATTTCTGTTGCTAGTAATCGATGTTTCATTATCAGTCAGACACTCCAAAAAATCACCTGGAAACACTTCGTCTGATTTATCTAATGAATCACGTACGAATACACATTTTTGTATGCACATTTCTTGCATTTTAAAAATGTTTTCTGTAATTGCCATATCGAGATAAACAGCGAACAGCTTCTAGCCCTCGAACCGAAGCTTTAAGACCTCTGTCCCAGGCAAAGTGCCTCCCTCATTTCGTTCCCGAATCTTGACACTGCCAAATATTCTTATACCCAAGTTGTAAACAAAACCGCGCTGAGACAAATAATTTCCCTCACACGCTCCTCGGGTTTTTTCTCTCCATCCTAACTGAAAACGAGCCAAACTGAATGATACAAAAATCTAATAACACATAAAATACTGAATTCTCCAGCTATTGCGGAGTTGTGTGTGCGCTGTCTTGTATGTGTGTGCGTGTCATTTGAAAGTGCGGGCGTGAATACGATGAAATTGGCCAGAATGCAAATAGGAGACGCCATGAATAGACAGATTCGCACTTCATTGAAGACAAGAATTTCCTTACGTCAAGAGAACGATAAGTTTCTTGAAAGAAACCTTCTTCGACCTTGACGGTTTTTGTTGGCTGACCTCTACACATCATCCCCATCCACATTGAGGATTGTTTCCTCCGTTTTACGACACAGCCGCACTCTTCCCTCACTTCTCAGACTGGCTTTTGTTTATTTGTTTATTTGTTTTGATTCGTGAAAGATTGAAAAACTTTCTATGACATTTCATTCCCAGTTTTTAGTTGGTTTTTGGTTAATTAAAAGGTAGTAGTCCCCCGTTGCGTTTGGTTTCCTTGGTAACGACGCGACTTCGTTTTTCTGGCGTGCCTTACCTTTGATGTAATGGTCTTTAACTCGGTCATTATTTGTCTTGATAACAAACATCAATACTTAAAGTTGTCATACAGAGCGTCGGGAAAAAAATATACCCGCTCTTTTATATTTTTAAAAATCTAGATGGCCAGTGTATACAGAGACTTGTATGAAGTACCGATAGTAACTGAAGCATACACGTTTAAGGCGAACTACCAACCGTACACTTACACGTAGATTTTCCAAGATCGCACCCACAAAAGAACAGAAAGTATTTTGGGCTGTAGAATACGCGCCGAGTATGTGAGGCAATGGACTACCAGGTAGATATCTGCCGTGTCATGGAAGGTACCCATGCTGAATATTTGTAATGTAGGATAAGAAACGTTGAGGTATTACATTATCTTTGTTGTAAAACAGATTCTCATATCGCATCAGGGGGACTGACAATAATTTATTTTAAAAAGGTACATTCTGTTTCGGACACATTGCTACATTTGTGCGCACATTTTTACATAATATAAACATTCTTCCTCTTCGTCTACCTTTCAGCTCCCTGTGGAGCATATGATTTCAACAAACACTTTCCAAGCCGTTCTGTTTCTTGCCATTCTTTTAAGATCGTTCCATGTCTTCCCCATCATCTTCATCTCTGCTTCTATCTGTCTTCTCCAAGAATTTTTGGGTCTTCCTGCTTGTCTTTTTCCATGGGGATTCCAAGAAAGGGCCTGATGGTGTAATACTCTCAGTTGGCTTCCGGAATGTGTGTCCTATCCAGCGCCAACATCTTCGTTGTATCTCTTTATCCACTGGTATTTGACTGATATATTACCAAAGACAGAGAGACTTTATCTTTCCTGGATGGCGAATTTACTTTTTATTCTTTTCTTTGACTTGTCCATGTTTGTGAAGTTTTCAGCATATTTTTTTACAGTACGGGATAGCTAGTCCTATGCCCAACCCTCCTTAGTCGCCTCTTACGTACATGCATGGTAGGGAATAGAGACTCAATTCTTTTCTCTCCTTTCGTGCCCCGGCAGCGCACGGGCAAATATAAACATTCTTCTTCTTCTTCTTCTACCTTTTTAGCTCCCAGTGGAGCATAGGTCTTCAACAAACACTTTCCAAGTCATTCTGTTTTTTGTCATTCTTTTAAGATCATTCCATGTCTTCCCCATCATCTTCATCTCTGCTTCAATCTGTCTTCTCCAAGAATTCCTTGGTCTTCCTCTTTGTCTTTTCCCCTGGGGATTAAAAAAAAGGGCCTGTTGTGTAATACTCTCAGTTGGCTTCCGCAGTGTGTGTCCTATCCAGCACCATCGTCTTCGCTGTATCTCTTTATCCACTGATATTCGACTGGTACATTTCCATAATTCTATGATAGTGATAGTCATCATCGCCCGCCTATAAGAGGGACATTAAGTTGATGTAGATGAGTTATATTGTCGTTTACAGCGTGTTGTGATATTTTGCGACTTTCAGTCCAGTACATACGACTTTTGCAAGTCAGTTTCGTTTAGCTCGTTACCTTTCTCGTTGATCCCGTATGGCGATCATAGATTATTTAGTCTAATTCCAGAAGCACCAAATATGGAGAGTGGGAAATCGATCAGTTTTATTTCGCTGATCCAGTCAGCTATGAGTTGTTGAGACCTTAAGCTCAGGTGAAGTTGAGCGTTATGGGCTTGGCTAGTAAGTACATTTTCCTAGATACGAGTTGTTATATAGCTTTCGAATTATCAGAGTTGTTATATATCTTTAGAATTATCAGAGTTGTTATATATCTTTAGAATTATCAGAGTTGTTATATATCTTTAGAATTATCAGAGTTGTTATATATCTTTAGAATTATCAGAGTTAGATAACTTTACAATCATTATACATATTTATTTAATGTTAAAGAGTTTAGATGAATTCCACTTCTCAGTGATAATTATTTTTGCACTTTTATGCTAGCCATGTAGCCCAGTGCATCCGATTACACATGTTTGTGTCTCACTTTTCCTGGTCCCAACCCTTAGATCTTGACCACCTTGGTAGCAGTGCTACCTATAGAACAACTCTTGCAGATATGAGCACACAATCTCTTTTACTACTAGAACAACTCTTGGGGATATGAGCACACAAGCTCCTTTACTACTAGAACAACTCTTAGGGATATGGGTACACAGGCTCCTCTACTACTAGAAAAACTCTTGGGGATATGGGCACAACGGCTCCTTTACTACTAGAACAACTCTTGGGGATATGGGCACACAAAACCCTTTACTACTAGAACAACTCTTGGGGATATGATAACACAGTCTCCTTTACTACTAGAACAACTCTTGGGGATGTGGACACACAAAACCCTTTACTACTAGAACAACTCTTGGGGATATGGCCACACAGCCTCCTTTCCTACTAGAACAACTCTTGGGGACATGGGCACACAGCTTCCTTTCCTACTAGAACAACTCTTGGGGATATGGGCACACAAAACCCTTTACTACTAGAACAACTCTTGGGGATATGGCCACACAGCCTCCTTTCCTACTAGAACAACTCTTGGGGATATGGGCACAGAGCCTCCTTTCCTAGTAGAACAACTCTTGGGGATATGGGCACACAAAACCGTTTACTACTAGAACAACTCTTGGGGATATGGGAACACAAATTCCTTTACTACTAGAACAACTCTTGGGGATACTGGCACACAAATTCCTTTACTACTAGAACAACTCTTGGGGATACGGGCATACAAAACCCTTTACTACTAGAACAACTCTTGGGGATAAGGGCACACAAATTCCTTTACTACTAGAACAACTCTTGGGGATACTGGCACACAAATTCCTTTACTACTAGAACAACTCTTGGGGATACGGGCATACAAAACTCTTTACTAGTAGAACAACTCTTGGGGATACGGGCATACAAAACCCTTTACTACTAGAACAACTCTTGGGGATACGGGCACACAAAACTCTTTACTAGTAGAACAACTCTTGGGGATACGGGCATACAAAACCCTTTACTACTAGAACAACTCTTGGGGATACGGGCACACAAAACTCTTTACTAGTAGAACAACTCTTGGGGATACGGGCATACAAAACCCTTTACTACTAGAACAACTCTTGGGGATACGGGCATACAAAACCCTTTACTACTAGAACAACTCTTGGGGATATGGGCACACAAGCTCCTTTACTACTAGGACAACTCTTGGGGGTATGGGCTCATAAATTCCTTTACTACTATAACTCTTGGGGATTGGTTTATACTGTTGCATGGTATCAGATCTAATCGGTCATGGCTGAGGCCGTCAGAGCTGGCTCATGACTAAACGAGTTCGAGTTCCATTTTTAAATTGATAGGTTGGAATTTCTTGTACTTCTTGCTTGTTTTCTTACTCCAGTGTTTGAGCTTTTCCTAGTCATTGTTCTGCGTAGCGATTCTCTTGGTCTACCTTGTTTTTTTTACCAGATGATTTCAACATGAAAGCCTGACGGGGAAGTCTTTCCTCATCCATTCTCAGCACATGGCCGATGTATTTCCAACGCCTTCTTATAAAACTTATAAAACTCGACATGTATTCTTATTTTTATTCGTCTTTTATCTGTTCATTTGAAATGTTTTCTTGAAATATATTTTTTTATTTTTGAAACAACAAATATGTTAATAAAAATATAATAAGTTTCAATGGACAAAATAAATGATGCCCCGAGCTATGTGATCAACTGGAGCGAATTATTCAGATTTCATGCACTGAGTTGGGTTGATTGAGATTGAGGGGGCGGTGTCTTTGTTCTGGCTGCTATTACCTTAATCCAGGCACTCATACATTTTGTCCTGCCGGATCGATTGGGGAGCGTCAGTCTAGAATGGACCCTGATTGTCTAGTCAGCGTAAACTAGTGTTTCACGCTTTGTTTGACAAACACATACACAAACTAGTCATTCACAGTTGTATGTCACCGATAGTTTACTTGCTTTGACAGGAAGATAACATACACATGATCTTCTATTATACATTAAATGTGAACAGAAGAGGCGGTATCTTAAAATCTAAAAACGTCTGTGGCTAAACATGAAAATAGAGCAGCCAGAAAGGTATAGATCCACTAGTGTTTCATCTCTTTGTTATTAGTATTAACTAGCACGATAGCACATTCGGTTGTGAAGCATGGACCTTGCAAACAGCAAGTAAGAAAATCGATTCATTCGAAACAAAATGCTACAGATAAAATCCTTAAGATACCTTTGATAATGAAAAAGAGAAATGAAGAAATATTAAATTACTTATTTAACATTTAAAAGAACAGCCATATGAACACAATTCTACAGAGGGGATTAGAATACTACGGCCAGGTCAAAAGAGAGCGGGCTGGAAGTAACAATAGTGGAAGGGCTGGTTTCTGGGCGATGCGTTAGGGGCAGACCAAGAAGAAGGTGGTTTCAAGATATCAGGGAGAATTTGAACGTTACAACATAAATAAGTGGGAGATCTCGACAAAGGTAGAGATTCTTTCAAACAGGCTGGGGTGATTGCAACGTTCTGTGAAGTACATAGGATCTGGTGATGACGATGATTAATGATGATGATTGATGACCGTGATTGATGATGATGATTGATGATGATGGTTGATGATGATAATGATGGTTAACTATTAAGATATAATTTATACACAAATGCTGACTGTAGTTAAAAATTGTACGTGTCCAGATGGTGTCACTAAATGAAACCACTTTCATAACAACCTTGACATTCAGAATGAGTGAAACTTTCTAGGCTCAGAACATATTCATCCTACATGATGCAGAATTTCACAAAAACTTTAACCAAAATGCCACTTTCAGAAAAAAAAACAGTCGTGTGTGTGTATCATATAGGTTAAGTGAACAAAATATGGCAGAGTGTATCAAGAAATTAACGATTTTACATTTGACAGAGTGTATGGAGAAAGTAGGGGTCATACATTTGACATAGTGTGTGGAGAAAGTAGGGATCATACATTTTACAGAGTGTATGGAGAAAGTACTGATCGTTCATTTGACAGAGTGTATGGAGAAAGTAGGGATCGTACATTTGACAGAGTGTATGGAGAAAGTAGGGATCGTACATTTGACAGAGTGTATGGAGAAAGTAGGGATCGTACATTTGACAGAGTGTATAGAGAAAGTAGGGATCGTACATTTTACAGAGTGTATGGAGAAAGTAGGGATCGTACATTTGACAGAGTGTATGGAGAAAGTAGGGATCATACATTTGACAGAGCGTATGGAGAAAGTAGGGATCATACATTTGACAGAGTGTATGGAAAAAAGTAGGGATCGTTCATTTGACAGAGTGTATGGAGAAAGTAGGGATCGTTCATTTGAGCAAATAGTAAAAAAAAAGTAAAGTACCCCCGTCACGCCAAGTGGCGTATAGGGAAATATGGTGTTAGCGACCCTATATTTTACAGACCTTCAGCACATGATTTTTGGGGTAATGTGGTCGGTATTACGCCCGTGCTGCTATACTTTCACAGAAAAAAAATCCGGTATCCATTAAATGCTGGGTGAACCCGGAAGCCGTCGGTTGGGATCGAACCCTACCCCTTGTCCTTTGTAGTCCAGTTCACTAACCACTGAGCTATCGAGATGAATTAAACACAGGAGTGAGCAGTACCATCCGTGTAGCGCAGAAAGCTGTCATGTACACGTGGTCAGGAAACTTGTGAGGATAAAGCAGTTTGACGACAAAACATTCGTGTCCTGTCAAGGCCGCCGGTTACCTATTTGCCGTTGGATCCAGTGGGTCTTTTCCCCTCGACCCACAAGACTTTATACCTTCTCCCCTCCCCCCCCCAAAAAAAAAAAAAAATTCTCACACACAATCTCCTAAAAGAACTATTGGTAGAGCATTTATCTATGTTCTATTCTGTTCTGTTCAATCCATGGAACCAGTTTCATTGCAGTTAAGAATTCCCCATATCCGCTCCGCCACTTATCACGGCATTTCCCAAAATGCATCATTAAATTCTGTAAAACAAGGTCGCTCAAAATTATCTCGTTTCTGGGGTCCGAGATGCGTTGAAGGATAGGCTAGAGCAGTCGCTACGTAGCGTTCAGGTTAGACGTTTTTATTTTGCTCATGATAGGCCAGCACATTTCTTGACACGAACGTTGATCGAACACGCGTCGATATATTTGGAGATGTGTACATGCTTTTGTATAACTGACCTTCCACGGGTTCAGTAATATTAAGAAACTTTATGCAGGGCTTCTCAGCAGGAGGTAATCTGATCATCAGACGATGCCCAGTCTGTCAGGTGTTTCGGCCATTTAACTTCTTGACACTCTAAGGGAAGAGGGTCTATAACTTTTTGACACTCTAAGGGATGTGGGTCTATAATTTCTTGACACACTAAGGGAAGCTGGTCCATCTGGGTCATGACTCCCAGGCGTCGACCTCCTGCTGCACTGAAATGTGAAGGCTCACACTGTATTTGGCATATAGTAATGATACACGTTCTTCAGAAATTTTCTGATCGAATCTAACAATGGGTATATACATTTTCTATAATAAAATTAAGGCGTATATCAGAGTGTTGGCCACATCGTTCATTAATGTGCTGATGATGGCTATCTTATGAAAAAGACTGAGTAACAATGTGAGGGGGCCAGTGTTTTTCCTACTCTACAATATGTTTTGTAATTAGCTACTTATTTTACGCTGCTTATCCTATACCCAATATATGCATTGTCAAGATGAGGTCTTTGATTATATTCCGTCTTGTGTGGGACCGCTGGGCGTAGTTCTGACATTCTTACCCTGAGATTTGCTTAGGGGCAGCCCTCAACGGGGACGCCATTTCTGTCGTGGAAGCTCGTATTTAACAACGATTCACCTCGTCGACTATTAAGAAAAGAAGATGGAAGTATGTGAGGCATACATTTAGAAGAAACGACCAGAGCATTACTAAACCGGTTCTCAAATGGGAAACAGCAGGTCAGAGGTAAAGAGGACGACCTCAAGAAGCATTAAAAAGAACTCTGGAAAAAGAGGCAAGATTAGCAGGCATAGACTCAATCTATACAATTGAACAACTCGGAACATATAGAACTGGCGGAGACTCTCCGAGCTCTGTGTGCCGTACAGCGGCACTGGAAGGATCAAGATGAACAAACACCCGGAAAGAACGAGCCACACCAGAGATCGACATTCTTGACAAGAAATGCGCTTTAAACAAAGCCACCACACCCACGCACTGCCTCTCCTCAACGGTTTGACCTCTCAAACCTCCCATGAAAAAAATAAAAGTAAAGTACCCCCGTCACGCCAAGTGGCGCATCAGGAATATGGTGTTAGTGACCATAAATTTTACAGACCTTCGGCACATGATTTTTGGGGTAATGTGGTCGGTATTACGCCCGTGCCGGTTTACTTTCCCAGAAAAAAATCCGGTACCCATTAAAGGCTGGGTGAACCGGAAGCCGTCGGTTGAGATCGAACCCTACCTCTTGTCCTTTGTAGTCCAGTTCACTAACCACTGAGCTATCGCGGCTCCCAAATCCCCTCACATAACAAATATATATATATTTTTTACAGCTCCTTATCATGTTATAGATCCTATCATACCTTCAATCCATAATTTTCTTTTTCCTAACGATTTCTTTTTTGATCGGTTCCTAGTATGATTGTTCCCCCATATTTCCACCGCCTCATTTCACAATCGCTTGTTAAGGAAGAACAATAGCGCAACGCTATGACGAGCCACAACAAACACGGAACAATGAACCGAAACAAACACTCAGGGAATGCCAGCACTAACATGACAGTCTCCCTCTTTCAAACGCAGTTGATAAATAAGACACACAGAAAGCAACTGCACAAAATAACAGTATTCCGCTAAAACAGTATTCTATCAGTTCAATAAATCCACACTATGCGCATTAATTTCCGGTCACAAATAACGTGTCCAAAAAATATGATAGCATTGAGCAGATGAAAGAGGGGAGTGTGTTTGTGGCGCATGTAGGCAAAGCGATGAACTAGTCCAGAGGGCAATGCGGATGTTGTGTAGAAAGCTGATTGGATCGGAATCAATTTGGAACTATGGTACTATGGTTCGTTCACAAATTCATGCCCACAGAGTTGATCAGTTATCTCGGAAACTGTTTGATAGCTTTCTGTAATTATAAATCTTTTTCATGAAATCTTATTTTTTCCACCAACTTTCAGATTTTATAACATTTAAGTACAAAGGTAGTCTGAATTTGGCGCAAATCGTTTTTTTTTATATAATCTTAGAAAAATACAAATCGCGTTCTCTAAACATTATATTTTACTGTATATTATGTTAATTTTCTAACAATGCAAGCCTAAGGCGTATCCGTATTACATTGAATAGGGCAACAATTTTCATTTGATTTTATATTTTCGTCATAGAGATAGATTAACTTCCTTGCTTGATCGTCGCCTCTACAGAGTCAAAGTTATGTCCTATCCATCGATTGAAAGACTTTCTATCTATATTTAGAGCTGCCCGTGTTCTGTTTCCTAGTTTTTTTATCATAAAATAACCGACCCCTTTTATATTCCTTGCAAAAATGCATGTACATTAACACAGTTACATTTTGCATAGTGATGAATTTACACTTTAAACTCTTCGTGGTTTTAAAAATCAAGTAGTCACCTCACAACAGCTTACAAATTATCACACATACAGGAATATTCATTAATAGTAAATATTTTGTCAAAATACGCCCTCTGGACCAATTTAACAAGAAACTGGAAATAAAATTACCAAAAAAAACCTCGGAGTGGCTTACCTCTTACAAGTTAAGAGTGCGAAACGGTGCTAAGATTGTGTGGTGTGCACGTTAAATTTTCCTTTTTAATTGATGAGTTGATTACAACAAATGTGGGTATCGTAAAATCAAAAATTTAGGACAAGCAAGAAAATCATATTTTTATATACCTCAAATAAGCAAAAATATTTCCTTAAAAGTTGACCAGTAGGGCAAAAAAAATCAGAACGAAGGTCGGTGAAAAAATAAGATTTCACGCAAAAGAATTACAGAAATTCATCAAACAGTTTCCGAGATTATAAATAAACTCTGTGGGCACGAATTTCTGAACGAACTCTTGTAGTAGCCTCACTGGCTCGAGCAACATTTGGAGTGGTCATCATTACTTCCCGATAATCATCATCATCATCAGGTACTGGGCTTGCTGGCGTATGTGATCATGTCTCTCTACAACTTTCGATCTCGACAGTTATTTATTATTTCTGCTGTTCACTTTCTCCCAAGCCATTCTCTTAAGTTGTCTGGTATATTGTCTCTTTGCTTCCCTCTATCTCTTCGTCCCTCAGTCTTCCCAGTTGTTACAATATATTCCAGCTGTTCTCTTCTCATTACATGGCCAAAAATGATGATGATTTTCCCGTTAATCCCGGCTTTAAAGTAAGCGAAATCGAATACCTAGCCCAAGTGAAAATAGGACGATATCATGACAATCCTACTTCCACAATCCTCCTAAAATTCTCTTCCTTACAATCCTACCTCTAAATGATTTGGATCCATGAGTCCTAAACTTACAATCCTCCCCTCTCTCATAAATCTTCTTCCCACAATCTTTCTCCTAAACTTTGAACAAACCTTTAACACTATTTTTGTTCACACAATCATTCTCGAATAAATATTCTCCAACAATCCTTCTCTTATAATCCTTCTCTTATAATCCTTCTCTTACAACATTCTCCAAGAGTTCATCTATTATAATAAAAGTACTTGTCTCGCGAATTCTTCTCTTACAATTTATATAAAAAAACAATTCTCACACGATACCTCTCTTACAAGTTCCTTTCTAAACTTCCCTTGGAGACCTTTTCCCACATTTCTCCTCAAACAATTCATCTTTTACAATTCCTATACCACAATCAATTTGTTTTAATCCTTCTACAATTTTTCTTTCACAATCGTTCTCCATCAATTTTTTTCTTTTCAATCCTTCTTCCAATATTTTCTATTGCAATCTTTTTTGTATAATTCTACTCTTACAAACTTTCTTCTACCACTTTTGTCCCACAATCTTTCTCAGCCAATTTCTTCTTTTACAGAACTTCTCCCACAATCTTTTTCCACCAATTTCTTCTCTTACAGAACTTCTCCCACAATCTTTTTCCACAAATTTCTTCTCTTACAGAACTTCTCCCACAATCTTTTTCCACCAATTTCTTCTCTTACAGAACTTCTCCCACAATCTTTTTCCACCAATTTCTTCTCTTACAGAACTTCTCCCACAATCTTTGTCCACCAATTTCTTCTCTTACAGAACTTCTCGCCACACTCTTTCTCCGCCAATTTCTTCTCTTACAGAACTTCTCCCACAATCTTTCTTCGCGAATTTCTTCTCTTACAGAACTTCTCGCCACAATCTTTCTTCGCCAATTTCTTCTCTTACAGAAATTCTCGCCACAATCTTTCTTCGCCAATTTCTTCTCTTACAGAACTTCTCGCCACACTCTTTCTCCGCCAATTTCTTCTCTTACAGAACTTCTCCCACAATCTTTCTTCGCCAATTTCTTCTCTTACAGAACTTCTCGCCACAATCTTTCTTCGCCAATTTCTTCTCTTACAGAAATTCTCGCCACAATCTTTCTTCGCCAATTTCTTGTCTTACAGTACCTCTCCCACAATCTTTCTCCACCAATTTCTTCACTTACAGAACTTCTCCCACAATCTTTCTTCGCCAATTTCTTCTCTTACAGAACTTCTCGCCACAATCTTTCTTCGCCAATTTCTTCTCTTACAGAAATTCTCGCCACAATCTTTCTTCGCCAATTTCTTTTCTTACAGAACCTCTCCCACAATCATTCTTAGACAATTTCTTCTCTTACAGTACCTCTCCCACAATCTTTCTTCGCCAATTTCTTCTCTTACACAAATTCTCGCCACAATCTTTCTTCGCCAATTTCTTCACTTACAGAACCTCTCCCACAATCTTTCTTCACCAATTTCTTGTCTTACAGAACCTCTCCCACAATCTTTCTTCGCCAATTTCTTCCCTTACAGAAGTTCTCCCACAATCTTTCTTCGCCAATTTCTTCTCTTACAGAACGACTCCCACAATCTTTCTTCGCCAATTTCTTCTCTTACAGAACCTCTCCCACAATCTTTCTTCGTCAATTTCTTCTCTTACAGAACCTCTCCCACAATCTTTCTTCGCCATTTACTTGTCTTACAGAAACTCTCCCACAATCTTTCTTCGCCAATTACTTCTCTTACAGAACCTCTCCCACAATCTTTCTTCGCCAACTTCTTCTCTTACACAACTTCTCCCACAATCTTTCTTCGCCAATTTCTTGTCTTACAGAACCTCTCCCACAATCTTTCTTCGCCAATTTTATCTCTTACAGAACGACTCCCACAATCTTTCTTCGCCAATTTCATCTCTTACAGAACCTCTCCCACAATCTTTCTTCGCCAATTTCTTCTTTTGCAGAACTTCTCCCACAATCTTTCTTCGCCAATTTCTTGTCTTACAGAACCTCTCCCGCAATCTTTCTTCGCCAATTTCTTCTCTTACAGAACCTCTCCCACAATCTTTCTTCGCCAATTTCTTGTCTTACAGAACCTCTCCCACAATCTTTCCCCACCATTTTCTTCTCTTACAGAACCTCTCCCACAATCTTTCTTCGCCAATTTCTTCTCTTACAGGACCTCTCCCACAATCTTTCTTCGCCAATTTCTTCTCTTACAGAACCTCTCCCACAATCTTTCTTCGCTAATTTCTTGTCTTACAGAACCTCTCCCACAATCGATCTTCGCCAATTTCTTCTCTTACAGAACCTCTCCCACAATCATTCTTCGCCAATTTCTTCTCTTACAGAAACTCTCCCACAATCTTTCTTCGCCAATTTCTTCTCCTACAGAACCTCTCCCACAATCTTTCTTCGCCAATTTCTTCTCTTACAGAATTTCTCGCCACAATCTTTTTTCGCCAATTTCTTCTCTTACAGAACCTCTCCCACAATCTTTCTTCGCCAATTTCTTCTCTTACAGAACCTCTCCCACAATCTTTCATCGCCAATTTCTTCTCTTACAGAACCTCTCCCACAATCTTTCTTCGCCAATTTCTTCTCTTACAGAACCTCTCCCACAATCTTTCTTCGCCAACTTCTTCTCATACACAACTTCTCCATAAATCTTTCTTCGCCAATTTCTTGTCTTGCAGAACCTCTCCCACAATCTTTCTTCGCCAATTTCTTCTCTTACAGAACGACTCCCACAATCTTTCTTCGCCAATTTCATCTCTTACAGAACCTCTCCCACAATCTTTCTTCGCCAAATTTCTTCTCTTAAAGAACTTCTCCCACAATCTTTCTTCGCCAATTTCTTGTCTTACAGAACCTCTCCCACAATCTTTCTTCGCCAATTTTTCTCTTATAGAACCTCTCCCACAATCTTTCTTTGCCAATTTCTTGTCTTATAGAACCTCTCCCACAATCTTTCCCCACCATTTTCTTCTCTTACAGAACCTCTCCCACAATCTTTCTTCGCCAATTTCTTCTCTTACAGTACCTCTCCCACAATCTTTCTCCGCCAATTTCTTCTCTTACAGAACCTCTCCCACAATCTTTCTTCGCCAATTTCTTCTCTTACAGAACCTCTCCCACAATCTTTCTTCGCCAATTTCTTCTCTTACAGAATTTCTCGCCACAATCTTTCTTCGCCAATTTCTTCTCTTACAGAAATTCTCGCCACAATCTTTCTTCGCCAATTTCTTCTCTTACAGAACCTTTCCCACAATCTTTCTTCGCCAATTTCTTCTCTTACAGAACCTCTCCCACAATCTTTCTTCGCCAATTTCTTCTCTTACAGAATTTCTCGCCACAATCTTTCTTCGCCAATTTCTTGTCTTACAATACCTCTCCCACAATCTTTCTTCGCCAATTTCTTCTCTTACAGAAATTCTCGCCACAATCTTTCTTCGCCAATTTCTTGTCTTACAGAACTTCTCCCACAATCTTTCTTCGCCAATTTCTTCTCTTACAGAAATTCTCGCCACAATCTTTTTTCGCTAATTTCTTCTCTTACAGAACCTCTCCCACAATCTTTCTTCGCCAATTTCTTCTCTTACAAAACCTCTCCCACAATCTTTCTTCGCCAATTTCTTCTCTTACAGAACCTCTCCCACAATCTTTCTTCGCCAATTTCTTCTCTTACAGAAATTCTCGCAACAATCTTTTTTCGCCAATTTCTTCTCTTACAGAACCTCTCCCACAATCTTTCTTCGTCAATTTCTTCTCTTACAGAACCTCTCCCACAATCTTTCTTCGCCAATTTCTTCTCTTACAGAACCTCTCCCACAATCTTTCTTCACCAATTTCTTCTCTTACAGAACCTCTCCCACAATCTTTCTTCACCAATTTCTTCTCTTACAGAACCTCTCCCACAATCTTTCTTCACCAATTTCTTCTCTTACAGAACCTCTCCCACAATCTTTCTTCGCCAATTTCTTCTCTTACAGAACCTCTACCACAATCTTTTTTCTCCAATTTCTTCTCTTACAGAACTTCTCACACAATCTTTTCCCACCAATTTCTTGTCTTACAGAACCTCTCCCACAATCTTTCTTCGCCAATTTCTTCTCTTATAGTACCTCTCCCACAATTTGTCAATTACAATCTTCTTCTGAAACATCTATCTTAGAATGGGTCTCCCCACATTTTCTCTTGCAATCATCCTACCGCAGTTCTTCTCTTTAAATCTTTCCTCTACAGTTCTTCGCCTACAATGGAAGCTCAATAAATCTTCCCTTACAATCCTTACTCCAAAATTCTTCCCTTACAATCAATCTTCTGTAATCCTTCTTTCATATTCGTTTTATTACAATTATTCTCTTTCAAATCCTTCTTCAACAAATCTTCTCAAATCTTACCTCAACTCGCCTTCTACAATCACCTCCCCAAATTTTCTCCATTTCCCTTCTCCCCTAAACACTGACCCTCTCCAACCTTCACATAAATAATCTACAATTTCTCTTATTTACCCTCTTCTCCTTCGTGTCTGTGTGTAATTTTCCAACGCGACATAAGTGCTCCTGTTCGTCCACTTTACTCTCTTGTCAGTGTATATGGGACAAATATCAAAATTATTTTAAGAACAATTTGAAGAAACACAATTGATCTATCAATGAACGAATGTGACAGCTCTTGACAACAAATGCACTTTGTGTGTTGAAATTTACAAGAGAGAGCAAATATTTGTTTCTTCTTTAAATAACAGAAATCAATACAGAAAAACATCGAAGCATAAAAATATGTTGGGTTTTGGGTGTATATTTGCCTTTTATGCTTTATTTTGGCAGATACGTTTTGTGAACGGCGGGGGAATGTAGATGTGGAGATTTGAGATCAGACGTCTCAAATAATATCTAAGGGAAAAGAGAAATATTAATCGACCTCTTGTTGAACTGGGTCGGGGAGTTGGGGAGTTAAGATGAGCCGGTGCGTCTGGGTTCGAGTTGGGGAGTGGGGTTTTACATTTGGGGAGGCTACTGTGGATGAATTTCTGTGTGTCATTAAAGACAATCTCAGGGGAATCTAGGGAGTAATTAATGTTGTAAAATAACATAGACGTCGATGTCATAACAGGAGTGGAGTAATTGTAGCAGTGGTGTCATGACAGGTGTGGAGTAATTGTAGTAGTGGTGTCATGACATGAGTGGAGTAATTGTAGCAGTGGTGTCATGACAGGTGTGAAGTAATTGTAGTAGTGATGTCATGACATGAGAGGAGTAATTGTAGCAGTGGTGTCGTGACAGGAGTAGGGTAATTGTAGCAGTGTTATCATGACATGAGTGGGGTAATTGTAGTTGTGATGTCATTGACATGAGTGGAGTAATTGTAGCAGTGGTGTCATGACATGAGTGGAGTAATTGTAGCAGTGGTGTCATGACATGAGTGGGGTAATTGTAATTGTGATGTCATTGACATGAGTGGAGTAATTGCAGTTGTGATGTCATGACATGAGTGGGATAATTGTAGTTGTGATGTCATGACATGAGTGGGGTTATTGCAGTAGTGGTGTCATGACATGAGTGGAGTAATTGTAGTTGTGATGTCAGGACATGAGTGGGGTAATTGTAGTTGTGATGTCTGACATGAGTGGGGTAATTGTAGCTGTGATGGCATGACATGAGTGGGGTAATTGTAGTTGTGATGTCATGACATGAGTGGGGTAATTGTAGTTGTGATGTCAAGACATGAGTGGGGTAATTGTAGTTCTGATGTCATGAAATGAGTGGGGTAATTGTAGCTGTGATAACATCACATGAATGGGGTAATTGTAGTTGTGATGTCATGACATGAGAATTGTAGTAGCGGTATCATGAGAGCAGTGGAGTAATTGTAGTTGTGATGTCATGACATGAGAATTGTAGTAGCGGTATCATGAGAGCAGTGGAGTAATTGTAGTTGTGATGTCATGACATGAGTGGGGCAAATGTAGTTGTGATGTCTTGACATGAGTGGAGTAATTATAGTAGTGGTGTCATGACAGCAGTAGAGTAATTTTAATAGTGATGTCATGGCAGCATTGGAGTAATTGTAGTAGTGGTGTCACAGCGTGAGTAAAGTAATTGTAGTTGTGATAATAGATACAGTTATGAATTACTAACTCAACAACTAGTTCAACAACGTACATAACGTTGTCGTTACAAGCGAAGATAAGACCACCTTACTAGCGTTATATCCATACATTGACACCTCTGCAACACAAGAGTTCAAATATCGACAGTTTTGTTCTCGTTTCCTGCCAACACGTTTTCTGTGTCACCTGAACAAGGCACCTGAGGGACTGAATGGGTGATGTGCTCGCTTACCTATCCGAAGAGCATGGGTTCGGTTCCCAAATGTGTCGGATGTTTTTTTCAATGTAATTAATAATAAATAAGATAATATAAGAGTAAATAAGAAATGTCACAGCAAGAAATATAACAGAAGGAAATATAACATCTTAGAATATAACGTCATGAAATAAAACATCAGGAAATATAGCATAATGAAATATAACATCTGGAAATATAACAGCAGGAAATATAACATCATGAAATATAACATAAGATAACATCAGGAAATATAACATCGGGAAATATAACAACATGAAATATAACATTAGGAAATATAGCATGAGGAAATATAACAACATGAAATATAACCTCTTGAAATATAACATCAGGTAATATAACATCAGGTAATATAATGAAATACAACATCTGGAAATATAACATCATGTAATATCATGAAATATATCATCTGGAAATATAACTGCAGGAAATATAACATCAGCAAATATAACATCAGGTAACATCGACAAAAAAAAACATCAGCAAATATAACATCAGCAAATATAACAGGGTGAAATATAACATCAGGAAATGTAACATCATCAGGAAATATAACAACATGAAATATAACATCCGGAAATATAACATCAGGAAATATAACATCAGGAAATATAACATCAGGAAATATAACATCAGCAAATATAACAACGTGAAATATAACATCCGGAAATATAACATCAGGAAATATAACATCAGGAAATGTAACATCAGCAAATATAACATCCGGAAATATAACATGAAATATAACATCAAGAATATAACGTCATGAAATATAACATCAGAAAATATAAGATCAAGAAATATAACAGCAGCTAACATCATGAAATATAACATCAGGAAATATATCAGCAGGAAATATAACATCAGGTAATATATAATCACGAAAGGTACCAGCAGGTAATATAACATCAGGAAATATAACATCAGGAAATATAACATCAGGTAATATGACATCAGGAAATATAACAGCAGCTAACATCATGAAATATAACATCTGAAAATATAACATCATGAAATATAACATCAGGAAATATGACATCAGGAAATATAACATCAAGAAATATAACATCAGGAAATATAGCATCCGGAAATATAACATCATGAAATATAACATCGAGAAGGGCCAGCAGAAGAACAAAAAACCGCTAACGATAAATCCTCTGGGCGCTGAGAGGCAAAGAAGGGTAGAAGAAAGGAATTAGAATTTCTTATAGGAAAGAACGAAGGAAGAAAAGAATTACTTTTAGAAAAGAAGGAAGGAATGAGGGGAGAAAGAATGGAAGAAAAGAGGACTACTTTTAACAACTTCTTGTCTGCAATTACCTTATATTATCTGTTGTGCAATAATCTGTTAACATTTATTTCGTGTAATTACCTTTTATTATTTCTTGTGTGTAATTACCTGTTACCACTTTATGTTCGTAATTACTTTGAGCATTTCTTGTTATCTACAAAGGCGTGAACACTTTTCTGCATCTGCTTCCTTTAACTTTAATACTTAGTCTACCATTTCCGGTGTAGCCATTACTTGTTCCACGGCTGTGGTTTCCGTGGCACTAATCTGTTCACGGTTCCGTCGGAGCTATTGATTTCCAAGACAAAGACCTGTGTGCGAGCTTTAGAAACAGCGACAGGTCAAGCGAAGCGAAGATTCCAAGGGAGTGAGAAAATGACGGATCAAACAAATCCTATGATGTCGTAGGTACGCCTCGAGCTCCGTTACGCTTAGCTGCAGCTCTATTCTGTCACGTTCAATTTGATTTAAGTTGCGCCACAAGTCCAATTAACGCCTGGTCGTGTTTGGTGTAGCTTGTCCCACACTAATAGAAGGACAAAAGGGAAAGTGTAAATTGGATTTGCGTTAGAGAACATTAATTTACGAACAATGCGGATTGAAGGAGCATATATTTTCCATTAATTTCTTTATTAAATATTAAATAGTAGCAATATGGCCGCTAAAAAATGGCCGAGCTGAATGATGTATTAACTTAGCGGAACTTTCATTTCCGGTCTCCGTTCATTGTTTTGACGGAGCACTATTTGCACCTTTTATAATCTGCAATCTATTTTCTTGGTCTTATTTTATAGACCTAAGGAATCGAAACGTTGCTTTGTCTGGTCCTCTCTTACTTGCAAAGCCATCGCGTTTAATTTTCCAAATTTTCCTAAATGAAGGACTAAATTCATGTCAGAGAGTCTCCTATTATAATAATAATATGGCACTTTGTTGTATTGGCAGAAAGTTGGTAGCAAGCAACCATGTTAAGTCAGTAGTTTGGTAAAAATATTAGTGTCTTATGCAGGATGCTGCTTTGCTGAACAGCTTCTCTCGTGGCTGAATTTTCCAATATTTGACAGACAGATCTGTCCGCAGAAAGAACAAGATGTATTGGTGGTGCCTGGCCTCGTCTCCTTTCTCCTGCACCTTTTGTCTTCTGAATTTGATATCAGCACTGCCTCAAAAGTCGCCATGAAATTTCTTATTTTTATTTTCCTTGTGCTACAGTCTGCAGCCAGATTATCCCAGTTTCTTTTCCTGATTGAATTCGCTCAAGGAAGTCCTGCAAACACCCTTATATCTCATCATTGGTCTGCCCTTTTGTCGCTTTCCGTCTTTCCGTTCTCCATATAAGACTTGTTCGGAATACAAATGTTTGCCATTCCTCTTACATGACCTGGCCATCTCAATGTTTAACTGTTGACATGATGGATGAGAGTTTGGCTCGTTGTAAGATATTAGAATTGGTTACTTTGTCCTGACATGATGGATGAGAGTTTGGCTCGTTGTAAGATATTAGAGTTGGTTACTTTGTCTTGCCATGATGGATGAGAGTTTGGCTTGTTGTAAGACATTAGAGTTGGTTACATTGTCCTGCCATGATGGATGAGAGTTTGACTCGTTGTAAGACATTAGAGTTGGTTACTTTGTCCTGCCATGATGGATGAGAGTTTGGCTAGTTGTAAGACATTAGAGTTGGTTACTTTGTCCTGCCATGATGGATGAGAGTTTGACTCGTTGTAAGACATTAGAGTTGGTTACTTTGTCCTGCCATGATTGATGGGAGTTTGGCTCGCTGTAAGATATTAGAGTTGGTTACTTCGTCCTGCCATGTGATGTTCATAATCTGTCGAAAGCAATGTACATAAAAGTTGTTTGACCTTTTCCCCTTCCTTGCATAGGTAGTCCAAGTTTCTGATTAGTATAGAAGTGTACTAAGCACACAGCTTTGGTAAATTGGAATCTTAGTCCTGAGTGTTAGTTTGGTGTTGGTCAGATTCCGGAATTGTTTTTTCTTCAAGGGAGACAGTGGTTGTGACCATAGAACCGAGATAGGTGAACTTTCTCACACAGGTTCAAGGGGTATGTTATTTAATGATATTGCTGTGGGGCTGGCTACACCTTGTTGAAGCACCACAGTCTTCTGTATACTTATTAACGGGGAGAATAAATCACATGATCTAACTTATAATGTCAATTATTGACTGCAGGATGGATTCATCATGAGCAACCAGTGCTGCATCATCAGCGAATAGAAGCTCCTTCATTAGGGTCTCAGTTTTTCATTGTGACCTCAGACGTGCAAGATTGAATAAGGAGCCGTCAGATTTTGTACGGATGTAGATGTCTCCAGAGACGGTTCCAATGCGTTGTATAGAAGGGTAGAGAAAAATATTCCGAATTCTACATTCATGAGGTTGGTGTTATTAAAGCCAGGACACATGGTTCTAACCTTCCATGTGCCGAGTATAAGAGATGGTTTCTTCCTTCTGGTGTGTCCTAGCGAGGATGGAACTGACATTGCTGTTTGCTTCCTATGCTTGGGCCAATAATATGGAGATAATGATTCCTACAAAACGCCATACTCCCCTCTCGTCTCTTCTTTGAAGCGTTCCAGATGAAGGACGAGGTACTGACGTTCGGGACCAAAGTTGTGTTGCAAGGGACGCCACTAGATAGAAATACATTATATATATATATATATACAAAGCAAGGGGCGGGAGAGGTTGAGTTGTTAACATTTAGTGTATGCGTTTATGGTGGCCACATATAATGTAAACATAAAGTGGTCTTTAGCAGCTAAAGCTAAAATGAGATAAGACAGACTAAGAAATTTCGGCAAAAGCCTTCATGGGGTCCGCAACAACAAATACAAAAACACGCACATAAGGATACTTATCTATCTCAAGAAGGCCGCGTGAAGCGGTTGACTCCTGGACTCCAAGAAGGCCGCGTGAAGCGGTTGACTCGTGGACTCCAAGAAGGCCGCGTGAAGCGGTTGAGTCGTGGACTCCAAGAAGGCCGCGTGAAGCGGTTGACTCGTGGAGTCTGAATCACCGAAAGAGGAAGAGACCAGGACCAAAGCGAGTAACTGCCACTGTTCAAGCATTATCAAGTGCCATGCTCACTGATTGTTAAAGCTCAGTGGTTAGTAAACCGGACTACAGAGGACAAGAGGACAGGTTCGATCCTGACCGACGGCTTCCGGATTCACCCAGCCTTAAATGGGTACCGAATTATTTGTGGGAAAGTAAAGCGGCTCAGGCGTATTACCGACCAGATTACCCCAAAAATCATGTGCCGAAGGTCTGTACAATTTATGATTACTAACACTATATTCCCTATACGCCACGTGGCGTAAGGGGGTTCTTTACTCTTTACTTTTATGCGCACTAATATTAGTGATCACTTCCAATCACATTTTTCTGTCACTTTTGTTCCGAGTCATTCCTACTGTTGGTCTCCCTCAAAGACAAGCCATTAAGTTATTACTGATTTTCCTCGCTGTTTTCTTCTTTTTCTCTTTCCTTCCCTTTTTTTAAATTTGCCAAATTATTATTTTCCTTCCTAGGTCACTGTACACGGATCCTTATTCAATGTTCTGATGTTTCTTCTGTTCATCGGCCTCATCCAGGCCACCTTATTGGAGGGGCCGGGTTCAATGTCTGCTACAGGGGATGGTGTTTTTCTGTTTTTTTTTTTTTTAGAAAAGGAGAACTTAATCCGTGATTTGTTCGTGACGTTACCTCCCCTGATTTGGGTAGGGAGATCCAACGTCTAGCCCTCTCGGATAACTACAATAAACCGAGGGTTCCGTGTGCACTCGCGCATGACAAAGACCCATCGGCAGTTAAAATCACTATATGAGTAAGCTGTACATTTGGCCGCTGTCAGGGTAACACTGTCAGCAAAAACCGTGGATCCGAGGCCGTGGCACTGAGTTCGTACACAAGGACCCAGGATTGACCTCGAATTGTTTCGAGATTCTTGAGAGGGATATCGCAGCACCTATTGGTTAGTTGGGTGTTCAGTGACGATGATACTAGGAACAGCAACACTCAGCTTTCTTTTGTAGACCCACATTTACTTGACTCCTTTATTTGTTGCTTGTTTATCAGTTGTCCATGATTCGCGTCTGTTTGACAGGCCAGGATAAATGTAATATTGTGGAGTTAATTTTACAAGTTCTACAGGATTGCCCCCAGTACACAGAGAAACTATATGGGGCAATCGAATCGCTTAAACAGACAGCTGACTTCATGAGAGAGTCTGGATTCCTACTCTGATTGAGTCTTGATCGCAGAGAGAGAGAGAGAGAGAGAGAGAATTTTCCAACTTCAATTGATATAGATGTGTTCTTTGTTAAATAAAATCATTTCATTTCATGAATCGTTGCACTTATCTTGTAACATAATTACAAAACTGTATTACTATAATACCTTTATATGTGCAGAAATACAGTATATTGAACACCCGTTAAATCTGGAAACACCACTAGAGGCAAAATGGGCGCTGCACAACACAATCCAAATGGAAGTCTATTAGATGCATGACAGGTAAATAGCTTGGGAGATAAGATCTGAAATGAAGAACTGAGAAAAAAAGCTGGGAGTAATTTCCTCCATTGAATACATAACGAAACAACATAAAAGAGTGGTCTGGCAACAGGATAGGCGGAAAGATTAAAGCGCAACACAACGAGCCTTTAATAAAAGTTACGAGAATACCAAACTCAAGGGTCAATCACAACTAAAATGGATTGGTGGAATATAAGGAAAAACTAGAAAACAGCAACAGAGGTCAAAAGAAGAGCGAAAGACCGCAAATGTTATCTCCCCTCGATTCCGAAAGGCAAATTTGGAAGTCAGGGTCGAAGGCTAGGTCGAGAGAATACTTTCGGCAATTTAGAAAACCCTTGCAGAGCCCAAGGTTGAAGGTCGAACTAAAGGTCAAAGTTAAAAGTATATAAAGTAGCATTTAAGAATTATCTCTCAGTCAATAAGTTTTTAATGTTTGCTTCCCCCTATCGTTCATCGACCGCCTATTAACTATTCATCATCTACTGTTAATTGAGCGTTATGTGGCGTAGCTGCGTTGGTTTGTAGCTTACGTTAAGTTGTGATATACGCCTTTAGTCCAACACACAGGGTGTTATTAATTCAAGAGGGTGTTATCAATTGCTTCATTCTCTATCTTTAGTCACCTGACCAGACTGGCTAAACTATCTGGAAAATGACACTCACATGCCAGATTGGTTAAACTACCTAGTACAGACACTCACATGCCAGATTGGTTCAACTATCTAGTACAGACACTCACATGCCAGATTGGTTAAACTATCTAGTACAGACAGTCACATGCCAGATTGGTTAAACTATCTAGTACAGACACTCACATGCCAGATTGGTTAAACTATCAAGTACAGACACTCACATGCCAGATTAGTTAAACTATCTAGTACAGACACTCACATGCCAGATTGGTTAAACTATCTAGTACAGACACTCACTTGCCAGATAGGCTAAACTATCTAGTACAGACACTCACTTGCCAGATAGGCTAAACTATCTAGTACAGACACATGCCAGATTGGTTAAACTATCTAGTACAGACACTCACATGCCAGATAGGTTAAACTATCTAGTACAGACACTCACTTGCCAGATAGGCTAAACTATCTAGTACAGACACTCACTTGCCAGATAAGCTAAATTATCTAGTACAGACACTCACATGCCAGATAGACTAAACTATCTAGTACAGACACTCACATGCCAGATAGACTAAACTATCTAGTACAGACACTCACATGCCAGATAGACTAAACTATCTAGTACAGACACTCACTTGCCAGATAGGCTAAACTATCTAGTACAGACACTCACTTGCCAGATAGGCTAAACTATCTAGTACAGACACATGCCAGATTGGTTAAACTATCTAGTACAGACACTCACATGCCAGATAGGTTAAACTATCTAGTACAGACACTCACTTGCCAGATAGGCTAAACTATCTAGTACAGACACTCACTTGCCAGATAAGCTAAATTATCTAGTACAGACACTCACATGCCAGATAGACTAAACTATCTAGTACAGACACTCACATGCCAGATAGACTAAACTATCTAGTACATACACTCACATGCCAGATAGACTAAACTATCTAGTACAGACACTCACTTGCCAGATAGGCTAAACTATCTAGTACAGATTTATCGATGACCAAAGTTAATTTATCGATGACTAAAGTTAATTTATTGATAACAAAAGCAAATTTATTGATGACTAAAATTAATTTTTTCATGACCAAAGTAAATTTATTAAAGGCTAAAAGAAATTTATTAATGACCAAATTTAATTTATTGATGACCAAATTTAATTTATTGATGACCAAAGTTAATTTATTGATGACAAAAGTTAATTTATTGAAGGCTAAAAAAAATGTTTTGATGACCAAAGTCCGTTTGTAATGTTTACTACAAACACCGTATTGGTTTAATTATAATATTAACGACGACATTCAGAGAAATCTTAAGAAAATCTAACAAATCGAAGAAAACAAAATTAATGTTTACGCAAATTCTGCACTTCTTAAGCTTCAAGTTTATATTTTAATAATTTTAGGCTCAGTCGAGTTTTCATTATTTATGATCGTATATTAATGCATATTTTGTCTTTCAATCATCGCACATATCATTCTGGAAATGATAATAACCAGTATTCTGACATTACCCTTGAGACTCCCAGCAATGCAGCGGAGTTCATGCGCTTTGTTGATATCTTCCTGAGTGAAGAGAAAGGAGATCCGAGAACTGTTGGGAGGCCCTCAAGTACAGGAAAGATTGTTCAATGTACAAGAAGATAGGGAGGGATCGGAGATGGTCGAGTTAACGGGCATTCGAGAGATTTGCAATTTCATGTCATGATAGGTGCTACGATACTCCTTCAAAAATGAGGGCTCCCATAGTGTAGGATGATATGAGGGGTGCCATAGTGTAGGATGATATGAGGGGTGCCACAGTGTAGGATGATATGAGGGGTGCCATAGTGTAGGATGATATGAGGGGTGCCACAGTGTAGGATGATATGAGGGGTGCCATAGTGTAAGATGATATGAGGGGTGCCATAGTGTAGGATGATATGAGGGGTGCCATAGTGTAGGATGATATGAGGGGTGCCATAGTGTACGATGATATGAGGGGTGCCATAGTGTAGGATGATATATGGGGTGCCGTGGTGTAGCATGATATGAGGGGTGTCATGGTGTAGGATGATACGAATGGGGGGGGGGGCATAGTATAGGATGATACGATGGGTGCCATAGTGTAGGATGATACGAAGAGTGCCATAGTGTAGGATGATACGAGGGGTGCTATAGTGTAGGATGATACGAAGAGTGCCATAGTGTAGGATGATATGAGGGGTCCATAGTGTAGGATGATACGAAGAGTGCCATAGTGTAGGATGATTTGAGGGGTGCCATAGTGTAGGATGATACGAGGGGTGCCATAGTGTAGGATGATATAAGGGGTGCCATAGTGTAGGATGATACGAAGAGTGCCATAGTGTAGGATGATAAGAGGGGTGCTATAGTGTAGGATGATACGAAGAGTGCCATAGTGTAGGATGATATGAGGGGTGCCATAGTGTAGGATGATACGAAGAGTGCCATAGTGTAGAATGATATGAAGGGTGCCATAGTGTAGGATGATATAAGGGGTGCCATAGTGTAGGATGATATAAGGGGTGCCATAGTGTAGAATGATAAGAAGAGTGCCTTAGTGTAGGATGATATGAGGGGTGCCATAGTGTAGAATGATATAAGGGGTGCCATAGTGTAGGATGATACGAAGAGTGCCATAGTGTAGGATGATATGAGGGGTGCCATAGTGTAGGATGATATGAGGGGGTGCCATAATGTAGGATAATATGAGGGGTGCCATACTGTAGGATGATATGAGGGGTGCCATAGTGTAGGATGATATGAGGGGTGCATAGTGTAGGATGATATGAGGGGTGCCATAGTGTAGGATGCTACGAGGGGTGCCATAGTGTAGGATGATATGAGGGGTGCCATAGTGTAGGATGATATGAGTGGTCCCATAGAGTAGGATGATATGAGGGGTGCCATAGTGTAGAATGATATGAGGGGTGCTATAGTGTAGGATGATATGAATGGTGCCATAGTGTAGGATGATATGAGGGGTGCTATAGTGTAGGATGATATGAATGGTGCCATAGTGTAGGATGATATGAGGGGTGCCATAGTGTAGGAGGAAATGATGGGTCCCATAGTGTAGGATGATATGAGGGGTGCCATAGTATAGGAAGAAATGAGGGGTCCCATAGTATAGGATGATATAAGTGGTGCTATAATGTAGGATGATATATGGGGTGCCATAGTGTAGGATGATATGAGGGGTGCCATAGTGTAAGATGATATGAGGGGTCCCATAGTGTAGGATAATATGAGGGGTGCCATAGTGTAGGATGATATGAGTGGTCCCATAGAGTAGGATGATATGAGGGGTCCCATAGTGTAGAATGATATGAGGGGTGCCATAGTGTAGGATGATATGAAGGATGCTATAGTGTAGGATGATATGAGGGGTCCCAGAGTGTAGGATGATATGAAGGGTGCCATAAGGTAGGATGATATGAGGTGTGTCATAGTGTAGGATGATATGACGGGTGTCATAGGATAGGATGAAATGAGGGGTGCCATAGTGTAGGATGATATGAAGGGTGTCTTAGGGTATTAGGAAATTAGGGGGGTCCCATAGGGTAGGAGGAAATGGGGGGGGGGGTTCCATAGGTAGGATTATATAAGGGGCTCCATATGGTAGGAAGAATTAAGGGGTGCCATAGGATTGGAGGAAATGAAGGGTGACATAGGATAGGAGAATATGAGTGGTGATATAGGATAGGAGGACATGAGGAGTGACATAGGATAGGAAGACATGAGGGGTGAAATAAGATAGGAGAAAATGAGACGTGACATAGGATAGGAGGAAATGAGGGGTGACATAGGATAGTAGAAAATGAGACGTGACATAGGATAGGAGGAAATGAGGGGTAACATATGATAGTAGAAAATGAGACGTGACATAGGATAGGAGGAAATGAGGGTAGACATAGGTTAGGAGAAAATGAGACGTGACATAGGATAGGAGGAAATGAGGGGTGACATAGGATAGTAGAAAATGAGACGTGACATAGGATAGGAGGAAATGAGGGGTGACATAGGATAGGAGAAAATGAGACGTGACATAGGATAGGATAGGTCTCATAGGGTAGGAGAAAAAGAGGGGTCCTATATATTAGGAGAAAAAAGAGAGAGCCGTGGTGGTAAGATGAGAGAAAAGCAAGAGATAGACATTAAAGAGGCCAGTGATTAAAGGAAATACTCTTATCACTAGATTGCTCAATCTTTCCCTGGTAAAACTGTTTGAATCACTTTGAAAGAAGCTGCAAGACGAACAAACAAAACCATGTAGTAAGTGCTTCAAGCAGGAGGTTTTCTCAGAAATGTTCTCCTGCACGTTTGTCGTCACTGTCACTGTCGTCACTGTCAATGTCGTCACTGTCACTGTCAATGTCGTCACTGTCACTGTCACTGACGTCACTGTCACTGTCGTCACTGTCACTGTCGTCACTGTCACTGACGTCACTGTCATCGGTTGTCTGCTGTCCCTGTCAAATAAAAACAGAACAGCCAAACCGACTTCACATTCCAGTCAACGAAAGGTAATTTGTGGCAAGAAATCTTGGTCTATGACACTAAGAAACACACAGAGATGTTCCGTGCTATGCACACCGATCATGTCTTATGGAAGTCAGGCATGGACAACCAGTAAACAGACTTAAACAGGGAGTTGTGGAAAGACCTGATCAACCAAAGCAATCTACACGACACATGATAATGAAGAAGGTCGTTGAAAGATTTATTATCGGCGCGCAAGGAGGTAATAATAAATGACAAATAGCGATGTGTACATGTGTACATATCCAGGATTGCTTGTCTACATAAATGTACGCAATTCTGCCCATTACTTACAGTGTCTGATTAAATCAGATTTATTTTCTCTTCCCCATCGCGCTATCCGCCTATCAGATCTTTATTCCCCGATACATTTTTGCCGATACATGTGTCTGTGAATATTTTTTATCCCCATTTTCCTCTGTGTAAATTATACGAATGTTTTTGTCCACCCGACAGGATAATAAAACTGTATGTTTTCTTCTCGTATGTCGTTATCTCCTTTTATTATTTTTCATTTTAAAAAATATTCTTTTTTCATTTTTTAAAAACAGATTTATCCACGCGTTTAGCTCCCCTGGCATTCCGATTCATTCGTCTTGTCTTATTATCCACGTTTCGCTATCCAATTAATTTATTTTCGTTTCTTCCAATTATTATCAAACAACATTAACTTTAATAAAATTATCGTTATATTCTTCACATAGGGGCTGGGTGGTCTGAAGGTAGGACGTCGGCCTCTGGACGAGATGGTATCAGGTTCGAATCCCACCACAAGCGGGGAAAAATAGAGAGAAAAAATTAAGTTTGCGGCTTTACCCTCCACTGGTATCTGGGTAGTGAGATCCGATGTCTAGCTCTCGCTGGGTAGTGAGATCTGATGTCTAGCTCTCTCTGGGTAGTGAGATCTGATATCTAGCTCTCTCTGGGTAGTGAGATCCGATGTCTAGCTCTCTCTGGGTAGTGAGATCTGATGTCTAGCACTCTCTGGGTAGTGAGATCTGATGTCTAGCTCTCTCTGGGTAGTGAGATCCGATGTCTAGCTCTCTCTGGGTAGTGAGATTCGATGTCTAGCTCTCTCTGGGTAGTGAGATCTGATGTCTAGCTCTCTCTGGGTAGTGAGATCTGATGTCTACCTCTCTCTGGGTAGTGAGATCTGATGTCTAGCCTTCTCTGGGTAGTGAGATCCGATGTCTAGCTCTCTCTGGGTAGTGAAATCCGATGTCTAGCTCTCTCTGGGTAGTGAGATCTGATGTCTACCTCTCTCTGGGTAGTGAGATCTGATGTCTAGCCTTCTCTGGGTAGTGAGATCCGATGTCTAGCTCTCTCTGGGTAGTGAGATCTGATGTCTAGCCTTCTCTGGGTAGTGAGATCCGATGTCTACCTCTCTCTGGGTAGTGAGATCTGATGTCTAGCCTTCTCTGGGTAGTGAGATCCGATGTCTAGCTCTCTCTGGGTAGTGAAATCCGATGTCTAGCTCTCTCTGGGTAGTGAAATCCGATGTCTAGCTCTCTCTGGGTAGTGAAATCCGATGTCTAGCCCAATCTGGGTAGTAAAATCCGATGTCTAGCTCTCTCTGGGTAGTGAAATCAGATGTCTAGCTCTCTCTGGGTAGTGAAATCCGATGTCTAGCTCTCTCTGGGTAGTGCGATCCGATGTCAAGCCCTCTCTGGGTAGTGAGATCCGATGTCTAGCTCTCTCTGGGTAGTGAGATCTGATGTCTAGCCTTCTCTGGGTAGTGAGATCCGATGTCTAGCTCTCTCTGGGTAGTGAAATCCGATGTCTAGCTCTCTCTGGGTAGTGAGATCTGATGTCTAGCTCTCTCTGGGTAGTGAGATCTGATGTCTAGCTCTCTCTGGGTAGTGAGATCCGATGTCTAGCTCTCTCTGGGTAGTGAGATTCGATGTCTAGCTCTCTCTGGGTAGTGAGATCTGATGTCTAGCTCTCTCTGGGTAGTGAGATCTGATGTCTACCTCTCTCTGGGTAGTGAGATCTGATGTCTAGCCTTCTCTGGGTAGTGAGATCCGATGTCTAGCTCTCTCTGGGTAGTGAAATCCGATGTCTAGCTCTCTCTGGGTAGTGAGATCTGATGTCTACCTCTCTCTGGGTAGTGAGATCTGATGTCTAGCCTTCTCTGGGTAGTGAGATCCGATGTCTAGCTCTCTCTGGGTAGTGAGATCTGATGTCTAGCCTTCTCTGGGTAGTGAGATCCGATGTCTACCTCTCTCTGGGTAGTGAGATCTGATGTCTAGCCTTCTCTGGGTAGTGAGATCCGATGTCTAGCTCTCTCTGGGTAGTGAAATCCGATGTCTAGCTCTCTCTGGGTAGTGAAATCCGATGTCTAGCTCTCTCTGGGTAGTGAAATCCGATGTCTAGCCCAATCTGGGTAGTATAATCCGATGTCTAGCTCTCTCTGGGTAGTGAAATCAGATGTCTAGCTCTCTCTGGGTAGTGAAATCCGATGTCTAGCTCTCTCTGGGTAGTGCGATCCGATGTCAAGCCCTCTCTGGGTAGTGAGATCCGATGTCTAGCTCTCTCTGGGTAGTGAAATCAGATGTCTAGCTCTCTATGGGTAGCGAAATCCAATGTCTAGCTCTCTCTGGGTAGTGAAATCCAATGTCTAGCTCTCTCTGGGTAGCGAAATCCGATGTCTAGCTCTCTCTGGGTAGCGAAATCCGATGTCTAGCTCTCTCTGGGTAGCGAAATCCCATGCCTAGCTCTCTCTGGGTAGTGAGATCTGATGTCTAGCTCTCTCTGGGTAGTGAGATCTGATGTCTAGCTCTCTCTGGGTAGTGAGATCCGATGTCTAGCTCTCTCTGGGTAGTGAGATCCGATGTCTAGCTCTCTCTGGGTAGTGAGATCTGATGTCTAGCTCTCTCTGGGTAGTGAGATCTGATTTCTACCTCTCTCTGGGTAGTGAGATCTGATGTTTAGCCTTCTCTGGGTAGTGAGATCTGATGTCTAGCTCTCTCTGGGTAGTGAAATCCGATGTCTAGCTCTCTCTGGGTAGTGAGATCTGATGTCTAGCTCTCTCTGGGTAGTGAGATCTGATGTCTAGCTCTCTCTGGGTAGTGAGATCCGATGTCTAGCTCTCTCTGGGTAGTGAGATCCGATGTCTAGCTCTCTCTGGGTAGTGAGATCTGATGTCTAGCTCTCTCTGGGTAGTGAGATCTGATTTCTACCTCTCTCTGGGTAGTGAGATCTGATGTTTAGCCTTCTCTGGGTAGTGAGATCTGATGTCTAGCTCTCTCTGGGTAGTGAAATCCGATGTCTAGCTCTCTCTGGGTAGTGAGATCTGATGTCTACCTCTCTCTGGGTAGTGAGATCTGATGTCTAGCCTTCTCTGGGTAGTGAGATCCGATGTCTAGCTCTCTCTGGGTAGTGTAATCCGATGTCTGGCTCTCTCTAGGTAGTGAAATCCGATGTCTAGCTCTCTCTGGGTAGTGAAATCCGATGTCTAGCCCAATCTGGGTAGTAAAATCCGATGTCTAGCACTCTCTGGGTAGTGAAATCCAATGTCTAGCACTCTCTGGGTAGTGAAATCCAATGTCTAGCTCTCTCTGGGTAGTGAAATCCAATGTCTAGCTCTCTCTGGATAGTGAAACCCAATGTATAGCTCTCTCTGGGTAGTGAAATCCAATGTCTAGCACTCTCTGGTTAGTGAAATCCAATGTCTAGCTCTCTCTGGATAGTGAAACCCAATGTATAGCTCTCTCTGGTTAGTGAAATCCAATGTCTAGCTCTCTCTGGATAGTGAAACCCAATGTATAGCTCTCTCTGGTTAGTGAAATCCAATGTCTAGCTCTCTCTGGATAGTGAAACCCAATGTATAGCTCTCTCTGGATAGTGAAATCCAATGTCTAACTCTCTCTGGGTAGTGAAATCCAATGACTAACTCTCTCTGGAAAGTGAAATCCACAAATCTAGCTCTCCCTTGGTAGTGAAATCCGATGTCTAGCTCTCTCTGGGTAGTGAAATCCAATTCTAACTCTCTCTGGGTAGTGAAATCCGATGTCTAGCTCTCTCTGGGTAGTGAAAGTCTATTCTAGCTCTCTCTGAAAACGGTGAAAAACAGGAAGTCCCCGTGTCCTTTCTGTGCACGATGAAGAACCCTTATCAATTGGAATCAACAAGGCCAGGCACACACAAAAATTACCTCTGCCAGGGTAAAATTAATAGGAAAAAATCTAACCGAAACGTTAAAACTCTCGACGATAAAAATATGAGAATACTTTTGAAGTCAAAGAATATCTGCCTGTATGGCGGGAGACACCTGAGGTCGCGGCTATCGGCATGAAAAATGGGAATAAGTGATACTCACACAAAATTAAGTCTCTCTGGACCTGCCTAGAGAAATAAAACTGTGAGGGAAGAACGCGAACAAATATAGTAACATATTCTTCTCTCTTTCATTTTAGATCTTTCTTTTGCTTTTTTCCCTTTCACTATCATTACCTTCATTTCCTCTTTCTCCCTCAATTTTTTTCTTACTCTTTTCATACTCTTTCTCTCATTTTATTGTTTTCTCTTCTCACTATTTCTTTCTGAATCTTGTTCGTCTATTATAACTTCTCTCTGTCATTCTTCTTTCTCTTTATTTATCTTACTTATCTCCATTTCTCTATCTCTCTCTTGGTCATTTATTATGTTTATATGTGTGTATGTGATATGTTGTATTCATTCTCCATTTCTGAGCATCTTTACGTTATCAAAGCTTTGGACAGCGTTCTGAAGAAGCTTGCAGATGTGTGTCCAGTTTTTACCAAACACTGCATTTCTTAAATGGTTCTGTCACTCTCTCCGCCAGTCTTCCAACATGATGGTTCCAGCTTTGCTGTAAGAACTCGTATACTTTACACTAGTAGCCTCCGTCAGTCATAGTTGACCTATAGTAGCCCCCCACAGTCATAGTTGTCTATAGTAGCCTCCGTCAGTCATAGTTGACCTATAGTAGCCTCCCTCAGTCATAGTTGGCTATAGTAGCCTCCGTCAGCCATAGTTGACCTATAGTAGCCTCCCTCAGTCATAGTTGGCTATAGTAGCCTCCGTCAGCCATAGTTGACCTATAGTAGCCTCCCTCACTCATAGTTGGCTATAGTAGCCTCCGTCAGCCATAGTTGACCTATAGTAGTCTCCCTCAGTCATAGTTGGCTATAGTAGCCTCCGTCAGCCATAGTTGACCTATAGTAGCCTCCCTCAGTCATAGTTGACCTATAGTAGCCTCCGTCAGCCATAGTTGACCTATAGTAGCCTCCCTCACTCATAGTTGGCTATAGTAGCCTCCGTCAGCCATAATTGACCTATAGTAGCCTCCCTCACTCATAGTTGGCTATAGTAGCCTCCGTCAGCCATAGTTGACCTATAGTAGCCTCCCTCAGTCATAGTTGACCTATAGTAGCCTCCGTCAGCCATAGTTGACCTATAGTAGCCTCCGTCAGCCATAGTTGACCTATAGTAGCCTCCCTCAGTCATAGTTGACCTATAGTAGCCTCCCTCAGTCATAGTGGACCTATAGTAGCCTCCCTCAGCTCAGTCATAGTTGACCTATAGTAGCCTCCCTCAGCTCAGTCATAGTTGACCTATAGTAGCCTCCCTCAGCTCAGTCATAGTTGACCTATAGTAGCCTCCCATATTCGTCAATATTAATACGTTAGAAGAAAGCATTCATCAGAAAGCAGGTGACATCTCCATACAGCTTGTCTGGTTCCGTACCGGGGATTGCCGCAAGAGCCTTCTCAGCGCATCATATGTTGGGCATGATTATAGCAGATGTTCAGCAGTCATTTTACCTGTGCCACAGTCACATTCAGAGCCGCGATAGCTCAGTGGTTAGTGAACTGGACTACCACGGACAAGGGGTAGGGTTCAATCCCAACCGACGGCTTCCGGGTTCACCCAGCCTTAAATGGGTACCGGATTTTTTTCTGGGAAAGTAAAGCAGCACGGGCGTAATACTGACCACATTACCCCAAAAATCATGTGCTGAAGGTCTGTAAAATATAGGGTCACTAACACCATATTTTCCTATTCGCCACTTGGCGTGACGGGCGTACTTTACTTTTTTTTTTACAGTCACATTCAGGGAGCCGCGATAGCTCAGTGGTTAGTGAACTGAACTATAAACGACATGAGGTAGGGTTCGATCCTAACCGACAGTTTCCGTGTTCACCCAGCCTTTAATGGGTACCGGATTTTTTTATGGGAAAGTAAAGCGGCACGGGCGTAATATCGACCACATTACCCAAAAAAAATCATGTGATAAAGGTCTGTAAAATGTATGGTCACTAACACCATATTTCATTACGCGACTTGGCGTGACGGGGCTCTTTACATTTTTTATTGTTACAGTTACATTCACCAGCAAACATTGCAACTGGAAGTACCAGAATGTAGCAAGCCTTACCCTTTTTTGTAAAAATGGGCACTTGACTGGAAAGATAAAATAAATGAAGTAAAAACAATAGACACAGTGTTCTCCCCCTCGAACAAACCGCAGCGCACAAAACTTAAACTAAATGGAAACAAATCTCAGTTTAAGATTGGGGACTGAAGCAATAACTGCTACATCTAAGTGGAGATCAAAGACATCAGTGATGGTGGCATTGAACGGGGTTGACTCTCAGTCAGTCTTTTGACAGGAAAATAAATAATATCCTACCCATTAGTTAGTGGGTAAAATATAGGCCTCAAACATTATATAGGGCTCAAACCTTATATAGGCCTCAAACATTATATAGGGCTCAAACCTTATATAGGGCTCAAACCTTATATAGGCCTCAAACATTATATAGGGTTCAAACATTATATAGGGCTCAAACCTTATATAAGTCTCAAACATTATATAGGCCTCAAACATTATATAGGGCTCAAACCTTATATAGGCCTCAAACCTTATATAGGGCTCAAACCTTATACATGCCTCAAACCTTATACATGCCTCAAACCTTATATAGGGCTCAAACCTAATACAGGCCTCAATCCTTATATAGGCCTCAAACATTAAATAGGCCTTAAATCTTATATAGACCTCAATCCTTATATAGGCCTCAAACCTTATATAGGCCTCAATCCTTATATAGGCCTAAAATCTTATATAGGCCTCAAACCTTATATAGGCCTCAATCCTTATATAGGCCTCAAATCTTATATAGGCCTCAAACCTTATATAGGCCTCAAATCTTATATAGGCCTCAAATCGTATATAGGCCTTAAATCTTATATAGACCTCAATCCTTATATAGGCCTCAAATCTTATATAGGCCTCAAACCTTATATAGGCCTCAAATCGTATAGAAAACCCTCCGATCTTGGAGATGTACCA
>JAVIAB010000108.1:73687223-73889723 GCA_032433765.1 Megaustenia siamemsis
TATTTCCTACTTTAACTACTACCTTTGCTACTTTAACTGCTACATCAACTACTTAGACTTCTTTATTTGCTACTTTAACTACTACCTTTGCTACTTTAACTGCTACATCAACTACTTAGACTTCTTTATTTGCTACTTTAACTACTACCTTTGCTACTTTAACTGCTACATCAACTACTTAGACTTCTTTATTTGCTACTTTAACTACTACCTTTGCTACTTTAACTGCTACATCAACTACTTAGACTTCTTTATTTGCTACTTTAACTACTACCATTGCTACTTTAACTGCTACATCAACTACTTAGACTTCTTTATTTCCTACTTTAACTACATTCTTTGCTACTTTAACTGCTACATCAACTACTTAGACTTCTTTATTTGCTACTTTAACTACTACCTTTGCTACTTTAACTGCTACATCAACTACTTAGACTTCCTTTATTTCCTACTTTAACTACTACCTTTGCTTTTTCAAATTGTTAGGTTTACTACTTTAGGTATTACTTTTACTATTGTGGATACTATCACAGCTGCTTCAGCTACTACATTTGGCTACTTCAACAACAATCCTTGCTACCGCAACTTCTATTTTTGCAACATTACCAATCTACCTATCTATTGACCTCTCGATCAGAAGACGGCATATAGGGTAGAAATGCTAAACTCTTGTGTCCCTCGATCTTTCAACTGTCAGACCTTGCACAGGACCTATATTGTGTCTTGCCACACATCTCTGCTCTAGACAAATTGCTAAATCTCTACGAGAGAGTTGATGCCCGTTGTTATTACCTCTCATTTTAATGTTCTTTTCTGTGTTTCTATAGGTTGGCCTCTTTTTTTCTTTTACCCTGTGGTTCCAGTTTGAGGGCCTACTTTAAGATTCGTTATATTGTCCCTTCCCATTACATGGCCAACATACGACCCCCCTTCTTCTCCTGATTATAGTTGATAATTTGTGGATGCTTTGTCATTTTTATTTCATCTGCGCTAGTATTGAACTCATTCCATGGTATACAAAGTATTTTCTTCACCTATTTGTTTTCAAATGCCTCCAGTTTATTTTCTGTTTCTTTAGTTGTTTTCCAGCTCTCTCATGCATAAGTAAGGGTGGATAATACATTTGATTTGAAAATCCTGAGCTTTGTTTTTGTGATTAGTAATTTTGATTTTTGATATTTAATCATTTTTTTTTCTGAAAGTCATTGCTGCATTTGCTATTCAGATTCTAATTTCTTTCTTTGTGTCTTCTTCTTGATGTACACGCAGTTTCCAAGATATACAAAGTGCTTGATTGCGTTCGCCCGATGACTAAAGTATTCTAGAGTGTTCTAGTAGACTATGGAATTCCTCTTCGTCATCCGCCCTTAAAAGGACGTTAAGTGGGTGTGTCTGCGTTGTGTTGTGGTTTGCAGTATAACTGTTATTGTTATATTTGCGCCTTTCGGCCCAACACATCCGACTTCAGCACGGCATTTTTCAGTACCGGGTTGTCTTCCCTCTTCGATCCCTGCTCACTTAGCCAGACTAGACAGGTTTGTCTGTTATTAGAGGCACCACGGAGAGGTGGAGCAGGGTCTGGATGGTTCTGGTTCACCGATCCTGGCGCAAACTATCAGCTGTGGATCGCTGACAACTTCCAGCTCTGGTGCTGTGAGGCGCGCCTTCGCCTCCACATACAAAGTGATCCATTTCTTCCACTGTTTTAACTTCCATGTAATCATCTTCTTCTGGACGAATTTCATTTTTACTTATACTACTCACTTTTATTATTACTTTTTTTTTGTTATAGTTGATTTCGAGTCCAATTTTTCTAGCCATCGATGACATTTCATTTGTTTTTTTCTTGCATCGTGTTCACATTGCAATTGATAAGAACTATGTCGTTCGCAAAAATCAAGTTTCTCCAACTGAGATCCGAGTATCCCTTCAATACCTGTGTCACCTATGCAGCACTTCTACATAATGACGTCAACAACAGCTTTCTCTATTCCAACCACTGCCTGTGCCATTTCAGCTACCACGGCTACCACCTTTTCATATTTCTCTACACATTTCTCACACAGCCACATACAGCAGTAAGAACAAACTGCCAACAGTTAGTACTCGGGTTAACCCACCCTACAGTACACCACTTAACCCTGCCTACAGTACCAGACTTAGCCAGCCTACAGTAGACAAATAATAATAAATTAATATTATTATAGAGGGAAACTTCCGAGGCGATAATTCAGGGAATCATAGGAGGAAGAGGTATGTACTACAGCACTCAGAAAAAAATGACAAATAAACAACAGACAAATACAAAGAACAATATATGGTCCGAAGCAGGATCGAACCCGTACTCCATGGCACTGCGCCTTGTCACGAAAAGCCGAACGCTTAGGAACAATGCCACTCAGCTAACTAAAAAAATTAGCTATTGCGGACATTGTCTTACGCGAAGGCGTTCTCATGACCATAGCATGGGGTTACGATCACAGCTCGGGAATAAATTGTATTACTGTAATTTCCTATTAAGGCAAGTATCTCCCAGTAGGGCTGAATCCGAAACTTATTCGTGCAGTTTCGTCCATTAAATGTTTGTCTTCAACACAGTATTGCCCTACTGGGAGATACTTGCCTTAATAGGAAAGTACAGATATACAATTTATTCCCGAGCTGTGATCGTAACCCCATGCTATAGTCATGAGAACGCCTTCGCGTAAGACATTGTCCGCAATAGCTAATTTTTTAGGTAACTGAGTGGCATTGTTCCTAAGCGTTCGGCTTCTGTCACTGGCAAGGCGCAGTGCCATGGAGTAGGGGATCGATCCTGCTTCGAACCATATATTGTTCTTTGTTGATTTCTGGTGTTGTTTATTTGTCATTTTTTTCTTAGTGCTGTAGTACATACCTCTTCCTCCTATGATTCCCAGCCTACAGTACCCGGCTTAACCCTGCCTACAGTACCCAATTTAACCCTGACTACAGTGCCCAGCTTAACCCACCCTACAGTACTCAAATTAGCCCCCACCCCCTGCATACAGTACCCAATATAACCCTCCATATAGTACCCGACTTAAACCTCCCTACAGTATCCAATGTAACCCTGCCTACAGTACTCGACTTAATCCTCCCTACAGTACGCGGCGTAACCCTCCCTACTGTACCCGACTTAACCCTGCCTACAGTACCCAACTTAATTTTCCCTACAGTATCCAATGTAACCCTGCATACAGTACCCGACTTAACCCTCCCTACAGTACCCGACTTAATCATTCCTACAGTACACACCTTAACACTCTCCACAGTACCCGACTTATCGCTCCCTCATGAACCAAAGTTACCATCCCTACAGTACCCAACTTAACCCTCCATACAGTACCCGACTTAATCCTCCCTACAGTATCCGACTTAACCCTCCCTACAGTACCCGACTTAAACCGCCCCACAGTACCCGACCTAATCCTCCATACAGTACCCAACTTAACCCTCCCTACAGTACCCAACTTATCCCCCCCTACAGTACCGACTTAACCCTCCCTACAGTACCCGAATTAACCCTCCTTACAGTACCCAACTTAACCCTCCCTACAGTACCCGACTTAAACCTCCCTACAGCACCAAACTTAACCCTCCCTACAGTACCCAACTTAACCCTCCCTACAGTGCCCAATTTAACTCTCCCTACAGTACCCAACTTAACCCTCCCTACAGTATCCAATGTAACCCTGCCTACAGTACCCAACTTAACCCTCCCTACAGTACCCAATTTAACCCTCCCTACAGTACCCAACTTAACCCTCCCTACAGTACCCAACTTAACCCTCCCTACAGTACCCAACTTCCCCCTCCCTGTAGAATCCCTTATAAGACAGTGCTTGACATTCAAGCTACAGATTCCAATGCTCTGTTCTAGACCCCGGTCGCGTCTGTAATCAGAATTCCCAATCACATTTATAACCTAGCGGGGAATCCATTATACCGTCGGACGCTAAACAATAAAGAATCATGTGTGCTGATCCCTGCATGCAGAAGGGATGTCTGCAGATGATATTGGTTGACTTTACGGCTTCAGATATATTTCATGACGCAATAACCAAGGATGCTTGCGCCCTTGAACGATGCGTTTTGTTAATACTTTAGCGTTCGGCGTGTGAAACGCAGAACAACAGAAATGAGCACATCGAGATTTTAAATTAAATTTTTGTTTAGGTTTTTGAGTCTACAGCATTTACATAATGGAATGAACATAACAAGCACAAAATATGGATTAGATATAAATATAGAAAAGACTAAAACTATTATCATAAACAAAGAAAATACTCAAAACCACAAGTTTATATCAAAGTTGAAGGAATAGACCTGGAGACAGTTTAGAGATACAACTACCTTGGACATAATATAACCAGTACTGGAAAATGTACAACTGAAATAAACAAAAGAATAGGAATGGTAAAAAGTAATTTTAATTCCATGAAAAATATATTGACATCAAAACAAATAACTCAAGGGCTAAAACTAAGAATAACAAAATATTATATATTTTCAACATTTCTGTATGATGCAGAAACGTGGATATAAGACAAGAAAACCGAGCATAAAATTGAAGCCTTTGAAATTGTGTTTTACAGAAGAATAAGATGAATTGGGTGGAAAATAAAAAAAAGAAAACAAACGATGAAGTTTTAAAACAACTAAAAATGAAAAGAGAACTACTAAACACAACTCAAACAAGACACGATATTTTGGGGGCATGGTAAAAGACACAACAGCCTAATAAAAGTAATATTGGAAGGGAAAATACAAGGCGAAAGAGGCAGAGGCAGACCAAGACTAACATGGACGAGTAACATCAAAAGTTGGACAAGTCAGCCTATGAAAATCTGCACTATCAAAGCAAAAGTGGGATGGCGCTACATGGTAGCCATCCTTCGATGCGGTGACGGCACTCAATTATAATGATGATTGTTGTCTCCCTTTAGTAAAGCCGAGCCTCCGTGGCTGAGTGATTAGTGTTCTCTCTTCTTAATCAGAAGAAATTTGGTTCGATTCCCAGAAATGGCGGATATTTTTCCGACCGACAAGGTCCCGTTGCTTACTAGGACAAATACAGATACACAATTTATTTCCGAGCTGTGATTGTAGCCCTATTCTATATTCACCTGCATGCAATACAACGCCAATGATGGCTAATTTTTTGGTTAGCCGAGTTGGCAGTGTTCCCTAGCGTTTGGCTTTTTGTGTCAAGGAGTTGTGCCTAGGAGTACGGGTTTGATCCTGCTTCGGACCATATAATATTCTTTGTTTTTTTTTTCTGTTGATTATTTGTCACTTTTTCCGAGTGCTATAAACATACCTCTTCCTCTGAATTTATTTCGTGGTTTACCAAGGCTCTACAACAGATACTATATATATATATTGTTGTTGTTTTTTTTTTTTTTTTTTTTTTTGGGGGGGGGGGATTAAAGGCGGTCTGGCGTGACACCGACCATATCACCATACATTTTACGTAAAAAAAAAAAAAAGAAAGAAAATGTAAAGAGCTCCGTTACGCTACATGGCGGATAGGGAATATAATTTTAGTGACAATAATTTTTATAGACCTTTGACACATTATTTTTGAGGTGACGTAGTCAGTATTTTGTCCGTGCCGCTTTACTTCCCCCCCCCCCCCCCAAAAAAAAAAAAAAAAAAAAAAAATCCAGTACCCATTTAAGGTTGTGTAAACCTTGAAGCCATTGGAATCTGAAATGTAGTCTGTGACCAGTGAGGCTGTTCACGTGAATATTTTTACTCTATCTCATTGGTTGTGCCTTTCTCTCAGTGTGCTTGAGAGTACGTTTCTCTCTCTAAGCGTTTCTTTGTTTCTGGTCGACAGCTATCACCATTCCGGCTTGCTACACGACTCATCTTGTGTCCATTGCTTATTTAGGCTCTGCTTTATTTAGCTTACTATTTCCATTCTGACAATTTTCTGTCTCAGCTTAACTAAGTGAGAGTCTCAGTCTTGAGGCGTTACGTTTCTTAATAGGAGAGCGTTTCTTGTCTCTGGTTGACTTAGCCTTTGCCATCTTTGGCAGATATATCCTTCAGATGTGTGAGCTGTTTGCTCCATTTTGAGGTTCCTTTGGACACTCGGCGCTGCTGGGGTTGGAGAGAACACGCTCTCAGCGTTGCCCAACCCGGCTCTCTCTGGTTCTCAGTGCTAAGTGCCGTGTTGTTTTCAGTTATGGTTTTAAATATCTCCGTTTCCCGCGCTTTTGTTGATGACGTAGCGTCTGGTGACATAGCGTCTGCCCTATATCTATAATAATTCATACATCCACTCGTGACCTTAACAAATGATGTATTTTTTACCCACTCTTCTCTGGTCCCTCAGCAACCATCTAAAAATACACTACTCTGACCTTGACTTTCAAAATGTCCAAGTCCCCGTCTACACACTGAGCTATCGCCGCTCCCAAAATGTGATGTGGTCATAGACAAATCTGGTTAATAACAACATATTCCACATACGCCTAGCAATGCAGGCAAGGGAACCTTTCCTTTTTTTTTTTTTTTTACTCACTTTGGTAAGACTCTCAGTTCCACCGAAAACCGTCGTTTAGGTTATAATAGAATGCATATGCCTTGTAATTGTAGGCAGATTGTTTGCTGTCTGCAATGTGGCATTTGTTTGGTGAGGCGGTCGTGAGAGTACATCAATTGAGACTTTGTACATCTTTGCTTTAACAAGAATATCGCCATGTTAACATGATTGATGTCACGTTAATATTAATGCCGTCATGTTAACATTGCAGTCGCCATGTTAATATTAGTGCCGTCATGTTAACATTGCAGTCGCCATGTTAATATTAATGTCGCCATGTTAATATTAATGCCGTCATGTTAACATTGCAGTCGCCATGTTAATATTAATGTCGCCATGTTAATATTAATGCCGTCATGTTAACATTGCAGTCGCCATGTTAATATTAATGTCGCCATGTTAATATTAATGCCGTCATGTTAACATTGCAGTCGCCATGTTAATATTAATGCCGTCATGTTAACATTAATGTCGCATTATTAAAATTAATGCCGTCATGATAACGCTAATGTCGTCGTGCCCACATTAATGCCGTCAATGGCAGAAGACTCCAAAAGATGTATGCAAACTTTCTGGCGGTTGTTTGTTTGTTTGTGTGTTTTTTTATATATATATAACTGTTTTCTTTGATGCGAGTCTCTTTGACGCTACTTGTAGGAAATCCATCGAAACACTGCCATCCTGTCTTCCGTATTCTGACCCCATTCGCTAATACCACAATGCAGTCGTTCTGTTGCATTGCTGTTATTTTCCAATTAGAAAACGTTACACTGGGTTGCCCGAATTATGTCCCTTATGTCCTAAACTTTTAGATTTCGACGCGCGCCATCCCATATATTTGTTTTTTTTTCAAAATATGAACAATAATAAATCATTAATTACAATTGTATATCATCATCACTAAGTACCAAGCCTGCTGGCGTAGGTGATGATGTCTCTCCACGACTTTCGGTCACTACAGTTATTAATTGTATTTATAGAAATTAAATAAAACTGGTCAGAATGAATCCTTACCGGTGGCCGGTTAGCGCAATCGATAGGCGGTTGGCTTACCGGGGTTCGTACCCTGGCGAGGACACCTGGGTTTTACTAATTCCCTAAAAATTAGTACCTCTGAAGTCGGAGTAAATCTGCCTGCATGGCGAGGGACATCCTGTAATGGGATAAAACAGACTTTACACGCAAAATTCAGTCCCATAAAATTGAGTGGGTGGGACTTCGTCAGAGGTCAAAGCTGACGAAAGCGAACGAACGAATCCTTACCAATCACTATCAAGAGCGTTCTTCTCGAGAAAAGACCAAGAGGAAGACCCAGAAGAATATGGATAGATGCAGTGATAGAAACATGTAACAACAAAGGAAAATCACAAACTCAGACAGTTCGAGCAGCGCAAGAACGACAAATTATACAAGGACCACACCTTTTCGGTACCAGTGAGAAAGAGAAAGATAAAGAGAAGTAAAACTTATAATAATATAGAGAATAATGTTTATTTTTGTAAACTTCACTTTATTTATGTTGGTGAAATTTTCTGCTACATTTTTAAATTGCAAAGTCTTGGAGGAAATCGTTAAAACGAATTTATGTAACACGTCAGCTTCTAGACTTAATAGAGATAAGACATCCAGTCTGGCTTGTTCGATTTCATGACCCTTGGCGGAGGCCACTCACTGAGTGC
This sequence comes from Megaustenia siamemsis, assembly GCA_032433765.1. NCBI lineage: Eukaryota > Metazoa > Mollusca > Gastropoda > Stylommatophora > Ariophantidae > Megaustenia > Megaustenia siamemsis. The sequence continues at coordinate 73,695,477 of JAVIAB010000108.1, forward strand.
TCTTGTTATTATTGTATATATGTGTATGTACATTTTTAAAATTTAATGTGGGGTCCCATTATGGTGCCCGCTTTTCTTGATGCCCTAACCACGTGCTTATTTTCCTTAATGGTTAATCCGACCCTGATAGTCACACTGTCTTGAATATTTAATTTGGTGTATGTTTTAGGGTGGACCCTGGTGGCATGATGGTCAGTATACAAACGCTTGGTTATTTGGAATGAGAGCTTCTGATATTTTTTTTTTGTCGTAGTGAATTTCCGTGAGTTTACCATGATTCTCTATTTGGTGTGAAACTCTTGTAGTTTCTGTGAGTTTATCATGATTCTCTATTTGGTGTGAAACTCTTGTAGTTTCTGTGAGTTTATCATGATTCTCTATTTGGTGTGAAACTCTTGTAGCTTCTGTGAGTTTATCATAATTCTCTATTTGGTGTGAAACTCTTGTAGCTTCTGTGAGTTTACCATGATTCTCTATGCGGTATGAAGCTCTTGTAGTTTCCGTGAGTTTGATTCTCTATGTGTAAGAAAATCTTGTAGTTTCTGTGAGTTTGATTCTCTATGTATATGAAACTCTTGTAGTTTCTGTGAGTTTGATTCTCTATGTGTATGAAACTCTTGTAATGTCTGTGAGTTTGATTCTCTATGTGTATGAAGCTCTTGTAGTGTCTGTGAGTTTGATTCTCTATGTGTAAGAAAATCTTGTAGTGTCTGTGAGTTTGATTCTCTATGTGTAAGAAAATCTTGTAGTGTCTGTGAGTTTGATTCTCTATGTGTAAGAAAATCTTGTAGTTTCTGTGAGTTTACCATTATTCTCTATGTGGTATGAAGCTCTTGTATTTTTTGTGAGTTTGATTCTCCATGTGTATGAAACTCTTGTAGTTTCTGTGACTTTACCATTATTCTCTATGTGGTATGAAGCTCTTGTAGTTTCTGTGAGTTTGATTCTCTATGTGGTATGCAACTCTTGTAGTTTCTGTGAGTTTGATTCTCTATGTGATATAACACTTTTGGAGCCGAACCACACAGTAATCATTTCGTAGAATCTGTTTGGGAAACAATTATTGGAATAATAAAGCGAACAAGCATCAAGAATTGAACAAGAGGTGAAGTTAGCATTAAATGTGCACTTGAACCCACGTACTGTTTGGCCCTATAACTGTTTGTCTACATCGCAAGTATTCAGCCCTACCCTATCCAGGATATATACATGTCCTAATAGGAAAATACAGATATACGATTTATTCCCGAGTTGTGTACGCAACCGTATGCTATAGTCATGAGTACATATACCTGAAATACATCGCCAATTATAACTGCTTTATTATATTGCTTATTTGGCTGTGTGCTCTAGCGCAGGTTTCGTTTGGCAAGGTGATGTGTCGAAGAGGACGGGTTAGGTCCTGCTTTGGGCTGTCTATTGTTCTTTGTTTTTTTTTCGTCTGTTGTCGATTAATTGTTAACATTTTTTTCCGATTGTTGTTAACATACGTTTAGTGGAGATGTAGACATTGATAATAATCAGGAGTTGGAAATGGATAAGCTGCAGTATTCAAACAAAGGGGGATATTGTAACAGATGCTGCACTACAGATTGGGGTGTTATCGAGGCATGCTAAAGACAACCTATAAACGCACAGACGCACAGTGTGGGGCAGACTTGGCGTTCATACGAAGGATGACAGTACGGTGACTAAACTTTAATTTCAGAATCAATCAACATAATCGCAATCATAGATCACCTAAAACAATCAATCAAGGTAATCGCAATCATAGATCACCTAAAACGATCAATCAACATAATCGCAATCATAGATCACCTAAAACAATCAATCAACTTAATCGCAATCATAGATCACCTAAAACAATCAATCAACATAATGGCAATCATAGATCACCTAAAACAATCAATCAATATAATCGCAATCATAGATCATCTGAAACAATAAATCAATATAATCGCAATCATAGATCATCTAAAACAATCAATCAATATAATCACAATCATAGATCATCTTAAACAATCAATCAACATTGAATAAGAGCAACACTGGCTTAATGTATGATCTCCTTTCACTCGGTCACATACTGAAAGTGTGGAATATGCTCTATCCTTCCCTGTGTCAGCCGAAGTGAAAGCTTAAGTCAGAATCTCCTAGTGAATAAATTCAGTAGTTATGACTCAAGCCCTAATCTGAATATTAGACTCGGTCTGGTTTGTCATACCCAAGTAAGTCACACGTTTCTGGTCTGTCATACCCATGTAAGTCACACGTTTCTGGTCTGTCATACCCAAGTAATTCACACGTTTCTGGTCTGTCATACCCAAGTAAGTCACACGTTTCTGGTCTGTAATACCCATGTAAGTCATACGTTTCTGGTCTGTCATACCCAAGTAATTCACACGTTTCTGGTCTGTAATACCCATGTAAGTCACACGTTTCTGGTCTGTCATACCCAAGTAAGTCACACGTTTCTGGTCTGCCATACCCAAGTAAGTCACACGTTTCTGGTCTGTCATACCCATGTAAGTCACACGTTTCTAGTTTGTCATACCCAAGTAAGTCACACGTTTCTGGTCTGTCTTACGCAAGTAAGGCACACGTTTCTAGTCTGTTTTCCTCAAGTGAGCCACAAGTATCTAGTCTGTTCACCACAGAGTGAACCACAAGTATCAAGTCTGTTTACCACAGAGTGAGCCACAAGTATCTAGTCTGTTTACCACAGAGTGAGCCACAAGTATCTAGTCTGTTCACCACAGAGTGAACCACAAGTATCTAGTCTGTTTACCACAGAGTGAACCACAAGTATCTAGTCTGTTTACCACAGAGTGAGCCACAAGTATCTAGTCTGTTCACCACAGAGTGAACCACAAGTATCTAGTCTGTTTACCACTGAGTGAGCCACAAGTATCTAGTCTGTTTACCACAGAGTGAACCACAAGTATCTAGTCTGTTTACCACAGAGTGAACCACAAGTATCTAGTCTGTTTACCACAGAGTGAACCACAAGTATCTAGTCTGTTCACCACAGAGTGAACCACAAGTATCTAGTCTGTTTACCACTGAGTGAGCCACAAGTATCTAGTCTGTTTACCACTGAGTGAGCCACAAGTATCTAGTCTGTTTACCACTGAGTGAGCCACAAGTATCTAGTCTGTTTACCACTGAGTGAGCCACAAGTATCTAGTCTGTTTTCCTCAAGTGAGCCACAAGTATCTAGTCTGTTTACCACTGAGTGAGCCACAAGTATCTAGTCTGTTTACCACTGAGTGAGCCACAAGTATCTAGTCTGTTTACCACTGAGTGAGCCACAAGTATCTAGTCTGTTTACCACTGAGTGAGCCACAAGTATCTAGTCTGTTTTCCTCAAGTGAGCCACAAGTATCTAGTCTGTTTACCACTGAGTGAGCCACAAGTATCTAGTCTGTTTACCACTGAGTGAGCCACAAGTATCTAGTCTGTTTGCCACAGAGTGAGCCACAAGTATCTAGTCTGTTTTCCTCAAGTGAGCCACAAGTGTCTAGTCTGTTTTTTGCAAGTGATCCACAAGTGTCTAGTCTGTTTTCTGCAAGTGATCCACAAGTGTCTAGTTTGTTTTCTGCAAGTGATCCACAAGTGTCTAGTTTGTTTTCTGCAAGTGATCCACAAGTGTCTAGTTTGTTTTCTGCAAGTGATCCACAAGTGTCTAGTTTGTTTTCTGCAAGTGATCCACAAGTGTCTAGTTTGTTTCCTGCAAGTGATCCACAAGTGTCTAGTTTGTTTCCTGCAAGTGATCCACAAGTGTCTAGTTTGTTTCCTGCAAGTGATCCACAAGTGTCTAGTTTGTCTTCACTAATTGAGCCATAAATGAACATATTTTTTAGTTTCAAAATTGTGACAAATCATGCGTGCATTTTCACAGTTCATTTCTTGTGTTTCCTCTTTCGCTTGTTGCTTCTCTGGGCAGTTTTAATTTGCTCTTACTTAATCAAAGATTACTCTCGCGACGAAGAGATAGATTACGCTTCCCTGCTGGCGTTACCGTGCCCTAATTATTTACACCCGGCCCCATTTATTCACAAAATTTCGGTAAAATGGGACGTCATTTACGGTTTAGTCCAATCTTAAAGCAATCTGGACTCGTTAACGATGTGCCAGCCAGAAGTTCCCGTCCTGGTATACAGTGTCTCTAAGAGAAGGGTTCTAGATCTGGTATACAGTGTCTCTAAGAGAAGGGTTCTAGATCTGGTATACAGTGTCTCTAAGAGAAGGGTTCTAGATCTGGTACAGTGTCTCTAAGAGAAGGGTTCTAGTTCTGGTACAGTGTCTTTAAGAGAAGGGTTCTAGATCTGGTACAGTGTCTCTAAGAGAAGGGTTCTAGTTCTGGTATAGTGTCTCTAAGAGAAGGGTTCTAGTTCTGGTATAGTGTCTCTAAGAGAAGGGTTCTAGTTCTGGTATAGTGTCTCTAAGAGAAGGGTTCTAGTTCTGGTACAGTGTCTCTAAGAGAAGGGTTCTAGATCTGGTATAGTGTCTCTAAGAGAAGGGTTCTAGTTCTGGTATAGTGTCTCTAAGAGAAGGGTTCTAGATCTGGTATAGTGTCTCTAAGAGAAGGGTTCTAGTTCTGGTATAGTGTCTCTAAGAGAAGGGTTCTAGTTCTGGTATAGTGTCTCTAAGAGAAGGGTTCTAGATCTGGTACAGTGTCTCTAAGAGAAGGGTTCTAGTTCTGGTATAGTGTCTCTAAGAGAAGGGTTCTAGATCTGGTACAGTGTCTCTAAGAGAAGGGTTCTAGTTCTGGTACAGTGTCTTTAAGAGAAGGGTTCTAGATCTGGTACAGTGTCTCTAAGAGAAGGGTTCTAGTTCTGGTATAGTGTCTCTAAGAGAAGGGTTCTAGTTCTGGTATAGTGTCTCTAAGAGAAGGGTTCTAGTTCTGGTATAGTGTCTCTAAGAGAAGGGTTCTAGATCTGGTACAGTGTCTCTAAGAGAAGGGTTCTAGTTCTGGTACAGTGTCTTTAAGAGAAGGGTTCTAGATCTGGTACAGTGTCTCTAAGAGAATGGTTCTAGATCTGGTATAGTGTCTCTAAGAGAAGGGTTCTAGATCTGGTATAGTGTCTCTAAGAGAAGGGTTCTAGATCTGGTATAGTGTCTCTAAGAGAAGGGTTCTAGTTCTGGTATAGTGTCTCTAAGAGAAGGGTTCTAGATCTGGTATAGTGTCTCTAAGAGAAGGGTTCTAGATCTGGTATAGTGTCTCTAAGAGAAGGGTTCTAGATCTGGTAAAGTGTCTCTAAGAGAAGGGTTCTAGATCTGGTATAGTGTCTCTAAGAGAAGGGTTCTAGATCTGGTATAGTGTCTCTAAGAGAAGGGTTCTAGATCTGGTATACAGTGTCTCTAAGAGAAGGGTTCTAGATCTGGTATACAGTGTCTCAAAGAGAAGGGTTCTAGATCTGGTATACAGTGTCTCTAAGAGAAGGGTTCTAGATCTGGTATAGTGTCTCTAAGAGAAGGGTTCTAGATCTGGTATACAGTGTCTCTAAGAGAAGGGTTCTAGATCTGGTATAGTGTCTCTAAGAGAAGGGTTCTAGATCTGGTATACAGTGTCTCAAAGAGAAGGGTTCTAGATCTGGTATACAGTGTCTCTAAGAGAAGGGTTCTAGATCTGGTATACAGTGTCTCTAAGAGAAGGGTTCTAGATCTGGTATACAGTGTCTCTAAGAGAAGGGTTCTAGATCTGGTATACAGTGTCTCTAAGAGAAGGGTTCTAGATCTGGTACAGTGTCTCTAAGAGAAGGGTTTTAGTTCTGGTATACAGTGTCTCTAAGAGAAGGGTTCTAGTTCTGGTATACAGTGTCTCTAAGAGAAGGGTTTTAGTTCTGGTATACAGTGTCTCTAAGAGAAGGGTTCTAGATCTGGTATACAGTGTCTCTAAGAGAAGGTTTCTAGATCTGGTTTACAGTGTCTCTAAGAGAAGGTTTCTAGATCTGGTATACAGTGTCTCTAAGAGAAGGGTTCTAGATCTGGTATACAGTGTCTCTAAGAGAAGGTTTCTAGATCTGGTATACAGTGTCTCTAAGAGAAGGTTTCTAGATCTGGTATACAGTGTCTCTAAGAGAAGGGTTCTAGATCTGGTATACAGTGTCTCTAAGAGAAGGGTTCTAGATCTGGTATACAGTGTCTCTAAGAGAAGGTTTCTAGATCTGGTATACAGTGTCTCTAAGAGAAGGGTTCTAGATCTGGTATACAGTGTCTCTAAGAGAAGGGTTCTAGATCTGGTATACAGTGTCTCTAAGAGAAGGTTTCTAGATCTGGTATACAGTGTCTCTAAGAGAAGGGTTCTAGATCTGGTATACAGTGTCTATAAGAGAAGGTTTCTAGATCTGGTATACAGTGTCTCTAAGAGAAGGGTTCTAGATCTGGTATACAGTGTCTCTAAGAGAAGGGTTCTAGATCTGGTATACAGTGTCTCTAAGAGAAGGGTTCTAGATCTGGTATACAGTGTCTCTAAGAGAAGGGTTCTAGATCTGGTATACAGTGTCTCTAAGAGAAGGGTTCTAGATCTGGTATACAGTGTCTCTAAGAGAAGGGTTCTAGATCTGGTATACAGTGTCTCTAAGAGAAGGTTTCTAGATCTGGTATACAGTGTCTCTAAGAGAAGGTTTCTAGATCTGGTATACAGTGTCTCTAAGAGAAGGGTTCTAGATCTGGTATACAGTGTCTCTAAGAGAAGGGTTCTAGATCTGGTATACAGTGTCTCTAAGAGAAGGGTTCTAGATCTGGTATACAGTGTCTCTAAGAGAAGGTTTCTAGATCTGGTATACAGTGTCTCTAAGAGAAGGGTTCTAGATCTGGTATACAGTGTCCCTAAGAGAGGGGTTCTCGTTCTGGTATACAGTGTCCCTAAGAGAGGGGTTCTCGTTCTGGTATACAGTGTCTCTAAGAGAGGGGTTCTCGTTCTGGTATACAGTGTCCCTAAGAGAGGGGTTCTCGTTCTGGTATACAGTGTCCCTAAGACAGGGGTTCTCGTTCTGGTATACAGTGTCCCTAAGACAGGGGTTCTCGTTCTGGTATACAGTTTCTTTTGAGGTAGGGTTCTGTTATACAGTGTCTCTATGAGGGGGAGGGGGGCGGGGTTCTGGTATACAGTGTCTCTAAGATAAGGGTTCTAGATCTGGTATACAGTGTCTCTAAGATAAGGGTTCTAGATCTGGTATACAGTGTCTCTAAGATAAGGGTTCTAGATCTGGTATACAGTGTCTCTAAGATAAGGGTTCTAGATCTGGTATACAGTGTCTCTAAGATAAGGGTTCTAGATCTGGTATACAGTGTCTCTAAGATAAGGGTTCTAGATCTGGTATACAGTGTCTCTAAGATAAGGGTTCTAGATCTGGTATACAGTGTCTCTAAGAGAAGGGTTCTAGATCTGGTATACAGTGTCTCTAAGATAAGGGTTCTGGTATACAGTGTCTCTAAGAGAAGGGTTCTAGATCTGGTATACAGTGTCTCTAAGATAAGGGTTCTAGATCTGGTATACAGTGTCTCTAAGAGAAGGGTTCTAGATCTGGTATACAGTGTCTCTAAGAGAAGGGTTCTAGATCTGGTATACAGTGTCTCTAAGAGAAGAGTTCTAGATCTGGTATACAGTGTCTCTAAGAGAAGGGTTCTAGATCTGGTATACAGTGTCTCTAAGAGAAGGGTTCTAGATCTGGTATACAGTGTCTCTAAGATAAGGGTTCTGGTATACAGTGTCTCTAAGAGAAGGGTTCTAGATCTGGTATACAGTGTCTCTAAGATAAGGGTTCTGGTATACAGTGTCTCTAAGATAAGGGTTCTAGATCTGGTATACAGTGTCTCTAAGATAAGGGTTCTAGATCTGGTATACAGTGTCTCTAAGATAAGGGTTCTAGATCTGGTATACAGTGTCTCTAAGATAAGGGTTCTAGATCTGGTATACAGTGTCTCTAAGATAAGGGTTCTAGATCTGGTATACAGTGTCTCTAAGATAAGGGTTCTAGATCTGGTATACAGTGTCTCTAAGAGAAGGGTTCTAGATCTGGTATACAGTGTCTCTAAGATAAGGGTTCTGGTATACAGTGTCTCTAAGAGAAGGGTTCTAGATCTGGTATACAGTGTCTCTAAGAGAAGGGTTCTAGATCTGGTATACAGTGTCTCTAAGAGAAGGGTTCTAGATCTGGTATACAGTGTCTCTAAGAGAAGGGTTCTAGATCTGGTATACAGTGTCTCTAAGAGAAGGGTTCTAGATCTGGTATACAGTGTCTCTAAGAGAAGGGTTCTAGATCTGGTATACAGTGTCTCTAAGAGAAGGGTTCTAGATCTGGTATACAGTGTCTCTAAGAGAAGAGTTCTAGATCTGGTATACAGTGTCTCTAAGAGAAGGGTTCTAGATCTGGTATACAGTGTCTCTAAGAGAAGGGTTCTAGATCTGGTATACAGTGTCTCTAAGAGAAGGGTTCTAGATCTGGTATACAGTGTCTCTAAGAGAAGGGTTCTAGATCTGGTATACAGTGTCTCTAAGAGAAGGGTTCTAGATCTGGTATACAGTGTCTCTAAGAGAAGGGTTCTAGATCTGGTATACAGTGTCTCTAAGAGAAGGGTTCTAGATCTGGTATACAGTGTCTCTAAGAGAAGGGTTCTAGATCTGGTATACAGTGTCTCTAAGAGAAGGGTTCTAGATCTGGTATACAGTGTCTCTAAGAGAAGGGTTCTAGATCTGGTATACAGTGTCTCTAAGAGAAGGGTTCTAGATCTGGTATACAGTGTCTCTAAGAGAAGGGTTCTAGATCTGGTATACAGTGTCTCTAAGAGAAGGGTTCTAGATCTGGTATACAGTGTCTCTAAGAGAAGGGTTCTAGATCTGGTATACAGTGTCTCTAAGAGAAGGGTTCTAGATCTGGTATACAGTGTCTCTAAGAGAAGGGTTCTAGATCTGGTATACAGTGTCTCTAAGAGAAGGGTTCTAGATCTGGTATACAGTGTCTCTAAGAGAAGGGTTCTAGATCTGGTATACAGTGTCTCTAAGAGAAGGGTTCTAGATCTGGTATACAGTGTCTCTAAGAGAAGGGTTCTGGTATACAGTTGAATATTTCGTGACGGCATTAACATCATCACATGTGAAGGATTCACTGGTTTCTACTTAAGCAGAAGCTAAGAGGATGAACACAACTATATGTGAATGTCGTCAGCGACTGAGAGTTGATTGTTGACGTTAGGATCGGCGTTAACAAGTGATCAAGAACCATAATCCAGTTCCGGTTGTGCTTCTGGACACACACTAGTTAGAGTTGTCACGCCATTTGGAATTGAATAATGAGAAGAATACTGTACATACAACTATAGGTTTTGAGTCTGATATGTTAGGCCAACAGATTTAAAATGGCGCAGCGTAGGGTAAAGTCCAATAGTGGACTTTGAAGATGTGCCATCATTAGAGATTTACAGAAGTGGGAGAGGGAGGAACAATAGAAGGGAATTACATGAAGAAAAGGAAGGAATGAAGGAAGAGAGAGAAGAAAGACAAAGATACAGGACAGGAAGGAAGGAAGAAAGGAAGGAAGGCAAAGAAATAGAACAGGAAGGAAGGAAGAAAGGGAAAAAGAAGAAAGGTAAAGGAGGGAAGGGAGGAAGGGTAGGAGGGAGGGCGAGAGTAAATAAGGAAGGAAGGAAGGAAGGAAGAAAGAAATAAAGAAAGAAATAAAGAAAGAAAGAAAGAAAGAAAGAAAGAAAGGAAGGAAGGAAGGAAGGAAGGAAGGAAGGAAGGAAGGAAGGAAGGAAGGAAGGAAGGAAGGAAGGAAGGAAGGAAGGAAGGAAGAAAGGAAGAAAGGAAGGAAAGAAAGAAAGAAAGAAAGAAAGAAAGAAAGAAAGAAAGAAAGAAAGAAAGAAAGAAAGAAAGAAAGAAAGAAAGAAAGAAAGAAAGAAAGAAAGAAAGAAAGAGAGAGAGAGAGAGAGAGAGAGAGAGAGAGAGAGAGAGAGAGGGAGGGAGGGGAGGGAGGGAGGGAGGGAGGGAGGGAGGGAGGGAGGGAGGGAGGGAGGGAGGGAGGGAGGGGGAGGGAGGGAGGGAGGGAGGGAAGGAGGGAGGGAGGGAATGGATGGAGGGAGGGAGGAAAGAAGGAAGGAGGAGAGGGAGGGAGAAAGGAAGGAAGAAAAAAAGAAAGAAAGAAAGAAGGAGGGAGGGAGGGAGGAAGGAAATTAGAAGAAAGTACATAAACTTGAGACTTGTCAATATGAAGAGCTACTACTATAGGCTCAATTGGCGGGACGTGTTCCTGAAAATGAAAAGTTAAACAAACCGGCAACAATACAACGGTCATCAATGGCCGGATCCACAAAAGATCTCAATAGAAGTCATGATCCAGCAATGAAATGTAGAGAGCGAAACTGAAAATGTGAGCCAAATTAGACAATAGTAACAGACAAACAAGATATAGGCAAAACAAGATCAAGACTTGGAACTGTGCCGAAGGAGCTCACTTGATTTAATTGTTGTTAGGATGATCATCACTGCACACTGGACGAACCCATAGGTGCTCACACATCCTCCTCTAGAATCTCGAGAAAATCGGAGGAGAATCCTCGCCCATGTGCACGAACTCCGTAGCGCGGCCTGGGATCCACGATGATGGGTAGGTTTTTGCTGTACAATTTTGCCCGGACAGTGGCCATATTTAATTTTTTCGATTTAAACTGTCACAGGGACTTTAACGTGCGCGAGTGCACACGGGGCGTCCTATTTCTTGCCGTTATCCGAGGGGGCTAGACATCGGATCTCACTACCCAAGACATCAGGGGAGGGTAACGTCATGAAGAGACCTCGAATTAATTTTTCTTATTTTTTAAAAAAATCACCAGCGCTTCTGGTGGGCTTTGAACCCACTTCCTTTCGGTCCTGAGGCGGACGTCGTACCAAGGACCACTATCTAGCCCCCGAGGGATGAGTTACCAGAGACCGACCACTGAGTCTACGGTGCAACGAACAGACTTCGGATCCTGCATGTCAACTACCTGCCCTTAACGGCAGGAAAACAAAATGTTTGGACTGTTGATGCGACATGCACGACATAGAAATGAGGATTTAAAGGTCATAGGTCTGTTCACGATCCGCGCCGTCTAGGATTTGTAACAGAAGTTGATCACTGAAGAAGGAAGTGCTGGTAAAAATAATGTAACAGAAATATAATAATCGTGGAGTACATGGACATAATAATAACATGAGATGGAAGATGCACCACAGAAATAAAAACTAGAATAGCTCAGGCAAAAATAACATTTCAGAAAATAAAAAACACCTTGTATAAGTCTCTGTCAATAGAAGTGAGAAAGTTAGGGAGCGGTGCTTATGAAGCCAATTCTGACCCATGGAAGCGAATCATGGACATTAGAGAAACAAATGAACAGATACTTAGAGGTCACATAAATGGGATTGATCAGAAGAACGTTGAAAATTTCCCGGACAACTAAAAAAAAAGACCGACAAGGAAATTCTCCAAGAGGCTACCACAGAAAGAAATCTAGACTCCTAAAGAAACATCAGAAAGAAACAATCGACATTTTTCGGACACATCATGAGATGAGGAAAGTTGGAATAATTGGTTACAAAAGGTAAAACAGTGGGAAAGTGTGATCGCTGATAACAAAAAAGAGAGAAGATACTACATAGCTTGGTGTTATGGCATGGAAAACAGTCAACAGCAGAACTGAAATGATGTACTGTGCATAGAAGATGGATGAAGGTCAAGATCTCATACGCTAACTAGTATGACAGATGGTGATGATGAATGTAACAAGTTGCCATGACCCGCTACAGGTAAATGTAAACAGACTCTGTTGTTGAGAAGCGGAGAAAGAGATATACGATGACACGTGAGAGATGTAAGTGGCCTGAGGGAGAGAAAAAGAGCGAGAGAGAGAGAGAAACATTTTTTTTAAAGCAACTGCTATATTTCTAATTCCGCACACGACACATTCTAAACAACACACCACGAGATCATCGCTTTGTTCCATTCTCCCAATTCTTGTCCAATGAAATTACTTCCCCATTGTGTATGAAACCCTCGCCACCACCTCGGCAACCAACCATTCTATATTTTAATTATTCCTGTTTAATTAGACAACATTACGTGATTACTTTGTACCAGCAACGAATGGCTTAGGTTGAAGCTACCAGTAGCTGCACATTGCGATAACTGAAACACCTTTAATTATTTACCACACCACTTTGATGCCAGCAGCCGTTTATTGATCGCTCTATTGTGGTAAATCAGCCAAGCGTGAAAGGTAAGCTTCATTGAATTGTAATAATTCTACATTTTGTAGATGAAATACCTGAATTAGAAGTCTACTTCTTGCAAAATTAACCCATGACACTCATTATAAAGTAATAGATTTCCGTAGAATATTGAATAGTCTAAACGTGTGAACGTGTATATCTCATGTGATTCATTACCATGCACGCTTATATTAAAAGGAGAGGGAGAGAGAGAGAGAGAGAGAGAGATAAAGAGACAGAGCCAGAGTAAGATGGACAGACAACATCAAAGAAACGCTACAACAACATCAAAGAAACGCTATAACAACATCAAAGAAACGCTATAGCAACATCAAAGAAACGCTATAGCAACATCAAAGAAACGCTATAACAACATCAAAGAAACGCTATAACAACATCAAAGAAACGCTATAGCAACATCAAAGAAACGCTATAACAACATCAAAGAAACGCTATAGCAACATCAAAGAAACGCTATAGCAACACCAAAGAAACGCTATAACAATATCAAAGAAACGCTATAACAACATCAAAGAAACGCTATAACAACATCAAAGAAACGCTATAGCAACATCAAAGAAACGCTATAACAACATCAAAGAAACGCTATAGCAACATCAAAGAAACGCTATAGCAACACCAAAGAAACGCTGTAGCAACACCAAAGAAACGCTATAACAACATCAAAGAAACGCTATAGCAACACCAAAGAAACGCTATAACAACACCAAAGAAACGCTATAGCAACACCAAAGAAACGCTATAACAACATCAAAGAAACGCTATAGCAACACCAAAGAAACGCTATAACAACATCAAAGAAACGCTATAGCAACACCAAAGAAACGCTAAAACAACATCAAAGAAACGCTATAACAACACCAAAGAAACGCTATAGCAACACCAAAGAAACGCTATAACAACATCAAAGAAACGCTATAGCAACACCAAAGAAACGCTAAAACAACATCAAAGAAACGCTATAACAACATCAAAGAAACGCTATAGCAACACCAAAGAAACGCTATAGCAACACCAAAGAAACGCTATAACAACATCAAAGAAACGCTATAGCAACATCAAAGAAACGCTAGAGCAACACCAAAGAAACGCTATAACAACACCTAAGAAACGCTATAACAACAACAAAGAAACGCTATAGCAACATCAAAGAAACGCTATAACAACATCAAAGAAACGCTATAGCAAAACCGAAGAAACGCTATAACAACACCAAAGAAACGCTATAGCAACACCAAAGAAACGCTATAACAACATCAAAGAAACGCTATAGCAACACCAAAGAAACGCTATAACAACATCAAAGAAACGCTATAGCAACACCAAAGAAACGCTATAACAACATCAAAGAAACGCTATAACAACATCAAAGAAACGCTATAGCAACATCAAAGAAACGCTATAACAACACCAAAGAAACGCTATAACAACATCAAAGATATAACAACACCAAAGAAACGCTATAACAACACCAAAGAAACGCTATAACAACATCAAAGAAACGCTATAACAACATCAAAGAAACGCTATAACAACATCAAAGAAACGCTATAACAACATCAAAGAAACGCTATAACAACATCAAAGAAACGCTATAACAACATCAAAGAAACGCTATAACAACATCAAAGAAACGCTATAACAACATCAAAGAAACGCTATAACAACATCAAAGAAACGCTATAACAACATCAAAGAAACGCTATAACAACATCAAAGAAACGCTATAACAACATCAATAGGCAATGAGGGAAGTTGCCAGAAGGGAGAATAAGAAAATTGAATCTCCCTCGAATCTCAAATGGTACAAGAGGAAGTGAAAAAGAAGAAGACAAAGTCTTAGGGAAAGTCTGTGTCTTGTTCTTCAATTGCAAAATAGTTTAAACTTAAATCACAAAGTCATGAGAGAAGTCTGTGTCTTGTTCCTCAGTTGCAAATTAGTTTAAACTCAAATCACCAAGTCACGAGGAAAGTCTGTCACGTGTTCTTTCCCCACGTAATTTCCCATTAATTCATTCATCGTCCACTCTGACAGGCGTCGGATATCACGTCCCTCCATAACCCTCGATCATCTCCTCTACGTAACAGTTCCAACGTTGATTTTTTCCCGTGCCACGCCGTCAACCCACTCAACATCTTTGTCAACCTCTATCTCTCTGGCCTTCACATTTTCCTATTGTTACTAAATGTTCCAAACCACATTTTTCTTCACAACAACAACTTGCACTACCTTTTCCTAATTTATTTAAGGCTTTCTGTTTTCACCTGCTCTGTAAATGCCTCAGCATTGGATGTTTTGACTGTCTGATGTATCGTAAGAGTCCTTCTACGAAAAATCACATCTTGTTCTATAATTTATGTGTTTCAATGTTAATTATCTATGATTCGCAACCATACTACAACACTGGTTAAAGGAAACTGTTTCACTGAAAAAAGAAAAACCTCTCATTTTTCTAAAAGTAATGTTAATGTCATGAAAAATATACTAACTTGAACACAAATAACACCAGGACATAAACTAAGAATAGCAAAATGTTATAGTTTGACAACGTTCCTGCATGGCGGAGAAACATGGACATTATATAGCAGTGAGGAGAGAGAGAAGAATAGTGGTGCGGGAGAGAAATGGAAACGTAAGGAAAAGTCACAAGAAGGAGAGGAAAAAGAATGGGAGTCGTGAGACGTGAGTCGCGGGGTAGGAGAGGGAATAATCAAACGAGCAAACAGAGACGTGGAGAGAGTTGATTGGGTAATGGCA
Source organism: Megaustenia siamemsis (assembly GCA_032433765.1). Taxonomy (NCBI): domain Eukaryota; kingdom Metazoa; phylum Mollusca; class Gastropoda; order Stylommatophora; family Ariophantidae; genus Megaustenia; species Megaustenia siamemsis. Next base: position 73,710,509 of record JAVIAB010000108.1, read on the forward strand.
AGAGGAAGTAACATTTCATTGGATAAGACAGTAGGTATTTAAAGACGATACACAAATGGGCGAGAGCTCTTTCAAGACAGAAGTGAGACACCTAGGACGAGGTTCATGGGGACAACGACGTTATGTGCTATAGCTCGTTTCAAATCATATGCCCAACTTCAAAACGCTATTACTCTCTAACCGTTTGTTAAATACTTTTGAAATTTTCCAAATGTTATTAGAATGCAAAAGACCCTTTAAATGTATATTTAACAAATATCTTGCAGCTGCAGTTTTCTTAAAGCGGTGATATTTCTTTGATGTTTGTCAAAATTGTAAATTGTGAAGCCCTAAAGAATATAAATTACCGTAGTTGCTGGTCTACGACTAATTTTCACTAGGTAAAGGCGTGGCCGTAATGGGGAAATAACTGGATAAAACAAAACACCAGGAGAATTATTGTCTGCTCAGTTCGAGGACGGGCGATAATAATATCTAGGTATACCTGTATGTCCAATTTTCATAGTTGTGTGGTCCTGAAAAGGACCGTTTGTTGAAATAATTTAAGGTAATATAGGGGCCAACATTGTGGGGGCTATATACTTTCATTCTGAATCAGACGAGTCTAAAAGATTAATAACTGTTTGGGGTTGAACATTCCACAAACCATCATTTTTCCAATATTCCTCTTCCTGTTTTAAGACGTGGTCTTCACATTTAGCCCAATAATCTTTGTCTATATTTAATAAAGCGAGATTAGCAAGAGTCTTTACATCGCATATTTTGAATGTTGTATTTTCATCAACGGTTTCCGGTTGTTTCCAAAATGGAGGAATTATTTTTCTCCGGCTTGGTATAGAACCGTTGATCAGAGGTTTAACAAGCCGCTATCGTAAAAACGATGTTGTTAATGAAACGTAGACCTGATACAGAATGTGTAAATTAGCAGTAGATAGTAGTGATAGTTTTTTCGGCCCTAAAACAACAACAAAAATAGGATTCTGGAATGTGCGAACAATGGCCGCTCCGACGAAACATGCACAGGTCGCGAGCGAGATGGACAGATACGATCTAGATATTTTAGGATTAAGCGAAATGCGCTGGCCTGGAACAGGTAGGAGATCTATTGATAATAAAATAGTAGTTTTTTCTGGAAGGGAAGATGGAAAACACCGTGAAGGAGTAGGCATAATGATGACAGACAAAGCTGCAAGAAGTTTATTAGAATGGGAACCGGTAAATAGCCGTCTGATACGAACACGATACAAAACAAAACATGGAAGACTTTCAATTATTCAATGTTATGCGCCTACTAACGAAGCTGATGATGAAGTTAAGGATGATTTTTATAACCAACTGCAACAACTTATAAACAAAATACCAAAACACGATCTTTTAATTGTAATGGGAGACTTCAACGCCAAAGTAGGACAAGATAACGCAGGAGTGGAACATGTGATGGGGAGAGAAGGCTGTAATACAACAAGTCAGAATGGAGAAAGATTAATAGAATTATGTTTAATAGAAAATTTAGTTATAGGTGGGACATTATTTCCACACAAAAATATCCACAAAACAACATGGATATCTCCTGATGATAGAACATCAAATCAAATTGACCACCTATGTATTAAACAACAATTCAGATCATCATTAATAGATGTAAGAGCATACAGAGGTGCTGATGTTAATAGTGACCACAACCTGTGCATTGGGAAAATAAGATTAAAATTTAGAAACCAACAGAAGAGGTCAATTGCACATAAAATTGATAGTCATAAACTGAAAGATGAAGCAATAAAGGAAAAGTTTAACATAGAGCTAAGTAATTGTTATTCAGCACTTGGTGAAATAGACTTAGATATCAATGAAATGTGGGACTCACAGAGCAAAATACTAATGACAGCAGCAGAAGCAAGTGCTGGACTGAAGAAAATGGAAAAACGAGCTTGGATCTCAGACACCACATGGAAATACATCAAAGAAAGAAGAGAAGCGAAGAGAGCCATGACTAATGTAAAGACAGATCTTGGAAAGGTTCTGGCAAAAGCAACATACAAAGAATTAGACAACAAAGTGAAAAGTTCGGCAAGAAGAGATACAAGAGCTTATATAGACAACTTGGCAGAGAAAGCAGAGACAGCTGCAATTACAGGAGACAGCAGAACTCTTTATACTGTACAAAAGATGCTGACAAACACCTATACATCCAGTGGAACACCAATTCTAGACAAATCTGGATTAATGCTAACAACAAGCGCAGACATAAAAGCCCGTTGGGCGGAACACTTCAAAGAAATTCTTAACCGTCCACTACCTCACAGTTTAATAGATTTTGAAGCTGAAACACCAGCAGCAGAATTAGATGTAAATTTAGATGACTTCACCTTGAGTGAAATAGAAACCACCTTAAAGCTAATGACCAATAACAAGGCTGCTGGAGAGGATAAGTTAACAGCTGAGATCCTCAAGGCAATTGATAGCCATAATTTAATACATCTCCAAAAAATGTTCAACATCATTTGGAAAACAGAGAAGACGCCTCATAAATGGAAAAAGGAATCATTGTTAAGATCCCAAAAAAGGGCAATCTTAGAGATTGTAACAATTGGAGAGGCGTGACACTTTTGTCAGTTGCCTCAAAATTATTCTGTAAAATCATCCTAAATAGAATAAAGGATTCAATAGATACAGTAATGCGTGAAGAACAGGCTGGGTTTAGAAAAGGGAGAAGCTGTCTTGACCACATTTTCACTCTACGACTTATATTGGAGGAACACATTGAAAAGCAAAAACCTTTTGTACTTAACTTCATCGACTTCAAAAAAGCATTTGATAGTATTCATAGAGATTCTTTGTGGAAAATTCTGAAGCAATATGGCTTACCATCAAAAATCATAAATATTATCAAAGACATGTATGATGGTTACACATGTGCAGTTCGAACAGAGGAAGGACTGAGCGAATGTTTCCCAATAGAAACTGGGGTTAAACAAGGATGCATTTTATCGCCCTTGTTATTTGGAATTGTTATGGACTTCATAATGAAGAAATGCTGCACTGGTAATAAAGGCATCGAATGGATACAAGTAGACCATTTGGAGGACCTGGACTTTGCTGATGACATAGTTCTCATCAGCAATCAGATAAAAACGATGCAGGAAAACACAAATGAACTATCATCAATAGCCAGCAAAATTGGGCTTGAGGTCAATCATGAAAAGACTAAAGTCATGAAAAGTTTAATTCCAACAAGTGACAAAATATACATGGAAAACAAACCAGTAGAAGAGATCGATCACTTCATCTATCTTGGAAGTCACATTGATCGAGAAGGGGATACGAGCAAAGAAATTAGAATCAGACTGGCTAAAGCAGCAATGTCTTTCAGAAGCCTTGAAAAGTTGTGGAAATCAAAACTCATTAGCACAAACACAAAACTTAGGCTATTCAAATCAAATGTACTATCAACCCTTACGTATGCGTGTGAAAGCTGGAAAACAACAAGAGATATAGAAACAAAGTTGAACGCATTCGAAAATAAATGTCTAAGGAAAATACTTGGTATAGAATGGAACGAATTCAAAACAAACGAGGAAATTAGAGAAATCGCCAATCAACCACTAATATCTTCAGTAATAAAGAAAAGACGATGGTCATACGTTGGACATGTGATGAGAAGAGATAATAATCGAATAGCAAAGCAAGCCCTCATATGGGAAACAACAGGTAAAAGAAAAAGAGGAAGACCCAGGGAGACACTGAGAAGAACATTGATGAGAGAGGCAAGAGCAGCAGGAATCGGCTCCCTCAATGAGATAGAACTGCTTGCACAGAACAGAGACAGATGGCGAGATTTGATAAAATATCTTTAAAAGAAAACTGCTAGAACAAAAATTCATATAGGAGAAGGTGTATCTTGGTCTACGCCCTATGGGCCTGTTACGGCTCGAAAGGTCAATAGATAGATAGATAGATTTTCATCTGCCACTTGTCCTTTTAATTTTGCCCAGATTAGTTCTATTGGATTTAAATGAGCATGGTAAGGTGGCAGCCTCAAACTTATATGACCGTGCTCTTGGATAATCTTATCTATTTGAAAAATATTTGTCCTCTGTTTTTGCTTTACTAGAGATAGTAATTCAGGTTGTAAGTACATGTTATTAAATTGTATGTGCTCCTTTGTGAGCCATAACTTAATAGCATCTTTTGTACTGGATGACGTCGGGACTTTATCTTCAAGTGCAACAATGTTGTGGTACGCTGCATTGTCCATTATTAGGCAAGATGGTCGATCTAGTGCTGGGAGAACAGAATTTTCAATCCAATGTCTAAATATGTGACCATTCATCTCAAAGTGATAATCCCGATTGTCTATGGATTTTGAAAGAAAAATGAGCTCTGCATTCTGTATTAGTCCATGTTGTCCTTCGCTGCTAGGTATTAATCTCTTAATCTTTCCATCTGATGACTGTCATTCCCTTTGGTTAGTGTGGTGAGCATTGATCCATGTTTCATCCAAGTACACAATATCATAACCTTGCTTGCGCACCTCTTTTACTTCACGTAAGTACTTGCTTCTCATGACTACTATATGTGGCTTCTCACAGATGATGTTTCGTCCATTGGAATACTTTCTGAATGTAAAGCCTGCAGCTCTCACATTCCTCCATAATGTAGACTTTGATATTTCAATACTGTTGTTCTTTTTCAGCGATACTTTTAATTTTCTTATTGTAACAGTTTCATTCATACCCAACATTTTGCGAATTTCACTTCTAATAAGTTCACTGTCGAAATTATCCAACATTTTTGCTCTTCCTTGTGATTTTGTATATTTTGAACATTGACGGTCACGTGCTTGAATCCAGCGATTAAATGACCGTTTAGATAAATCCAAAATGTGTCTTGTCCTATTCTCAGGGTTTTCTAAAGAATGAAATAATCTTCCTCGTTTAGCCTCTTTGCAAAAATAGTCATACATTTTTATTGCGATGTTTTGTAAACTGCAGAATTTCATTTTAAGACTCATGATAAATGTTATTGTTCCACGTTACGCCGCTGAATTAACGGAAATGGAACACACAATGTCTCGTGTTTACTACAAGTGTCTAATTGTGTCAGTTAACTCAGCGGAAAGCGTGCAAAATCGTAAATTTGAGCGTGTATGGATTTGTAATCGCTATTTTTAACTTAAATACTGTAAACACTAAGTTTTGACTACATCAATGGGTCGTTATAAATTTATATAAATCAAATAAGCAATAATAATAACCAAATGTTTGTTTTTAATGAAATTAATTCCCTGTTGGGTTCTAATCATTATAACTATACATGCAAATTTTGAAAAAATTACAAAAAGCGGTTTAAAAGATATTGATTTTTAAAGTTGGGCACGACTTATGAAACAAGCTATAGTCTGTAGGGGCTGACTATGGCCCAACCAGTTAAGTTGTTGACGGATTACCACGAGTTGATATGAGCTTGTTTACCCTTTGACTCATAAGATGTGGCGGGTCGTAATGGCTTTCTTGACATTCCCGGCTCTTACTGGAGGTTGGAGTTCGTCTGTCCCAGGCTAAGCTGGGAAACTACTAGTCCAGCCCAGAGGTACTGCAATACTGGGTCCTCAATCAGTAACAGCCACCACTACAGGGAACACGTCGATCCTAGCTTCTGTTAGCCAGTCTGGTTTAACGCAGACTGTTACCAGGGGAGACCACGAGGAGGTAGATCTGCTAGGTCTTGGCCAGCTGATGGTGCGCCGGCCCTGCTATTGCGACCACAGGTCGCAGGCGCTTATGCTCCCCCACTATTTAAGTTAGGAAGTAGAACAATAGGACAAGCTAAGTCAAGATAGGGTTAGGATCTCGTATCATGCAGAGACAGTGAACTAGTATACAAGTAGGGAACGGTTAACGTCAAGTGTTGGAACAGTACCCAATAATCCAGAGACTAGTGATCCAAAAGTGTGTTCAGACCTAGGAATAAGTTGTGTGGTGACCTTGTGACTGGGTGTGTGATTGACCGTGCGGGAGAGAAACCGTGGGACGGGTAGATATTTGTAAGCAATAAAGAGTTCTGTGTGCAACTTCATCAGCGTGCATTGTTGTGTTCTAGCAGTCAGCTGCTCACGTCGGGCGGAATTAAGAACTTGGGAAAGTGTCGCGGACAAAGATAATGCGAAATACTTAGAACAATCACAGTAAACGTGCTGGAAAGTGACAACTATCCAGGCCAGGGTATCTTACAGGACAGCGACCACTATCATCACGAGAACGACAGATCCGTTGGCAAGTTGTGTTATTAAAGTCGACAACCGTGTAGCCCTTATCTGGCTACCCAAACTTTAATCCTCTAACTACCCAATCTTTAATCCTCTAACTACCCAATCTTTAATCCTCTAACTACCCAATCTGTAATTCTCTAAAACCTACAGTTATTTCATTCCCTCTGTTATCACAACTACCCAATCTTTAATCCTCTAACACCTACAGTTATTTCATTCCCTCTGTTATCACAACTATCCAATCTTTAATCCTCTAACACCTACAGTTATTTCATTCCCTCTGTTATCACAACTACCCAATCTTTAATCCTCTAACACCCACAGTTATTTCATTCCCTCTGTTATCACAACTACCCAATCTTTAATGCTCTAACACCCACAGTTATTTCACTCCCTCTGTTATCACACCTACAGTTATTTTCTTCCCTGTCTTGCCACAACTCTGCCGAAATAAAAGGCAACAGGTTAAACACTCAGATAGACAGTGCTATGAGTTCTTGTCCGCCAGAGTTCTCAAAAAAAAAAAGTGAGCACTCCGTTTTTAATAAACTCGCAACACTCGCTCTACCCTCGAGAATAAACTAATCGAAGATCACTGTTACTCGCGATGTGAATACATTGCACCAGTTATTGTCTCGTTGTGACGAGAGTACATCCCATCTCTCTGATGTGTTTTCCTATTATGGTATGTCAGTGTATGTCGGTGAGGGTGTTCTTAGGCTACGGAAGTCGTTATTTTATCGCAAATAATGAATGTCGCAAAGCTGAGCGGTTTTCAATTTGTTGAGATAAGAAAACCTTATCATCATCATCATCATCATCATCATCATCATCATCCACCATCATCAAGTGCCATACCTACTGACATAGCTGATCATACCCCTCCATAAATCTCCATCTCGACAATTATTTATCATGTCTCTTGTTGACATCCTCCCAAGCCATTGTCTGGAATCTTTTCTCTTCGCTTCCCTCCATCTCTATGTCCCTCAATTTTCCTAATTCTTACAATATTTTCCAGCTGTTTCCTTCTTATTAAATGGCCAAGAAATGATAATTGTTTTTTCCTAATATCTCTCTCTGCGATCAGGACTCAATCGGAGTAGGATTCCAGACTCCCTTATGAAGTCATCTGTCTGTTTAAGTGAGTCGATTGTCCCATATAGTTTCTCTTCCAGGGTGGTGGGCGTGGACCACATTGCTCTTCTCGCTGGGGACATTAAAAATTTCTAATATTAAAAATTAGCTCTCATTTTGCTGTGATCTCTTTCAGAACGTTTTCATTACTCTTCTTATTTCGTGGTATTCTCAACATTCTTCTGTAAACTCACAGCCTCCAGTTATTTTCTTCTTTGTTGCCCTATTGTCCAAAAATTAACAAACAAGCAACAATAAAATGTATGGCTTTCTCTGTATGGCTGAGGGGAACATGGCTTAGGTGTCCTTGTTCTAGAATGACAAATGTCAGGCATTGTACGTGATTATGTCGTTCTCACGCCAGGCCGCCCACTTTCCCAGAATGCCCAATACTCTTACTCATAGGCTCAGATAAAAATAAACTGGCCACATCCGGTTATAGAACTGTTATCGTTCAGCCAGTAACTATTTCAACTCTGTATCTTCTAGCCAGCAACTATTCCAACTCTGTATCTTCTAGCCAGCAACTATTCCAACTCTGTATCTTCTAGACAGCAACTATTCCAACTCAGTATCTTCTAGCCAGCAACTATTCCAACTCTGTATCTTCTAGCCAGCAACTATTCCAACTCTGTATCTTCTAGCCAGCAACTATTCCAACTCTGTATCTTCTAGCCAGTAACTATTCCAACTCTGTATCTTCTAGCCAGCAACTATTCCAACTCTGTATCTTCTAGCCAGCAACTATTCTAACTCTGTATCTTCTAGCCAGCAACTATTCCAACTCTGTATCTTCTAGACAGCAACTATTCCAACTCTGTATCTTCTAGCCAGCAACTATTTCAACTCAGTATCTTCTAGCCAGCAACTATTTCAACTCTGTATCTTCTAGCCAGCAACTATTCCAACTCTGTATCTTCTAGCCAGCAACTATTTCAACTCTGTATCTTCTAGCCAGCAACTATTCCAACTCTGTATCTTCTAGCCAGCAACTATTTCAACTCTTTATCTTCCAATCTGTAACTAATTCAACTTTTATATTATAGCTAGTAGCTAGTTCAACTCGGTATAATCTAGACAGTAATCTATTTCAACTGGATATAATCTAGTCAGTAAACTAATTCAACTCGGTACACTCTAGTCAGTAAACTAGTTCAACTCGGTACACTCTAGTCAGTAAACTAGTTCAACTCGGTACACTCTAGTCAGTAAACTAGTTCAACTCGGTACACTCTAGTCAGTAAACTAGTTCAACTCGGTACACTCTAGTCAGTAAACTAGTTCTTTCTTTCTTTTCTTCTTTTCTCTGTCACTGATACCTAAAAGGTGTAGAACAAGTGTGTGCTCAAGAAGGGAGAGACAAGTACATATATATAACATCATACGCTACACTATAGAGCCCAATGAAGCATGAACAAATGAATATAAATTAAATATAGATATAGAATCAATATTAAGAAGAAATTAGCACGACGTTGTAAACTTTTTGTTCACATGCCTCCATGGCTAATTCAAGATAGCAAAGAAATACGTGCAAGAGGATTATGTTGAGATAGTCATATTTAGCTTCTGTCAGAGACTTATGACGACATCGACACGAGATCCAGAAATAAATAATCATTATCATGTGTAAAAACTAGCTGGCGTAGGCGACCATGTAGTACTTCCATAATTTTCTATCCACAGTGCATCATATCATTTCTGTTGTTGACTGTTTTCAATATCATGACACCACCCTATCGAGTATCTCCTCTCCTTGTCGTCCTTGATATCTCTCGTCGTGTATTTTGCCTGTTGTAACCAAGTATTCCAACTTTCCTCTCCTGATGATGTGCCCGAAGAGTGTTGATTGTTTATTTCTGATGTTTATTAAGAGTCGTTTTGTGCGTTGGCCTCTTTGAGAAAGTTCTCGGTTTTTCTTTAGCTGTCCAGGGAACTCACAAAATTCTGATGAAAAATCACATATCTGATTCCAGCAGATTATAAATCAGAGTAGATGGAAGTTGATAAATCATAGTAGATAGAAGTTGATAAATCATAGTAGATAGAAGTTGATAAATCATAATAGATAGAAGTTGATAAATCATAGTAGATAGAAGTTGATAAATCATAGTAGATAGAAGTTGATAAATCATAGTAGATAGAAGTTGTTAAATCATAGTAGATAGAAGTTGATAAATCATAGTCGATAGAAGTTGATAAATCATTGTAGATAAATGTTGATAAATCATAGTTGAAGGAAGTTGATAAATCATAGTAGATAGAAGTTGTTAAATCTCAGTAGAAATAGAATCAGTACATACATTTTTGTTTGAACTACACTTAAAAAGAACTCGATTCGTCTGTGTTAAAAAGCAATAGACTGTACGCGAAGGAAGAAATTGATGGAACATTTAGAGACTGATATTGTGACAGAGTTTGACAAAAGGGAATTGATGGAACATTTAGAGACTGATATTGTGACAGAGTTTGACAAAAGGGAATTGATGGAACATTTAGAGACTGATATTGTGACAGAGTTTGACAAAAGGAAATTGATGGGACATTTAGAGACTGATATTGTGACAGAGTTTGACAAAAGGGAATTGATGGGACATTTAGAGACTGATATTGTGACAGAGTTTGACAAAAGGGAATTGATGGGACATTTAGAGACTGATATTGTGACAGAGTTTGACAAAAGGGAATTGATGGGACATTTAGAGACTGATATTGTGACAGAGTTTGACAAAAGGAAATTGATGGGACATTTAGAGACTGATATTGTGACAGAGTTTGACAAAAGGGAATTGATGGGACATTTAGAGACTGATATTGTGACAGAGTTTGACAAAAGCAAATTTATGGGACATTTAGAGACTGATATTGTGACAGAGTTTGACAAAAGGAAATTGATCTGTCTTTGTAGATATTAGAGGAGGTGAACTTTATTGACGGCATTTATCTTTTTTTTTGGGGGGATGAGTAGGTGGATTCATGGATAGATAGATAGATCGATCGATAGATAGATAGATAGATAGATAGATAGATAGATAGATAGATAGATAGATAGATAGATAGATAGATAGATAGATAGATAGATAGATAGATAGACAGACAGACATACAGTTAGATAGATAGATAGATAGATAGATAGATAGATAGATAGATAGATAGATAGATAGATAGATAGATAGATGGATGGATGGATGGATGGATGGATGGATGGATGGATGGATGGATGGATGGATGGATGGATGGATGGATGGATGGATGGATAGATGGATAGATGGATAGATAGATAGATAGATAGATAGATAGATAGATAGATAGATAGATAGATAGATAGATAGATAGATAGATAGATAGATAGATAGATAGATAGATAGATAGATAGATAGATAGATAGATAGATAGATAGATTGATAGATAGATAGATAGATAGATAGATAGATAGATAGATAGATAGATAGATAACTGGTTGGGTGGATGAATGGATGAAAAGAAAGATGGATGGTAACAATTCATTGCCGTGTACTGTGGAATACCTGATCCACAATAGCCTTTCTTTAACTGACCGAATCTTTCAGTTCTACTTCAAGCCAGTTAAAGATTCTTCACAATAAAACGTCTCCAGATAACTGGATCGTCTACCGAGGCACTATCGAGTGTGTTAGTGTCTCGTGTTTGACCCCGTGTTGCCAAGCCATGTCAAGAGCATGGCTTATGCCACGTGTTGAAGAGATCTTCATGAACTTCAGGCAAGAATAACTCCGAATAAGAGATTTCTGCTGTAACAGTCAAGTGAAGTGTCATTGTTTGTTGAAAATGAGTGTGTCAATAGCTGGATGTTGCGCTGAGGAAACCGGATCTGACGTCTTGCAATAACAGTGTTTTGGCATGAACTTCTCTTATCATCGCAACTTTCAAGATTTATCATTTATGTGTTGGGCTGCTTGTTTTTATATAAAAAAAGATTTACTTGTTTCTCGTTCTGTGAAATGGGATAAGAATAAATCAGAGAGGCTAAGGCATCGAACGGCGCATGCGCTGAATGTAGTCAGTGGGTCACAGCTGATTGATTGGGTCCTGAGTTAATGAACCAGAGCTGAGTAAAATCCTTCTCCACCTTTTAGCGGTTGCTGGGAAATAGAAAAACCAGAATAGAGACCCGAGTAGGGAAGATAAACCCGGTACATGAAGAAATGTGTTGACGGTCCGTCAGTCTTGACGTAAAGCGCGGATATCGCAGTTTGCTGTAAACGTCGAAATGACGACTATTTAACGCTAAATTACGGGCGAGCGACATTGGAGAGTAATAGTCAAGTCAGTTCAAAATAAGAAAAAACATATTTTAGGCTCTCTTTTATGATTTTTTGTTGTCTCCACATTGAAGGTTGGTTGCCATGGAGCGCTGACTCACTTTGACTCTTATCTTGGTGGATCTCCCACTCACTCTGATTCTTATCTTGGTGGATCTCCCACTCACTCTGATTCTTATCTTGGTGGAGCGCCTACTCACTCTAACTCTTATCTTGGCGGATCTTCCACTCACTCTGATTCTTATCTTGGCGGATCTCCCACTCATTCTGACTAGACAGAAATAAAAAGCAGAATAGCTCAGACCAAAACAGCGTTTCACAAAGTGAAAACGTCTTGTACAAGTCTATGTCAATAGAAGCGAAATAGACTGTTTATCGGTGCTATATAGAGCTATTTTTGACTTACTGAAGCGACTCATGGACAGTAGACAAACAAATGAAAAGACTATTAAAGGCCACAGAGATTGGATTTCTCAGAAGAATGTTGAGAGTTCCCTGGACAGATAAAAGGATCATCGAGAACATTCGCAAATCGGCCAATATAAAACTGAAACTCCTAAGAAATATCTGAAGTAAACAAGCGATATTCTTCGGACACATCATGAGGATGAGAAGAGGAAAGTTGGAATACCTGATTACAACTGACAAAATACAGAGAAAGAGAGACCGCGGACGACAATGGGAGAAGATACTAGATGGCTTGGTGTCGTGTCACAGAAAACACACTAGAATTAACAATAGAACTAATACGATGCAATCTGGATAGAAACCTGTATAAGGACATGATAGACTACACTAACTGGTATGGCACATAATGATAATAATTTCACTTTAATCTTTGTCTGCCTGTGCCTCGTTTCGATTATAATCCTCCTTCCAATGTAACCTTTGATAAGTAATTGTGTTCCCTCACGTGTCCAAAAAATGGCATATCTTTTCGATTTGTTTCATCATTTCAATCTTACAACAACACGAAAACAATCAAATCAGCAGTCAAAGATACACTGCAATATCGCAGACACTTTCGCATTGAAAACCTACACTCCAGCAGAGCTGAAGAGCGTTTACGGAGAATTCTTGACAAGTTTATTTCAGGCCAGGCAGATTTGAATGAACGACAAGCTGCGGGTAAAAAAAAAAGCTGAGGAATTGAGAGGCCGATTTAGGGCACATTTCCCCACGCCACGTGGGCAAAGTTCGCTCTCCAATCAAAAAAGTTCATGTGGATTTGTGGACACAGAAACCCTCTCTAGCTCTCTTGTCTGCCAGATATTAGGATTTGGATTCTGATGTAGGACCCGGATCGCGATTACTCGGACGGGGCAGATCATCAAAAAGTGTTGATGTTTCCAGATAGAGTGACTACTGTCCGCAGTGGACAGTGTGTACGGTGTGGAAGTAATGTCCACCGCACCAAAAGCAATCTAGATATGCTCGTTAGTGTAAAGGTGTGAAACGGCGGTGAATAGCGCGTTCGCTGTTGAGCAGAACGGTTTTCGCTCAGTTTCAAATGTTTTGAATAACTTTCAATCAAGTGTCGCTTCTAGGTTCACCCTAACAAATGTAAATGAGTTCCATATAATTTTTTTCTGGGAAAGGAGGACTATCTGGCGTGCTATCGACCACACCACTTTCCTTCCTTCCTTCCTTCCTTCCTTCCTTCCTTCCTTCCTTCCTTCCTTCCTTCCTTCCTTCCTTCCTTCCTTCCTTCCTTCCTTCCTTCCTTCCTTCCTTCCTTCCTTCCTTCCTTCCTTCCTTCCTTCCTTCCTTCCTTCCTTCCATCCATCCATCCTTCCTTCCTTCCTTCCTTCCTTCTATAAAGATTGTAGTTATTCATCTTAAAACTATGGAATGAACACAAGTACCGTTATTAAAATTAACGCTCAGAAGGAACCCTTAATTTACTTTTGCTTAAAAGACAACTTTGCCTTTTGATACAGTGACCGTTTGGGGATGTTGACATCTCGCAATAAGTCTTCTATAAGACTTTGTGCTAAAAAAAAAACAACTAACAGACAACTTGTTTTATGATTTATCAAAAATAAAAAAAACAAAATGAGAGCTAAATAAACCTTTTGAACTTTACAACAAAAACAAGAACACGTCAGAAAATCATTGTAACCTGTCAACAGCGAGGGAAGTTCGTATATTTGATGTTCAGATTTGCAGTATGAACATAGACATTATAAATTATGAGGGCAGCTTCTGGGAGAACTCTGGGCTGTGTATTTAGGACACGATATACAAATTAACTATTATAATTCAATGAAAAAGAAATAGCAGTCAATTACTGGCAGGCCAGGCAAACAGCAGTCATCTCACTGGCAGGCCAGGCAAACAGCACTCAATTACTGGCAGGCCAAGCAAACAGCAGTCATCTCACTGGCAGACCAGGCAAACAGCAGTCATGACACTGGCAGACTAGGCAAACATCAGTCATCTCACTGGCAAGCTAGGCAAACAGCAGTCATCTCACTGGCAGGCTAGGCAAACAGCAGTCACCTTACTGGCAGGCCAGATAGACAGGAGTCACCTTACTGGCAGGCCAGGCAAACAGCATTCACCTTACTGGCAGGCCAGGCAAACAGCAGTCACCTTACTGGCAGACAATGCAAACACCAATTATCTCACTGGCAGGCCAGGCAAACAGCACTCAATTACTGGCAGGCCAGGAAAACAGCACATAAATACAGACAGTCCATGCAAACTGCAATCACCTTACTGGCGGGCCAGGCAAATAGTACTCAATTACTGGCAGACCAGGCAAACAGCAGTCACCTTACTGGCAGACCAGGCAAACAGCAATAACCTTACTGGCAGACCAGGCAAACAGCAATAACCTTACTGGCAGACCAGGCAAACAGCAATAACCTTACTGGCAGGCCAGGCAAACAGCAATAACCTTACTGGCAGGCCAGGCAAACAGCAATAACCTTACTGGCAGGCCAGGCAAACAGCAATCACCTTACTGGCAGGCCAGGCAAACAGCACACAATTACTGGCAGACCAGGCAAACAGCAATCACCTTACTGGCAGACCAAGGAAACATCAGTCATCTCACTGACAGACCAGGCAAACAGCAGTCATCTTACTGGCAGACCAGGCAAACAGCAGTCATCTCACTGGCAGATCAGGCAAACAGCAATCACCTTACTGGCAGGCCAGGCAAACAGCAGTCACCTTACAGGCAGACCAGGCAAACAGCATCACCTTACTGGCAGACCTGGGAAACAGCAGTCACCTTACTGGCAGACCAGGCAAACAGCAGTCACCTTACTGGCAGACCAGGCAAACAACAATCATCTCACTGGCAGGCCAGACAAACAGCAGTTACCTTACTGGCAGGCCAGGCAAACAGCAGTCACCTTACTGGCAGGCCAATCGAACAGCAGTCATCTCACTGACAGACCAGGCAAACAGCAGTCATCTCACTGGCAGACCAGACAAACAGCAGTCATCTCACTGGCAGACCAGGCAAACAGCAGTCATCTCACTGACAGACCAGGCAAACAGCAGTTATCTCACTGGCAGGCCAGGCAAACAGCAGTTATCTCACTGGCAGGCCAGGCAAACAGCAGTTATCTCAGTGGCTGACCAGGCAAACAGCAGTCATCTCACTGGCAGACCAGACAAACAGCAGTCATCTCACTGGCAGACCAGGCAAACAGCAGTCATCTCACTGACAGACCAGGCAAACAGCAGTTATCTCAATGGCAGGCCAGGCAAACAGCAGTTATCTCACTGGCAGGCCAGGCAAACAGCAGTTATCTCACTGGCAGGCCAGGCAAACAGCAGTTATCTCACTGGCAGACCAGGCAAACAGCAGTCATCTCAGTGGCTTACCAGGCAAACAGCAGTCATCTTACTGACAGGCCTGGCAAACAGCAGTCATCTCAGTGGCTGACCAGGCAAACAGCAGTCATCTTACTGGCAGGCCAACGAAAGGAACAGGAAATTCCTGATTGCCCAAAACCCAGTAAAAACTATCAACCTCAATGGAAAGAAAACGGTGCAAACCTGAATGGTTTGTCAAGAAAGCCTTGCTGGTTTATACAAGAAGACAGTAGAAATCGTCATTCCTGGAATGAAAACAGTGTAGAGATTAGTCAAGAAGAGGGACTTTTACTCACCTGATAAGAAAATCCAGTAAGCAATGTCTATTATTTCATCCTTCGATGTGAAGACAGCACTCATTGATAGTAATGATGATTACTTCATCATTATCGAGTGCCATCTCTGCATCGGAGGTTGGCTACCATGGAGCGCCATTCCGCTCTGTCTCTAGCTTTGATGGTGCAGGTTGTCAGAGGCTGACTTGTCAATCTTTTGAGGTTACTCGTCCATGTTAGTCTTAGTCTGCCTCTGTCTCTTTTACCTTTTATTTTCCCTTCCAAATTACTTTTAGTAGCCTGTGTCTTTTAACATACCCCAACAAATCTCATTTGTTTTGTTTGTATTGTGTTTAGTGGGACTCTATTTTTTTTAAAGTTTGTTTAAG
Source organism: Megaustenia siamemsis (assembly GCA_032433765.1). Lineage (NCBI taxonomy): Eukaryota > Metazoa > Mollusca > Gastropoda > Stylommatophora > Ariophantidae > Megaustenia > Megaustenia siamemsis. The sequence continues at coordinate 73,726,713 of JAVIAB010000108.1, forward strand.
ACTTCATCATTTATTTTCTTTTCTTTCCATCCAATTCTACCTATTCTTCTATAAATCCACATTTCAAAGGCTTCAATTTTCTGTTCTGTTTTCTTGTCTAATCTCCATCTTTCTGTGCCATTCAGGAATGTTGAGAAGTCTATTTTTTTTTTTAGAATTCACGCTATAAACAAGTCAACGAAACTCAAATCATCAATGAACATGTACAGAAATAACAATAAAACATAATGCAAATAAAACTAACATACACATAATCAGTAATAAGCAGTATAATAAAATAACTAAGATCAAATATGACAAGAAATAATTACAACTGTAAGGTTGTTAAAACATACTCTCAATTTTAAGAAAAGAAAGGAACACGAAAATATCCAGAAAACTAAATAGCACCAAGTCTAAAGAAAACTAATTAACACAGCCCGCTACAAAAACAACATTATACCAGAATGTCAAATAAACAAAACAAAGCACTTATGCTTCAACTGAAAATAGCACATAAATTAAAACAAAAATAAACATTAAGTAAGCAAAACATCGAGAAAGAAAAATGGCAGGAAAACAAAAATATCACTTATATGCAATAACAATAAAACTGCACTTAATTCACGCTTAAAATGAAATAACATGTTTGTGAGAAGTTGCTGGAAAACTAAATTGATATCAAGAAGGGAATAACACGCACAAAAATGGACTTGTCAAGGAAATAAAACAGGGTGAGGATTTCAAGACTGCTTTGAAGATTGGCCAAGCCAACTTGTAAACGGCTGCAATTATTTACTACAATAAAGAGCTGACATTAAACCGGCTTGTCTTGAACTTTTTGAGCGAACGAGTTTTTCATTTCACGCGTGTTTCTTGTTAAGGGAGACTTTGTTGAACGTGGAATGGAAAATACGTGTTAACAGATTTATACCTGACGGATTGCATGTGGCTTATTTCAGGGATTATTCAAGTTAGGACAGCGGATCTGAAAATGTGTACCACATGGGGGAGTTCGCAGTTAACGAGGTCAAAGCAAAGAAATGAATAAGAATACATAACATTATTTAGAAGATATGACTACATCTGTTATTTTTTTGTTTTAAATACATATCTGTGTGTGTGTGTTGTATGTTTGTTCCTGTTGAAGGGCTATTGAGCCGAAACGTTGTTCCAATTGTTGTCCTCCACTTATTAGGTAAAGCTTTAACCATGCAGTTTTTTTATATAGTTTTTATCTATATATTTTTGGTCTCTATATCTTTTGTCTATATATTTTTGGTCTCTATATCTTTTGTCTATATATTTTTGGTCTCTATATCTTTTGTCTATATATTTTTGGTCTATATATCTTTTCTCTATACATTTTTGGTCTATATATCTTTTGTCTATATATTTTTTGTCTATATATAGTACCATGTTCTTCCGGTCATTTCTTTTAGACATGTTCGTCAAGTCATTTTTGTTCTAACAATTTCTTCTGGTCATATTCCTCTAGTTATGTTCTTCTAGTAATTTCAGCAAGTCACGTTCCTCTGGTTATTTCCTCTTGTCATGTTCCTCTGGTTATTTCCTCTTGTCACGTTCCTCTGGTTATTTCCTCTTGTCATGTTCCTCTAATAAAAGTGAGAATGGGCCCTGAAGACAGGTGTAAGGAGGAATCCCATAGTGGGGGAATACAAAGGTAGCGAGAAGGAAGGGGGAGAAGGGGAGGGGGAAAGGAGAAGTAGAAAAGTAATGAAAATGACGATCAACGTCGTCGCGATGTAACGAAGAAAATTATTGGCCAGGAATGTCTGCTGAGTGTCGCTTTTTTACCAATTTATTAACACACTCCGTTTCAACATTCATTTTATTCTCTCTCTTTCTCTCTCTCTCTCTCTCTCTATCCCTCTCTATCTCTCCTTCTCTGCTTACATGTAATTTATTACATTTTCCTGACGTACTTTCTTCTCATTCTTCTATTCCTTCTTTTTATTTTTAGCTTCAGAACATAAAATAGAGTTTATCTTCACTTCGTTATATGTTTGTGCTGTCGCTGTTTTCCGAAGAAGACCACATATAGGCCGAAACATATATTTTGTATTGTCCTTTTTTTGTTAAGCTATTACCATACTCAGTAAGAGTGTATGTTACCCCCTACCATTTGTTCTCTGCTACCAGCTTTACCGCAGCACTGTAATTATTCCCCCCTGCCCTAATTAGTTGTGCCTATTGTTATTTATTGTCGTGTATCTGGCGAAGGCATTGACCGAAACGTCTAGTTTGTCTTGTCTCTCTATAGTTTGGCTGTTTAATGCCACTTTATGTTGATTTGTTAATTTTCTACAGTTTTACTCGTGACTCCGCCCGATATTTTATTTTTGTGATTTTCTCCATGCATCTTCATATTTTTTGGTTATGTCAATACGGGAATTGACGCGGGTGTATCGAGATTATGCTGCGCGTGAAGGTCGTTTAGCTACCCGGAAGTGTCTATTTTGAGGTGTGCGCCATCTGTAAACTTTAATGCGGCACGTTCAATAGAAAAGTATGGACCATTGGGATGAACTCTTTGTTGGTTGCTGAAACGGAAGCTGAGCAGATACGGGAATGCCCCGCTTGAAGTGAAGATATTTCGTCACAAGATGAAGAGATCTTCACTGACTTTATCATCGTCAAGTACCATGTCTACTGGCGTAGGTGATCATGTCTCTCCACAACTTTAGATCTCGACAGTTATTTATCATTTCTGTTGTTGACCTTCTGCCAAACCATTATCTTAAGTTATCTGGTATATTTTTACTTTGCTTCCCTCTATCTCTTCGTCCCTCAATTTTCCCAGTTGTTACAATATATTCCAGCTGTACCCTTCTCATTACATGGCCAAAAAAATGATGATTGCTTCTTCCTAATATTGGATATACGCTCTCTTTTTGCTTTGGCCTCTTTCAGAACGTTTTCATTACTCTTCTTAGCTGTCCATGGTATTCTCAACATTCTTCCGCAAAACCACATCTCCAGTGATTTTCTTGTCTGTTGTCCTATTGTCCATGATTCGCATCCATATATTAAGACTAGGTCTACATAACATTTAAGAACTCTTTTTCTTGTTTCTATTGCCAAAAAAATGGATCGCACAGTATCCTCCTCATTTATTTATTTACTTAATTTTTTTTGAAAAGCTGATTTTGCCTGAGCCTTTCTGCATCTCGGGGGCAGCGATAGCTCAGTGGTTAGTGAACTGGACTACAAAGGACGAGGGGTAGGGTTCGATCCCAACCGACGGCTTCCAGGTTCACCCAGCCTTTAATGGGTACCGGATTTTTTTCTGGGAAAGTAAAGCAGCACGGGCGTAATACCGACCACATTACCCCAAAAATCATGTGCTGAAGGTCTGTAAAATATAGGGTCACTAACACCATATTTCCCTATACGCCACTTGGCGTGACGAGGGTACTTTACTTTCTTTACTTTATATTCTGCATCTCACCTCATGGACTTAAGGCAAGACTAACTCTGAATAAGAGATTTCTATTGTAATATCCAAGTGAAGTACTTCATCTGTCCGAAACATGTGTGACCAAAAGCTGGTGAAAGCTGCCTGTAATAGTCTTACGCCTTCATGTCTTCATTTAAAATAAAATAAAACAATTAAAATGAGTTCCCACTGTGAGCGTGATTGCATTAAATTAGAAGTGTTGGGTGTCTAGTTGCACACGGTGTTTCAGAGACTGAAGTAGCCTAACATCGCCGTATTTACGACGCAATATTTGAAAATTGCCGGTTTATTTGGAACATTCTCCTGGGTTACTGCCGTTAATAACCACAACCAGGTTTAAGCCTTTAACACTATTACGGTTATATCAACCGTTTCAAATTTATTGGAAATCGAACCTATGAAACCGAACCTATGGAATCGAACCCACGGAATCGATGTTTGTTTAGCTAAAGCTTGGTAACAACGCTACTAGCGAACACAAGCGAATGTGTGCTAAATAAATAGAAACTTGAAAGAATAATATAAAAAAACACGTAGTGTCTATTATTGGACGGACGTGTGGCGAGATCGTATAATGCGGTTACTGTGCAGAGTCTGACACTTGGTAACAAAGGTCAAAGCCATCTGTAGATTTGGAAAATTTGGCTTTAACAAAAACCGTCCGACATTGAGAGTTGAATATTTCTGCACTCATCACATCATCATCATCATCGAGTGCCTTCTCCGCAACGAAGTTTGGCTACCATGGAGCGCCATTCTGTTCTGTCTCTTGCTTTGATGGTGCAGGTTGTCATAGGCTGATTTGTCCATCTTTTGATGGTACTCGTCCATGTTAGTTTTGGTCTGCCTCTGCCTCTTTTACCTTGTATTTTCCCCTCCATGATTACTTTTAGTAAGCTGTTGTGTCTTTTATTATGACCCAAAAATTGCATTTGTCTTGTTTCAATTGTGTCCAGCAGTTCTCTTTTCATTTTTAGTTGTTTTAAGACTTCCTCGTTTGTTTTCTTTTCCTTCCATCCAATTCTACATATTCTTCTATATATCCACATTTCAAAGGCTTCAATTCTCTGTTCTGTTTTCTTGTCTAATGTCCATGTTTCTGCACCATATAGGAATATTGAGAAGATGTAACATTTTGCTATTCTTAGTTTTAGCTTTGGTGTTATTTGTTTTGATGTTAGTATGTTCTTCAAGACATTAAAATTACTTTTTGCCATTCCTATTCTTTTGTTTATTTCAGTTGTACATTTTCCATCACTAGTTATAGTATGTCCAAGGTAGTTGTAGTTCTGAACTGTCTCCAGGTCTATTCCTTCAATTTTGATATCCACTTGTGGGTTTTGAGTGATCCCCCCCACCCCCACCCCCCCCAAAAAAAAAATTTAAAAAATCATGTGCCGGAGGTCTGTAAAATGTATGGTCACTTACACCATATTCCAATCAACCACTAATATCTTCAGTATTAAAGATAAGACGATGGTCATATGTTGGACATGTGATGAGAAGAGATAATAACCGAATAGTAAAGCAAGCCCTCATGTGGGAAACAACAGGTAAGTGAAAAAGAGGAAGACCCAGAGAAACACTGAGAAGTACATTGATGAGCGAGGCAAGAGCAGCAGGAATCGGCTCCCTCAATGAGATAGAGCTGCTTGCACAGAACAGAGATTTTATAAAATATCTGTAAAAGAATTGAAAACTGCTGGAACAAAAATTTAGATAAGAGAAGGAGTATCTTGGTCTACGCCCTATGGCCGGCTACGGCTCGAAAGGTCAATAGATAGATAGAACACCATATTCTCTATACGCCACTTGGTCTGACGGGGCTCTTTACTTTACTTATATGTCGTATACGGCTGGTAGGTATACAGAGAAACAGGCAGGCAGGTATACGGACAGACAGGCAGGCAGATATACAGTCAAACAGGGAGGCAGATATACAGACAGACAGACAGGCAGATGTACAGGCAGACAGGCAGGCAGATATACAGGCAGGCAGATATAGCGACAGGTAGGCAGTCGGATATACAGACAGACAGGCAGGCAGGTATACAGATAGACAGGCAGGCAGGCAGGCAGATATACAGACAGACAGGCAGGCAGATGTACAGACATACAGACAGGCAGTCAGATATAGAGAAAGACATGCAGGCAGGTAGACAGATAGAATGTCTAATATGATATGAAACATTGTAACAAACATTATTAAACAAATTCCATAAAGTCTTTAACATCTACACAGATCGATAGAAACAGGTCAATATCGATCTTCAACAGCAATTACCCAGCTCTGCTTCTTGATCGGGCAATTTATTTTGTAGGTCATCACCATCATCTCGTTGCATGTCAGAGTGTTGATCTCATCACATCCCATCGGAAGGTCTCCTTTTCTTTAGTCAAATATACCACCATATATTGTGAAGTTCAAAATCTTTTCTACTTTCCTTCATCATTTGGCTTTCTCCGTCGACGGGATATATCATTCTCAGTCTTTTGTTCTTCTGTTGGCCTCTCCTGCTGTTATGTTTCCTAGTGTTTCTAATATTCCATCAATTCATCCTTTGCTCTTCTGTTGGCCTCTCTTGCTATTATGTTTCCTAGTGTTTCTAATATTCCATCAATTCATCATTTGCTCTTCTGTTGGCCTCTCCTGCTATTATGTTTCCGAGTGTTTCTAATATTCCATCAATCCATCATTAGCTCTTCTGTTGGCCTCTCTTGCTGTTATGTTTCCTAGTGTTTCTAATATTCCATCAATTCATCCTTTGCTCTTCTGTTGGCCTCTCTTGCTGTTATGTTTCCTAGTGTTTATAATCTTCCATCAATTCATCATTAGCTCTTCTGTTGGCATCTCTTGCTATTATGTTTCCTAGTGTTTCTAATATTCCATCAATACATCATTAGCTTTTCTGTTGGCCTCTCTTGCTGTTATGTTTCCTAGTGCTTATAATACTCCATCAGTCCATCTTTATTGTGGTCAAATTCAAGGTCTCTGACATCTCGAAACCACCTTCCTTTTGCTCTACTCCTGTCTCGTACTCCCAGAACCATGCCCTCCATTATTTTCCTTTTGATCTACTCCTGTCTCGTTTTCCCAGAACCATGCCCTCCATTTTTCTCCTTTTGATCTACCTCTGTCCCGTGTTCCCAGAAACATGCCTTCCTTTATTCTTCATTTCCACCAAAAATGTCTTAAATATAAAACTACTAATGATCTAAATGTAAAATTTTTTCTTCTTTTCAAACCCACCAAAGATATAATTTATAGAGCTGTTGCAATAACTCTAAATCTTCTTTTATTTTGCTCCTTACGCACAAGAAATGTTAGACTAAACAGTAAAAGAAAGCCACAAGGAAAATCTCAGTCTAAATAGTAAGAAAACAGAAGTAATGGTCATATCGAAGAAAGAATTATCACCATCATGCAGCATACAAATAAAAGGAACAAAATCTAAAGAAAAATGTAGAGCGTCAAATAATTGGGCACAATAATAATATCAGATAGAACATGCAGCACAGGAATTTAAAAAAAGTAGAAAAGATCATCCAAAATAACATACAGAAAATGAAAAATGTTTTGAGCAACAAGTCTATGTCAATAGAAGTGAGAAATACAGTTCATCGGTGCTATATAGAAGCAATTATAACTTATAGAAGCAAATCATGGACAGTAGACAAATAAATGAGAAAAAAAAACGATTAGAGGTCATAAAGGTGGGATTTCTCAGAGAAATATTGAGAGCTACCTGTTCAGCTAAATAGAGCGTCGAGGATATTCTTGAAGAGACCAACACAAAAAGGGAGCTCCGAAAAAAAAAAAAACACCAAAAAGAAACAATCAACATTTTTCGGGCCCATCACGAAAAGAGGAAAATTGAAATACTTTTTTTACAGCTGTCAAAATACAGGAAAACATATCGAGAACGATAAAGAGAGAAGATAACAGAAAACTTGATGTCATAGTATAGAAAATAGTCAACGACAGTATTGATATGATGTATTATAGATAGATGGTTGTGGAAGAACATGATCGCCTACCCCAACCGATGTGGCACATGATGTCAACAACAGAGTTGGTAGAAAATTGCAGAAATAGAAAGTTGTGGAGAGACATGATCCCACATGCCAGCAGGTTCGGTAATTGACGATGATACTGATCCTGTTTTGTTCATTCTATGCTATTCTATTCTATTCTATGCTATTCTATTCTATTCTATGCTAATCTATTCTATTCTATTCTATGCTAATCTATTCTAATCTGTTCTATTCTATGCTATGCTAATCTATTCTATTCTATGCTAATCTATTCTATTCTATTCTATGCTAATCTATTCTAATCTATGCTAATCTATTCTATTCTATTCTACTCTATTCTATTCTATTCTATTCTATTCTATTCTATTCTATGCTAATCTATTCTATTATATTCTATGCTAATCTATTCTATTCTATTCTATGCTAATCTATTCTATTCTATTCTATTCTATTCTATTCTATTCTATTCTATTCATGGAATCAGTTTTACTTCCGTCGAGCCATCCTGACATCCGCTCCAACACACGCCACAGCATATGTAAAGCAAACACAGACTGAATGTTCCTGTAAGGTGTTGATTATAGGCACATCTGTTTTCTCCACTGACCACTCCGGATCGACCAGACCCCTATTCCCACCCCCCCCCCACTATATACACCCTTAACCCACCCACCCATCCTCCACCTCTCCTCTTAAGGAAGATCTATTGATCAACTTGGGTGACCAATGACTCGAAGCAGTCAATGCGACTGTCGGCCGCTGTGCCGCGTGTGCTCTTTATTTCTTTCTTTCTAGGAAATGAAGAACTTGTTCACTAAAACGAGAATTAATTTACCTATGTCCGTTTTTTTATCTTGTGTCCCAGGTCTTCCGACTTCACTATTTCAGAACCTTCTTCTCCAAGCTTGATTTTCATGACCACCCTGAAAGGTAGCATTCGTTTGTAGTCGGAGATATCTCAACTACCACAACAGTATAGGGACCAAATAGGATTTCCTACCAGAGTTTGATATCAAGCCGTTCTTCCCTTATGTAGTTATACAATTTAATAATGCGAACATATTGTACACAACCAATAGTATTAATTTTACGTTACAAAATTAAATTATAGTCCTAGCGGAGGCAGATAGACTGTTTTTGTTGGTTAAACTTTCATGGATTCCTACGCGCAGTTAGCTTGAGAAAGTGTTCAGTATTTCATCTTCTATCTTAATTAGGAAGCTTATGATTCACTTGAAGGCTTTGAAATGTGGATATATAGAAGAATAGGAAGAATTGGATGGAAAGGAAAAAAAACAAACGATTAAGTCTTAAAACAACTAAAATGAAAAAAAAAAGAACTACCAAATGCAATTCAAACAAGACAAATGAGATTTTGGAGATATGTTAAAAGACACAACAGCCTACTAAAAGTAAGCTTGAAATGGAAAATACAAGGTAAAAGAGGGAGAGGCAAACCAAGATTAATATGGACGAGTGACATCAAAAGATGGACAAGTCAGCCTATGACAACCTGCACCATCAAATCGAGAGTCATAGCGCAATGGCTCTCCATAGTAGCCAACTTTCGTTACGGAGACGGCACTCATTGATGATGCTGATGATAATGGTGAATCACTAGTAACAAAATCAGTCCACTTCACCTAACATTCTTGTTTGTTTCTTGCGCTCGCCTACAACCCACCGTTCTTTATTATCAACTCTTCAAAATGCTATAATTTGGCGTAGTTACGTTGTCTTGTTTGTTTTACAGCAAGATGAGATATTTTCACCTTTCGGCCGATCACATTTTTATTAATATAATTTGACTGATTTTCTTGATTATCGAACTGCCTTCCTTCGTCAATTTATACTCTCTTGTCCGCGATAATGACAGGGAACAGCTTGAGAGATGAGATCACAAATGAAGAACTGAGAAAAGTGCTGAGAATTATTCCCGTCATAGAATGCATCAAGGAACAACAGATACAAATAATGTGACCACGTGATAGGGCAGAAAGATAAAAAAAACAACACAACGAGCCTTCAATAAACGTTGCGAGAACACCAGACCCAAGAATTGATCACGAAAAAGATGCATTGATGGAATTTAAGAATTACTGGTAAACATAACAGCAGGAAAGGTCAATAGAAGAGCAAACTAAGTGAAATGATGTCTCTCCTTGAAGCAAATCAGAAAGTAAAGAAGAGGATGAGGAATAAAGGCCACGATAATTCTTCTGTATTCGTAATCATCTTACAGTCATAGATTACAATCGTCTTGATCAACTACGAGTCGTCTGCCACATTCAATGAATTGACTGAACTAGAGAGATTCACCCCAAAAATTAACGTGACCACCAAGTGATTTCCCAAAATTTGAAAATGATCAAGCTCATCACAGAAAAGTCAGTCACGTTGAAGTAGTCTGGGAGAAAGCCTCAACGATTTCAATTACTTGCTAAAATAGTAGACTTTCACAGGCGCCTGCTTGTCCATAAATTTCTGCTTTCTGGCACGCCTATTGCTGACGTCATCACATTTGGTCTCATTCTGTATCCGTTCTTATAGATTCTAACGAAATATTTTTTTTGTACGCTTACAGTCAGAGAGAGAGAGAGAGAGAGAGAGAGAGAGAGAGAGAGAGAGAGAGAGAGAGATAATAGAGTTATATTGGACAAATCGTTAATATCGACGGAAAAAAAGAAGCATCTCTATTCTACCTTTCAAATCCTTGTGGAATATAGGTCTTCAACAAGCACATTCCAAGCTGTTCTGTTTCTTGCCATTCTTTTAAGATCATTCCATGTCTGCTCCATCATCTTCATCTCTGTTTTCATCTGTCTTCTCCAAGAAATTTTTGGTCTTCCTCTTTGCCTTTTCCCTTGGAGATTCCATTAAAGGGCCTCTGGTGTAATACTCTCAAATGGCTTCCGCAGTACGTGTCCTATCCAGCGCCAACGTCTTCGTTGTATCTCGGTATTAGACTGGTACATTTTCATAATTCTATGCTAGTGACTTTGTCTAGCAATCTTATATCCTCTTATACTGCGCATGCATCCATTAATGAAGGTCTGTATCTTCATGATTGCCATTTTTGTTGTTCTCCATGTTTCACAGCAATATAATAAGTATGGCTTAACATTGGAGATGACAATTTTTATGTTTGTATTTAACCTAATAAAAAGAAGTATAGCTATGTGTATATTAATAACCATCATCATGTATCATACCAGTTGGCGTCGGCGATCATGTCCTTCCACAATACATCGTATCAAATCTGTTGTTGACTGTTTTCCATGCCATGACGAAAAGCTGTCCAGTAACTTCTCTCTTTGTCGTCCGCGATCTCTCTTTCCCTTTGTTCTGCCAGTTGTAACCAAGTATTCCAACTTTCCTTCTCTGTAAAAAAAGAGGGTGTTAAAAAGAGAAAAAAACAATCATCATTATCTGGCCATGTAATGAGAGGGGAACAACTGGGATATATTGTAACAACTGGGAAAAATGAGGGACGATGAGACAGAGGGAAACATATAGAAAAGATATCAGACAGGCTAAGAGAATGGCTTGGTAGAAGGTCAACAACAGAAATGATAAATAACTGTCGAGATCGAAAGTTGTGAAGAGAAATGATCACCAACGCCGTAATGACCCAACGCCAAGAATGCGTAGAACCACTGTATTTTGGCAGACATATTTTAGGGGACATCACTCTTCCAAACTGAAATACTATATCTGATCAAACTAGGAAATTACCGGTCAACAACAGAAATGATAAATAACTGTCGAGATCGAAAGTTGTGAAGAGAAATGATCACCAACGCCGGAAGGCACGGTACTTGATGATGATGACATTATGCACATACACGCTTCTGCAATAAAGTTAGTGTTTGATCACTATTTGTATCAGGTTCTGTTCATCTTTATCGTGTCAGTACTATCTAGACCGAACCTTACAACGCCCTCCATAATGTGTATCTCTGCTACGATTCTGAGAGTATCTCAAAATATAGATACTTAAGTTCGAGGCCATGTTTGCATTTCAAGAGAGAATGTGTCTGCGTGGAATCAATACTTCCTTGTTGAAAAGAATAGTCGTGACGAAAGTAATTTCTTTGAATCAAGACCTCTTGGCTTTACGTCCCCGCTGCATTGATCTCAGAAAGCACGCCCTTCCTATTGAGGCGGCCAGTTTTAACAGACTTGGGGGTATAGCATGGCACGACTGTTGCTTGGGAAAAAAGGGCTTCCAATCTGGAGTTCGTGATTCATCAGGCTGTAAATGGGGTTCATATTTTGTTATGTTTATTATGTATAGAGGTGTTCAATATGTTGAAGAGTTCATATGGATATGTAGTTTTGTTATAAAAAAAAAGAGTTCACAAGTTTCTTCAACATAGGATATTATTTCTAGATATATTATTTAACAGCCAAATGATTTCTTATGTTTCGCACACACACAAATATATATATATATATATAACGGTGTTATATGTTTAATCACATAAAGTAAACAATTTATTTATTCGTCCTACAAATCATGCACATAAATAAAATATTAGTCAGCACTTCAGTAAATTATCAATCAATCAATTGCTGTCAGCTGACTACAGTTAGGCTTGTGTATTTTATTTGAAATCGTGGTGATTGGTAATGAATTAGTAGAGTGGAGGAGTTTCATTCATTTGATACGATTTCCAAATAGGCTGCCATTGTTGAAGCAGCTGTCAGGCACCATTTATTACGATAATAGGAGAGCTTTTATGGTTTGCAAGACTACAGTGTAGAATGTTAAAGGTTTGCATGTCAACTTCTTAATCCTCTGAACTCCGGTCGCAGCATAGGGTACCCACTAGAGATCTCGACCCAATCCTGGCTGAAACAAGCAGGGACAACTCTCACCAGGACCTGCCAGCCTCTTCATCTGTGGTTCGTTGCCGCTTCCTCAATGGTCTGCCTCTTCTTCGTTTGCCAGTTGGTGTCCATGTTAATGCTAGTTGCGGATGCCTGGATCGTTCCGATTGTAGAACATGCCCTAGCTATTTTCACTGTCTTTTTGTCACCTCTTGATTGAAGTTGTCAACGCCTGATCTTCTGGTGACATCTTTGTTCGTTATGTGGTCATCCCAACAGATGTTTACAATCTTCTTAGGACATCGACCTTCAAATCCTTTAACTCGGTTTTCTATTTTACGTTCCCTTCTCCACGTTTCTGCTGCGTATAGAAGTATGGATCGCACATTTGACTTGTCTATCTATCTATCTATCTATCTATCTATCTATCTATCTATCTATCTATCTATCTATCTATCTATCTATCTATCTATCTATCTATCTATCTATCTATCTATCTATCTATCTATCTATCTATCTATCTATCTATCTATCTATCTATCTATCTATCTATCTATCTATCTATCTATCTATCTATCTATCTATCTATCTATCTATCTAATCTATCTAATCTATCTAATCTATCTAATCTATCTAATCTATCTATCTATCTTTCTTTCGTTCGCTCGAAGTATTGTCTATATCAGCAATGTCGTTTCCTGTATGAATTTTACTGTCTTTTGTAACTCTTGCAGTGGCCCATATAGTTTTGTCTGTAGTTTTGTATTTATGGGCCAATGGATTTTCCTCAGTCTACTATATTCAGTGCAGTCTTGAAGTATGTGTTCAGCAGTCTGGGGTGCCTGTCCACATGTACAAGTAGTTGATGTGCCGATCTTGAATTTTGTATACATGTGACATTTGACTTGTCAATTCTAACGTCTCAACTAATGAGACTTTATTAGCGGTTTGACTTGGCTTATTGTATCGTTCGGAGCTACTGAGTTTTGTGCGCTGTGTACACACCGTGAGTTGTGTTTTCCATCCGGATCGTGTTTCGATATTCCGATTACTTACGATGAATGATGACATCGTATGACGAAGGACACTTCAGCTGTGTTCAGTTTCGGTGCCGCAAAGCCTTATCTCTTTTGGCGTATGCTGTAGCTGCTATGAAGGCGACTGCAGCTGTCTTTCTTTATTTGGATTCTTCAATGAGATGTGTTTTAATTCCGATAAGTCCATTGGCACGGGCGGTTGAGTAATTATGGATTTTAATTCCTGTGCAGTGATACCGGGGCCTTCGACTAACCACTAAACACTCAACAGTTGGAGCAGGTCTACAATAAGTTTGTATTGTTCCCCGTAATTATTGTATCAACAGAGGAACATAGCTCATTGTTTTGATGATGTCAACAGGTTATCTGTTATGTCAATAAGAATGTCAACGTGATTTACTGGTTGGATTATATTAGCAATGATGGCAACAGGGTTCGCTGGTTTCAACGAATGTCGATCATTCATCTTGTCAACAGTGAGCAGGTGGCTGAGTCGATAACTCGTCGTACTCCAAACCAGGATATCGAAGGTTCGAATCTCGATCGGATCAAAAGTTTGTTTTCTTCTAACGTGGATGAAATAACAACTCACACCCTAACACCTCGTTGCGACAGCACTGAGTAAGCGGCCTTTATTCACTGGTACTATAAATCTTTCCGACAGAACCCAGAAATGCGTTAAGACAGTTTTAATGGCTTCAGCAGTGTTCATGTATTTGATTATGAATATGATTTATTGATTGATTCATTGATTTATTGATTGAACTGACAAGCAGGAATACTCAATAAAACTCATCATAATTAAACAAAAGAGCTTGTATGTTTGAGTAGACTGTCACTGGTATCACACATCCAGTCAAACTACAAAGGGCTCGATAAATGCAATACGCTGAGAATCCTTGCCCTATAGTAATAGTGGAGTTATTCCCCTAGTCAAATGAGAGTCGCGCATATATTCATGGCGACTAATCGGAATTTTGATTGGTTAATATTTTATAGCGTTGCCAAGGTTACAGTTTGTTTACCAAGATATTAAAAAATAATCATGTGCCAGATAATTTTTTTTTTCTCCAGTCCATGGGTTATTTTTTAATAAAAAAAAATGATTTACGGGTTGATGTTGAACTGGTTTCATTTTTTGGTTGGTTAAAACGGTTGTTTTCCAGACATGTTGACGCTTAATCTATTTAATATATGACTAAAATGTTATTTCTTTCGTCAAAATCTCTCGTCTGTACACCCCGTGGCGACAGCACTAGCAAAGTTTGCGACTGTTTCTATTTTTCCTTTTCAAAATAAATTGTCCAGCACAGCCTAGATGTCAAGTGCGTACTATTTCTTTCATTTTCAATATATTAATGTTGATAACAAGAAACGTATAAACGCCGCTTCACCAACTCCAATCAGCCGTGTGGAAAAATAAGTACCTGACTCACAGAGTCGAAAATAAAAAAAATAGCGACTGCGAGAAAGAGTCTAGGCCGACCACTACTACATGTCTAGTGCGATTAAATGTGTGTTTCATTTACCTACAACGGGATATGTCATGGGGATTTGAAGTCAAGTTATGCAATTATATTATTTTAAACCACTATATGTCACGTAAAGACAGTACAGACAAACATATAGCATGCACCATATTGAAGACGAAAACTTTGAAACGGCAGTTCATTAAGTTTCAATGGCTGGAAGTGATGCGGTTATATTTAGAACTTGTATGTTATATATAATGCTATATTTACTCAAGCTTCCTGTATGGTGCAGAAACATGGAAATAAAATAAGAAAATGGAGCAGAAAATTGAATTTATTTAAATTTTGATCTATAGAGAAATGAGAAGTGGGCGGAAAGAGAAGAAGACAAAGAAGGAAGTTCTGAATCGGCTGAAAGTGAAAAAAAGAACTACTCAACACAATTGGAAAAGGATAGTTTAAAATGTTTGGACTTGATACATAACAGCTTTCTAAAAGTCATCTTGAAACGGAAAGTACAAGGTAGACAAGGAAGAGGAAGACGAAGACTAAAATGGACTGATATCTTCAAAAGGTGAACCTGTGACCACGTGCACCATAAACACAAGAGGCAGAGTAAAATGGCGCTCCATGGTAGACAGCCTTCGATGTGGTGACGGCACCCAATGAATGGATGGCGCTCCATGGTAGACAGCCTTCGATGTGGTGACGGCACCCAATGAATGAATGGCGCTTCATGGTAGCCAACCTTCGATGTGGTGACGGCACCCAATGAATGAATGGCGCTTCATGGTAGCCAACCTTCGATGTGGTGACGGCACCCAATGAATGAATGGCGCTTCATGGTAGCCAACCTTCGATGCGGTGACGGCACCCAATGAATGAATGGCGCTTCATGGTAGCCAACCTTCGATGCAGTGACGGCACCCAATGAATGAATGGCGCTTCATGGTAGCCAACCATCGATGCGGTGACGGCACCCAATGAATGAATTGCGCTTCATGGTAGCCAACCTTCGATGCAGTGACGGCACCCAATGAATGAATGACCCTCCATGGTAGCCAACCATCGATGCGGTGACGGCACCCACTAAATTAGTGTTCTATTTTTAATTTATGTTCTATTTATTGCCACGACCTCGTAGGCAACTGCTTTGCAATTAAAAAATCCTTAGGCCCGGTGTATCCGTCTTTACGTTTCATTTTATTGTGGCTACTCAGCCTGATTTTTATCACCTCCGAAATTTTTCTAATGCAGCAGTTGATTGTATTCAAAGCTGTTTCTCCTATGAACACAACATTGGCAGATTAACGAGTCTTTTCTGTCAGGATTGAAATCAGGTTTTCATTTTCTCTTGGATATAGAGCAAGTAGTGGGGTGCGTTATGAACTCCAACAAAGTGTGTTGATAGCTTTACAAAAGTATGAACCGCAACACAATATGGTGACCGCTTTACAAGAGTATGAACCCCTTCAAAATATCGTGTCTGCTTTACAAGAGTATAAACCCCTTCAAAATATGGTGACAGCTTTACAAGAGTATAAAGCCCCTTCAAAATATAGTGACAGCTTTACACAAGTATGAACCCCTTCAAAGTATGGTCACAGCTTTACAAGAGTATAAACCTCTACAAAGTATGGTCACAGCTTTGCAATAGTATAAACCCCTACAACGTATGGTCACAGCTTTACAAGAGTATAAACCCCTACAAAGTATGGTCACAGCTTTACAAGAGTATAAACCCCTACAAAGTATGGTCACAGCTTTACAAGAGTATAAACCTCTACAATGTATGGTCACAGCTTTACAAGAGTATAAACCCCTACAAAGTATGGTCACAGCTTTACAAGAGTATAAACCCCTACAAAGTATGGTCACAGCTTTACAAGAGTATAAACCCCTACAACGTATGGTCACAGCTTTACAAGAGTATAAACCCTTACAAAGTATGGTCACAGCTTTACAAGAGTATAAACCCCTACAAAGTATGGTCACAGCTTTACAAGAGAATAAACCTCTACAATGTATGGTCACAGCTTTACAAGAGTATAAACCCCTACAAAGTATGGTCACATCTTTACAAGAGTATAAACCCCTACAAAGTATGGTCACAGCTTTACAAGAGTATTAACCCCTACAACGTATGGTCACAGCTTTACAAGAGTATAAACCCCTACAAAGTATGGTCACAGCTTTACAAGAGTATAAACCCCTACAAAGTATGGTCACAGCTTTGCAATAGTATAAACCTCTACAAAGTATGGTCACAGCTTTGCAATAGTATAAACCCCTACAACGTATGGTCACAGCTTTACAAGAGTATAAACCTCTACAATGTATGGTCACAGCTTTACAAGAGTATAAACCCCTACAAAGTATGGTCACAGCTTTACAAGAGTATAAACCCCTACAAAGTATGGTCACAGCTTTACAAGAGTATAAACCCCTACAACGTATGGTCACAGCTTTACAAGAGTATAAACCCTTACAAAGTATGGTCACAGCTTTACAAGAGTATAAACCCCTACAAAGTATGGTCACAGCTTTACAAGAGTATAAACCTCTACAATGTATGGTCACAGCTTTACAAGAGTATAAACCCCTACAAAGTATGGTCACATCTTTACAAGAGTATAAACCCCTACAAAGTATGGTCACAGCTTTACAAGAGTATAAACCCCTACAACGTATGGTCACAGCTTTACAAGAGTATAAACCCCTACAAAGTATGGTCACAGCTTTACAAGAGTATAAACCCCTACAAAGTATGGTCACAGCTTTGCAATAGTATAAACCTCTACAAAGTATGGTCACAGCTTTGCAATAGTATAAACCCCTACAACGTATGGTCACAGCTTTACAAGAGTATAAACCTCTACAATGTATGGTCACAGCTTTACAAGAGTATAAACCCCTACAAAGTATGGTCACAGCTTTACAAGAGTATAAACCCCTACAAAGTATGGTCACAGCTTTACAAGAGTATAAACCTCTACAATGTATGGTCACAGCTTTACAAGAGTATAAACCCCTACAAAGTATGGTCACAGCTTTACAAGAGTATAAACCCCTACAAAGTATGGTCACAGCTTTACAAGAGTATAAACCCCTACAACGTATGGTCACAGCTTTACAAGAGTATAAACCCCTACAAAGTATGGTCACAGCTTTACAAGAGTATAAACCCCTACAAAGTATGGTCACAGCTTTACAAGAGTATAAACCCCTACAAAGTATGGTCACAGCTTTGCAATAGTATAAACCCCTACAAAGTATGGTCACAGCTTTACAAGAGTATAAACCCCTACAAAGTATGGTCACAGCTTTGCAATAGTATAAACCTCTACAATGTATGTTGACGACTTTACAAAAATATGAACCACTACAAATTATGGTAACCGCTTTACAGCAAAGGACGATAGAGATTATTGACGTTTCGGCCTACATGCCAGCCATCTTCTCGTGTGTAGCCCCTGTCTGCGTGAACGAACAAGATAATTCTATCTTTAGAATTGATGAACCCAGCAAGACCTACCTATCATTACACTGATGACATTTTCTATAGAAATTACTTCCCTTGAACGTCAGCAAAGATTGTGTATAATGACAGTTCCGGTCACCAACATTAAGAGCCGTACCGCCCAACGTACTGCGTCACGTCTCTCTACAA
This sequence comes from Megaustenia siamemsis, assembly GCA_032433765.1. Classification (NCBI taxonomy): domain Eukaryota; kingdom Metazoa; phylum Mollusca; class Gastropoda; order Stylommatophora; family Ariophantidae; genus Megaustenia; species Megaustenia siamemsis. The sequence continues at coordinate 73,745,220 of JAVIAB010000108.1, forward strand.
TTTACTATTCTCTCTCTCTCTCTCTCTCTCTCTCTCTCTCTCTGTCTCCACTTTCTCTGGCATCCCTTTGGTTGTCGAGGGAATTTTAAAATTTTAATCTTTCATCCTCAAACATGATTTCCGGTTGTTTCCAAAATGGAGGAATTATTTTTCTCCGGCTTGGTATAGAACCGTTGATCAGAGGTTTAACAAGACGCTATCGTAAAAACGATGTTGTTAATGAAACGTAGAGCATTTGACAGTATTCATCAAGATTCTTTGTGGAAAATTCTGAAGCAATATGGCTTACCATCAAAAATCATAAATATTATCAAAGACATGTATGATGGTTACACATGTGCAGTTTGTACAGAGGAAGGACTGAGCGAATGTTTCCCAATAGAAACTGGGGTTAAACAAGGATGTATTTTATCACCTTTGTTATTTGGAATTGTTATGGACTTCATAATGAAGAAATGCTGCACTGGTAATAAAGGCATCGAATGAATACAAGGAGACCATTTAGAGGGCTTCGACTTTGCTGATGACATAGTTCTCATCAGCAGCCAGATAAAAACGATGCAGGAAAACACAAATGAACTATAATCAATAGCCAGCAAAATTGGGCTTGAGATCAATCATGAAAAGACTAAAGTCATGTAAAGTTTAATTCCAACAGATGACAAAATATACATGGAAAACAAACCAGTGGAAGAGATCGATCACTTTATCTATCTTGGAAGTCACATTGATCGAGAAGGGGATACGAGTAAAGAAATTAGAATCAGAATAGCTAAAGCAGCAATGTCTTTCAGAAGCCTTGAAAAGTTGAGGAAATCAAAACTAATGAGCACAAACACAAAACTTAGACTATTCAAATCAAATGTACTATCAACCCTTACGTATGCGTGTGAAAGCTGGAAAAAAAAAACAAGAGATATAGAAACAAAGTTGAACGCATTCGAAAATAAATGTCTAAGGAAAATATTTGGTATAGCGTGGAACGAATTCAAAACAAACGAGGAAATTAGAGAAAACGCCAATCCGGTATCACTACAAACGGATTAAAATCCATAATTGCTCAATCGCCCATGTCAGTGGAATCCTCCGAATTACTAACTCATCTCCCAAACAAAGAAAGATAACTGTAGTCCCCATCACAGCAGTCTTAGCACACGCCAAAAGACATAAGTCGAAACCGCACAGAAAGTGAACACAGTGAATACATACATACATACATACATACATACATACATACACATGTGAACATATACAAACATACATACGTCCACATACGTACATACACCATATACACATAATTACAAACATGCATATACACACATACATAAAAAAAGTAAAGTACTCTCTTCACGCCAAGTGGCGTATAGGGAATATGATGTTAGTGACCCTATATTTTACAGACCTTCGGTATATGATTTTTGGGGTAATGTGGTCGGTATTACGCCCGTGTCGCTTCACTTTCCCTGAAAAAAATCAGGTACCCATTAAAGGCTGGGTGAACCCGGAAGCCGTCGGTTGGGATCGAACCCTACCTCTTGTCCTTTGTAGTCCAGTTCACTAACCACTGAGCTATCGCGGTTCCCACACATACACATGCAAAGTAAATACATAATCCGTTGTTTTTTTTCCACAGTATAAAAGTTTCAATATCTCAGAAAGATATACCAACTATGAGAATATACAAATCTACACATAGAATTTGGGACTGCCTCGATACAAAAACTCGCCCATAAAACGCAAAAATGTAATTCTAGAATTCTCATGTGAGTTTCAATATCAAAGAAAACATTACCTTTCTCTTTGACATCTCTCCTGCTTGATAGGCGTAGAAACTCTGCGTGTTTTGGCATGTCGAATCCAGTATCTTGTCCTCGAGTTATTTCTTTGATTTTAACGTTGATGTGATGGGTAATACTAGCTCACACAGGTATGGGATATATATAGTTACCTGCATGTTACTGAAAGGATGTTCCCAGGTGTATTTGGGATGTTCTTGCTGCTGTAGTGTAGGCTGTTCCTTCATCTTTTCTTGTTTTTGTATTGTCTCGTTTCTAATTACAGGAAATAGAGTGTATGTTCTCTGTACGATTTTTTGTTCAAGTAGATGATTAAGCAACTGCGAGTATATTGTGTGGGATGTAGATAATGTGGGATGTAGATAATGTGAAATGTTGATACTGTGAGATGTAGATAATGTGAAATGTTAATACTGTGAGATGTAGATAATGTAGAATGTTGATACTGTGAGATGTTGATATTGGTAGATGTTGGTACCGTGTGATATTAATAACTGTTGAGTTGTAATAATGTCGACAATAAGAAATGGCGTACGATTGTGTGGCGACATTGAAAGGTCAAGGTGAAGGTAAAGTAAGAGACGAATCGGCGTCTTAGCACGCGAGTTTTCACCCACATATGTTCGGCGGCCTATCCAGAAGCGTTCGGAGACTTCTGGATAGTGTCGCTTCAAGCATCGTAACTCACTGCCTTCAGCAGGAAAAAACAAACAACACGCACACACAGATATGTAAGTAAATAAAACTAAACCTACATAGCTAACTAGTAATGAAACATCCAAAACAAAATAATCTAAATTGGTTAAAGAAAAGAAAAATGACTTCCCTGTGTTGTGGACCGTGGTCAGAATGGGAAAGGGCGAGTCACACGGGTCTAGCTGTAATTATACCCTCTGGTCAAGTGAAGGGTTCTAAAAATACACGAGCGGGGGAACGCTATCTAGGTTACCTCGACTGCAAAGACACTGACAATGTCTAAAAGTATCTAAGGGCCTGTAAATACAGGTGTACACACACTCAGATGCGTGTATACATATATACACGTACAAAGAGACACGAACATACTTACAAATATCAACATACATATACATATATATACATATATATGCATACATACATGCACACACATACATGCATACCAATACCCATACATATGAACACGTACATGCATGTGCACACCCATACGGGGACAATCATATATGTGTTGAAATGTGCGCATAATGCCCACATAATCAGAAGAGTTCACACCGGGGTCAGTGTGCAAACGGAAAGAAGAAAGAATAGAACAGTAGAATAACAGGTACTCAAAAGGCGGTAAGAGTGAGATGTCTGAAAGTGACGTACAATAAAAAACATAAGAAGGGTAAGTAGCACAGAAAAGAGGTGTATAGGAGAACACCGAAATGTCTCAATGGGGACTAGTGGAGAGGAATTATGAATAGCATGGCATATAAGATAAACTAAAAAGCCCAAACATGGACAATAGAGAAGGCTATGCAAAAGGGAAGGAGTAACCGAAAGGAAACTATGAGTACGAAGTGTGATACATTCATGCTTCGTGGGGTCAGCGAACCATACTGGACTATGAGTTTAGAAGGGTACTATGTCTCCTCACGTGTCCAAACAATTTCAGTTGTCATTTTCGTATTGTGTTAGGTAGTTTTTTTTTTCATTTTCAAAACAACTCACGGAAGTTCAAAATAGAAAAGAGTAAGCTACATGTCGTTGTCCGGTAACATTTCAGAAGGAAAGGAAAAAGGACAGATTTAAGTTTTCTGGAATTATCCTAGGGGAGTGGCTTTATATTCTCTGCATTCTCGCGAGGTGCTTTTGTATTTTCTGCATTCTCGTGAAGTCTTCTTGAATCTGCTGCATTCTCGTGAAGTCTTCTTGAATCTGCTGCATTCTCGTGAAGTCTTCTTGTATCTGCTGCATTCTCGTGAAGTCTTCTTGTATCTGCTGCATTCTCGTGAAGTCTTCTTGTATTTGCTGCATTCTCGTGAAGTTTTCTTGTATCTGCTGCATTCTCGTGAAGTCTTCTTGTATCTGCTCCATTCTCGTGAAGTTTTCTTGTATCTGCTGCATTCTCGTGAAGTCTTCTTGTATCTGCTCCATTCTCGTGAAGTCTTCTTATATCTGTTGCATTCTCGTGAAGTCTTCTTGTATTTGCTGCATTCTCGTGAAGTCTTCTTATATCTGTTGCATTCTCGTGAAGTCTTCTTGTATCTGCTGCATTCTCGTGAAGTCTTCTTGTATCTGCTCCATTCTCGTGAAGTCTTCTTATATCTGTTGCATTCTCGTGAAGTTTTCTTGTATTTGCTGCATTCTCGTGAAGTTTTCTTGTATTTGTTGCACTCTCGTGGGGTCCGTTTGTATTTTCGAAGCCGATTTTGATTGCTGAAGGACACTGCCCGAGAGTAAGTGATACTGACCCAAACGCAAAGACCAAGATAAGAGCCATCCTCCCACGCATAGACGTCAGCTGACCTTAACGCATGACCAATCAAAATGTAATAACCCTTTCAAAACACAAGAAGTGCATTAAGTACGAGGTGATAAACGAGCGCCCTCTAATGTCGCCTCGCGTGATGACGTGCACACGAGAGGGGGAAAAACACGAAAATTATGGTTCGTGTATTACTTATTAGACGCCACGGCTCCAATTTAGATACAGTTTCAGCTTTTATTACCAATCGCGTTATAAGTTTCGTGCATTCCCGAATATCTTTATTTGCTTTTGATCAAATTGCTTATGAAACTTTATCATTTCTGGCTTTCGTTGCCTTGTCAATGTCGTTTTCTTTATTTTGATGCTTGATTCCGGAGTGAGAAGGCGAGAATCAAGAAGTAAGATGGTCCATTAGAGAGATTATGAGGGGAAAATGATTTAAAGAATGGGATACTTGTGAAGTGAGAGAAAGCTTGGGGAAAGAGAGAGAGAGAGAGAGAGAGAGAAAAGGTGAGCTATAGAAAAGAGAGAGAGAAAGAGATATGTGAGCTATAGAAAAGAGAGAGAGAGAGAGAGAGAGAAAAAAAATGTGAGCTATAGAAAAGAAAGAGAGAGCGAATTAGAGAAAAAGGTGAGCTATAGAAATAAGAGTGAGAGAGAGAGAGAGAGAGAGAAATGTGAGCTATAGAATATATATATATATATATATATATAGAGAGAGAGAGATAAGATGAGCTATAGAAATGTGAGAGAGAGAGAAATGTGAGCTATTGAAAAGAAAGAGAGAGAGAATTAGAGAAAAAGGTGAGCTATAGAAATGAGAGAGAGAGAGAGAAATGTGAGCTATAGAAATGAGAGAGTGAAAGAGAAAAGGTGAGCTATAGAATATATATATATATATATATATATATATATATATAGAGAGAGAGAGAGAGAGAGAGAGAAAAGGTGAGATATAGAAAAGAGATAGAGAGAGAAATGTGAGCTATAAAAGAGAGAGAGAGAGAGAAAGGAGAGCTATAGAAAAGAAAGAGAGAGAGAGAGAGAGAGAGAGAGAGTGAAAAGGTGAGCTATAGAAAAGAGATAGAGAGAGAAATGTGAGCTATAAAAGAGAGAGAGAGAGAGAGAAAGGAGAGCTATAGAAAAGAAAGAGAGAGAGAGAGAGAGAGAGAGAGAGAAATTGTGAGCTATAGAAAAGATTGAGAGAGGGAGAAAAGGTGAGTTATAGGAAAGAAAGAGAGAGAGAGAGAGAGAGAAAAGGTGAGCTATAGAAAAGACAGAGAGAAGGAGAGAAAAAGGTGAGCTATAGAAAAAATAGAGAGAGAGAGATAGAAATGTGAGGTATAGAAGAGAGAGAGAGTGTGTGAAAGAAATGTGGGCTATAGAAAGAGAGAGAGAGAGAGAGAGAGAGAGAGAGAGAGAGAAAAGGTGAGCTATACACATGAGAGAGAGAAAAAAAGGTGAGCAATCGAAAAGAAAAAGAGAGAGATAGAAAAGATGTGCTATAGAAAAGAGAGAGAGAGAGAGAGAAAGAGAGAAAAGGTGAGCTATAGAAAAGAGAGAGAGAGCGAGAGAGAGCGAGAGAGAGAGAAAAGGCAAGCTGTAGAAAATAAAAGGAGAGAGAGAGAGAGAAAAGGTGAGCTATAGACAAGAAAAAAGAGAGAGAGAGAGAAAGAGAAAAGGCGAGCTATAGAAAAGAAAGAGAGAGAGAGAGAAAAGGCGAACTATAGAAAAGAAAGAGAGAGAGAGAGAAAAGGCGAACTATAGAAAAGAAAAAGAGAGAGAGAGAGAAAAGGCGAGCTATAGAAAAGAAAAGAGAGAGAGAGAGAGAGAAAAGGCGAGCTATAGAAAAGAAAAAGAGAGAGAGAGAAAAAAAAGGTGAGCTATATAAAAGAAAGAGAGAGAGAGAGAAAAGGCGAGCTATAGAAAAGAAAAAGAGAGAGAGAGAGAGAAAAGGTCAGCTATAGAAAAGAAAAGAGCGAGAGAGAGAGAGAGAGAGAGAGAGAGAGAGAGAGAAAAGGCGAGCTATAGAAAAGAAAAAGAGAGAGAGAGAGAGAGAAAAGGCGAGCTATAGAAAAGAAAAAGAGAGAGAGAGAGAGAGAGAGAGAGAAAAGGCGAGCTATAGAAAAGAAAATGAGAGAGAGAGAGAGAAAAGGTGAGCTATATAAAAGAGAGAGAAACCGTGAGCTATAGATAAGAGAGAGAGAGAGAGAGAGAGAGAAAAGGCGAGCTAAAGAAAAGAAAGAGAGAGAGAAAAAAGGTGAGCTAAAGAAAGGAGAGAGAGAGAGAGAAATGGTGCGCTATAGATAAGAGAGACAGAGAGAGAAATGGTGAGCTATAGATAAGAGAGAGAGAGAGAGAGAAAGAGAAATGGTGAGCTATAGAAAAGAGAGAGAGAGAGAGAAATGGTGAGCTATAGATAAGAGAGACAGAGAGAGAAATGGTGAGCTATAGATAAGAGAGAGAGAGAAAGAGAAATGGTGAGCTATAGATAAGAGAGAGAGAGAGAAATGGTGAGCTATAGATAAGAGAGAGAGAGAGAGAAATGGTGAGCTATAGATAAGAGAGACAGAGAGAGAAATGGTGAGCTATAGATAAGAGAGAGAGAGAAAGAGAAATGGTGAGCTATAGAAAAGATAGAGAGAAAAAATGTGAGCTCTAGAAGAGAGAGAGAGAGGGAGAGAGAGAGAGAGAAAATGTGAGCGATGGAACAGAGAGAGATAAAAAAAAATAGATATATATTAGAGCGGGAAAATAAGGTACTGATGGACACTTTAAAAAAAAATAGAACAGAAGGTAATAGAAATATTAATTTTTTGAGATAAGAGAGACAGATAGTAAGATTGTTAAAGCGGAAGAGAAGATTACAAACCAATATATAGATCTAGAGGCAAAGAGGGACTGAAATAAAATGAAAGACAAAGTGATGAGAGGAAATATTGAAGTAGTGAAGAAACAACAGAAACTGTGAGAAAGGAGGAAATAACGAGAGCAAAAGTGAGACATTCAGTAAGTAATAGGTGAGAGAGAGAGAGAGTGAGAGAGAGAGAGAGTGAGAGAGAGAGAAAAAGAGACTGACGCGCAGACAAAATAATTAAAAAAAACATGACCGAAAGATGGCCTCACTCGAAGCTCAGAATGTTATTTATAGCTCTAGGGGGATTCCAGATAAAAAGTCAAACTTTAATTATTGAGAGATTGTTTTTTAGAAGGTCAGATTCAAGGTTGAGGGGCCAAAGGTTAGCCATAACTGCTCACTGATTGGTTATTTTATTATCATCATCATCATCAATCATCATCATGTGCCGTACTCTCCATGAACATCGGCTACAAAGATCGCTATTTCACAATGAGTCTCCTATCTTATAGTACACATCTGTTACAAGCCCTTATGTTCATATATTGATGTTGTCAATCTACGTTTGCCCGATCCTGTCTCGTTTACCTTTCATATTTTTTAAAATTCATGATGTTTTTCAGTCACCTGTGGCCACAGGACGGTCGATTCTACACTTGAGGGGGACAGAACGTGACGACATTACATGTACAACAATGACGTCACACTGATGTCTACTTCCGAACTATTAGGTTCATCTCCAACTTGATTATTCGCAACATGAACATACGATTACGGGCCTTTACATCTTGTAAAATAGAACCTTCAGTTATTGCCCTTAATTATCACCATTATAATTATATCAGAGTATCTCAGCTATTTTAACACGAACATTAGACAAGAAAACAGAACAGGCATTTGAAGTCTCTGAAATGTGGATTTATAGAAGAATATGCATAATTGGGGGAGCTGCGATAGCTCAGTGGTTAGTGAACTGGACTACAAAGGACAAGAGGCCGGGTTCGATCTTGTCCTACGGCTTCCGGGTTCACCCAGCCTTAAATGGGGCCGGATTTTTTTTCTGGGAAAGTAAAGCGGCACGGGCGTAATACCGACCACATTACCACAAAAATCATTGCCGAAAGTCTGTAAAAAATTATGGTCACTAACACCATATTCCCTATACGCCACTTGGCGTGACGGGGGCTCTTTACTTTACTTTTGTAGAATTGGATGGAAAGAAAAGAAAACAGACGATGAAGTTTTAAAACAACTAAAAATGAATAGAGAACTATTAAAAATAATTCAAACAAGACAAATGAAATATTTTTGGGGCATGTTAAAAGACACAACAGCCAAATAAAAGTAATATTGGAAGGGAAAACACAAGGTAAAAGAGGCACAGGCAGACCAAGACTAACAAGGACGAGTAACGTCAAAAGAGGGACAAGTCAGTCTATGACAATCTGTACCATCAAAGCAAGAGACAGAGTGGAATAGCATTCCATGGTGGCCAACCTTCGATGCGGAGACGGCACTCAATGATTATGATGATGTTAGTTATTTAAATTGTAAGTTATGAAAAGATAACATGATTTTGTTGTTAATTAACATGTCGTACAGTTTTGTTCATGTTTTGTGTATAAAGACGCATCACTGAGTATAAGGGATGCCCTAGGTACGTTAGACCTAGTTTCTATATTACAATAAAGAACAAGTATTTTATATGTTGAACCACTGTTGTCATGTCAACTAGGTAGGTAATGTCAGTAATTACCTACACAGCTTTCATATACATTGCAAAATCAAAGATGTCTCCGTACAGTTTTAGCTTTGAATTCGGGTTGATCTCAATAGACATGGAAGCCTATCTTTTATTAACGGCTCGAATTACTTGAGCTATATTCACTGCAGACTGTCGAATACGTGGTTGGTTTTACATGACATTTAACTCATTGACCTGGAATGTCATTGTATTATGTATTGACATATTTATTATGACATGTATTGTTTTATGTACCGTGTTATGTATTATTATGGTATGTATTATGTTATGTATTATGTTGTGTTGTGTATTATGTTATGTATTATATTATGTATTATATTATGCATTATGTTTTGTATTATGTTATGTATTGTGGTATGTATTACAGAAGTCGTAACCTCCGTCGTCTGATCCATCGACTACTTCAGATAGACCTAATCGCATAACAGGAAATTCCCAAAATCCTCCACTAGCATGACGTTTTCAACTTTGTAAGCAGGGGCGACTGTGGATCATCCATTCTATATCTCGTATAGCTTAATACGCCAACCCAGCGTAGTTTTTGTGGTTACCTTTCTGCACTCAGGCCTACTCATAGTAGCCTATGATTGTATCTCATTGTTTCCAAAAGTCCGTCTCTTTCGTTTGTGTTGTGTTAAATAATTATTTCTTCATTTTCAATTCTATCCAAATTTTATTAACTATTTTCTTCACCGTCAACCAATTTCTACCCAATCTTCTATAAATCTAAATTGCAAGGCTTCTGTTTTCTTGTTTATTGTGTTTGATATGTCTAGAAGCAAAATGCTAGAGAAAAATACTTAAGATGCCTTGGATCATGAAAAAGAACAGTGAAGACATTAACAGATTTAAACATTAAAAGGAAATTGCGTATAAACACCATTCTAGAGGGATTTATGGCCACGTGAAACGACACAGTGTTCTGGGAAGAGCAATAATAGAAGGTATGCTTTCTGGGCGATGCATCAAAGGCAGAACATGAAGAAGGTGGGGTCAAGACATCAAGGAGACATTGAACATGACAACAGAAGAAGTGGGAGATCTGGCTAGAGGCAGAGATTCTTTCAGACGGGCTGTGGTGAATGCAACGTTCTGTGGGAGGTCTGGCTAGAGGCAGAGATTCTTTCAGACGGGCTGTGGTGAATGCAACGTTCTGTGGGAGGTCTGGCTAGAGACAGAGATTCTTTCATACGGGCTGTGGTGAATGCAACGTTCTGTGGGAGGTCTGGCTATAGACAGAGATTCTTTCAGACGGGCTGTGGTGAATGCAACGTTCTGTGGGAGGTCTGGCTAGAGACAGAGATTCTTTCAGACGGGCTGTGGTGAATGCAACGTTCTGTGGGAGGTCTGGCTAGAGACAGAGATTCTTTCATACGGTCTGTGGTGAATGCAACGTTCTGTGGAAGGTCTGGCTAGAGACAGAGATTCTTTCAAATGGGCTGTGGTAAGTGCAACGTTCTGTGGAAGGTCTGGCTAGAGACAGAGATTCTTTCAGACGGGCTGTGGTGAGTGCAACGTTCTGTAAAGGGCATGCAAATTGATGATGCTGAATGGAAATGAAACAAACAAAGCTGTGTAACAGAACATTTGGCGTCGTGAGGAGAAATAGCGTTGATGGCATTTGCTCCACAAGGGTTATCTATGTTCGAAAGCGCATCCGAAATAAGGTGCCTATGCCCATATTATTTAAATAACTACCAGCCCACTTTAAAGGTGGCGTGGTCATTGTCACGCCAAGCCGCTCAACTTTCCTTGAAAACAAAATAAATCTCATGTACCCATTTTCAATCTGAGTAAACCCTCTCCCCTTCCCCCTCTCCCCTTTTAAAATCGTGTCGATACGGAAAAGGATATCGGCAACATCCGGGAAACGAACGTATATGATGAGAAACCACGACAACAGCCACCAAACCAACATGGCTTCCACAAGCAGAAGAAGAATAAATAAGAATATTTCACTTAAAGCATGTTCTAGAATGAATCTAGGAAGAGATCGATCAGTTTACCTATCTTGGAAGTCACATTGATCGAGAAGGGGATACAAGTAAAGAAATTAGAATCAGAATAGCTAAAGCAGCAATGTCTTTCAGAAGCCTTGAAAAGTTGTGGAAATGAAAACTTATCAGCACAAACACAAAACTTAGGCTATACAAATCAAATGTACTATCAACCCTTACGTATGCGTGTGAAAGCTGGAAAACATAGAGACTCAGATATAGAAACAAAGTTGAGCGCATTCGAAAATAAATGTCTAAGGAAAATACTTGGTATAGCGTGGAACGAATTCAAAACAAACGAGGAAATTAGAGAAATCGCCATCAACCACTAATATCTTCAGTAATAAAGAAAAGACGATGGTCATATGTTGGACATGTGATGAGATGAGATAATAACCGAATAACAAAGCAAGCCCTCATGTGGGAAACAACAGGTAAGAGAAAACGAGGAAGACACAGAGAGACACTGAGAAGAACATTGATGAGAGAGGCAAGAGCAGCAGGAATCGGCTCCATCAATGAGATAGAGCTGCTTGCATGGAACAGAGACAAATGGCGAGATTTGATAAAATATCTTTAAAACAATTGAAAACTGCTAGAACAAAAATTTAGATAGGAGAAGGTGTATCTTGGTCTACGCCGTATGGTCCGGCTACGGCTTGTAAGGTCAATAAATAGATATATATTCTAGAATGAGCTATTACACGCGATAAAGTGTAAATGTTGATATAAATCATACTTTAAACGGGTCTGAAGGAAGAAAGAGTAACCAGGGAAAACACCACTAGCGTGACGTTCTCATCTTTGCGGACAGGAGCGGTTGTGGCTGGAATGAGGTCACCCGTCTATAGCAGAATATCTCATGATAATATTTATCTATCTATTGTCCTTTCGAGCCGAAGACGGCACATAGGGCAGAACCACAATCTCAAAAAACAGAAACCTTGCGTGCCAAAATGGCACATACTGCAGATATCACTGCTTCCAAAACTTATGGCTCTGTTTCCATAAAAATACTTTTTTACAATGACAGCTTGTCAAGCCATCGATCAACCTCCTTAGTCGCCTCTTACGACATGCCTGGAAGGTCACAGTCTCACTATTCTTTACTCATGCTAATATGGTTGTCCGGGATTTCCCTTTCTACCTTAAAATCTATTTATAGTAATCTATGTAAGATACAAAGCCGTCTATAGATGTGTACTCGCTTGCAGAAAATAAAACCGGAAAACTCTCCAACTAGCGTGACGTTTTCAGCTATAGGTGCTACAGACGGCTGTCGTTATTTCAGCCACTACCGCCCCTACTCGCACAAGTGAATACGTCACGCTAGTTGGAGGTTATACTGAAATGTCCTATCAGTCCATATGCTTAAATAAATTTACAAATGGTTGTGGGAAGACAGTACTCATATCCAGAATAATGGAAAACCAAATATAAATAAACACAATGTGTATAAAAAAAAATAAAGAGCCCCTGTCGCGCCAAGTGGCGTAAAAGGAATATGGTGTTAGTGACCACACATTTTACAGACCTTCAGCACATGAATTGGGGTAATGTGGTCGGTATTACGCCCGTGCAGCTTTACTTTCCCAGAAAAAAAATCCGGTACCCATTTAAAGCTGGGTGAACTCGGAAGCCGTCGGTTGGGATCGAACCCTACCACTTGTCCTTTGTAGTCCAGTTCACTAACCACTGAGCTATCGTGGCTTCACGATGTGAATTTATTGTTATATTGGCTTGTTTGTTGTATGTTTATGTATCTTAATGCAGTAGAACTAAATTTGCCACAAAGTAGTCATCATTTATGAGATTTCCCTGCGGACAGTAATCCGAAGATTTAGGTAAAATAAAATCATGAAAGAGGAACTGCAATTCAGGTGCAACTAGGAGGAGATATAGGTAATCAAAGTTAGGATTGCATCAGGTGGGTGAGCAGTGTATGCGAGAGAGGGAAGAGAAGGCCTATCACAAGTACTGCCACTTGAAATGAAGATTGAGGGATGGTGATAGAGAGGTGGAATCAACAAGTATATCGTGGTGGGAAATTTTGTGAAGAGAAGATGAACTGTGGGAACCAGACCTGGGGAACTATGAATCATGAACACATGTATATGAACATATCTTATCCCGCTGTAAATGATTCCGCATAACGTTTTAACGCAACGCTGTGCTACCATTGCCAGACCTGGACCCTAGATGCAAGAACAAGAAGGAAAAATAATCCCTACAGAGATGAAATGTGTTAGACGAATGGCAGGAAACAGTCTCAGCGATAAGATGAGAAATGAAGAACTGAGAAAAAATCTAGGAATAACCTCCGTCACCGAAAACATAAAGAAATAATACATACAATTGTTTGGTCACGTGATGAGACAGAAAGATCACAACACAAAGAGCCTTCAGTAAACGCTGCAAGGACACCAGACTCAAAAGCCGACCACAAATAAGATGGATTGATGCGATATTAGAAACACGAAGATACCTAACAGCAGCAGAGGCCAACTAAAGAGTAAAAGACCGCAAAATATATCTCTCCTCGATGCTGAAAGGCAAACGAGGAAGGAAAGAAGAAACAGAAGAATAGCGGAAGAACAACAGAACTTGTCACTTGTGCACAATACAATATCTATCTATCTATCTATTGTCCTTTTGAGCCTAAGACGACACATAGGGCAGAACCACAATCTCAAAAACAGAAGCCTTGCATGCCAAAATGGCACATATTGCAGAGATCACTGCTTCTAAAATCTATGGCTCTGTTTCCATAACAATACTTTTTTTACAATGACAGCTTGTAAAGCCATCGTTCAACCTCCTAAGTCGCCTCTTACGACATGCCTGGAAGGTCACAGTGTCACTATTCTTTACTTCCCTCCTAATGAGACCCTGTAACACACAATAAAATACACACAGGCTAAATTCAATCCAACGATTTATCAACATGACAAAAGTATCAGTTAACGAACGCCGTGCACGGCGGTGGGCCAGATAGAATACTCCGCCCGCCTGATGCCCCCATGGCCATCGTTACACAGTAATCTCCAAACTAACATTTAGTAGTGCCGGCCATCAGGGAACACGAGACTGATGATATATTGCATCGGCGGTTACAATACTCTCCACGCGGAGGAATAACCGGGACTGATGACTGATTTATCGTTCCAGACAATATACAGACATTATGAATAAAGACAACCCGAACGCCTCATTTAGCTACATATTGTATCATTATTATCTAAGTAATAGATGGCGTTGTAATAACATAGTTTACAATACTAGGAAGAAGCAATCATCGTTTTTTTTTTACTATGTAATGAGAAGATAAAAAAAAGGAAACGATACGAGGCTTCAATCACCGTATTAGCAAGTGGGTTTTACCCATATGTGCTCGCCCGACTGTCAAGACGTGTTCGGAGACTCCTGTCTAGTGTCGCCTCAAGCATCGTAACTCACGAGTAAGGCGCCATTCCTCACCTTCCCAGAAAATGAACCCTCTTACCAATTTCTGCCAGCGGCTGGGTGGACCGTGGGAGTATCTTTTTTTTTTCCAACCACGAGTAGAATTTACAAACTACTTCCAGCGGGAATCGAGCACGGGTTGTGCCAACGGCAGCAGCTGGTTGGGTTGGTTTACCCAACAAGGCTACCAAGGACTCCCCTCCCTCCCTTCCCCGAGGGGCGAAGAGATAGAGGGAAGCAAAGAGAAAAAAAATACAAAACAGCTTAAGAGAATGGCTCGTCAGAAGTGCAAGAACAGAAATGATAAATTACTGTCGAGATCAAACTCTGTGGAGAGACATGATCACCTACGCCAGCTTGCATGGTACTTGATGATGATAATCAAATAATATATTACATGTACTTTGATAAGTCCTGCACATCTTCTGCCTCTTATGTTCGGATCAGTACTGTGTAGTATGTCTTCTGCGTGATAAACAACATAATGTCTGATATTTCATCCATACTCTTCTAAGTCTTCCTCTTCCCTAATCACCGTGTCGTCTGATAATTACATTTCTCGGAGGGATGCTGTCAGTGATGCTGTCAGTGATGCTGTCTGGTGGTTATCATTTTACACGTCCAAACTTTGAAATTTATCTTTTTTCTTTTCTGTGATCCAGTGTTGGATGTAGTTAGCTGAGTGGCAGTGTTCCTAATCGTTCGGCTTCTCGTGACAAGGCACAGTGCCATGGAGTACGGGTTCAATCCTGCTTCGGACCATATATTGTTCTTTGTTTTTCCCTGTTGTTTATTTGTCATTTTTTTCTGAGTGCTGTAGTACATACCTCTTCCTCCTCTGATTCCCTGAATTATCGCCTCGGAAGTTTCCCTCTATATTAATATTAATTTATTATTATTTGTCTCCTGAATGTACCCACGGCTGTTCGCTCTCATTGAAATGTAGCCTTTTAGTTACATCCAAGAAATGTATGTAGCATTTTTTAGTAATAGTGCCCCAAGTCAATTACATTCTTGATCCTCTCAGCTCTGCTGGACCTCACCTACGGTTAGTGTTTTTTTAACATCCATCTCTATTATGCGTGATATGTTCGATCTCATCCAATGAGTCTATGCCTGTCACCTGTGCTTCTCTTATACATGTTCTTGTAAGTGTCTCTATAGGACTTCCTCATTTTCCGTAGAAAGAGCATGTTTGCAATTCTTTTGTTGTCACTTCTGAACTCATGTCCGACATTCTACTCTTTGAAAACGGAAATGCTTGCTTGCGTTCTCCCATGACTAAAGTATTCTAGAGTATTCGTAGACTGTAGAATTCCTCTTCATCATCCGTCCTTAAAAGGACGTTAAGTGGACGTGTCTGCGTTGTGTTGTGGTTTTCAGTATAACTGCTATATTTGCGCCTTTCGGCCAGAACATTGCACTTCAGCACGACATTTTTGAGTACCGGGTTGTCTTCCCTCTTCGATCCCTGCTCGCTTGGCCAGATTACACAGGTTAGTCTGTTACTGGAGGCACCACGGAGAGGTGGAGCAGGGTCTGGATGGTTTTGGTTCACCGATCCTGGCGCAAGCCATCAGCTGTGGGTCGCTGACAACTTCCAGCTCTGGTGCTCGGAGGCGCGCCTTCGCCTCCGAAAATGGAAATGTTGTGGCAGTTATTTTAGCTTGTCACACACCATAAAATATGTGAACTTTCTAGCTAAACTGATGTGTATGTCAATGCTATAGAAAATCTGCCGATCTGTTGTCCTTTTGAGCTGAAGACGTTATTAGACATTTTGTGACCGACAATCTTTATTATCAAGTGTCTGACCTTGCACAGGACCCGCATTATATCTCGCCACATATCTCTGTTCTGGGCGAGTTGTTTCTCTGCGAGGGAGCTGGTGCCTGTTGTTGTTGTCTCCGCCTCAGTGTTTCTTTCAGCCTTTCCCCTGGTCAGTCTCTTTTTCGTTTACACTCTGGTTCCCATGTATGGGTTTATTTTGAGATTATCTTGTTGTCTCTTAACATCACTTGGCCAACATATGACTACCTTATTCTCTTGCTGACTCTTAACATCACATGACCAACATATGACCACCTTATTCTCTTGTTGTCTCTTAATATCACATGGCCACATATGACCACCTTATTCTCTTGTTGTCTCTTAACATCACATGGCCAACATATGACTACCTTATTCTCTTGCTGACTCTTAACATCACATGGCCAATATATGACCACCTTATTCTCTTGTTGTCTCTTAACATCACATGGCCAATATATGACCACCTTATTCTCTTGTTGTCTCTTAACATCACATGGCCAATATAAGACCACCTTATTCTCTTGTCTCTTAACATCACATGGCCAACATATGACCACTTTATTCTCTTGTTGTCTCTTAACATCACATGGCCAACATATGACCACCTTATTCTCTTGTTGTCTCTTAACATCACATGGCCAATATAAGACCACCTAATTCTCTTGTCTCTTAACATCACATGGCCAACATATGACCACCTTATTCTCTTGTTGTCTCTTAATATCACATGGCCAATATATGACCACCTTATTCTCTTGTTGTCTCTTAATATCACATGGCCACATATGACCACCTTATTCTCTTGTTGTCTCTTAACATCACATGGCCAATATATGACCACCTTATTCTCTTGTTGTCTCTTAACATCACATGGCCAACATATGACCACTTTATTCTCTTGTTGTCTCTTAACATCACATGGCCAACATATGACCACTTTATTCTCTTGTTGTCTCTTAACATCACATGGCCAACATATGACCACTTTATTCTCTTGTTGTCTCTTAACATCACATGACCAACATATGACCACTTTATTCTCTTGTTGTCTCTTCACATCACATGGCCAACATATGACCACTTTATTCTCTTGTTGTCTCTTAACATCACATGGCCAACATATGACCACTTTATTCTCTTGTTGTCTCTTAACATCACATGGCCAACATATGACCACCTTATTCTCTTGTTGTCTCTTAACATCACATGGCCAACATATGACCACTTTATTCTCTTGTTGTCTCTTAACATCACATGGCCAACATATGACCACTTTATTCTCTTGTTGTCTCTTAACATCACATGGCCAACATATGACCACTTTATTCTCTTGTTGTCTCTTAACATCACATGGCCAACATATGACCACTTTATTCTCTTGTTGTCTCTTAACATCACATAGCCAACATATGACCACCTTATTCTCTTGTTGTCTCTTAACATCACATAGCCAACATATGACCACCTTATTCTCTTGTTGTCTCTTAACATCACATAGCCAACATATGACCACCTTATTCTCTTGTTGTCTCTTAACATCACATAGCCAACATATGACCACCTTATTCTCTTGTTGTCTCTTAACATCACATGGCCAACATATGACCACCTTATTCTCTTGTTGTCTCTTAACATCACATGGCCAACATATGACCACTTTATTCTCTTGTTGTCTCTTAACATCACATGGCCAACATATGACCACTTTATTCTCTTGTTGTCTCTTAACATCACATAGCCAACATATGACTACCTTATTCTCTTGTTGTCTCTTAACATCAAATGTCCAACATACGACCACCTTCTTCACTTGCTGTCTCTTAACATCACATAGCCAACATATGACCACCTTCTTCACTTGTTGCCTCTTAACATCACATAGCCAACATATGACCACCTTCTTCACTTGTTGTCTCTTAACATCACATGGCCAACATATGACCACCTTCTTCACTTGTTGTCTCTTAACATCACATGGCCAATATATGACCATCTTATTCTCTTGTTGTCTCTTAATATCACATGGCCAATATATGACCACCTTATTCTCTTGTTGTCTCTTAACATCACATGGCCAATATATGACCACCTTCTTCTCTTGTTGTCTCTTAACATCACATGGCCAACATATGACCACCTTCTTCTCTTGTTGTCTCTTAACATCACATGGCCAACATATGACCACCTTCTTCTCTTGTTGTCTCTTAACATCACATGGCCAACATATGACCACCTTCTTCTCTTGTTGTCTCTTGACATCACATGGCCAACATATGACCACCTTCTTCTCTTGATTACGTATATTTTTGAACACTTTGACATCTATTATTTCTGCACTAGTCTTAATCTTAATCATGTCAAGACAAATAATGTCACGACAAGTGTGTCTGTAGATAATGTAATACAACATAATTTATTTTGGTATATAAATAATATATGCAATAAAATTATACTTATACATAATATAATACAACAGAAGTATGTGTTACAAGATTTAAAATCGTCGCCTATGTAGTCGAGTAGGACGTTCACGGTGCGACCTTGTCTACGGAATTTACCTATGCATTTTGGGAGATGCAGTGTTGAGTGGTGGAGCGGGTATGGGATATTCATATTTACAATGAAACTGGTTTTATCGATAGAATAGAATAGATGTATGTCTATAAATACCTTAAAATAATATAATTGAGTCAGCTAGGCGTATGAACCAATCGACAGTTTTTGTTTTCGCTTGAAGAATACAGTGGAATCAAATGTTCTTTATGAAGAAAGTAATACAAGAAATGTGGCTAAAACAGATGTGCTAGTGAATGTAATGCCGTATAATTTACATCAATATCAATATTATCATGTGTCACACTCGCTGGCGTAGGCGATCATGTCTTTCCATAAATATCAGTCCACAGTATCATTTCTGTTGTTGGGGGTTGGATGGTCTAGAGGTAAGATGTCGGCCTCTAGACAAGAATTTCATGGGTTCGATTCCTACCACATGCGCTGGTAAATAATAAAAAAAAAAAATAAATAAAATCGCATATGTAGCTTTACCCACACCTGGTTCCTGTGTAGTGAGACGAAACGGCGAAAAGCAGGAGGTCTCGTGTTCATTCTGCGCACGTTAAAAGAGACCTTCACAGTTTGAAATCGAAAAGAGTAGGCCAAACAAAATGGCCGCTGCCCGATCCAAATTAATTGGGAAAATCTACCCCAAAGCGTTAACACTATCGATGATAAAAATATGATAGTACCTCTGAAGGCGAAGAATATCTGCCTGTATGGCGGGGGTCACCTGAGCGCACGGCTGCTAGAGTGAAAAGTATTTTTAAAAAAACGTGATATTCATGTACAATTCAGTTCCGAGGGACTTCGCTAGAGATATCAAGCGGGCCAAGGCAAAAAAAAAACAACAAAACATTTCTGTTGTAGATTGCTTATTATGCTATGTTTATTTTGCTATGACAGCAAGCTATCTATATCTTCTCTCTTTGTTGTCCGCGATCTCCCTTTCCTTGTATTCTGCCAGTTGTAACCAAGTTTTGAATTCAGTAAATAAGAAAGTAAAAGTTCTCTCCCCTGCCTTGATAGGCGTATGGCGAATATGGTGTTAGTGACCATATGTTTCCATGACCATGGCAGATTTTTCGATTATGTGTTCGGTATCACGCCAGGCCGCCTTTACTTTCCAGAAAAATCACTTGTACCCATTTTTAGAGGCTGGGTGAACCCCGGAGCCTTGTCGTACCGGGAAAAAAATCCGTCACTTCTAGAAATTTAACCCGAGCCCTTCTGATAGCTAGGTGAGTGCACTAACCACTCAGCCACAGATGCTCCGTTCATTCAGTCCAGTTATCTAATTTCTTATCTTTAGATGCTATATTTCCAAAGTGAATGTAATACGACATAATTTGTCTATATAGAATGTAATATAAAAATAGGTTATAGAGAATATAATGAAGTTAATACGCTTCTATAGAATATAACATGATAAATAAGTTGTGACACTATATTATTTGCATTAATATATTCATTAAGGGTAGAAAGCGAAATAAAAGAGAAAGAAAATGGTAACATTTGCACATAAATGCAGTTGCTGTAACAAAATGGAAATGCATCGAGAAAATTTGAAATTAATGAAAACAAGGAAGAAATAATCGAGAGCTGGAATAGAATATATTTGAAGACGTAATGAAGAAATAAGGAACATGGTAGCTCAGGCATGAAACTAGATTCATGAAACTGAGATTAAAAAGCATCAAGAAGATATGAATATGAGTTTGACTGAAATGTTGAGGAAAATGAAGGAAAGAGATAAAGTTATGATTGAGGCGAGAAAAGGAAGAATAGGATTATGTGACGGAGCAAGGAATGAACATATAAGGGCTGTTGCTGTCTTTCAATCATTGGTTCTTGTGTGAAGTTCATTTTTGTTTCGTCTGTTTTGTTTGCGTGGCACGACCCCTTCAACCTCAGATTGAAGTCTTCTAACCCTTTGCGGACGTCTAGGAGCCATAACCTACCCCCACCCCCACCCCCCTTTTTTTCCTCCTCAGATCTTGAGTGTCAAGATGCATAAAGGAAAAATACACTTGATCGCTGCGGACCCTACTTCTGATGATCAGATTCCCCGCTGCCGGGAAGCTCTGTGTAAAGAGTTTACCATCATCATAGACAACAAATGTTATCCAAAATGACAGTGAGAGCTAGGTTGTCTTGTGAGCGCTGTTAGTTCTCTGGGAATTTGACTTGAGTGTCTCTTATGGTTCGAAACTCTGTTAGCAAGGTACTTAATCTTAAACGTGTGTTCTGTGACATGAGATCGCAGGCGTAGGAGTCAAAGACGCGCCTCACAGCACCAGAGCTGGAAGTTGTCAGCGACCCAAAGCTGATGGCTAGCGCCAGGATCGGTGAACCAGAACCATCCAGACCCTGCTCCACCTCTCCGCAGTGCCTCTAGTAACAAACTAACCTGTCTAGTCTGGCCAAGCGAGTAGGGATCGAAGAGGGAAGACAACCCGGTACTCAAAAATGTCGTGCTGAAGTCGGATGTGTTGGGCCGAAAGGCGCAAATATCACAGTTATACTGCAAACCACAACACTACGCAGACAGACCCACTTAACGTCCTTATAAGGGCGGATGATGAAGAGGAATTCTATAGTCTATGAATACTCTAGAATACTTTAGTCATCGGGCGAACGCAAGCAAGCAGATCGCAGGCCGTTGTTTGTCTTGAGGTTTTACATCGCCGTCACTTGTGGTGTAAAGCTCTGTTAGCAATGTACTTATCTTATGAATTTCCAGTCAATATGGCGGATAGGCGGCAAGAACCGTTGAGACTCTATCGGAAAAGTATTTCTTGTTGCAGTTTCCGGATATTCCAAGTCAATCTTGCTGCTGGAGCTACTGAGTTTAGTGCTCAGTGCTCACCGTGTTATATGTTTGTCATCCGGATCGTGTTCAGATATTCAGATTGATTACGATGAATAATTATTTGGCATGACGAAGTTCGGCTGCGTTCACTTTCAATAACGCTTCACTTTATGTCTTTTAGCGTGTGTTGTATCGGCAATGATGGTGACTGCAGTTGCCTTTCTTTGTTTGGATCCTTCAATGAGATGAGATATCTATTCGGATGATTCCACTGGCACGTGCAGTTGAGCAACTATGGATTTTAATTCGTTTGCTGTGATACCGGGGTCCTGGACTAACTACAACTATCTTACACGTTCGTTTTTGTGATATAGGATCGCAGGCGTTGGTTGTCTTGATGTTTTATATCGCCGTCTCTTGTCTTGTGATGATCTGATAAGTGTGTACTTCAAGGACGATGGGGATCATGCTCGCAGCTCTTTTCAGAGACTGCAAAATATGAAACAGTTTTTCCTTGTTTCGTCAATTTTAAAAAATATTTTTGTTTCCATTTATTCGAGTGAACTGGGGTTGGAAGTGACTGTTGGCACTTTCTTTTCGGTGATTTCCTTTGGAATTGTCGTCCAAGCAGCCGACTTGGCTCACACTGGAGTTCGACCATGCTAACGCTAGAACCTTCAATTCTAAATGGCTGCATGTTGCCATGTTGGTGCAGAGACTAACGCAGTGGCTTAAACCGTTTCAGTTGCTTTGTTTGTTTTAAATGTGTTTGAAAGGTGTGTTTGAAAGGTGTGTTTTAAATGAGTGTTTTATTGTGTTTTTAATGTTTGTTTTAAATGTGTGCTTTCGAGGAAACTGAAATAAGGAAATATGACTGTGGACACTCTCTATTCGATGGAAATCGTTTGGAATAGTCGCCTGTGTAGCCTATTAGGGCTGTACGTAGTCGACTTTGTCAACAGATTTCGGCAACATTCTTTGGAGTGAGCTGTAACATGGGTGGAGCGGATATGGGAAAATTCGCAAATGCATTGAAACTGATTCCATGAAGAGTAAAGGTAAAGCTGGTTACTTCATTCCGGCATTGCGTTTTAAAGATAATGTAGCACACTTTAGAATAGGTATGACAACAAGTAATTTTAACGCCATGAAAAATATACTAACATCAAAACAAATAAGAGCAGGGCTGAAACTAAGAATAAAAAAATGTTACATCTTCTCAATATTCCTGTATGGTGCAGAAACATGGACATTAGACAAGAAAACAGAACAGAAAATTGAAGCCTTTAAAATATGAATTTACAGAAGAATAGGAATAATTGGATGGAAAGAAAAGAAAACAAAAGGTGAAGTTTTAAAACAATTAAAAATAACAAGAGAACTACTAAATACAATTAAGACAAGACAAATGAAATTTTTAGGACACGTTAAGACACAGCACAGCCTACTAAACGTAATATTGGAAGGGAAAATACAAGGTAAAAGAGGCAGAGGCAGATCAAGACTACCATGGACGAGTAACATCAAAAGATGGACGAGTCAATCTATGACAACCTGCACCATCAAAGCAAGAAACAGAGTGGAATGGCGATCCATGGTAGCCAACCTTCGTTGCGGAGACGGCACTCGATCTTGATGATGATGAGCACACTTTACTTTTGTTATCAAATATGTATACTTATGGTTATGGTTATGGAAGGCCCCGGTATTACTGCAAGCGAATTGCCAGTGCTCAACCGCCTGTGCCAGTGGAATCATCCGAATTAGTAAGTTATCTCCCAAACAAAGAAAGGTAGCTGTAGTCCCCATCATAGCAGTCCCAACACACGCCAAAGGACATAACACATGTATACTTATAAAGAATATGTTCAATCATGCAGGGTTATCATTTTCAACCATTGACAATTATTGACATTCATTGGTAATCATTATGGAACTAATCCCATAATTCACCCCATTTTATGGTTCCGCCTCAGAATGGGAAATGGATGTCTGGTGCTTCCGTTGGGTTGAGGTAGTAAGGTCGTAGCGATAAGCGAAGTTTACAAATGGTGGACAGATCAGAATTACTATATCAACTTCTTCTATGAAAAAAAACAACAACACCAAAACTAACCGGAGATGTCACCTTCAGAAGTGGCCCTATAGAAGTTTAATATATTAAACTGTCGTTTCAGCATAAGGTAACATATAAACCATTATTGATGTCCCATACTCCTACTTGCTGTTTCTCATCTTCATCATCACCATCCTCATCATATTATTGATATTCTTGTTGTCGTACTCCTGGTAACATACCTGTGTTGTTGCAACCTTGAATTCATCTTGTGATTCTTTCTACTATCTTCTCTTCTGTTGTTGCAACCTTGAATACATCTTGTGATTCTTTCTACTATCTTCTCCTCTGTTGTTGCAACCTTGAATTTATCTTGTGATTCTTTCTTATACCTTCTCCTGTGTTGTTGCAACCTTGAATTCATCTTGTGATTTTTTCTTATACCTTCTCCTGTGTTGTTGCAACCTTGAATTCATCTTGTGATTCTTTCTTCTTCTACCTTCTCCCGGGTTTCCCCTTCAGCCACACAGGCTGAAGTTTTTAAATCAAGAATGTTCTAAACAAGAAAACGCGTTGAGCTTCGAAAGACAAACGCGCCAGAAATACATCGGTCATGTGCTGAGAATGAAGCAAGAAATACTTACCCGTCAGACATTTATGTGGAACCGTCTGCTAAAAGAAAACACCAGGTAGACCAGGAGAATTGCTGTGCAGAACAATTACTAGTGAAGGCTCAACATGGGACTAAGAAACAAACAAGAACTAGGAACAAATCGTAAATCAGAGAAGAAACTCAACAAAAGAAGGCTCAAAATGCAAGTTGGTTTTACTTCATTCTGGTTAGAATCATTTCCTTATAAGTTTAGTAAGTTTATCACATTCTGGTTAGAATCATTTCAATATTAGTTTAGTAAGTTTATCACATTCTGGTTAGAATCATTTCATTATAAGTTTAGTAAGTTTACCACATTCTGGTTAGAATTATTTCATTATAAGTTTAGTAAGTTTATCACATTCTGGTTAGAATTATTTCATTATAAGTTTAGTAAGTTTACCACATTCTGGTTAGAATTATTTCATTATTAGTTTAGTAAGTTTATCACATTTTGGTTAGAATTATTTCATTATAAGTTTAGTAAGTTTACCACATTCTGGTTAGAATTATTTCATTATAAGTTTAGTAAGTTTATCACATTCTGGTTAGAATCATTTCATTATTAGTTTAGTAAGTTTATCACATTCTGGTTAGAATTATTTCATTATAAGTTTAGTAAGTTTATCACATTCTGGTTAGAATTATTTCATTATTAGTTGTCAACAAGTTATCACTTGTTGTCGTCCGCGATCTCTCGTCCCTTGTGTTTTGCCAGTTGTAAACAAGTATTCCAACTTTCCTCTTCTCATGAAGTGCCCGAAAAATGTTGACTGTTCCTCTCTGTTGTATTTAGGAGCTTCCTTCTTGTGTTGGTCTCTTTGAGAATGTCGGTGTTGGTCTATTTAGCTACCAGGGGAATATTCTTCTGGAAAGTTCCATCTCTAAAGACTCTAACCGTCTCTCTAATCTTAGTGAGTTGAGTAAAACATGATAAGAAAGTATGTCTCTAAATTATACCCGAGAACTGTACGCAATAACCAAAGATAAAAGTGTACATGTATTTACCTGTTCTTTACTAAGTTTAGCTGAATTTATCCAAATCTAACACTCATCTCGCAATTTCTAAACAATACAATCTTCATCCCAACGTTGTGCTACCAATACCAGACCTGGACCCTAGATGCAAGAACAATAAGAAAAAAGAACCCCTACAGAGATGAAATGTGTTAGACGAATGACAGGAAACAGTCTGAGAGATAAGATCAGAAATGAAGAACTGAGAAAAAAGCTAGGAATAGAACCCGCCATTGAATATATAAGGAAACAACAGATAAAATGGTTCGGCCACGTGACAAGGCAGAAAGATCAAAACACAACACAACGAGCCTTTAACAAACGTTGTGAGAACACCAGACCCAAGGGTCGCCCACGAAAAAGATGGGTCGATGGAATATTAGAAGCACTAGGAAACATAACAGCAGCAGAGCGAACAGAAGAGCAAAAGACCGCAAATTATATCTCCCCTCGACGCTGAAAGGCAGATGAGGAAGGACAGAGGAAGAAGATCTCGCAATTTAGAGATAACCACATGCCTTTCGTGTTTGTATTAATGTTTGTTGGTTTGTACATAAAGGCTTTTGCTGAAACGTCATAGTTTATCGCCTCCCTCTATTATGTAATCTGCTTAATACCATTTTCTTTGTACACTAAAATTCATGGATTTGAAAAAAACGAAATGATGTTTCGTGTAGGTCGAGGTTTTGCTGCAAGTCAAACTGAACAGGAAGTTTGATAAGACTTCCTTACGTTGCAGCCGACACGGCGCTTGCTAGCCATGAATTATTTAGTAAATTCATCGAGAAATGAAGAAAATGACGTATGTAACAAGAAGAGGGAGATAACAGCTGGATTTATCACTCTTGTGGGGGAACTTAATCGATGTTGGCAAGCAGTCTTGGGGTGCTGGCACCAAAACATGTATAAGGTAGTGAGTGACTCGTACTTTTTGCAACCGTAAATTGGAACGTTTCAGTGCTGGAACGCTACATTCGAGATCACTTTGATTCTTTGTGAAAACTCAACAGCCGCTGTGACAAAAATGATCGTACAAGGCTCTTTCCAAATAGTTATTGGGGCGCGTTCCGGTAACAATTTATGACCACACAGTCTTCAGACACAGTTCTAATAAATAACTGAAAACTAAGTTTGATCGATTTGTAACTGAGTTTGATGGAGTTGTTACAAAGTTTGATGGAGTTGTAACTAAGTTTGATGGAGTTGTTACAAAGTTTGATGGTGTTGTTACAACGTTTGATGGAGTTTTTACAAAATTTGATGGAGTTGTTACAAAGTTTGATGGAGTTGTTACAAAGTTTGATGGAGTTGTTACAAAGTTTGATGGAGTTGTTGCAAAGTTGGCAGGAGTTGTTGCAAAGTTGGCTGGAGTTGTTCCAAAGTTGGCTGGAATTGTTACAATGTTGGCTGGAGTTGTTACAAAGTTTGATGGAGTTGTTACATAGATGCCTGGAGTTTTTACAAAGTTTGATGGAGTTTGTTGAGTTGTTACTAAGTTTGATGGAGTTGTTACAAAGTTAATTGGAGTTGTTACTAATTTTTTTGGAGTTGATACTAAGTTTGTTGGAGTTGTAGCAAAGTTTGATGGAGTTGTTACTAAGTTAATTGGAGTTGTTACTAATTTTTTTGGAGTTGATACTAAGTTTGTTGGAGTTGTACCAAAGTTTGATGGAGTTGTTACAAAATTGGATGAAGTTGTTACAAAGTTGATGGAGATGTTACTCAGTTTGATGTATTTGTAACTAAGTTTGATGGAGATGTAACTAAGTTTGATGGAGTTGTTACCATGTTTGATGGAGTTGTAACTAAGTTTGATGGAGTTGCTTCAAAGTTTGATGGAGTTGCTTCAAAGTTTGATGGAGTTGTAATTAAGTTTAATTGAGTTGTTACTAATGTTGATGGAGTTTTTACTAAGTTTGATGGAGTTGTTACTAAGTTTGATGGAGTTGTTACTAAGTTTGATGGAGTAGTTACAAAGTGTGATGGAGTTTTTACTAAGATTGATGGAGTTGTTACAAAGTTTGATGGAGTTGGTGCAAAGTTTGCTGTAATTTTACAAAGTTGGCTGAGTTGTTACAAAGTTTGATGGAGTTGTTAAAAAGTTGGCTGGAGCTGTTACAAAGTTTGAT
Organism: Megaustenia siamemsis; assembly: GCA_032433765.1. Taxonomy (NCBI): domain Eukaryota; kingdom Metazoa; phylum Mollusca; class Gastropoda; order Stylommatophora; family Ariophantidae; genus Megaustenia; species Megaustenia siamemsis. The sequence goes on from JAVIAB010000108.1 coordinate 73,772,580, forward strand.
GGAGATGTTACTAAGTTTGTTGGAGTTGTTACTAAATTTGATGGAGTTGTTACTAAGTTTGATGGAGTTTTTACCAAGTTTGATGCAGTTGTTACAAAGTTTGCTGCAGTTGTTGCAAATTTTTATGGAGTTGATACTAAGTTTGTTGGAGTTGTTACAAAGTTTGATGGAGTTGTTACAAAGTTTGATGCAGTTGTTACAAAGTTGGCTGCAGTTGTTACAAAGTTTGATGGAGATGTTACTAAGTTTGTTGGAGTTGTTACTAAGTTTGATGGAGTTGTTACTAAGTTTGTTGGAGTTGTTACAAAGTTTGATGGGATGTTACTAAGTTTGTTGGAGTTGTTACAAAGTTTGATGGAGATGTTACTAAGTTTGTTGGAGTTGTTACAAAGTTTGATGGAGATGTTACTAAGTTTGTTGGAGTTGTTACAAAGTTTGATGGAGATGTTACTAAGTTTGTTGGAGTTGTTACAATGTTTGATGGAGATGTTACTAAGTTTGTTGGAGTTGTTACAAAGTTTGATGGAGATGTTACTAAGTTTGTTGGAGTTGTTACAAAGTTTGTTGGAGTTGTTACTAAGTTTGTTGGAGTTGTTACTAAGTTTACTGGCGTTTTTACTAAGTTTGCTTACTGTAATAACATCCACGTAATCTGCTATTTACTCTCATAAAAAATAAAATAACTTCAGACTGTCTTTCTTAACTTCTAAGTAATATGCGAATCTTTTGCATACATCATAGTAACCTACAACTCCATAAAATAAACCAAGTAACCTACTACTCCATAAAATAAACCAATTAACCTACTACTGCCTGAAACAAACCAAGTAATCTACTACTCCCTGAAACAAACCAAGTAACCTACTACTCCATAAAATAAACCAATTAACCTACTACTCCATAAAATAAACCAATTAACCTACTACTCCATAAAATAAACCAATTAACCTACTACTCCATAAAATAAACCAATTAACCTACTACTCCATAAAATAAACCAATTAACCTACTACTCCATGAAATAAACCAATTAACCAACTACTCCATAAAATAAACCAATTAACCTAATACTCCATAAAACAAACCAAGTAACCTACTACTCCCTGAAACATATCAAGTAACCTACTACTCCCTGAAACAAATCAAGTAACCTACTACTCCCTGAAACAAACCAAGTAACCTACTACTCCCTGAAACAAATCAAGTAACCTACTACTCCCTGAAACAAATCAAGTAACCTACTACTCCCTGAAACAAACCAAGTAACCTACTACTCCCTGAAACAAATCAAGTAACCTACTACTCCCTGAAGCAAATCAAGTAACCTACTACTCCCTGAAACAAATCAAGTAACCTACTACACCCTGAAACAAACCAAGTAACCTACTACTCCCTGAAACAAATCAAGTAACCTACTACTCCCTGAAACATATCAAGTAACCTACTACTCCCTGAAACAAATCAAGTAACCTACTACTCCCTGAAACATATCAAGTAACCTTTTACTCATTGAATCATATCAAGTAACCTACTACTCCCTGAAACATAAAGTAACCTACTACTCCCTGAAACATATCAAGTAACCTACTACTCCCTGAAACATATCAAGTAACCTACTACTCCCTGAAACAAATCAAGTAACCTACTACTCCCTGAAATAAATCAAGTAACCTACTACTCCTTGAAACAAATCAAGTAACCTACTACTCCCTGAAACATATCAAGTAACCTACTACTCCCTGAAACAAATTAAGTAACCTACTACTCCCTGAAATAAAGTAACCTACAAGTTCCTGAAAAAATCAATATTCTGAGTGACCCGTGCAGAAAGTTAAGTAATATTGCGATTAGTTTTGTGTTAATTGACAATGAATCATTTGAATGTAGAAAACATTCGTGCAGTAACTCCCTGTAAAATTAATTATAATTAAAATAATTCATATTACTCATACATCCCCCCCCCCCCAAATTCCCAACTCCTTTAATAAAAATAAAAAAAATCAATCAATCAACTGAACAACCCATTTGCCAGTCACAGTGTTTCAAATGTGCATCATAGATGTCATATCTGCAATATTTGCATGAAGTATGACGTTTAGGTTCCAAAAACTCAAGCATCGTATCCCGGAGTGAAGAATTTCTGAGAGAAGAATCTGGATAAATAACAAGTACATGCAATGGAATGATAATTGGGAGAAGTTGGAGCACACACGCACACGTACGCAGGCGATATTTTACTAATTATCACAAGAACTAACGTGCAATGAAATTCGGTGAAAGAAGTAAAATGATAAGAACAACGATGACCTGACAGATAACAGTGGATGAAGGGGTGGGTTTTGAATAGTTGAGGCCAGACTTAGGGCACTGTGAAAAGTAAATGACAATGGGGAAGAAAAGTAGGAAAGGTCGTTTTCTTAGTGTGAAATAAGTGCGGCAACATTTCGGCACATGGTGGTTTGTTTATGATTTCTCTCTGCGGCAACATTTCGGCACATGGTGGTTTGTTTATGATTTCTCTCTGCGGCAACATTTCGGCACATGGTGGTTTGTTTATGATTTCTCTCTGCGGCAACATTTCGGCACATGGTGTTTGTTTATGATTTCTCTCTGCGGCAACATTTCGGCACTTGGTGGTTTGTTTATGTGATTTGTTTATGATTTCTCTCTGCGGCAACATTTCGGCACATGGTGGTTTGTTTATGGTGATTTGTTTATGATTTCTCTCTGCAGCAACATTTCGGCACTTGGTGGTTCGTTTATTTGATTTGTTTATGATTTCTCTCTGCGGCAACATTTCGGCACATGGTGGTTTGTTTATGATTTCTCTCTGCGGCAACATTTCGGCACTTGGTGGTTTGTTTATTTGATTTGTTTATGATTTCTCTCTGCGGCAACATTTCGGCACATGGTGGTTCGTTTGTTTATGATTTCTCTCTGCGGCAACATTTCGGCACATGGTGGTTTGTTTATTTGATTTGTTTATGATGTCTCTCTGCGGCAACATTTCGGCACTTGGTGGTTCGTTTATTTGATTTGTTTATGATTTATCTCTGCCGCAACATTTCGGCACTTGGTGGTTTGTTTATTTGATTTGTTTATGATTTCTCTCTGCGGCAACATTTCGGCACATGGTGGTTTGTTTATTTGATTTGTTTATGATTTCTCTCTGCGGCAACATTTCGGCACATCGTGGTTTGTTTATTTGATTTGTTTATGATTTCTCTCTGCGGCAACATTTCGGCACTTGGTGGTTCGTTTATTTGATTTATTTATGATTTCTCTCTGCGGCAACATTTCGGCACATGGTGGTTTGTTTATGATTTCTCTCTGCGGCAACATTTCGGCACTTGGTGGTTTGTTTATTTGATTTGTTTATGATTTCTCTCTGCGGCAACATTTCGGCACATCGTGGTTTGTTTATTTGATTTGTTTATGATTTCTCTCTGCGGCAACATTTCGGCACATCGTGGTTTGTTTATTTGATTTGTTTATGATTTCTCTCTGCGGCAACATTTCGGCACATCGTGGTTTGTTTATTTGATTTGTTTATGATTTCTCTCTGCGGCAACCACCCATGGTTTCAGAAACGAGGCCCGGCTTGAAACGTCAATTACTCATGGACGGAAAATAAATATGAGTACCTCGGAGTTATCTGCCTGTGCGGCGATGGACCCCTGTGCACACAGCTGCCAGGGAAAAATGTATTAACACGCAAAATTCAGGTCCTAGTCTCTCTAGGGACTTCGTCAGAGGTCAAAGATGGCGAATGAAAAAAAAATATATATATGCTACGTGGTGGCAAGTACATGAGCACGGCAGTATGTTGATGCCATTTTAGTAGTTTTGGTAGATTTGTTCAGCTCTGAAAGATGGCTTGTGTATGATTCAGATAGGGCACATTACAAATGACCACAAGAGACGCTATGACGTAAATATCTACAATATTTGGGTTTCAAATAAGATTATTTTATACATTTTCTACAATATTTTGGGTTAAAATACGATTATTTTACACCAGAAAGGGTTAAATTTGTCACATTTTGAAATATTTATTCTCATAAATATATTGAAATAAAATATCAGTAAGGGAGCCGCGATAGCTCAGTCGGTAGTGAAATAGATAACAAAGGACGAGAGGTTAGGTTCCATCCTGATCGAAGGGTTCCGGGTTCACCCAGCCTTAAATGGGTACCGGATATTTCTGGGAAAGTAAAGCGGCACGGCCGTAATACCGACCACATTACCCCAAAAATCATGTGCCGAAAGTCTGTAAAAATTGGTTATGGTTATGGAAGGCATCGGTAGCACTGCAAACAAATTAAAATCCATAATTGCTCAAATGTCCGTGCCAGTGGAATCATCTGAATTAATATCTCATCTCCCCAAAAAAGAAAGGTAGCTGCGGTCTCCATCATAGAAGTCTCAGCACACGCCAAAAGACATAAGATGAAACCGCACAGAAAGTGAACACACACATCTGTTCTCCGTCATACGATATCATCATTCATCGTAAGCAATCGGAATATCGAAACACGAAACACTGTAAAAATAATTAACAACAGACAATATAAAAAACAATATATTCCCTATACGACATTTGGCGTGACGGGGTTCTTTACTTTTCACTTTACTTAAAAATATCAATAGCATAAAATTGAGCTAATGTAGAATATAACGTATTATCAACACTTAGCTACGCATGTGAAAGCTGGAAAATGATAAAAGAGATTGACAGAAAACCAAACGTTTCTGAAGATAAAAGCATAAGAAGGATACTCTGTGTACATTGGAATAAATGGAAGATTAATATAGATAAAAGAAATGGCCGCCATGCAACCAATGATCTCATTTACAATTAGGAAGATAAGATGGACGACATATGTTGAACACACAGAGAGACACCAAAAAGAACACTTATAAAAGAATCAAAATTGGCAGGCATAGACTCACTAGATAAGATGGAACATCTCGCCAAAATAGAGATGTGTGGGGTGGGAAATATTAGAAGCCAAATGCAACGTCCAGCGGCTCGGGAAGGGTCAGGATTGATCATTTAGGTTATTCGTATTTTAGTCCAGTGCTCAAAAATTGAAACACTCCAATAAAATATCAATCTCAAGAACAAGTGGAATGTAATTCCCTCAGAACATCTTCAGCTGTACATGTAAGCAAGACTTTGGCGGTTATAGCTAAAATACAACTTTCTGATGAAAGCTAGCGGCCGTGCTGGATGAAAAGATAGTTGCATTTAAATATCGATGGAAAGTCGGATATATTCGAAATTCTGTTCTTAAACTTCTTTGTGTTTGGTGATCTTGTTCTCTTCTATTCTTAATGTCCATGTTTTACATTGGGAGCAGAATATTGAAATGAATTTTGTATTCTACAGCGCTCTCTCCTATCTCACTTTGCATGTTCAGCGTGGAGTACTGGAACCGAATGCCCCTTATTGACAAGTACACAATTATAACTGAATGTCATATTATGCCTTAATAAAACAAAACAAATAAAAGTAGCCCTGACATCAGGATGACAACATAAAAATGCTAATGACATAAATGTATCGAAGGATGAAATGCACCGCAACAAATAACTATCTTATCTCTGCAACAAAAGGGTCACTCCAGTATACAGGAACCGACTATTTTGGTATTGATCAGATGGCTTGGCCGGTTCAGGGACAAAATCGCCACTGGGTATTTTTGAACGAGGAGTCCATCTTTTGTGCTCCAAAAAGTAACTCAGGTTTGTTATTGTTAGTCTGGGTCTAGGAACCAAGTTTTGTCTAGGACGAGTCCAGGATAGAGTCTCTGTCGTTTTTTTTTTCGGTTGTTTACCATTTGGCCTCGGCCGGGACCGTGTCTATATCGAGATCAACTGCTGGGAAACAGATATGGAAAGTGATTGAAAGGCTAAAGCAGTGTCTAACATGTTTGCTTCAAATAAGGAATAGACATAAACCGGTGGAAGTTTATTTTTGTTCATCATCATCACTGAGTGCCGTCTCTGCGTCGAAGGTTGGCCACCATAGATCGCCATTCAGCTTTGCCTCTTGCTTTAATGATGCAGGTTGCTATAGGCTGACTGGTCCACCGTTTGATGTTACTCGTCCATGTTAGTCTTGGTCTGCCTCTGTCTCTTGCTTTAATGATGCAGGTTGCTATAGGTTGACTGGTCCACCGTTTGATGTTACTCGTCCATGTTAGTCTTGGTCTGCCTCTGCCTCTTGCTTTAATGATGCAGGTTGTCATAGGCTGACTTGTCCATCCTTAGATGTTAATCATCTATGTTAGTCTTGGTCTGCCTCTTGTTTTGATGATGCAGAATGTCATAGGCTGACTTGTCCATCCTTAGATGTTACTCGTCCATGTTAGTCTTGGTCTGCCTCTGTCTCTTGTTTTGATGATGCAGGTTGTTATAGGCTGACTTGTCCATCCTTAGATGTTACTCGTCCATGTTAGTCTTGGTCTGCCTCTGTCTCTTGTTTTAATAGAGCAGGTTGCCATAGGCTGACTGGTCCACCGTTTGATGTTACTCGTCCATGTTAGTCTTGGTCTGCCTCTGCCTCTTGTTTTAATAGAGCAGGTTGCCATAGGCTGACTGGTCCACCGTTTGATGTTAATCGTCGGTGTTAGTCTTTGTCTGCCTCCTGTTTTGATGATGCAGGTTGCCATAGGCTGACTGGTGAACCGTTTGATGTTACACGTCCATGTTAGTCTTGGTCTGCCGCTGCCTCTTGTTTTGATGATGCAGGTTGTCATAGATTGACTTGCCCATCTTTTGATGTTACTCGTCCATGTTAGTCTTGGTCTGCCTCTTTTACCTTGCATTTGTTCATTCCAAGATTACTTTAAGTTGGCTGGTATGTCTTTTAACATGCCTCAAAGAATCTAATTTGTTTTGTTTGAATTGTGTTTTGTAGTTCTCTTTTTATTTTTAAACTTCATTATTGTAACGTTGAACAGTTGTCCTCCCTTGTATTATTAGCTTAACAGTCAAGGCCCACTTAATTACTGCCCTTGTTCCCTTCCTGGTCCGCAAACAGTGTGAACGGTCCGGTACTGACGCCTTGTTGTGTCCTATAGGGCAACAACAAAATGTCAAAAATTGTTCCCTTCAACATTACCCAAAACCTGATTGTCAATCACTAGTTTCACATTTCTCGGTCATGTTTTTTTTTCTCCTTATCTCGCTTTTGTTTTATTCCAGGACTCCAATACTAGATCTTTCTCTTATTGTTTCTTTAATCTCTTTTAAACACGTGACCTACCCAGCTCCATCTTCTCAATGTTATATTTCACTTCTTTCCCTCCAGTTCGCACAAACACTTTTCGTTTCCTATTGTTCTCTCACTCACATATTCTACAATTTCCCCTCATGCTATTTGTTGAAAACATCGACTGCCACATTGACAGTTTATTTGTGAACTGAAACATGCAGGTCAATATAACTACTGGTGTTGATAATTTATTCCAACTTTGACTAAAACATTGAAATCCCATCTCATCGTTTCAAAATTCAAACTGTCTTTATTTCACCTGTCAGCTTTAATCAAAACCACAAAAACACATGTTTTCGTCCTCATTACAAAATCTAACACCTTTGTTTAGTTAAAATTATTCAATGTTCATGTTTTCATGTAATTGTTATTTCATGTTTTATTGTATTTGTTATTTCATGTTTTCATGTAATTGTTATTTCCTGTTTTCATGTAATTATTATTTCATGTTTTCATGTAATTGTTATTTAATGTGTTATGGTATTTGTTATTTCATGTTTTCATGTCATTGTTATTTTCTTTTTTCATGTATTTGTTATTTCATGTTTTCATGTAATTGTTTTTTTTATGTTTTCCAGTATTTGTTATTTCATGTTTTCATATCATTGTTTTTTCATGTTTCATGTATTTGTTATTTCATGCTTTCCTGTATTTATTATTTCATGTCTTCCAGTATTTGATATTTCATGTTTTCCAACATTTGTTATTTCATGTTTTCCAGTATTTGTTATTTCATGTTTTCCAGTATTTGTTATTTCATGTTTTCCAGTATTTGTTATTTCATTTTTTCCAGCATTTGTTATTTGATGCTTACCAGTATTTGTTATTTAATGTTTTCCAGTATTTGTTATTTTTATTAAATAATAAAATGAGAATGACCTCATACTTGTTTTCTTCCTCTCCGTCTTTCTTTCTTTCTTCCTTACTTCCTTCCTCATTTGATTCCCAGCGTCGAGGGGTGATGTAATTTGTGGCCCTTTGCTCTTGTGCGGGCCTCTCCTGCTGTTATGTTTCCTAGTATTTCTAATATTCCATCAATTCATCTTTAGTACTGTTGGTCCTTGAATATGGTGTTCTCGTAACATTTATTGAACCCTCGTTATGTTGTGTTTTGATATGCATGTCTTATTACGTAGCCAAAACTTCACCTGTTGTATTTCATTAATTTATTATAATTATTGATATAATTAGTATCGCTACATTTCTTGTTAGTGTTATTATTTGTATTATTATTATTATTATTATTATTATTATTATATTGAAGAGATCCACAGTCACATATGCCAGCTAGCCAATACTGCACTCGATATATGACTTTATATTCCTCCTGAATTACATAAAGATGGCGTTATATACATACACAAAGACGTTGTATAGCAAACAACATAAATATATTTTTGCAACGCTTCCTGAACAAAAGGGTTCGAGTTCGATTCCCAGAAGGGGTAGATTATTTTTCCGGACCGTCAAGGCTTCTGGGTTCACCCAGTCTTAAATAGGCACCAGATTTTTTTTCTGGGAAAGTAAAGCGGCACGCGCGTAATACCAACCACATTACCCCACAAATCATGTGACGAAGGTTTGTAAAATTTATGATCACTAACACCATATTCCCTATACACCACTTGGCGTGAAGGAGGGGACTTTATCTTTACGATTTAATAAAAAAAAAGAGAGAAGAAAAAACGTGGTATGGTAACAGCTTGACGTGGTAATTCCGACTGCACCAATTTAAATTTTTATTTATGATTTCTCTCTTCGGCGACCACCCCAGTGAACGGGCCCGGAAATGTCAATTACTCAAAGACGGAAAAAAATATGAGTACCTCCAAAGACGAAGTTATCTGCCTGTGCGGCGAGAGACGCCCATGCACATGGCTGCCAGATTTAAAAAAAAAACAGATTAACACGCAAAATTTAGTTCCTAGTCTCTAGTTCTTAAATGTTATGTAGAGCCAGTCTTTACATATGGATATGAATCATGGACAATAGGACAACAGACAAGAAAATCACTGGAGTCTGTAGAAATGTGGTTTTACAGAAGAAAGTTGAGAATACCATGGACAGCTAAGAAGAGTAATGAAAACGTTCTGAAAAAGGTCAAAGCAAAAAGAGAGCTGGTTTCCAATATTAGGAAGAAACAATCATCATTTTTTGGCCATGTAATGAGAAGAGAACAACTGGAATATATTGTAACAACTGGAAAAATTGAGGGACGAAGAGATAGAGGGAAGCAAAGAGAAAAAATACCAGACAGCTTAAGAGAATGGCTTGACAGAAAGTGAACAACAGAAATGATAAAGAAATGTCGAGATCGAAAGTTGTGGAGAGACATGATCACCTACGCCAGTAGCCCCGGTACTTGATGATGATGAATCTCTAGAAAATTCGCCAGAGGTGGCAAATGCAGAAATAAAAATACCGAAGACGTTATTGAATATTACAATAGAACAACATGTAGTTAATAAATTTAATTTCTTGACAATACGTGTTTTAGCCTATGTGTCCAGACAGTTGGGACACACTGTATTACCTATCCACCGAGTAAACCTAAGAGACGTATACAAGAATCGACCCCGCCCTCTTGTCCGCAACACATCAGTTCACAAAATCACTGCCCGTGTCTCAAAACTCTCTCTGATTGAGATCAAAACTCTCTCTGATTGAGATCAAAACTCTCTCTGATTGAGATCAAAACTCTCTCTGATTGAGATCAAAACTCTCTCTGATTGAGATCAAAACTCTCTCTGATTGAGATCAAAACTCTCTCTGATTGAGATCAAAACTCTCTCTGATTGAGATCAAAATTCTCTTTGATATTTATTTGTAGGTCTTGAGAGTTGTCTTTCCTTATCACAATAGTTTTTTTTAAGGAAAGAAAATTATCAAGACCTACAAATAAATATCAAAGTTGAAGGAATAGACCTGGAGACAGTTCAGAGCTACAACTACCTGGGACATACTATAACCAGTGATGGAAAATGTAAAAATAAAATAAACAAAAGAGTAAGTATGAAAAAAGTAATTTAAATGTCATGAAAAACATACTAACATCAAAACAAATAACACCAGGGCTAAAACTAAGAATAACAAAATGTTATATCTTCTCAATATTCCTATATGGTGCAGAAACATGGAGATTAGATAATAAAACAGAAAAGCTTCAGAAATGTGGATATATAGAAGAATAGGTAGAATTGGATGGAAAGAAAAAAACAAAACAATGAAGTCTTAAAACAACTAAAAATGGGAAGAGAACTACTAAACACAATTAGAACAAGACAAATGACATTGTTGGGGCATGTTAAAAGACACAACAGCCTACTGAAAGTAATCATGGAGGGGAAAATACAGGGTAAATGAGGCATAGGCAGACCAAGACTAACATGTACGAGTAACATCAAAAGATGGACAAATTACGACAACCTGCACCATCAAAGCAAGTGACAGATCGGAATGCCGCTCCATGGTAGCCAAGCTCCGTTGCAGAGATGACACTTGATGATGATGATGATGATGATTTGTTTTAAAGAATAGAACCAAAAAGTCTACAATTCACTGCACAGATTAAATGTTTGTAAACAGTGACACAAATGTTTGTAAACAGTGACGCAAATGTTTGTAAACAGTGACGCAAATGTTTGTAAACAGTGACGCAAATGTTTGTAAACAGTGACGCAAATGTTTGTAAACAGTGAGGCAAATGCGTCACGTTACCAGACGCAGCAACAAGAAAATATTCGTTCAGATTTGTGGGAGTCGCGATAGCTCAGTGGTTAGTGAACTGGACTACAAAGGACAAGAGGTAGGGTTCGATTCCAACCAACGGCTTCCGGTTCACCCAGCCTTTAATAGGCACCGGATTTTTTTCTGGGAAAGTAAAGCGGCACGGGCGTAATACCGACCACATTACCCCAACAATCATGTGCTGAAGGACTGTAAAATGTATGGTCACTAACAAAATATTCCCTATACGCCACTTGGCGTGACGGGGGTACTTTACTTTGCTACTTTTTTTACTTCAATTTGTACATCTAAACTCCTGTTGTTACTATGTAATCCCATGAACAGTTGAAAGTCGCCTAAAAATCTACCAAACAACTACACTTGAGGCACTGTCTGACCCATTCCCAGCACAAATTGACTTCCTCCAGCCATTTTGTTCCAGGGAAATATTTGGTTCTACAATATTTGCACGCCTCGATACCTTTTTGTCTCAGCGATCCTGTCCGCCATTGATAGATAGAATCGATTCCAGCCCAGGAGAAAGAACCCTGATTTACCATCGGGTGACCTCGTGGTATTCTCCTCTCGTGGAGATGAGAGTGGATACAATATTGGATACAATCCATTGATTATGTGGGACAGGGGGAGAGAGAGAGAGAAGGTGTGATAATATTGAGGTAGTATTGTTATCATTTATTAAAAAGAAGATGTGAATATGTTTTTTTAAATTTACAGATATAAACGGATTGTGTCATTTTGTTTGAGATGTAAATAGGTATGAATGTAATATAGGAATTAGGGGTAAGTATGTATGTATGTAATATAGTAATTAGGGGTAAGTAGTTGGAATCCCCAGGGGAAAATACAAAGAGAAAGACCAAGGAATTTTTGGAGAAGACAGATAGAAACAGAGATGAAGATGACGGAGAAGACATAGAATGATCTTAAAAGAATGGCAAAAAACAGAACGACTTGGAAAGTGTTTGTTGAAGACCTATGCTCCACTGGGAGCTGAAAGTGTTTCTTGAAGACCTATGCACCACTGGGAGCCAAAAAGGTAGAAGAAGAGGCATGAATGTAATATAGGAATTAGGGGTAAGAAGGGATGAATGTAATCTGGCAATTAGGGGTAAGTAAGCATAAATGTAATATAGACATTAGGAATAAGTCGGAATGAATGTTATATAGGAATGAGGTGTGCATAATAGATGAATGTAAATCAGGAATGAGGTGGAAGTAGTAGATGAATGTAAAAGAGGAATGACGAGTAAGTAGAGATTAATGTATTGTAAGAATGAGGTATTAAGTATGTGTAGATGTGAAGGAGTTACTAGTACATGCATCCATTAGTCGAAATATAGTTGTTCTTTTGCTAATAAGTACAAGTAAAGATCAATGATCTATTGGTAAGAAGTAAGATTACGGATCAATGTTCTATTGCTAAGAATTACAGGTAAGGATCAATGTTCTATTGCTAAGAATTACAAGTAAGGATAAATGTTCTATTGCTAAGAATTACAAGTAGGTATAAACGTTCTATTCCTTAGAAGTACAAGTAGTGATCAATGCTCTATTGCTAAGAAGTACAAGTAGGGATCAATGGTCTATTGCTAAGAAGTACTAGTAGGGATCAATGTTCTGTTGCTAAGAAGTACAAGTAAGGATCAATGTTCTATTGCTAAGAAGTACAAGTAGGGATCAATGTTCTATTGCTAGTAGATCAATGTTCTATTGCAAGTACAAAGGATCAATGTTCTATTGCTAAGAAGTACAAGTAAGGATCAATGTTCTATTGCTAAGAAGTACAAGTAGGGATAAATGTTCTATTGCTAAGAAGTACAAGTAGGGATACATTTTCTATTGCTAAGAAGTACAACTATATATCTAATGGTAAGACATACATGTTGAGATCAAAGTACTTGTAAAAAGTGCGAGTCGGGTTCAATGTACTAATCGTATCAAATGGAAGTAGGCGTACTAATAACAATAATGGCCTCAACATTGAAAATCAACACATTTTTCGAAGACATATTTACACCAGTCGACACACTCAACGTTTTAATAATTGAATACAAATTTCAATGAAGATATTGAAACAGCCTGATGATTACACAGTACAAGAAATCCGTCACTGAATTATTCCCATCGTACTATAAATGCTATCAATACTTTGGTGTAATCCCATGATTTTCTTGTACCGAGGTAATTTCTTAAACTCGTAGCTAATCCTGGCCTGTGGAGTGCAGTAGACATAATATTGGTGCTTTCATCCATTAAGAATTGCTATCAAGTGCCCTTCTTGATTAAGAAGTTGAAAAAAACCTCGAAGAGGCTTAGGTCTAATGTCTCGTCAATTCAATTATGGTTTAGCTCATTGAAAAGTCTTAATTTAACATCTTGAGACATAAGTTCCGCAGTTCGGCTCACAAATTATTCGCATTTTATTTTAATCCAGATTTAGATTTTGGCATTTCCGGTTGGAATTCCCCATCAATTTGATGCTATATTTAGAAGAAGTGACTTGATTGTTTCATTGAGCTTGTCTGATCGAGCGGGATTGTTGTCTAAGATGATATTCGTTTGTCTAATTGTGTCAACTCAATCATATCAATTTATGTCTCCGAATACGCGAGTTGATGGCATGGATTTCGTTTATTGTCTGTTTCTTATAGGACAGCATTATTAACACTTGTTCTTTTTTATCATTTTATATTTTCAATATGTTTTGTAAAGTCTTTCATCTTACTGTTTAGTTTGAATTATTGGAAACTGGGTTCTGCAGGAGAAGCGGAACAAAATGCTGATCAAAATTATGAAGATGATGATGATGATGACGATGATAATGATGATGATGAAGAAGAAGGTGATGGTGATTACGATGATGAAGATGATGATGGTGATTATGATATGATGATGATGATGGTGGTGGTTCTGATGATGCAGATGATGAGGATAAACATGGTGATGAGAAAAGGAAAAGATGAAGAAAATGAAGAAGATCGAAAAGAGAAAAGAAAAAGTTGGAGGAATACGGAAGTTAGGATGAGGAAAGAAAAGAACGAAACGGAAAGGAAGAAGCTTTTGAGGAAAAAGTGAACATGAAAAAAGAAGATGATGAAGTAATAGATGAACAAGAAACTGTTATTTCTCTAGAAGTAGACACTTCTTGACTCGTCTTGCTAGTTCTGTCTGTCATGGACAGAACTTTCATTTAATGACTGCTCACTCCCTCTTAAACATGGATATCCCTCTTTCATTTTATTTTTTACAAGCATGGATATCCCTCTTTCATTTTATTTTTTACAAGCATGGATATCCCTCTTTTCATTTCTTTTGTACAATCACGGATATCCCTCTTTCCATTTCTTGTTTTAAGCACGGATATCCCTCTTTCCATTTCTTGTTTTAAGCATGGATATCCCTCTTTCCATTTCTTGTTTTAAGCATGGATATCCCTCTTTCCATTTCTTGTTTTAAGCATGGATATATCCCTCTTTCCATTTACTTTTGTAAGCATGGATACACCTAATATAATTTCTTCATAAAATTGAAACCATATACAGAGCATCAAAAATAAGTTGTTTGGACATCTAACCAGCAGAATGAAACCAAAACAATCTAAAAACAAGAACACAACATGAAAACAGTAGGCTAAAGGATGAAAGGAAAGCCATGGAGAAAAACATAGATAAAGATATGGAATTATATTTTAGTAGCTAATGCTCGGAACAAAAAGATATGAGATTGGCATATCTCAGACATTTTGTGTGTGCTTTACCCTACCACACTGACGTCCTCCTCTTCGTGGTAGCGGTAGTCTAAAGTGGCTTGTTACGCCGCGTGAGTTCCTTAAATACTGGGAATCATAGGAGGAAGAGGTATGTACTACAGCACTCAGAAAAAAATGACAAATAAAAGACAGAAAAAAAAAACAAAGAACAATATATGGTCCGAAGCAGGATCGAACCGTTTAGCTGAGTCGCAGTGTTCCTAAGCGTTCGGCTTCTCGTGGCAAGGCGCAGTGCCATGGAGTACGGGTTCAATTCTGCTTCGGACCATATATATCTTTCTTTGTTTTTTCCTGTTGTTGTTTATTTGTCTTTTTTTTATGAGTGCTGTAGTACATACCTCTTCCTCTTATGATTTCCTGAATTTTCGCCTCGGAAGTTTCCCTCTATGATAATATTCATTTATTATTATTTGTCTCTTCCTTATATACTGCCTAGCCTAATTCTCCCTTGACACTAAACGTCTTATCATGGCGTAACCCTGCACGGTGGGGTGGGTCAGCAAACTGATAGCAGGTTATAATCATGTGTCGAGCTGGAGAAACCTATCTCTATAATCGTCTTGCATGTGTGTGTGTTGACTTGTCATACTGATGAAGGCCTCTGGTAGAAACGTATATAATGTTGAACTATCTGCTAATTTAGTAAAGTTGTTTTATACAATTGTAAGTTTATATAGTTACACTTCTATCAGTTTTGTAGCGGCCGCGCAAGATGTTTTATATTTGTACCCATATCCGTTCAGTCGCTAACAAATTCAAGAGACTAAAATTCCAATTTTACATATCGCAAAGCCCCCCCCCCCCCCCCCCCCCCCCCGCCAAAAAAAAAAAAAAAAAACCTACAATTTCCTATTCTGCGAAACACTTCATGATGCAAGGCAAAAGATGACAAGACAGGAGATTTCAACTGAGACATAGAAAAAATAGAATAACCCTAGCTCTGTGACCTTACCGTTTATTTCAACATAAATCCCCATTCCGGTATCTGCTATATCCATAATGACCCATCATTGACTCTCATTATTATAAAAATAAATGTTATCAAGATGGTATAGTTTCAGTATGTGTCACCTCTATCTGCACCATTCACACATTGCACCATCTCCACAACTCACCACCTGCATCATTTACCATCTGCCCCATTACCATTCACTATCTGCACCATTCAATATCTGCACAATTAACCATCTGCACCATTCACTATAATTCACTATCTGCTCCATTCATTATCTGCTCAATTCACAATCTGCTCCATTCACTATCTGCTCAATTCACTATCTGCACCATTCACTATCTGCACCATTCACTATCTGCTCCATTCACTATCTGCACCATTCACTATCTGCACCATTCACTATCATTCACTATCTGCACCATTCACTATCTGCACCATTCACTATCTGCACCATTCACTATCTGTACCATTTACTATCATCACCAATGATTATCTGTACCATTCTGTATCCGCTACATTCACTATCTGCTCCATTTACTATCTGCCCCATTCATTATCTGCTACATTCACTATCTGCACCATTCACTATCTGCTCCATTCACTATCTGGTCCATTTACTATCTGATCCATTCATTACCTGCCCCATTCACTATCTGCTCCATTCACTATCTGCTCCATTCACTATCTGCACCATTCACTATCTGCACCATTCACTATCTGCTCCATTCACTATCTGCTCCATTCACTATCTGCTTCATTCACTATCTGCTCCATTCACTATCTGCTCCATTCACTATCTGCTCCATTCACTATCTGCACCATTCGCTATCTGCTCCATTCACTATCTGCTCCATTCACTATCTGCTGCATTCACTATCTGCACCATTCACTATGTGCTCCATTCACTATCTGCTCCATTCACTATCTGATCCATTCACTATCTGCTCCATTCATTATCTGCTCCATTCACTATCTGCTCCATTCACTATCTGCTCCATTCATTATCTGCTCCATTCTCTATCTGCTCCATTCACTATCTGCACCATTCACTATGTGCTCCATTCACTATCTGCTCCATTCACTATCTGCTCCATTCACTATCTGCTCCATTCATTATCTGCTCCATTCACTGCTCCATTCACTATCTGCTCCATTCACTATCTGCTCCATTCACCATCCGCTCCATTCACTATCTGCTCCATTCACCATCTGCTCCATTCACTATCTGCTCCATTCACTGCTCCATTCACTATCTGCTCCATTCACTATCTGCTCCATTCACTATCTGCTCCATTCACTATCTGCACCATTCACTATCTGCTCCATTCACTATCTGCTCCATTCACTATCTGCACCATTCACTATCTGCTCCATTCACTATCTGCTCCATTCATTATCTGTTCCATTCACTATCTGCTCCATTCACCATCTGTTCCATTCACTATCTGCTCCATTCATTATCTGCCCAATTCACCGTCTCCAATCAAGCGGCACAATGACTAATTGGACGCCAGCGTGAAGGCTCTGAGAATCACTGAACTGCATCGAAGTGCCACCCGTCACTCATAGAAATTCAACGAGATGGCGCAATCACTCATTGATCTTCATCGAGGTGCCGCAGTGATTCATATGAACTCATCGAGATGCAGCAAACTCATAAAATCCCTCACGTGACGGTACATAAACTCATTTGATGGCCCCTTGAATGTTCCATCATTCACTTCCATTCACATTTAGTTCAATGTAACTATCGATCTATCGGTTTACACTGAAATCATATTTTACTGATGAAAATAGTTGCAAACTTATCAGAGATGGGAAAGTGTTTTTGCTATATATATATATATATGTGTGTGTGTGTATAAAGGGAGAGCGAGAGAGTAAGAGAGAGTAAGAGAGAGAGAGCGACGTCCCAGCCGAACTAGAAACGAGACGTCATTATAATAAACGTTGTAAGGGAGGTGACAGTTTGTCAAAGACAGCTGGACCAGTAACAAACCAACAGAATGAAAGGTTCACAGACGATCCGAGTCATATACGCGTTTGGTGTGTGTAGTTTTCTTCTTTGTTCTACACAATGTTTTGCTGTCTGCACTGTGCTACGCACCTTGAGGTTCAGAAACTATTTTGGTTTAGTTTAAAGTATTTGAGGGACTTTTTCTTTTAATGTTTAAACATGCTATTAAAACAAGCAGCGTGTGCAATATATTGAAGAAAGAAAAGAAAGCGTACTCTATATATTTGTCTTCTAGAATTGAAATATCAGAACTAAATGAGCTGCCACTGACCAGAACACAAGACATCATTCCAGAACAAATGAACTGCTACAGTCCAGCACACAATAAATCATCTCAGAACTAAGTGAGCTGCTACAATCCAGCACACAAGACATCATCTCAGAACTAAAAGAGCTGCTACAATCCAGCGCACAAGACATCATCTCAGAACTAAAAGAGCTGCTACAATCCAGCACACAAGACATCATTTTCAGTCATGCAATAACTAGGCTGAACTTCGACAAGTCTGGCCCAACAACATACACACACAACAAACCATATAACAACATGAACACACAACAACAAAAAAGATACAAAAACAACATAAACATACAACAACATCATAAACATATAACAACATAAACATACAACAACAACATAAACATACATTAAAAGTTGTAGGGACAATACACAACCCTGGAGATGACTGCCAACCTCGTTATGGCGAACGCGAAAAACAACAAAAAACATGACCATAAGCTTGTGAAACTAGCATATGTATATATGGACCGGGGGTGTTTTAATTCTTCAGATATTTGTTACTGATACAGGCACACTAACCTCCACGATACAATGTTGACTATCTACTTTCATAGTTTATAGCCAATTGTGAACTTCAATTTGATCGACTTTGATACCTTCTTCATGGTTCGTGTTCATCTTCCCACAATTCCGTTCAGTAGAGTCACGTGCTGTATTGAGCGGAGTAAATATGTAGCCCATTGTTTACATTCTCTGTCAGCGCTGTCATCTGGTAGTTTTGTTTGATGGTGTCTTTGGATCAAGACATTATCTTGCTAACAATAACTTTGAATCAAGACATTATCTTGTTAACAATATCTTTGAATCAAGACATTATCTTGCTAACAATAACTTTGAATCAAGACATTATCTTGCTAACAATATCTTTGAATCAAGACATTATCTTGTTAACAATATCTTTGAATCAAGACATTATCTTGCTAACAATATATTTGGATCAAGACATTATCTTGCTAACAATATCTTTAGATCAAGACATTATCTTGCTAACAATATCTTTAGATCAAGACATTATCTTGCTAACAATATATTTGGATCAAGACATTATCTTGCTAACAATATCTTTAGATCAAGACATTATCTTGTTAACAATATCTTTAGATCAAGACATTATCTTGCTAACAATATCTTTAGATCAAGACATTATCTTGCTAACAATATCTTTGAATCAAAACATTATCTTGCGCGATTGTGTCATTCATTTATTCAAAATGTTATCTTTGATGGTGTCATTCATTCAAGACGTTATCTACCTTTAGAGTATCATTCATTCAATACGTTTTCTATCTTTAGAGTGTCATTCATTCAAGACGTTATCTATCTTTAGAGTGTCATTCATTCAAGACGTTATCTACCTTTAGAGTGTCATTCATTCAAGACGTTATCTATCTTTAGAGTGTCATTCATTCAAGACGTTATCTATCTTTAGAGTGTCATTCATTCTAGACGTTATCTATCTTTAGAGTGTCATTCATTCAAGACGTTATCTACCTTTAGAGTGTCATTCATTCAAGACGTTATCTACCTTTAGTGTGTCATTCATTCAAGACGTTATCTACCTTTAGTGTGTCATTCATTCAAGACGTTATCTACCTTTAGAGTGTCATTCATTCAAGACGTTATCTACCTTTAGAGTGTTATTCATTCAAGACGTTATCTACCTTTAGTGTGTCATTCATTCATGACGTTATCTACCTTTAGAGTGTCATTCATTCAAGACGTTATCTACCTTTAGTGTGTCATTCATTCAAGACATTATCTACCTTTAGAGTGTCATTCATTCAAGACGTTATCTACCTTTAGAGTGTCATTAATTCAAGACGTTATCTACCTTTAGAGTGTCATTCATTCAAGACGTTATCTACCTTTAGTGTGTCATTCATTCATGACGTTATCTACCTTTAGAGTGTCATTCATTCAAGACGTTATCTACCTTTAGAGTGTCATTCATTCAAGACGTTATCTATCTTTAGAGTGTCATTCATTCAAGACGTTATCTATCTTTAGAGTGTCATTCATTCAAGACGTTAACTACCTTTAGAGTGTCATTCATTCTAGACGTTATCTATCTTTATAGTGTCATTCATTCAAGACGTTAACTTCCTTTAGAGTATCATTCATTCTCGACGTTATCTACCTTTAGAGTGTAATTCATTCAAGACGTTAACTTCCTTTAGAGTGTCATTCATTCTAGACGTTATCTTCCTTGATGGTGTCATTCATTCAAGACGTTATCTACATTTACAGTGTCATTCATTCAAGACGTTAACTTCCTTTAGAGTGTCATTCATTCTAGACGTTATCTACCTTTAGAGTGTCATTCATTCAAGACGTTATCTACCTTTAGAGTGTCATTCATTCTAGACGTTATCTACCTTAGAGTGTCATTCATTCTAGACGTTATCTACCTTTAGAGTGTCATTCATTCTAGACGTTATCTACCTTTAGAGTGTCATTCATTCTAGACGTTATCTACCTTTAGAGTGTCATTCATTCAAGACGTTATCTACCTTAGAGTGTCATTCATTCAAGACGTTATCTACCTTTAGAGTGTCATTCATTCTAGACGTTATCTACCTTTAGAGTGTCATTCATTCTAGACGTTATCTACCTTTAGAGTGTCATTCATTCTCGACGTTATCTACCTTTAGAGTGTCATTCATTCAAGACGTTAACTTCCTTTAGAGTGTCATTCATTCTAGACGTTATCTTCCTTGATGGTGTCATTCATTCAAGACGTTATCTACATTTACAGTGTCATTCATTCAAGACGTTAACTTCCTTTAGAGTGTCATTCATTCTAGACGTTATCTACCTTTAGAGTGTCATTCATTCAAGACGTTATCTACCTTTAGAGTGTCATTCATTCTAGACGTTATCTACCTTTAGAGTGTCATTCATTCTAGACGTTATCTACCTTTAGAGTGTCATTCATTCTAGACGTTATCTACCTTTAGAGTGTCATTCATTCAAGACGTTATCTACCTTAGAGTGTCATTCATTCTAGACGTTATCTACCTTAGAGTGTCATTCATTCAAGACGTTATCTACCTTAGAGTGTCATTCATTTAAGACGTTATCTACCTTAGAGTGTCATTCATTCAAGACGTTATCTACCTTAGAGTGTGATTCATTCAAGACGTTATCTATCTTTAGAGTGTCATTCATTCAAGACGTTATCTACCTTTAGAGTGTCATTCATCCAAGACGTTATCTTCCTTTGATGGTGTCATTCATCGAGAACGTTAAATTGTATTAGTTGCAGTGACTTGTAAGTCCCATAACTGTGCCTTTGACCCAGCAAATCAGACTTTAATGGTTGTGTATCCAGTTCCGGTCTGCCTTACTTCCTGCTCCAGGTTAGTTCCCTTGTTCCCAGCCCGTTATCAGAGAAAATGTGTCCTAGGATTTGGGAACTTCTGCGGTTCATCGATTCACCACAACCAGTCAGCTATGAGTCGCTGACTACCTTCTTGGGTGGACGAGATGTAATCGCCGATCTTCTTTGCTCGGCTCTGTGAGAATATATCACTGGTCGTTACCGCTTTGTACTGGACATTTTAACCTTATCCATGAGACATTCATGCTCGGACATTCTTCATTTATATTTAAAAAACACAAAATTCTGTAATGCAGCTAAACTAACACAGAGACAGGAAAGACTACGCCGTTTCGGCAAACACTTTCATCATGTAAAATAACACGATAATCTTCTTCTGTACCTGATAAAGGTTTTTGCAGAAACGTCGTTGTGTGTCTCGTCTACTTACTAATTTAGCTACTATATACATTTTCATGTTTATTTTACTTATTCTCTGCAGCTCTACTCTCGGCCCCGCATAGTCTTGAATATCGTACATATTTTATATTTGTGGTTATCTCAATTATTTAACAAATAATCTCCTACTTTTCATCTTATTTTCTCTTCAACTGCTGCTTCTCCATTCGTGAATGCCAGACGCCGATGCTGACCACATTGATATACTTTACTGATTCCCATCTCTCCTGATGCTCTCCCTCTGAGCTCTTTTTTTGCCAGACTTGATCAACTTGTTGCATATTCCGTCTCATTAATTGTTATCCCGTCCATAATTCACACACAGAAACCATTATTTAAACTTCGTGTTAGCTTTCTCACATTATTTTCCCCACAGCTTCTTCACATTTTCTTTTGCATTTTCTATTTGTATTTTTTTGTTGCCCTCATGAGTTCCTTTCCGTCGATCTTATAATAACGTCTCATTATGATTCCTGTAGCTCTGTATTCATCGTCGACGTCCCCAGTCGGGTTTGTCTTTTGTCAGGAACATCCCATAGGAACTTGTTATGAAACGCCTCATTTCTCGAGTCGTGTATGTTGTACTTCTCGCCGCGTGCATGTCCCTCGTCTTCCATGATTTACCCGTGCATACAAATTCGTGGATAGACGGTTTCAACAATTAGCTTTTCATCAGGTGACATCAAGATCTTATCTGCGGGGACCATTCTTCATTGGGTTAAGGGTGATTGCCTTTCATATCAATGCGCTGATTTTCTTATATAAAAATATTTGTTCTGTTCGAAGAGATTCGCAATCTGGACCAAAAAGTGTGTTTATGAACAAAGATTTGTGTGTTTCAGTTTCATTAAGTGTTTTCTGGATTTTTTTTGTGTTCTTGACTTGTACTTATTGTGTTTTTGTTGTTCGGATCACCATGACTGCACACCTCATGAATCATTAGCTGCTGCGATACCCCCCCCCCTCCCCAAGAGATTCTCGAGAAAATTCGATGACAATTCTGGCACATGTGCATGAACTCCGTGACACATACTGGGATTCACGTATTTTGATTTCACTTAACATTTTATAAGAAAGGACATTTTGGTCTTAATATTTTTGTTTATATTTTATTTCATTTCAATATATTTTTATTTTCTCTCATATTTGTCTACATATCCCACATATACTATACCTCATACCCTTCTAGATATCCCACATATATTTCTACTTTGCCCCATACCATTCTACATATCCCACATATATTTCTACTTTACCCCATACATTTCTACATATCCCAGTGATATTTCCACATTTCCCACATGTTTGTGTACATGGCTCGATAATTTCAACATAAATTTCACCAGATGCTTGACTCACAAAACTTTCAATAAAGAAAAACGTAACATTCAAGCTAGTTTTGTAACAGACAAGCACACATGGTACTTCTATTACACACATATAACTGTTTTTAACCCTTCGTGACTCGAGCCATATTCACTTTCTGGTACATGATGATGATGATTAAGTCTATGTCCGTCCATTAACTTATGTTTTCTTCACGAACCAATTTATTGGTCTCCTTTGGTTTGACCAAAAAGAACAGAAAATCAACTCAGGAAAAGAAGGTGCAACTAGTGACCAGCGGCAGATATTCAAAGGAGACAACGTAGGCCACTGCTCCGTTAATATATTATCAGAATACATACATGTAACATAATACATACTATAATCATCATCATCATCATGTGCCATACCGGTTGGCGTAGTCGATCATGTACCTCCACAATCTTCTATCTACAGTGCATCGAATCAGTTCTATTGTTGACTGTTTTCCATGCCATGACACCAAGCTATCAAGTATTTTCTCTCTTTATCGTCCACGATCTCTCTTTCCTTGTATTTTGCCTGTTGTAACCAAGTATTCCAACTTTCTTCTTCTCATGAAGTTCCCGAAAAATATTGATTATTTTTTTATGTTTTTAGGAGCTGCCTGTTTTGTGTTGGCATCTTTGAGAATTTCCTTATTGGTCTTTTTAACTGTCCAGGAAACTTTCAACATTCTTCTGAGAAATCCCATCTCGGTGGCCTCTGATCGTCTTTTCATTACGTAATATAATACATAACACAATACATAACACGGAGCCGCGATAGCTCAATGGTTAGTGAACTGGACTACAAAGGACAAGAGTTAGGGTTAGATCCCAACCAACAGCTTCCATTTCACTCAGCCTTTAATGGGTACCGGATTTTTTCTGGGAAAGTAAAGCGGCACGGGTGTAATACCGACCACATTACCCCAAAAATCATGTGTCGAAGGTTTGTAAATTTTATGGTTACTAACACCATATTCCCTATACACTACTTGGTGTGACGGGGGTACTTTACTACTTTTAACAATACATAACACAGTACATAACAAAATACATAACAAAATACATAATATAATACATAACACTATTCATAACCATAACACAATACATATGCAGGTTTTTGTGCAACCGTCGACCCGCTCTTCTTTAAGTATAACTGAACTTAAAAATAACTTACTAACCACTAGACAACAATTTATGAACTTCAAGGGGATCACGAGCCACAAGTTGAGAACCATCCATCTAATTATCTATGTTCTAAGTAACGATAGTCAGGAACCATTGCTCTTCCGACACTTTCTTGCAGTGAAGACAAAATGGGATGTTCATGAAAGAGCTCTGAAACATCTTCAAATATAATCTTGTATACTGCTTTCAATATTGATCTTTTTTTTTTTTGTATCGCGTCTTCTAAGGGGTCTTTATTTCATGTTTTTAGTTCTTGTATATCACTTTCATGTGTGCAGCAGGATTTCGTTTCCGGTAACAGTTGCGTATTCAAATGTGTATCCAATTATCTCTCGGTTTCTAAATGTAATTCTCAGCTCTTGTGAATTTATTCAAATATTTTTCATTCATCATGCTATAATTTTTTACTTCATTCATTATCTTTTTTCTACATTCATTCATTCATTCAAACATCACATTACAATTATGAGAATGTGTCTGAGTGTAATTTTACTGTGAACAAAATGTCTCGTCCAACCAATCGATGCACAGGCTGGTAGGTGCACACAGATTTAAGTATGTAATGCAGATTTGTATTTGAGTAAGAACACAGCTGGATGTAATGCTGGCACAATAACATCATCATCATCATGTGCCATACCGGTTGGCGTAGTCGATCATGTCCTTCCACAATCTTCTATCTACAGTGCATGGTATCAGTTCTGTTGTTGACTGTTTTCCATGCCATGACACCAAGCTATCCAGTATTTTCACTCTTTGTCATCCGCGATCTCTCTTTCATTTTATTTCGCCAGTTGTAACCAAGTATTCCAACGTTCCTTCTCTTATGATGCCCGAAAAATTTTGATTGCTTTTTTCTGATGTTTTTTAGGAGCTGCCTTTTTGTGTTAGCCTCTTTGAGAACTTCCTCATTGGTCCTTTTATCTGTCCAGGGAACTTTCAATATTCTTCAGAGAAATCCCATCTCTGTGGCCTCTAATCGTCTTTTAATTTGATTGTCTACTGTCCATGATTCGCTTCCATAGGGCAGAATTGGTTCTATGTAGCACCGATGAACTCTCTTTCTCATTTCTATTGACATAGATTTTGTTGCATAAGATATTTTTCATTTTCTGAAATGCTATTTTGGACTGAGCTTTTCTGCTTTTTATTTCTGTGGTGCATCTTTCATCTGATGTTATTATTGTGCCCAAGTATATGACGCGTTGCACTTGTTTCAGATTTGTCCTGTTTATTTTGATGCCGCATGATGGTGATGATTGTTTCTTTGATATGAGACAATAACACAGTGGAACAAAATGTGAACAATGACGTCATATCTGTAAACGTCATGCTCAAAACATGATGTCGTTGTCATCTTCCTGTCTTCTTGCTTGTAATTATGTCCTACACCGAGATTAACGTTCATTATAACGACATTAACATGCTTTATGCGAATTGTTTTTGAAGATATTAACTCTTCTAAGGCATCTAATTATGGTCGTCATTTATTCTATTGCTGCCAATGTTCGTATTTCCTTTCTTTGTTAACTGTTGATGATTATTGTAATTTTTTTTCGTTCGCCAGCTTTTACCTCTGATGAAGTCCCCAGAGGACTAGAAACTGAATTTTGCGTGTTAATCCACTTTTCCCTGGCAGCCGTGTGCACAGGGGTCCCTCGCCGCACAGGCAGAAAACTCCGGAGGTACTCATATTTTTCCCGTCGACGAGTAATTGACGTTTCAAGCCGGATATTCAAGACGTTTTATTTGCTGAGAGCAGGGCTGGTTGCCGCAGAGAGAAATCATCTATAAAAATCAAAATTTGTTTAATTATTGCTACCACCAAGTACTCTGTCCCACTCGAGACATTGATCGCCTCACTGGAAGTATGAGTGTTTCAGGATTATTACAACGCGACAACAGAAATGTAATTTACTCTGGGGGAACCACACACGAAAGAGGTGTAGGCATCATGTTAGATAAAGAAAGAAGCAAAACAGTGAAACGATTTTGGCCAGTATCAGATAGAATTCTGCTAGTAAAATTGTGAGGTAGACCAATGGATGTCAACATAATTCAAGCTAATGTACCAACAAGTAATAGCGAAGAAGAAGACATTGACACTTTTTACAACGAGCTAGAGATGACCATGGAACAGTGTAAATCCCAAGAAATAATTATTATATTAGGGGATTTCAATGCAAAGGTAGGAACAGCTAAAGTGTAAAATGTGATTGAGGGACATGGCCTTGGAGAGATGAATGACAGAGGGGATAGATTGATAGGTTGGGCAAAGACACATGAAATGATGATAGGTAACACCTAGTTCAAACAACACCCTAGGAGACTATGGACATGGCAAAGCCCAGACAAAAAAGTACACAATCAAATTGATTTTTTACTGGTAAAGAGAAGATTGAGGAATGGGCTAACATCTGTTAAAACAAGACCAGGAACAGATTGCAATAGTGACCATGTACCAGTAGTTGGAACGATAAAAATAATACTGCGGAAGACACAGAAATCCACAAGGATAATGAAATTAGAACTAGATATGCTTAAAGTAGATAACCTGATGAGAGATAAGTACAGCACGATAGTACAAAATAGATATAATGCTATTGAGAAAATACATGACATCGAGGAGCAGTGGGAAATGCTCAAACAATCGATTCAACAAACATCAAAAGAAGTTATACCAGTAACAGTGACCAAAAGAATAAAAAAAAATAAATGGATGAGAGAAGAAATATTACAACTAATGGACGAAAGAAGAAAACACAAGAAATAAGAACGGACATACAAAATATTACACAAAGAGATCTAAAACGAATGCAGAGAAGCTAAGGAAGGATGGCTACAGCATAAATATGAACAAGTGGAAAAACAACAAAATGAGGACTCAAAATGTATGCACAATCAGTTAAATGAATTAACAGGAAGAAAAGAAGTCAAAGTTTCAGGATGTGTGAAATCAAAGGAAGGAAATATAATAATGGGACAGGAGAAGATGATGGAAAGATGGACAGAATATATCAGTCAACTCTACGATGATGAAAGACTAGAGCTAAACAATCAAACAAAAACAAAGACACAGGCCCATCAATACTGCAGAGTGAAGTGGAGGACGCAATTCAACACATGGAAAGAGGCAAAGCTCCAGGTCCCGACAATATAACAATCGAAGAGATAAATGCATTAGGAGAGCTGGGAGTACAAGTCATAACAAAACTACTCAATGACATATATAACACTGGACACATACCCGAAGATCTACTAAAATCTATCTTTGTAGCCATACCGAAGAAGTCAGGCGCCACTGATTGTGAAGACCATCACACTATTAGTCTCGTGAGCCATATGACTAAAATATTACTAAGAATCATCATGAGACGTGTAAGGAACAACATAAATCAAGAAATAAGTGAAGAACAATGTGGATTTGTGGAAGGAAAGGGCACCAATAATGCAATATACATCTTAAGAACATTGATAGAAAGATCTA
The DNA here is from genome assembly GCA_032433765.1 of Megaustenia siamemsis. Taxonomy (NCBI): domain Eukaryota; kingdom Metazoa; phylum Mollusca; class Gastropoda; order Stylommatophora; family Ariophantidae; genus Megaustenia; species Megaustenia siamemsis. Next base: position 73,800,456 of record JAVIAB010000108.1, read on the forward strand.
TAGAGGTAAAGAAAGATCTATATATGTGCTTTATAGACTACACGAAATCATTTGACAAAGTAAATCATGTGGAAATAATCAATATGCTGGAGAAATTAAACATTGATGGCAAGGATCTGCGAATCATAAAAAACATGTACTGGCAACAAATAGCAGCTATACGAATTAACAACCAAACAGGACAATTTCAATTCATAAAACAAGGAGTCAGACAAGGCTGTGTTCTGTCACCGGATTTGTTTTCACTTTACAGTAAACATATGAGATGAATAGTAGACAAAAAAGGAATTGAAGTCAACGGTCACAACATAAATAATTTGCGATATGCGGATGACACAGTCTTAATAGCAGAGACAGAGAATGAACTACAAGAAATGATAGACATAATAGTAAAAGCAAGCAACAAGAAGGGTCTCAGTCTGAATAGTAAGAAAACAGAAGTAATGGTCGCATCAATGAAACAATCATCACCATCATGCAGTATAAAAATAAACAGGACAAATCTGAAACAAGTGCAACGCGTTAAATACTTGGGTACAATAATAAAATCAGATGGAAGATGCACCACAAAAATAAACAGTAGAATAGCTCAGGCCAAAATAGCATTTCAGAAAATGAAAAATATCTTATGCAACAAATCTATGTCAATAGAAATGAGAAAGAGAGTTCATCGGTGCTATATAGAACCCATTCTGACCTATGGAAGCGAATCATGGACAGTAGACAAACAAATGAAAAGACGATTAGAGGCCACAGAGATGGGATTTCTCAGAAGAATGTTGAAAGTTCCCTGGACAGATAAAAAGACCAATGAGGAAATTCTAAAAGAGGCTAGCACAAAAAGGGAGCTACTAAAAACATCAGAAAGAAACAATCAACATTTTTTCGGACACATCATGAGAAGAGGAAAGTTGGAATACTTGGTTACAAAAAGCAAAATAAAATGAAAGAGAGATCGCGGACGACAAAGAGAGGAAATATTGGATAGCTTGGTGTCATGGCATGGAAAACAGTCAACAACAGAACTGATACAATGTACTGTGGATAGAAGATTGTGGAGGGACATGATCGCCTACGCCAAACGGTATGGCACATGATGATGATATTTAAATATACACATGCAGACCCTTAGTAGCAAGGACGTTGTCAGTTCTTGGTATTTTATCATGGATTTCTTTCCCTGTTGTTAGTCTCTTCTGTTGTAATAGCTCATCTCTTCTGGCTCTCTTTTTGTTAATATCGGCTGTTATAGGTGACTCGTTAATGAGACAAAAACACGCATCATGTTGTCATTTCTTAAATGACGATTTTTGCTAATTATAATTGTCGACTGGACTACAAGACATCACCATTAGCACAGACACCACAATGATAAAAATAGAATTATTATTGACTAGTCAAAATAAAAAATATGCGGTGGGAGTTAAAATGAATTCCCAAGGGTTAGTCCCAATTATCCAATGACGAGTCGAGAGAGATCAGATCATTAACTGGTGAAAAGACGAGGGTTCCTGACGTCTTTGAGAAGACCGGGGTTATAATGGCGATAGAAATGGATGCGTCCACATGAGGATATTTTCTGTGTGGGCTTTTGTTAATTATCCTTATTCATGTTGAGTGGGCGTCCTTCTGTTAGATTTGTCTTTCGTGAGCTTGGGATGAGTATCAGACCGGTGAGACAAGAGTTAACATTGAGGGCAAGAGAAAGTCATTCAATGTGAAAGGAATACTTTATCGGATAAGATAGTTGAAGAAAGAAAAGTCACTTTATGGGAATTTAACTTTACAACTGATTACAACTGAAGCCACTTCAGCGTTAAAAAAATACAACGCTTCACTTCATAACCCTTGACCTCTCCTCGCTAGGTCATCGTTAATGTTTGTTGCAAGTTTCGTTCTACATTTCAAATGTTTCTCCAGCCCAGTGTCTTTAGAGGGTGCTGTAATATTTTAATTGCGTTTGCAAATGTTGTTAATTAACCAATTATGTTAAATGTGCGCAAGTCTCTTAATGTTTGCCTTTCTGTTTTTTTTTATGATCCACGGTATCATATGGATTTTTTTCTTCTGCATTTTGTTTGGAGTGAATCATCGCTTTCATTGCATTGTTATCGACTTCATTCTCTTGGCTGGTGACTCAAAGTTCGTGCGCCTGTGATAAGATCGTGCTGTCCTTGTAGCCAGGAAAGAGATGGAAACGGCAACATCCAAACAGGCATTAACCACACATACGATTATTGTCTTCAGATGTAGATAAAGATAAAACACGTCATTTTGTTGCAAAGGAGCCGCGATAGCTCAGTGGTTAGTGAACTGGACTACAAAGGGCAAGAGGTAGTGTTCGATCCCAACCGACGGCTTCCGGGTTCACCCAGCCTTAAATGGGTACCGGATTTTTTTCTGGGAAAGTAAAGCAGCACGGGCGTAATACCGACCACATTACCCCAAAAATCATCTGCTGAAGGTCTGTAAAATATAGGGTCAATAACACCATATTCCATATACGCCATTTGGCGTGACGGGGGTACTTTACTTTTTTAAAATTATGTTGCAATATTGGACAGACGTATTGTCTATCTACTCTATCACAGTCTTCGTCTAGATTTACGAACGCTGGATGGACTTCTTCATTATATTTGATTTTCTCAATTAACTATCTCAACGCTAAGATGACACATACTTATATCTTCTGAGACCCCTTATGGGTTTATTTAGCTCTGGTTCAATTATCGGTCACAATTTTTGTGCAATTGATAAATCAATATACATGGAACAGGTCTCTCCGATGATGCAATATGAAATTAAAGCAAAATACCCTCTTAACGTATCCAGCTCATACTTATCTATGTCTTGCGTGCTAGTATTCATTGGCATGAAGTCTTTCAGCCGGAAATTGTTTCCATTTTTGCTGCCATTTTATTGCTGAGGAAATAACTCACATCCGGTTCCGCTGATCGAATGTGGAGTGCGTTACTTCCCTTCTATATTGGAATTATTTCTGTCGAATGGTGTTATCTCTGAGTGTGTGCCGGTGTGTCTGCTATCGTGTCAATGTGTGTGCTTGTTTATTAAATATGGATATTTGTTCTGTGTCACCGCATTGACATTTATCAATGCTCGTCGTTTCTTTTGAGTTATTGAGTTATTAGCGGGTCATCATCATTGCACTCCGAACATGTTCATAGGTGCTCAGGTCCCCGCCTCAGCAAGTCTCACAGTGTCCAGCGACTGACGACTCCAGTTCTGTGTTGGTTGATAAGTCTTCTTACACACCCACTAAGTTTCTTGTTTCTGGCTGTGCCCATCTTAACTCCTTTCTCTTTCATCCGAAGGATTGATGTGGACTCATTGAAGCTTACATTCAAACCTACAGTGAAACCTACTTTGAAAGTCGCAGCTGAAAGCATTGACTTCTTACTACATTTTATATCTCAATTTGTCATCGTTTGGTAGAATAGTGTTCTGTAACTAGCCTTGACATTAGAGTGACTAAGTGTTCTGTAACTAGCCTTGAAGTTAGAGTGACTAAATGTTATGTAACTAGCCTTGAAATTAGAGTGACTAAGTGTTCTGTAACTAGCCTTGAAATTAGAGTGACTAAGTGTTTTGTAACTAGCCTTGAAGTTAGAGTGACTAAGTGTTCTGTAACTAGCCTTGAAATTAGAGTGACTAAGTGTTCTGTAACTAGCCTTGAAATTATAGTGACTAAGTGTTCTGTAACTAGCCTTGAAGTTAGAGTGACTAAATATTCTGTAACTAGCCTTGAAGTTAGAGTGACTAAGTGTTCTGTAACTAGCCTTGAAGTTAGAGTGACTAAGTGTTCTGTAAATAGCCTTGAAATTAGAGTGACTAAGTGTTCTGTAACTAGCCTTGAAATTAGAGTGACTAAGTGTTCTGTAACTAGCCTTGAAGTTAGAGTGACTAAATGTTCTGTAACTAGGCTTGAAATTAGAGTGACTAAGTGATCTGTAACTAGCCTTGAAATTAGAGTGACTAAGTGTTCTGTAACTAGCCTTGAAGTTAGAGTGACTAAATGTTCTGTAACTAGGCTTGAAGTTAGAGTGACTAAATGTTCTGTAAATAGCCTTGAAATTAGAGTGACTAAGTGTTCTGTAACTAGCCTTGAAATTAGAGTGACTAAGTGTTCTGTAACTAGCCTTGAAGTTAGAGTGACTAAATGTTCTGTAACTAGGCTTGAAATTAGAGTGACTAAGTGATCTGTAACTAGCCTTGAAATTAGAGTGACTAAGTGTTCTGTAACTAGCCTTGAAGTTAGAGTGACTAAATGTTCTGTAACTAGGCTTGAAATTAGAGTGACTAAGTGATCTGTAACTAGCCTTGAAATTAGAGTGACTAAGTGTTCTGTAACTAGCCTTGAAGTTAGAGTGACTAAATGTTCTGTAACTAGCCTTGAAATTAGAGTGACTAAGTGTTCTGTAACTAGCCTTGAAGTTAGAGTGACTATGTGTTCTGTAACTAGCCTTGAAGTTAGAGTGACTAAGTATTCTGTAACTAGCCTTGAAGTTAGAGTGACTAAATATTCTGTAACTAGCCTTGAAGTTAGAGTGACTAAGTGTTCTGTAACTAGACTTGAAGTTAGTTAGAAGGACTATGTTTTCTTTAACAAGTCTAGTCAGCTAGTTATAGAGACTATGTTTTCTTTAACAAGTCCTGTCAGTTTAGTGAAAGGAACTGTGAACATTCCCAAGTGCAGTGATGTCAAATGTTTTAAAAAGATAACAAGACACTGAACGCACGCGACAGGAAGCCATGCAAATAGAGCCTGAAGGTAAATGAAAACAAGAAAAGAGAAACATAGACTAGCAAGGCTGCAAAAAATACACATAAATATAAAAAAGGCACGTCTGTCTGCAAACGATAACAATAAAGTAACATGAAGTTAAAAATAACTAACAATTAAAAAATAGACCCAAAAAAAGACGTTCGTAAAGTGTGGTAAAGAGAAGAATGTTTCCTGTTTGTTTTCTTTTATTTCGTTTTGAATGTGAAGATAAATGGAAAAAAGTTGCCATTAGTTCACAGTCTAGTTTTTTCTGCATTTTTTTTTTGTATACCAGTTATTTTGGATAATAATATATGGGTTTTTGTATGTTAAGTGATAAACCAAACGAGATAGAGAGAGAGAGAGAGAGAGAGAGAGAGGGAGGTGGGGGTGGGGGGAGGGGGTTTCCAGACATGGAGACTGTACATCTGGTTGGAGATAGCTGTGTCTGTGCTCTCGTTTCACATCTATGTTTTGACATGTTTTTTGTCTTTCTTCTTCATCGTATTATTGTGGCGATTAAAGATTGTACAATGAAATTACAGCGGTGGTTTTCTGTTGCCTTCCGTTGGTTTGTTTACGGTTGGCTCCGTTAGGCTTTGACTAAAAAGTCTCACCCACAAGGCTGTGGGGTTGTTTTACTTCAGGCTACCCTCCCTTAGCCTTTTACTCTCCCGAGCTTACCTGCAAGGCAGCAAGGCAGCCACATGTTGTACTGTTTACTGCACACAGTAGCAGGTAAAATTACTTGACCAGACACATATAAAAAAGTAAAGTAAAGTACCCCCGTCACGCCAAGTGGCGTATAGGGAAATATGGTGTCAGTGACCCTATATTTTACAGACTTTCAGCACATGATTTTTGGGGTAATGTGGTCGGTATTACGCCCGTGCAGCTTTACTTTCCCAGAAAAAAATCCGGTACCCATTTAAGGCTGGGTGAACCCGGAAGCCGTCGGTTGTGATCGAACCCTACCCCTTGTCCTTTGTAGTCCAGTTCACTAACCACTGAGCTATCGCGGCTCCCCAGACACATATACTTCTCATCATATACTTTATAGATCAAACTTATCGTGCACTATCTTAAGTTATATATTAATCGTGTACTATCTAGTACTTTCTTAATTGATATATTAATCTTGTACTATCTAGTACTTTCTTAATTGATATATTAATCTTGTACTATCTAGTACTTTCTTAATTGATATATTAATCTTGTACTATCTAGTACTTTCTTAATTGATATATTAATCTTGTACTATCTAGTACTTTCTTAATTGATATATTAATCTTGTACTATCTAGTACTTTCTTAACTTATATATTAATCTTGTACTATCTTAAGTTATCCTCAGACGAAAGATGTACAACAGAGGTGAGATGCAGAATGGCTCAGGCAAAAGCAGCTTTCCAAAAAAATGAGGAAACTACTATGTAATGCATTTTTGACAATATAAACAAAAAAAATAGTTCTTGAATGTTATATAGAGCCAGTTTTAACATATGGGTGTGAATCATGGACAATAGGAAAACAGACAAAAAAAAGCACTGGAGTATGTAGAAATGTGAATATTCAGAAGAAGGATGAGAATACCATGGACAGCTAAGAAGAGTAATAAAAACGTTCTGAAGGAGGTCAAAGCAAATAGAGAGCTAATTTCCAATATTAGGAAGAAACAATCATCATTTTTTGGCCATGTAATGAGAAGAGAACAACTGGAATATATTGTAACAACTGGAAAAATAGAGGGACGAAGAGATAGAAGGAAGCAAAGAGAAAATATACCAGACAGCTTAAGAGAATGGCTTGGCAGAAGGTCAACAACAGAAATGATAAATAACTGGCGTATCGAAAGTTGCGGAGAGACATGATCACCTACGCCAGCAGGCATGGTACATGATGATGATGATCTTAAGTCATATATTAATTTGTACTATCCGAAAAAAAACACTCTATTTATCTTGTACGTTCTCCCATACACACCCTTTATCTTGTACGTCCTCCCATACACACCCTTTATCTTGTATGTCCTCCCATATAAACTCTTTATCTTGTACGTTCTCCCATGCACTCTCTTTATCTTGTATGTCCTCCCATATAAACTCTTTATCTTGTACGTCCTCCCATACACACCCTTTATCTTGTATGTCCTCCCATATAAACTCTTTATCTTGTACGTTTCCTGAACCGTCCCCTTTAACCTATGCTCTAAATAACCTTCTATTTATGTACTTTTACGCTAACATAACCTTCTATTATTGATATACTTTGAGCTAAGATCTTATAATGAATTTTTTTCCAGGTAAATTTTACTTGTTATTTCTCGCTCATTCAATTGCACTCTTTATCACTTTTTGTTCACGAAGTTAAACTTTTTCAGTTTAGTTTAGCTAAACATTTCTTGGTGCTAATCTGTGACCAACTACATCTGTTCCTTTACTCACATGTAAACAATTTATAACTTTGTGTTGTCAGGTATTCATAACTGTGTATTGTCAGGTATTCATAACTGTGTATTGTCAGGTATTCATAACTTTGTATTGTCAGGTATTCATAACTTTGTGTTGTCAGGTATTCATAGCTTTGTATTTTCATGTATTCATAGCTTTGTGTTGTGAGGTATTCATAACTTTGTGTTGTCAGGTATTCATAACTTTGTGTTGTGAGGTATTCATAACTTTGTGTTGTCAGGTATTCATAACTTTGTATTGTCAGGTATTCATAACATTGTATTGTCAGGTATTCATAACTTTATATTGTCAGGTATCCATAACACTGTGTTGTCAGGTATTCATAACTTTGTATTGTCAGGTATTCATAACTTTGTGTTGTCAGGTATTCATAGCTTTGTATTTTCATGTATTCATAGCTTTGTGTTGTGAGGTATTCATAACTTTGTGTTGTCAGGTATTCATAACCTTGTGTTGTGAGGTATTCATAACTTTGTGTTGTCAGGTATTCATAACTTCGTGTTGTCAGGTATTCATAACTTTATATTGTCAGGTATTCATAACTTTGTGTTGTCAGGTATTCATAACTTTATATTGTCAGGTATCCATAACTTTATATTGTCAGGTATTCATAACTTTGTATTGTCAGGTATTCATAACTTTATATTGTCAGGTATCCATAACACTGTGTTGTCAGGTATTCATAACTTTGTATTGTCAGGTATTCATAACTTTGTATTGTCAGGTATTCATAACATTGTATTGTCAGGTATTCATAACTTTGTGTTGTCAGGTATTCATAACTTTGTATTGTCAGGTATTCATAACATTGTATTGTCAGGTATTCATAACTTTATATTGTCAGGTATTCATAACTTTATATTGTCAGGTATTCATAACATTGTATTGTCAGGTATTCATAACATTGTATTGTCAGGTATTCATAACTTTGTATCGTGTCTTAGTGTCTGTCCTTTATGTGAGGAAAAATCCGGAAAATGCCTACAATGTAAACGTCCTGGCTATATCTGTAGTGACACTTGTCCCGATGGTAATTTTGGGCTACAGTGCAAACAGACGTGTTCTGATGGCTGTGACATCATTTGTGACCTTGAAAGTACAGACTGTACGTGCAAGGAAACGTAATACGGGTCAGACTGCACTCTCAAATGTCGGGACAACTGTTTCAACGACACCTGTGAACAGTCAACCGGGAATTGAACATGCAAGGGAACGTTCTACGGGTCAGACTGCACTCTCAAATCTCCGGACAACTGTTTGAACGAAACCTGTGAACAGTTAATCGGGGCCTGCGTCTCGTATGTCGATGATTCCCACGTTAAGAAGAGTACTACAACAAACCCAAGCATATGAATATCTTAATGTGTTTCTGTGCTGGACATGGTTCATTTCTTGGTGTTTTTCCGTGAAGCCATGGCTCATATCTTGATGTGTTTCTGTGCTAGCCATGGCTCATATATTTATGTGTTTCTGTGCTAGCCATGGCTCATATCTTAGCTTGTGTGTGTGTGTGTGTGCTGGCCATGGCTCATATCTTGGTGTGTGTCATGTTAGTCATATCTCATATCTTGGTGTCGCCTTGTTAATCATGTCTCATATCTTTATGTGTGTATGTGTTTAGTCATATCTCATATCTTAGTGTGTATCTGTGTTAGTCATGTGTCATATCTTTGTGTGTGCATGTTTGGGTTAGATATCTCATATCTTTGCGTGCATGTTTATGTTAGTCATATCTCATATCTTTGTGTGTGCATACCTGTGTATGTCACATCTCATATCCTTGTGTGTGCATGTCTATGTTGATCATATCTCATATCTTTGTGTGCATGTTTCTGTTAGGCATGTGTCATATCTTTGTGTGTGCATGTCTATGTCAGTCATATCTCATATCTTTATGTGCATGTATATGTTAGTCATGTGTCATATATCTTGATGTGTGTCAGTGTTAGTCATGCCTCGTATCGCTGTGTGCAAGTCTGTGTTGGTCACATCTCATATCTTTGTGTGCATGTCTGTGTTAGTCACCTCTAGTGACTCGGGCAGATGGTGCTCGTAAACCTGGGAGGGCAACCATGTAAGGGCAGAATCCCCTACAGAAAAGATCATCTGCTGCCTTGCAGGAAGATTGGGGACAATCAAAGGATAAGGAATGCAAACTTGAATAAAATGCTGGCTGAAATCGGATGCACTGGGCCACTGGCGCAGAACAAAGTGCAACGTTTTAACGGGTGTTCAATTCAGAGTGGATCTGGCAGACTCTAATTGTGATGTTCTGCCTGTGGGGGCGATCAACACACTTAACCTGACAGCTGACTTCATGTGAGAGTCTGGGATCCTACTCTGATTGAGTCCTGATCACAGACAGAGAGAGAGATAACTTTATATTGTCAGGTATTCATAACTTTGTGTTGTCAGGTATTCATAACTTTGTGTTGTCAGGTATTCATAACTTTGTGTTGTCAGGTATTCATAACTTTGTGTTGTCAGGTATTCATAACTTTATTGTTGCAGTTATTCAGCGGGGCATGTAACAGTGACTCTATTCTTTCTCTGCCCCTGACAGTGGCATGCCCCGGTAGCCACAAGGGCGACAACAAACCAACATGAATGCTCTTTCATTCTAACAACATCAACATAGAGAGAAGCTAAACAACAAACCATAATCGAGCAGTTCATATCGAGACCAGCATTTACCTGGTTCCAACTGTCTCTGAGGACGCAAAGAGACAAATATTAAAACGTTGAACACACTTTAATAATAATGAGAGATAAGACACGAACATAACAAGTTAACAGCAAAATAATTGAATAAGTTCTTGAAAGATTTCAAGAGCATATTCACTTGAACCATGTAGCATATAAGCACGGCTCTGAACCTGATCAAAGACATCGTCGTGTGTTTTATAGGGTCACTGAGGTTATTTTGATTACTCTTATTCTTAAATGAAGTATCTTTACGAACGGTTTTCCAATTAAATAAGATTGCTCTTTCAAAAATAGGTCACGGATTAACGGTATCAGGTTACCGGACTATTTTAATTAAGTGGGGGTCGCAGAATACTTTTCTGTTACTGAATGGAGTCTGTGTTACTTCTTCTTCTCTGTCCGTCTTTCGTTACTTTGAATCGTCGCAGGAGATTGGAGGGATGTATAATGTGAGGTAATGTATGAAAATGATGTTTGCGCAGAATAAAAGAATGGAAATGGCAAGACGGAAACACTAACATAGAATTGTTGGCAAAGTAGCAGTCGAATACCAGTGGATAAAGAGATACAGCGAAGACGATCGCGCTAGATAGGACACTCACTGAGAAGCCAACTGAGAGTATTGCACAACAGACCCTTTTTTGGAATACCCAGTGGAAGAAACAAAGAGGAAGACCAAAATATTATTGGGGAAGAAAGGAGGAAACAGTGATGAAGATGAGGGTGACATAGAGTGATCTTAAAAAAATGGCAAGAAACAGAATACCTTGGAAAGTGTTTGTTAAAGACCTATTCTCCACAGTGAGTTGAAAGTGTTTGTGGAAGACCTATTCTCCACAGTGAGTTGAAAGTGTTTGTGGAAGACCTATTCTCCACAGTGAGTTGAAAGTGTTTGTTAAAGACCTATTCTCCACAGTGAGTTGAAAGTGTTTGTTAAAGACCTATTCTCCACAGTGAGTTGAAAGTGTTTGTTAAAGACCTATTCTCCACGGTGAGTTGAAAGTGTTTGTTAAAGACCTATTCTCCACGGTGAGTTGAAAGTGTTTGTTAAAGACCTATTCTCCACGGTGAGTTGAAAGTGTTTGTTAAAGACCTATTCTCCACGGTGAGTTGAAAGTGTTTGTTAAAGACCTATTCTCCACGGTGAGTTGAAAGTGTTTGTTAAAGACCTATTCTCCACGGTGAGTTGAAAGTGTTTGTTAAAGACCTATTCTCCACGGTGAGTTGAAAGTGTTTGTTAAAGACCTATTCTCCACGGTGAGTTGAAAGTGTTTGTTAAAGACCTATTCTCCACAGTGAGTTGAAAGTGTTTGTTAAAGACCTATTCTCCACGGTGAGTTGAAAGTGTTTGTTAAAGACCTATTCTCCACGGTGAGTTGAAAGTGTTTGTTAAAGACCTATTCTCCACGGTGAGTTGAAAGTGTTTGTTAAAGACCTATTCTCCACGGTGAGTTGAAAGTGTTTGTTAAAGACCTATTCTCCACGGTGAGTTGAAAGGTAGAAGAAGAAGATTATCTGTACATTGGTGTATTACTTATTATTATAGTTACCTCCCATTGGTGTATTACTTATTATTATAGTTACCTCCCATTGGTGTATTACTTATTATTATAGTTACCTCCCATTGGTGTATTACTTATTATTATAGTTACCTCCCATTGGTGTATTACTTATTATTATAGTTACCTCCCATTGGTGTATTACTTATTATTATAGTTACCTCCCATTGGTGTATTACTTATTATTATAGTTACCTCCCATTGGTGTATTACTTATTATTATAGTTACCTCCCATTGGTGTATTACTTATTATTATAGTTACCTCCCATTGGTGTATTACTTATTATTATAGTTACCTCCCATTTAGATGTAGTGTCGTTCTCAGCACATCAGGAATAGAATAAATATAACAAATATAACAGAATAAATATAACAAATATAAAAATATAACAGAATAAATATAACAAATATAAAAATATAACAGAATAAATATATCAAATATAAAAATATAACAGAATAAATATATCAAATATAAAAATATAACAGAATAAATATAACAAATATAAAAATATAACAGAATAAATATATCAAATATAACAGAATAAATATAACAAATATACGGAATAAATATATCAAACATAACAGAATAAATATATCAAATATAAAAATATAACAGAATAAATATATCAAATATAACAGAATAAATATATCAAATATAACGGAATAAATATATCAAATATAACAGAATAAATATATCAAATATAACTGAATAAATATATCAAATATAACAGAATAAATATATCAAATATAACGGAATAAATATATCAAATATAATAGAATAAATATATAAAATATTATAGAATAATTTGTTAGAAAAGAAATGGTTTCTGTTCTTGCATATTTCATTTTTTCCGTCTATCCATCTTTCGATTGGCCTCCTTGCTCTCTGTCCTGATGTTTTGAGGCAGAAAGCTTTCGATGTTGTTTGATTTGATTTCAATCTTACCAAGTGTCAGAATAAAATCATTTTGTTGTTTGTCTACATATTCCAGGTACGATTTAATTCTTATCTGTTCTGTGATTTTCACGTTGGGTATTCGATCTTTCTTTGTGCTGTTTGTTATCCTTCTCAATCACTTCATTTCGCACGTTGCGATCCTCACTACATGAGCTTTATTCATTGACAATGTTTGACATTAGTAGCATTAAGTTAGTGTGAGACTGCCAATTAAATTGTGTCTCTTAGTTGTCCATCAGATGTTTTGATGTTTCAATAGCGGAACCAGGTTGTAGTTTATGGTGCTATATGTGATCTGGTCTCTATGTCTCTGTCTGTGCTACCGTCTCCTGTAAATTGAATGTCCAAGTCTTTGTTTTACTTGTTTGTTATAGATAGGACATACAGGTCGCTTGTTTGTTATAGATAGGACATATATGTTACTTGTTTGTTATAGATAGGACATACAGGTCGCTTGTTTATTATAGATAGGACATATATGTTACTTGTTTGTTATAGCTAGGACATACATGTCGCTTCTTTGTTATAGATAGGACATATGTGTTGCTTGTTTGTTATAGATAGGACATATATGTTACTTGTTTGTTATAGATAGAACATACAGATTCTTGTTTGTTATAGATAGGACATACAGGTTCTTGTTTGTTATAGATAGAACATACAGGTTCTTGTTTGTTATAGATAGGACATACAGGTTCTTGTTTGTTATAGATAGAACATACAGATTCTTGTTTGTTATAGATAGGACATACAGGTTCTTGTTTGTTATAGATAGGACATACAGGTTCTTGTTTGTTATAGATAGGACATACATATTCTTGTTTGTTATAGATAGGACATACAGGTTCTCGTTTGTTATAGATAGGACATACAGGTTCTCGTTTGTTATAGATAGGACATACAGGTTCTTGTTTGTTATAGATAGGGCATACAGGTTCTTGTTTGTTATAGATAGAACATACAGATTCTTGTTTGTTATAGATAGGACATACAGATTCTTGTTTGTTATAGATAGGACATACAGGTTCTTGTTTGTTATAGATAGGACATACATATTCTTGTTTGTTATAGATAGGACATACAGGTTCTTGTTTGTTATAGATAGGACATACAGGTTCTTGTTTGTTATAGATAGGACATACAGGTTCTTGTTTGTTATAGATAGGACATACAGATTCTTGTTTGTTATAGATAGAACATACAGGTTCTTGTTTGTTATAGATAGAACATACAGGTTCTTGTTTGTTATAGATAGGACATATATGTTACTTGTTTGTTATAGATAGGACATACAGATTCTTGTTTGTTATAGATAGAACATACAGGTTCTTGTATGTTATAGATAGGACATACATATTCTTGTTTGTTATAGATAGGACATACATATTCTTGTTTGTTATAAAGAGGGCTTAAAGGTTATTTTGTTTGTAGAAGGGATTCGAGACGTGGAAGAACGTACGCGTTGTAGAAGATCAGAAATGTGTGGGAGAAAACTGAATAAAGAAACTGAAGTTAGGACGAGTCGGATAGACAAAGAAGAAATCAGTTGATGGATTTCTGAAGCAGCTGAAAATGTGTACAGAAGGTTAACAAGATTACGAGCTCAATCTGTTATATATTTCAGAAATATAACAACACATATGCTAATAAAAGTATTTCAAAAATAAACAGAAGAATAAGAATATCAAAAACAACATAACAGCATACAAATATAATCACTTCAAAGAAAATTACACCAGAACTAAAAGTTGAAAAAAGTAAAGTATTACTGAATGATGCAGAAATATGAATATTAAATTAAAAAAAAGATCAGAAAATTGAAGCCTTTGAAATGTGGATTTATAGAGAAATGGAGAGAATTTAGTGCATGGAAAACAAGACAAACAGGGAAGTTCTCAATCAGCTAAACACGAAAAAAAAACTACTTAACACAATTCGAAAAAAAATATGTGAACTTTTGGGACATGGGAGGAGACACAAAATTCTACTAAAGGTCATCTTTAGAGAGAAGGTACAAGATAGACGAGACAGAGGCAAAACAACTAAAGTGGACTGATGGCATCAAAAGGTGGACAGATGAAACCTATGAAAACGTGTACCATCAAGGCAAGAGACAAAGTAAAATGGCGCTCCAAGGTAGCTAACCTTCGATGTGGAGACGGCACCCAATGAATGGCGCTCCAAGGTAGCTAACCTTCGATGTGGAGACGGCACCCAATGAATGGCGCTCCATGGTAGCCAACCTTCGACGTGGAGACGGCACCCAATGAATGGCGCTCCATGGTAGCTAACCTTCGACGTGGAGACGGCACCCAATGAATGGCGCTCCATGGTAGCCAACCTTCGACGTGGAGACGGCACCCAATGAATGGCGCTCCAAGGTAGCTAACCTTCGATGTGGAGACGACACCCTACTGAGAAATGCTAAAAGTTTTCTTAGTACAAAAAAAAAAACTAAAGAGTAAAAATAAAAAAAGGCAAAAATGAGGTAAATATTTGTTTATTTTATGATTCACGTGACGTCACGATAACCAATTGCTGCCATTATTTGTAGTTTTCTGTGTTAGCGGAGCTTTGATGTGGTTACGAAATAAAGAAGCGACAATGAAACAATTAAATAAAATCAAAGGCAGCGGACTCTTTATTCGTTCAAATAAATTCACATTTACAACATCAGCACAAACGCCAACAAAATTAACAGCTAAATAGCATCAGAGGAACGTCATCAGAGCCTCGCGAGGTTTAGTTTGCATAATTTGAGGCCAAACAAAGGTCATGTTTCAATAGGTCTCTTTGTTTCTGATCTTTAGCTTTTGTTGCTTCGGTTCTCTGGGATTTATTGGGATATTATCTAGACCTTGGTATCGACTTGAATATGTGTAGCACTGCAGTAAGGCCGGGAGGAGCGGTCACATAAGGAAACAAATAGAAGGGAAAGGTTTCTGCTTAATGTTTCTAAAAGAGGACACAAGAATGATATACGACGTTGCGGTCTAACAATTGCCTTCTTCAGGGACATAGATAAAACAGAACATAGATTCGAAGGATTAACTAACAATAAAAACTGTTATTGCAGAATGAAACATCGTAGGCAGAAATGTCAAAATCTGGCACTAATCTGTATCCGGCTAGCCAATCAGAAATATGTAGCCATACATTTGACTTGTAGAGTGGTTAGCCAATCAGAAATATGTAGCCATACAATTGACTTGTAGAGTGGTTAGCCAATCAAAAATATGTAGCCATACAATTGACTTGTAGAGTGGTTAGCCAATCAAAAATATGTAGCCATACAATTGACTTGTAGAGTGGTTAGCCAATCAGAAATATGAAGCCATACAATTGACTTGTAGAGTGGTTAGCCAATCAGAAATTTGTAGCCATACAGTTGACTTGTAGAGTGGTTAGCCAATCAGAAATATGTAGCCATACAATTGACTTGTAGAGTGGTTAGCCAATCAGAAATATGTAGCCATACAATTGACTTGTAGAGTGGTTAGCCAATCAGAAATATGAAGCCATACAATTGACTTGTAGAGTGGTTAGCCAATCAGAAATATGAAGCCATACAATTGACTTGTAGAGTGGTTAGCCAATCAGAAATGTGTAGCCATACAATTGACTTGTAGAGTGGTTAGCCAATCAGAAATTTGTAGCCATATTCTTGTCAAAATGGGCATTCTACAATACAATCTTCATTCCAATGTTGTGTTACCAATGCCAGACCTATACTCTAGATGCAAGAAAAATAACCAATACCAAAATGAAATGTGTTAGACGAAAGACAGGAAACAGCCTGAGAGATATGATCATAAATGAAGAACTGAGAAAAAAAGCTAGGAATAATTCCCGCAATAGAGTATATAAAGAAACAACAGATAAAATGAATTTGCTACGTTAATAAACAGAAAGATCAAAATACAACACAACAAGCCTTTACTAAATGTTGCGAGAACACCAGACCCAAAAGCCGCCTACGAAACAGATGGATTGACGGAATATTAAAAACACTGGAAAACATAATATGAGCAGAGGTCAACAGTAGTGCAAATGACTAAATTATATCTCCCCTGGATGCTGAAAGGCAGATAGGGAAGGACAGAAGAAGAAGGAGATATTCTTGAGTCTTCTTCTGTCTTTTCTTTCAGACCCTGACAGTTTGATCTACAATAAATGTAGATAAATCGATTCTGTTTTACAGACACTCTACTTCTTCTACTGTCATCCATCGTATACGATAGTGTAGTTAGACATGTCAACTGCTTTATCATTTCACAAATTCACATTGCAGAGAGATCTTACGGTCTGTTGTTTGATGTGCGACCGGGATAGTCCGACAACTAACACTAACTGTGTTTCATACATTTATACATTTAAAGATTTAAACAAAAATAGGATGATCATCATTTTCAAGAGGACGTGAACTTCCGGTCAATATAGTGGATAGGCGTCGTCAACCATTAAAGGTTATGTCTGAAAAGTGTTCCTTGTTGCAGTTTCCTCATATTCCAAGTCCGGCTTGTTGCTAGTAAATGCTACTGGGTTAAGTGCTCTGTGCACACTGTGAGTTGTGCGTTTCATCCGTTTTGATCATGTTTCGATAGTCCGATTGTTTGCGATGAATGATGATATCGTATGATGGAGAACAGATGGCTGTGTGCACTTTCTGTGCGGTTTCGCCTTATGTCTTTTGGCGTGTGATGAGACTGCTATGATGGGGACTACAGCTACCTTTCTTTGTTTTGGAGATGCGATAGTAATTCGGATGATTCCACTGGCACTGGCGGTTGAGCAATTATGGATTTTAATTCGTTTGCAGTGATACCGGGGCCTTACATAACCATAACCTGTCTTGTGAGTATTGAAGTGATCTCAGAGGCCATTTCGGACACAGAATGTTCTGTCATTGATGAATGTACGGACTTCATTTTGCATTTAGTTGATGATTTACATAATCCGCAGTAGAGCAGTGGTTTGCGAACTGATCGATAATGACAAGAGTATTGGGTTCGAGTTCCCCATCGACCAGCTTTTCGGTTCTCCAATCCTCAAAGTGGAACGTAGCGTTTCTTTATCGGAAAGCGGTCTGGTGTAGTTCTGAACACAATACCCACAAAATGTGAGAGGGCAAGAACACGACACCACTAACAATCACAACCGAGGCGCGACGAGTTCCTATTTTCTCACTCACGAGTTACTGGAATGTTAATGTCTGCTACTGTCTAGCGCCAACACAAGCATCATGGACTGTGCGTGTGTGACGTAAATTTGATAATAGGAAGTTTGGAGTAAACATACGCTGTGATATTGATTTGACTTAAGGATCGGATTAAGACTAACTCAGTTAATACTAATAATTAAATGTTCGCTCGCATGTCGCGCGCGCGCGTGTGTGTGAATGAGTGTTTGTGTGTTTAACAAATAAACCAGGAATTTGTCATTTTCCAGTCTGTTTTTCCCAGGTAATGAACACGCATATCTGATGGTGCTGTCTCTGTGTGAAAACTCTGTTCGTTTTTTATGCATCTGCTTTAAGTTTCTTTTTTGTTCTTTCGTTGTTATTGCTGTCCCTTATTAGTTTGAAATTCACCGAGAGCTCATGGAAACATAATTGTGCTTGTGTATTATCAAATAAAATAAGAAGAAATGTTGGAAATATATAAATAAGAAATAAAGAAAATAGAAACTGAAGGTAAGGGAAAATGTAGAGGACTAGATACTGCTATAATAAAAGAGGACAAGAAGAAAAAGAAGGAGAGAGAGACAGAGAGTGAGAGAGATGGTATTGAGTATAATTAAAGCAAAGCGGATAATTATAATTCAAGCAGAAATATTTGTCAGGTGAAAGCACGCTCGTATTTACTTGGCAATTGCTCAAAACGAGGCTGGTGTCGAGTTTTGTTCTGGATTTTCACCTCCGCTTGAACTTTTATTTTTCTAAGGAACGCGTAGCACTCGAACAGCCTGCCGGGTAGTCATCATGTGTTGTGGATGTTATCCTTCTACTGATGCAGAGCAAGAGAGAAGGTTAAATGCATTCCATGTGCGATGCTAGCGTCGTATGTTTGATATCACCTGCAAGGACAAAGTGACAAACGTGGAGCTCTTCACTCGCACAGGTCTCCATCTACATGCTGGTCAAACAACGTAGGTACGCTATCTTGGCTACTTACACCGTATGAAAGATGGCCGCGTACCAAAAGATACACTTCATGGACAACTAGGAGTTGGCAAAAAACTAGGGGATGCCCAAAACTCCGAATTATAGACGTGTGTAAACATGAGATGAATACTCAGAACGTAAAACCTGTAGGCTGGGAAGAGATATCTGCGGACTGCAATCTATGGAAACACACTCTAAAGCTCCAACTCAAACAAGAAGCAGACAGATTCATAGAAAAAGTGAATACAGGGGGAAAGACAGGGGAAAATTAATGTTTCCTAGTGGCACTGCAATATCCATAGTAAACTATGACTGACGGAGGCTAGTACAGTCAACTATGACTGACGGAGGCTTGTACAGTCAACTATAACTGACGGAGGCTACTACAGTCAACTATGAATGACGAAGGCTACTACAGTCAACTATGACTGGCGGAGGCTACTACAGTCAACTACGACTGACGGAGGCTAATATAGTCAACTATGACTGGCGGAGGCTACTACAGTCAACTATGACTGGCGGAGGCTACTACAGTCAACTATGACTGGCGGAGGCTACTACAGTCAACTATGACTGACGGAGGCTACTACAGTCAACTATGACTGGCGGAGGCTACTACAGTCAACTACGACTGACGGAGGCTAATATAGTCAACTATGACTGGCGGAGGCTACTACAGTCAACTATGACTGGCGGAGGCTACTACAGTCAACTACGACTGACGGAGGCTACTACAGTCAACTATGACTGGCGGAGGCTACTACAGTCAACTACGACTGACGGAGGCTAATATAGTCAACTATGACTGGCGGAGGCTACTACAGTCAACTATGACTGGCGGAGGCTACTACAGTCAACTATGACTGGCGGAGGCTACTACAGTCAACTATGACTGGCGGAGGCTACTACAGTCAACTATGACTGACGGAGGCTACTACAGTCAACTATGACTGACGGAGGCTACTATAGTCAACTATGACTGGCGGAGGCTACTACAGTCAACTATGACTGACGGAGGCTACTATAGTCAACTATGACTGGCGGAGGCTACTACAGTCAACTATGACTGACGGAGGCTACTACAGTCAACTACGACTGACGGAGGCTACTACAGTCAACTATGACTGACGGAGGCTACTACAGTCAACTACGACTGACGGAGGCTACTACAGTCAACTATGACTGACGGAGGCTACTACAGTCAACTACGACTGACGGAGGCTACTACAGTCAACTATGACTGACGGAGGCTACTACAGTCAACTATGACTGACGGAGGCTACTACAGTCAACTATGACTGACGGAGGCTACTACAGTCAACTATGACTGACGGAGGCTACTACAGTCAACTATGACTGGCGGAGGCTACTACAGTCAACTATGACTGACGGAGGCTACTACAGTCAACTATGACTGGCGGAGGCTACTACAGTCAACTATGACTGACGGAGGCTACTACAGTCAACTATGACTGACGGAGGCTACTACAGTCAACTATGACTGACGGAGGCTACTATAGACTATATCTGACTAGGAAGAATGCATTATTTTGCGTAGGGAATTGTCGTCCCAGAGATGAATGCTGTGAAACAGTTTGAAAATCACACAAAGAAGCCCTTCCAGCAACTGAGCTGAGTACGTTCAGCGAACCATAACTGACTGTATGTGTCACGATCTGAGAACAAGAGAGTTGACCAAGGCGCTGCTCCAGTTCCCAGTCCTGCTCCTGGCAATGAGACTATCATCCCGCCTAATACCGTGGGGACTGAAGAGGGAAAGCAACCCGGAACTCATAAATATTGTGCTGAAGTCGGATGTGTTGGGCAGAAAGACGCGAAATATCGCAGGGATAATTTCAAACGACAATATAACGCATCTAAACCGACGTAGCGTCAAGTCAAGGGCAGATAATGCAAAGGGCTAGACCTTCTGTTAGAAGTCATCGGGTGAGCGCCAGCACGAGAGACAGAACACTTTGTCAACACAGAAGATGTAACAGAGAATACGAGCATGAGCGCTACTGTAGACAACGTAGAGCTTGGAAGATATCAGCGACTCATATCTGACTGTTTCTGACTGGAACAGCTAACAAATACTAATCAAGCTTCTTACTAATCAAGTTTCTCTTGCGCCAGTAAGCGCCGATTCTGTAATTGTAATAACTACTCTGCCGAAACGAGTAGGGATCGCATAGGAACCCCGAAACATCACACCAAGATCGGATGTCTTGGGTCGACAGACGTGGATATCACAGCTTGCCTGAAACTATAACACATCCGATTAACGTTCATTTTGCGACCTTTAGATAACGAGGAAAGGGAGAGTATCTGTATTTACATTAATCCATTCCTTATTTCCCTCTCTGGCTGAAGACGGCACATAGTGGGAAGCCTTAGTTCTCGACCATTGGCGATTTGCTGCTAGTTCTTGTCCGTCGTGGTTGATTAGTCCCATGGTTGAGCCTTCCTTGGTAATTGTTCTGCATAGCGATTCTCTTGGTCTGCCGTTTTTCTTTTACTAGATGGTTTACCCATGAATGCCTGATGGGGAAGTCTTACTACATTCATTCTCATCTCATGACCGATGTATTTCCAACTCCTTCTCATAAATCTCGACACGTAATCATGTTTTAATTCGTCTCTTACCCTATCGTTTGAAGTGTATTCTTTCAGCCTGTGTGTGAGATCCTACGAAGGTATTTGTTTTCAAAAAGATTTAATTTCCTATCTAAAGTCTGGGTGGATTTCCAACTTTCACATCCATATGTTAGCACTGGTATCACACCGAAGTTGAACCGTTTAACCTGTGTTCCTTTTCTGAGATATGTGTATACACGGTTATAATAGGAAAACTCCGAACACAACGAAATACTAAACACTGGGAACGTGACGAAATTCTAGAAACACCGGAAACGTGACAGAAAATGAAGCTAACCTTAGATCAAAAGTCAGCTATCTCTGCTGGTTAAATTTACACTGATAACAGTAACAGATTGCCGTGACACCTGAGGTTAAAATTACATTGATAATATTGATTGATTAATGTTTGATCGCTGTTGTTAGATTTACTAGATACCAATGGTAGGCTGACTTGCAACTACTGGTACTAGATTTACTAGATACCAATGGTAGGCTGACTTGCAACTACTGGTACTAGATTTACTAGATACCAATGGTAGGCTGACTTGCAACTACTGGTACTACGTAGGGAGGTCAAAAAGTAATACACACCAATTTTTTTCTCGGAAACTATTCGGGCAAAATGTGTGAAATTTTCACAGATTGTAGCTGAACATCCCCTTTACACTACCTATTTTTCAACATAATCTCCGTCCAAGCGTATTGCCTTACGCCAACGCGAAACTAGGTCATGAATGCCTCGTTTGTACCAAGTTTTGTCCTGCTCGCGTAGCCATTTTTTAAACTGCACGGATCACATCCTCATCATTGTCAAAGTGTGTCCCACGCAGGAATTTTTTGAGTGGTCCAAACAGATGGAAATCTGAGGGAGCCAGATCAGGGCTGTAAGGAGGATGGGGCAGTACAGTCCAACCAAATTTGTTGATTGCTTCCCGTGTTACCAGACTTGTGTGAGGGCGTGCATTGTCGTGTTGAAGCAACAAATCTGCAGATGGCTTATTAGGCCGAACTCTGTGGAACCGATTTTTGAGTTTTGTCAGTGTATTGATGTAAGCTGTCGAGTTGATTGTCCCACCTCTTGTCATTACATCAACAAGAATCACACCATCAATGTCCCAGAAGACAGTGATCATCACCTTTCCGGCTGATGGAGATGTTTTGAATTTTTTTTCTTTTTGGTGACTGCGGATGATGCCATTCCATTGACTGCATTTTTGTTTCAGGCTCATAATAATGTGCCCACGTTTCGTCACCGGTAACAATTTTTGACAAAAACATTTCTCCTTCAACACCGAAACGCTCCAACAATTCAGAACAGAATGTTTTCCTTTGAACTCTGTGATCATTTGTTAGGCACCGAGGAACCCATCGAGCGCAAATCTTTGAATATCCGAGAGTTTTAAAAATTGCGATTGCACTTCCCTTGCTGACTGTAAGCTGCAATGCCAATTGCTGACTAGTGATACGCCTATCCTTACGAATAATGGCATCAGCCCGGTTTAACATGTCTGTGCTGGTAGCCGAGGCAACACGTCCAGAACGCGGTAAATCATGCAGCTCCACTCGTACACTTTCTGCAGCTTTAATTCTCTGAACCCAGCGACTAACTGTGCTCCTATCGACTGCAGAACATTAGTACACTGCATACAGTCGTTTATGAATGTTTGCCACAGTTTCTTTTTCCGCAACCAGAAATTCTATGACAATTCGCTGTTTGTAACGGACATTGTTGACAAGCTCCATTTTAACGGTTCATAGATTGCGTAATATTTATCCGAATGCTGTGCAATTTGGTGCACATAATTGGAACATGTCATATTCCAAGTGTGCAAAATTTCATATTCCTATCTTTATTATTAGCCGAGAAAAAAATTGGTGTGCATTACTTTTTGACCTCCCTTTAGTAGATTTACTAGATACCAATGGTAGGCTGACTTGCAACTACTGGTACTAGATTTACTAGATACCAATGGTAGGCTGACTTGCAACTACTGGTACTAGATTTACTAGATACCAATGGTAGGCTGACTTGCAACTACTGGTACTAGATTTACACAGATAACAATGCAAGAATAACGTGCAACTGCTGTATATTTTTACATTGTATTTTTATTTTTGTATTTAACCTGTAATTATTATTTTTCTTTAATTTAGAATGCAAATTTTCACCTCCAATGTTACGTGAGTCATATTACATGGCTGTGAAATATTGAGAACAACAGAAATGACAATCAGGAAGATACAGACCTTCATTAATGGATGTTTGCGCAGAATAAAAGGGTGGAAATCACTGCACACAATCAGCACTAACATAGAATTATGGAAAAGTACCCATCAAGTACCAGTGGATAAAGACATACAGCGAAAACGATGGCGCTTGATAGGACACACACTACGGAATTCAACTGAGAGTGTTACACAACAGGAACTTTTTTGTAATCGCCAAGAAAAAAGAGGAAGAGCAAAATTTTCTTGGAAAGGACAAATGGAAGCAGAGATGAAGGTGATGGGGAAGACATGGGAAGATCTTGAAAGAAAGGCAAGAAACAGAACGGCTTGGAATATGTTTGTTGAAGGCCTATACTCCACAGGGAGCTGAAAGTGTTTGTTGAAGACCTATGCTCCACAGGGAGCTGAAAGTGTTTGTTGAAGACCTATGCTCCACAGGGAGCTGAAAGTGTTTGTTGAAGACCTATGCTCCACAGGGAGCTGAAAGTGTTTGTTGAAGACCTATGCTCCACAGGGAGCTGAAAGAAAGAAGAAGAAAAAGAGACTGTTAAATTTACATTGTCGATAACGATGAACTGTCACGTGTCTCTTGTCGTTACATTTATTTTGAAAATAATGATGGATTAAAACACGACTCTTATTGCTTGACTTACATTGACAATTACGGTCGATTGACGCGTGACTCTTGTTGCTATATTACCATCGACAAAAATAACAGACTGACACGTGTCTCCTTATTACATCCCAGTGTGTGGACATCGCTGCCGGACAAGTTAGTTTTGCAAAGAAGAGCCTTCATTCTAGGCGAGCCGCTTTCCAAGGCTCATGAGCATCGCCTACAGATATCATCAACAGAGTTTTGCATACAGGTAAAGAGCATCCTGCAAAAATTACATTTTAAAAAAGTGTAAGTAAAATAGCAGTCTATGCAAAATTTGCGGACCACCAGCAGAGTTCTGATTTCTCTACCAAAAATCTGGCAATCATGCACGAGGCGTGTACGAGGGCTCTGTCTACATTTGTCTTAACGATTATGTTTTGAGGAATTTCGGGAGACAAGGCCGAGGAGAGAAATACGCGCGAGAGAAGAAAGATGAGGTTCTGAAACTTAATAAAGTGAGAATTAAGGTTTGGCAGAAGCCATATTTATAAAGCTGGCGAGATTAGAAGGTAGGTCTGCTTTTGGAGACTGTGATAGATAGAGAATGGGAACAGAAAATGTAAACAGGGCTAATCTATTTAGCACGTGACATTTTGTTCTAGGTGTTGTTCTATTGTTCTTATTGCTTAGCTCCATGTCTTCCATGTCGACATTTTAGTGTTGAGGCGAGGAAAAGTGCTGTCCTTTGCGTTCTTGTCGTCTTCTCTTGCTGTCCTCCCTTGAAGCTCTCTCTTGTTGTCCTCTTTTGCTGATTTCTCTTCTTGTCCTCTCTTGCTGATTTCTCTTCTTGTCCACTCTTGCTGTACTCTCATGCTGATTTCTCTTCTTGTCTTTTCTTGCTGATTTCTCTTCTTGTCCTCTCTTGCTGATTTCTCTTCTTGTCCTCTCTTGCTGATTTCTCTTCTTGTCCTCTCTTGCTGATTTCTCTTCTTGTCCTCTCTTGCTGATTTCTCTTCTTGTCCTCTCTTGCTGATTTCTCTTCTTGTCCTCTCTTGCTGATTTCTCTTCTTGTCCTCTCTTGCTGATTTCTCTTCTTGTCCTCTCTTGCTCATTTCTCTTCTTGTCCTTTCTTGCTGTCCTCTTTTGCTATCAGCTCTTCCGGTCTCTTCTTGTCGTCCTCTCTTGCTATCCTTTCTTTTTGTACTCTCTTTCTGTCCTCTCATGCTGTCCTCTCTTGCTGTCCCTTCTTTCCGTCCGCTCTTGCTATCCTGCTTTGCTATGCCCTCTTGTTATCCTCTCTTGCTCTTCTCTCTGCTTGTCTCCCTTGTTGTCCTCTCATTTTGTCCTCTCCTGCTGTCCTCGTGTACTGTCCTCTCCTGCTGTCTTCTCTTCCTGTCCTCACTAAATTCTTGCTGCTCAGGTTCTTCCTGTCCTCACTTTCTGTCATCTCCTCTTATCTCTTTTGCTGTCCGCTCTTGCTATCCTTTCTTTTTGTCCTCTCTCACTGTCCTCTATTCTTGACTCCCTTTGCTGTCCTCTTGTGTTGTCCTCTCTTGCTGCCCTCTTTTGCTGTCCTCTCTTCGCTGTCCTTCACTGAAGACCTTTCTTTCTGTCCTCTCTTGCTGTCACCTCTTATTTTCCTCCCTCTCAGTTCTCTCTAGTTATCAACAATTGCTATCCACTCTTACTGTCACACTTCCGAACCGTTTATCTAAAGTTGTTGATGACGTTTCATTGATTCTATATTTTTACTGTTAGCCGTCTGGATTGTATTGAATTTTTGTTTTTTCAAACAATTTAATTTTTGTGTTTCTTTCCGATGCGTGCGAAGTGGGGTGGTCTCTGTCTTCAATTTTAATTTTGTACCTCAGACTGGCTCCCATCATGCACCTGACTCATTTCATTCCGATGGCATTTATATTATTTATCACTGAAGTACCACGTGACCATGTCTGGCATTGAAATCACAAAACACAAAACACGTATTGAAAATCGGTATTTCTGGTATATTTTAATATTTATTTTTCAGTATTTTTTTTATTTTAATTTGCTTAAATGTATCCCTGAATCTTGAACCCACTATGAATGAATTTCACAACACATAGAGAAGGATTCATAGATACCATTTCCAAATAATGGTAAAGATAATCTTCGTCTTATTCTTTCCTTCCTCATCTTCCTTTCAGCGTCGAGGGGAGATATAATTTGCGGTTTTTTGCTCTTCTGTTCGCCTCTGCTGCTGTTGTGTTTCCTAGTGCTTCTAATATTCTGTCAATCCATTGTTTTCGTGATCGAGCGTTGGGTCTTGTATTCTCGGAACGTTATTTGAGGGCTCGTTGTTCTGTTGTTTGATCAATCTGCCTTGTCACGTGGCCAAACCCATTTTATCTGTTGTTTCCTTATATATTCTATGACTGGGGTTATTCCTAGCTTTTTTCTCAGTTCTTCATTTCTGATCTTATCTCTCAGACTGTTTCTGTCATTCGTCTAACATATTTCATCTCAGTGGGTGTTATTTTTTCTTATTGTTCTTGCATCTAGGTTCCAGTACTAGCATTGGTAGCACAACGTTGTGATGAAGATTGTATTGTAGAGTGCCCTTTTTGCCACTAGAGTTATTTCCTTATTGGACAATAGTGGTGATAGTTGTCTAATGATTTGACAAGCTTTGATGCATCTTGAGTCTATTTCTGCTGTTTGTGAATAGTCCTTTGTCACTAGACTTTGGTGCTCTGTTTTGGCTGTCTGCCTTCTATAGTTATGTTGGTGCTCTGTTTTGGTTGTCTGTCTTCTATAGTTATGTTGGTGCTCTGTTTTGGTTGTCTGCCTTCTATAGTTATGTTGGTGCTCTGTTTTAGTTGTCTGCCTTCTATAGTTATGTTGGTGCTCTGTTTTAGTTGTCTGCCTTCTATAGTTATGTTGGTGCTCTGTTTTAGTTGTCTGCCTTCTATAGTTATGTTGGTGCTCTGTTTTAGTTGTCTGCCTTCTATAGTTATGTTGGTGCTCTGTTTTAGTTGTCTGCCTTCTATAGTTATGTTGGTGCTCTGTTTTAGTTGTCTGCCTTCTATAGTTATGTTGGTGTTCTGTTTTAGTTGTCTGCCTTCTATAGTTATGTTAGTGTTTTGTTTTGGTTGTCTACCTTCAAAAAGTTATTTTGGTGTTCTGTTTTAGTTGTCTGCCTTCTATAGTTATGTTGGTTCTCTGTTTAAGTTGTCTACCTTCGCTAGTTATGTTGGTGTTCTGCTGGAGTTGTCTGCCTTCAATAGTTATGTTGGTGTTCTGTTTCTCTTTTGCGACATTGCTATTGGTGAAGATAATATATGCCGTTAACTCCAGCACTTTTTGTTAAGCTTTGAACACTCGTGGTGATTGAGTGCGTGGAATTCCGAGAACAAGGACAAGGGCAAAAATTATCCGAGTGTGAAGGAAGTAAATTTGTTTAGATCTCAATAAAGTGACATTTAAGATTTGGCAGAGGTAATTAATAAAAACTGAGGAGATTATGAGGTAATTCTTCTTTTCAGGACAGAAGGCAGCGGAGGGATGAAGACAGGAAAAGAATACAAGGGTAATGCGTTTAGCATTTGCGATTTCATTCACTCAATTGATTTTCTTTAATTGATCGTTTTGTTCTGTGATAATTATGTTGCAGGGGTTTCTTGTATTTTGTTTAGTTTTATTTTTGTCTTGTTTGTACCTGCTTACCTTGTTTCGTATCGTCTTTTCCGGTGTTTATTATGTGGCACTGCTGTTGATATAGCGTGGAAAAGAAAAGTTGATATTTTAATTCTGGATATTTCGATTGAATTATTGCTATAAAGATGATGATTGTAGAAGGATGATAATGGTTACGATGACGATGGAGAAAAGTATGATGAGAATAAAGAGGATGATGTTGATAATAATTATATAACCAATAACAACACATAGCAATTCGTATACATATTTTGTCAATACACATTTTTATTCTCATAATGATCATAATTATTATATTCATTAAATTAATTTGAAAATGTTGACAATAATTGTGAAAATCATGACAATATTTAAAGTATATTTGACAATAATGTTAACAGTTATTAACAGATGATAAGTTGGGCAACAAAGCTAATGATTATCATAGTTTTAATAATTATTTTGTTATTTTATTAATAATTATTCTAAAAATGTTTACACTTTTACCAATATTGAGAATTTATCTTCTTCTTTCCTTCCTCATTTGCCTTTCAGCGTCGAGAGAGAAAATATTTTGCTGTCTTTTGCTTTTCTGTTGGTCTCATCTGCTGCTGTTTCCTAGTATTTCTAATTTCTTAGTAAACTATTTTTTTCTTGGTCGTCGTTTGGGAGTTGAGTTCTCGCAACGTTTATTGAAGACTTTTACTTATTTTATGTTTCAGTCTTATCATTTGATCTTTCAATCTTATCACGCAGCTATATTTATAATAACTGTAACCAAAACATATCATAATTATGATAATATTTAGGTAATTTTGACAAAACAGATCATAGTTTAGGCGTTATTGATAATTTTAAAAATTATTATAAACATTAATAATAATTGTTCTGTAATGAGTGTAATTATGACAATTGTAATGGTGTTCTCGTAATCTGTAACGCGAAGTGATCGAACAAGTGAGGTTCTTATAAAAGTAGCACTCTCTTTAGCATCCTCTATGTGCCCTTGCCTTGGTCTAATTATTTGTTGGACCATCACAACATTATCAGGTCGCATCTCCTTTGCAAGAAGAATATCTCCCTCTCTCTTTAGCCAGATCTCCCCACTTCTTCTGTCGTCATGTTCAAGGTCTCCTTGATGTCTTGAAACCATCTTCTTCTTTGTCTGTCTCTGATGCGTCGCCCAGGAACCATCCCCTCAAATATCATTCTTTCCAGCCCGCTGTGTCTTTTGAACTTGCCATAGTATTTTAATTTCCTCTGTAGAATGGTCTTTATAAGCCAGCTCTTTTTTATATTTAAATCTTGTAATATTATTATTAATTATTTGCTCTTTTTTGTTTATCCTAGGTATCTTACGGATTTTTCTGCAGCATTTTGTTTCGAATTAATCTATTTTCTTCCTGGCTGTTTGCGACATTGTCCATGACTCATTGCCCGTGTAATAATATATCAACTCCGGGGGACTGGTTGGTCTCGAGGCATGACGCCGGCCTCGAGACAGAGTAGTTGTGGGTTTAAATCCCGGCTGCGCCAGTTTGGATTTTTATTTATGAATTCTCTCTGCGGCAACCACCCCTGGTCTCAGCAGCGACGCCCGGCTTGAAACGTCAATTACTCATGGACGGAAAAAAATATGAGTACCCCCGCAGACGGAGTTATCTGCCTCTGCGGCGAGGGACCCCTGTGCACATGACTGCCAGGGAAAAATGGACTAACACGCAAATTTCAGTTCCTAGTCTCTAGGGACTTCATCAGAGGTCAAAGCTGGCGAACGAAAAAAGAAATGCATTCCCTCCTCACCAACTTGACGATATGTGTGAGAATCACAAGAATGGAAGTCGAAAAGATGCAGCGTTGTCGTCGAATAAGCGAATCAGAAATCCTGGAGGAAGACTCTGTTGTGCCAAGGAGTACAGGTTCGATCCTGCTTCCGACCATATATTGTTCTTGATTTTTTTTCTTTTCTTGATTATTTATCTTTTTTTTCCGAGTGCTGTAAACATACCTCTTCCTCTGAATTGATTCGCTGATTATCGTCTCAGAAGTTTCCTTCTATAACAATATTGATTTATTATTATTTGTTTCTGATCTAAAGATGTCCTCTTTTGGGGGAAATCTCAGAGTTTACTTCTCAGTCTTCAATTGCTAATGCGCATGCGCAAAAGCCACATGATACCGGAAGACAACTTGTCCGTTTTAGCAGAGAAAATGCCTTCTTAGGCTAGGTACTCCTATCAATAGAACTATGAGCACATAAAAACGTCATGCAGTGTCTAGCCTTATAAAAGGCCAATTATTCATAGTTTTACATCACTATTGTATGACCAACAGCTGACCGACACCCTACTCTACCTGATGTATAACAACAGATTAATCAATCTTGCCAAACGAATAGAAATAAAAAAAAAAGATAAAGTAAGTCCATTTGACAGAAATGCGATGTTTAAGTCGAAGATATTCAGTCGAAATTTGCAGATATAAAAGATTACTATAAACGACGACACAACGAATTAGCGCTCATTTAGCGCTATTGTAAGGGAGAACAGTGAAGACGAGTAGATGCGGACCAAAGAAGAAGAAGAAGCATAATGAGAGAATTTGCTGTCAGTGAAGGAAAAAATGGGATGCAAACTCGGGTAGGAAAGATGAATTAGTCTTGTGATGTTACTCTCATACTGGATACAACTCTGACTACAAGCAAATGTTGTCTTGTAGCAACCACATTGAAAACCAATTTGGGGGAGGGGGATGAATTCCAGATTAAATCCATACGATTATGGTCGGATGTTCTGGGCCCTAAGATGTAGAACGCAGAGCAATACAAAACAGTATGTGAAACGCAGAAGAAGGTAATTAATACAGAAATACAAAATTAGAAAGTAGAAGATGCGGAAGGAACTGAATAAGACCTAAAAGCTATTTAAAATAGTCAAACTGAAAAAAATAACACTTTCATAACATAACAAAAATATTTAAAAATTAAAATTAAAAAAAACACATCAGCTTTTGCAATCTTTCACGAGCCCCAGCAGCATTTTAATGTCATTACCATATCCTACCTGTTCTGTGGGAGACTTATACGAGGGCTCACATTTGCCTTCTCAATTCAACTTTATAGATTCGTCTGAGGCTGCGATGAGGGAGAAATTAATGAGAGGGGATGAGATAAGATGGTGAGATTTAATAAAGTGACGGAGGAGATTTAACAGAAGCTCAGGATTACGAGATGGAGAGATTATGAGGCCATTTTCAAAATAACATGAGTGGAGGACAGAAATAAAAGAAGAAATAATTAAATCAGATTTAGCGTTTACATTTTAACTCAATTAATTACCGTCATTTATTTCAATTGATTGTTAAATTCGTAAGTTAATTACTTATTTTACGTTTTTAATGATGTTATATTTTATTTATTTTGTTTTTCCATTTCTTGTTTTTGCACTGATTGTTTCTATTCTATCTTTAAAATGTGTTGCTATTATTAATAATGAAACAGAATAGCTGAGGCCAAAATAGCATTTCAGAAAATGACAAATATCTTATGCAACAAATCTATGTCAATAGAAGTGAGAAAGAGAGTTCATGAATGCTATATAGAACCAATTCTGACCTATGGAAGCGAATCATGGACAGTACACAAACAAATATAAGACAATTAGAGGCCACAGAGATGGGATTTATCAGAAGAATGTTGAAAGTTCCATGGACAGCTAAAAAGACCAATGAGGAAGTTCTTAAAGAGGCAAAGACAAAAAGAGAGCTCCTAAAAAAACATCAGAAAGAAACATTTTTCGGGCACATCATGAGAAGAGGAAAGTTGGAATACCTGGTTACAAGTGGCAAAATAAAAGGAAAGAAAGATCGCGGACGACAAAGAGAGAAAATACTGGATAGCTTGGTGTCATGGCATGGAAAACAAGTCAACAACAGAACTGATACGATGCACTGTAGACAGAAGATTGTGGAAGGACATGATCGCCTACGCCAACCGGTATGGTACATGATGGTGATGATTATTAATAATAATAATTATAATTATTAGGATCCATATTTCACGAAAATGAGCCCTTAGAGCAGAGATATAGAAGAAAAGACAAGACATGGAGATGAAATGTTGTTGGAATATTTTTGGCAACTCTTGCTTAGAGGGAACCGCGATAGCTCAGTGGTTAGTGAACTGGACTACAAAGGACAAGGGGTAGGGTTCGATCCCAACCGACGGCTTCCGGGTTCACCCAGCCTTAAATGGGTACCGGTTTTTTTGTGGGAAAGTAAAGCAGTACGGGCGTAATACCGACCACATTACCCCAAAAATTATGTGCTGAAGGTCTGTAAAATATAGGGTCACTAACACCATGTTTCCCTATACGCCACTTGGCGTGACGGGGGCACTTTACTTTTTTTTTTTTTTTAATCTCTTGCTTAGATCGTGTCACACTGGGGAACAAATCACCAAAGGATACAACAATATTCTTATCGATGTCGATGATGATCTTCAACTATCGTGAAGAAGCGCAAAATGAAAATGTTTGGTCACATATCTCCATCGTCTGTGTTAGCAAAGACCATTCTTTAAGGTACTGAGAAAAGAGCGAGAAAGAGAGATAGGTAGGGATAGAGATGGGAAGTGGGATAGGTACTAGACTTCGCAAAGCCACAGTGGCTGAAGATAGAAACGGTAATTGTTGATGGACTCTATGTCTGGTGCTCCAACGGCCGTCATGATATGAATAGAAAACAGAGGAAGATTAATTATTTGTACATTCATATTAAACTAAAGTATCGTGTGTGTGCAGCCGTGCTACGAGCTATGACATCATCCAGTGGGATCAGCAGATGAAACAGCGGGAGAAGTGTTTAGCCTACTCTATCTATCTATCTATCTATCTATCTATCTATCTATCTATCTATCTATCTATCTATCTATCTATCTATCTATCTATCTATCTATCTATCTATCTATCTATCTATCTATCTATCTATCTATCTATCTATCTATCTATCTATCTATCTATCTATCTATCTATCTATCTATCTATCTATCTATCTATCTATCTAAATATCTATCTATCTAACCTATCCTGAGGGCCTCGGTAGCCGAGTTGGGAAAACCACCCGACTGGACTACCAACGTTCGGACAACCCGTGTTTGATGCCCGCTGGGAGCAGTGCGAATTGTTCTCGTGGTTGGAAAAAGGAAAAGAAAAAAATACCCCCACGGTCCACCCAGCCGTTGGCAGAAATGGGTACCAGGGTATTACCCTGGGAAGGTGAGGAATGGGGTTAAGGGATGAGAAATGTCGCCTCGTCTTTGAGTTTCGATGCTTGAGGCGACACTGTACAGAAATCTCCGAACATTTCTGGATAGGCGGCCGAGCACATATGGGTGTAAACTCGCGTGCTAAGACGCCGGTTCAAGTCTCGTACTTTACCTTTACCTTTACCTTTACCTTTACCTTACCTATCTGTCCTTCTGTCTGTCTGTCTGTCTATATATCTATCTATCTGTCTGTTATCTTTAGATCTGTTATCTGACATATCGACTGAAAAGCATGTCTGCCTTTTAATTAGCTATTTAAAGGACTTCACCCTCGCACTGTTTCTCTTTTCACTAGAGTTACGGCTCTTCCAATGACAGATTGTGACCAACCGAATAATGTGCAATCTTTACGCAAAGGGACACTACTCTTCCGAACTATTTGGAACTGAAATAATTTACGGGACTGGACTTAATGGTTACCGTACTGTGTGATATATGTATACTTTTCTTTACAAATAGAGCAGAGCATTTCTTCATATGTGGCCAGATAGCGCTTCTAACATTGACAGGTGCGGCCTACGCAGGTAGATTATCTGCCCTTGGGACACAAACGAGACACTTGGAGTGTAAGAAGGGGACACTTTTTGAGTGTAAGAAGGGGACACTTGGAGTGTAAGAAGGGGGACACTTGGAGTGTAAGAAGGGGACACTTGGAGTGTAAGAAGGGGACACTTGGAGTGTAAGAAGGGGACACTTTTTGAGTGTAAGAAGGGGACACTTGTAGTGTAAGAAGGGGACACTTGGAGTATAAGAAGGGGACACTTGGAGTGTAAGAAGGGGACACTTGGAGTGTAAGAAGGGGACACTTGGAGTGTAAGAAGGGGACACTTTTTGAGTGTAAGAAGGGGACACTTGTAGTGTAAGAAGGGGACACTTGGAGTGTAAGAAGGGGACACTTTTTGAGTGTAAGGAGGGGACACTTGTAGTGTAAGAAGGGGACACTTGAAGTGTAAGAAGGGGACACTTGGAGTGTAAGAAGGGGACACTTGGAGTGTAAGAAGGGGACACTTTTTGAGTGTAAGAAGGGGACACTTGGAGTGTAAGAAGGGGACACTTGGAGTGTAAGAAGGGGACACTTTTTGAGTGTAAGAAGGGGACACTTGTAGTGTAAGAAGGGGACACTTGGAGTATAAGAAGGGGACACTTGGAGTGTAAGAAGGGGACACTTGGAGTGTAAGAAGGGGACACTTGGAGTGTAAGAAGGGGACACTTGGAGTGTAAGAAGGGGACGCTTTTTGAGTGTAAGAAGGGGACACTTGTAGTGTAAGAAGGGGACACTTTTTGAGTGTAAGAAGGGGACACTTGTAGTGTAAGAAGGGGACACTTGGAGTGTAAGAAGGGGACACTTGTAGTGTAAGAAGGGGACACTTGGAGTGTAAGAAGGGGACACTTTTTGAGTGTAAGAAGGGGACACTTGGAGTGCAAGAAGGGGACACTTGGAGTGTAAGAAGGGGACACTTTTTGAGTGTAAGAAGGGGACACTTGGAGTGTAAGAAGGGGACACTTGGAGTGTAAGAAGGGGACACTTTTTGAGTGTAAGAAGGGGACACTGTTTGAGTGTAAGAAAGGGACACTTGGAGTGTAAGAAGGGGACACTTTTTGAGTGTAAGAAGGGGACACTTGGAGTGTAAGAAGGGGACACTTTTTGAGTGTAAGAAGGGGACACTTGGAGTGCAAGAAGGGGACACTTGGAGTGTAAGAAGGGGACACTTGGAATGTAAGAAGGGGGACACTTGGAGTGTAAGAAGGGGACACTTTTTGAGTGTAAGAAGGGGACACTTGGAGTGTAAGAAGGGGACACTTGGGGTGTAAGAAGGGGACACTTGGGGTGTTAGAAGGGGACACTTTTTGAGTGTAAGAAAGGGGACACTTGGAGTGTAAGAAGGGGACACTTGGAGTGTAAGAAGGGGACACTTGGAGTGTAAGAACGGGACACTTGGAGTGTAAGAAGGGGTACACTTGGAGTGTAAGAAGGGGACACTTGGAGTGTAAGAAGGGGACACTTGGAGTGTAAGAAGGGGACACTTGGAGTGTAAGAAGGGGACACTTGGAGTGTAAGAAGGGGACACTTGGAGTGTAAGAAGGGGACACTTTTTGAGTGTAAGAAGGGGACACTTGGAGTGTAAGAAGGGGACACTTGGAGTATAAGAAGGGGACACTTGGAGCGTAAGAAGGGGGACACTTGGAGTGTAAGAAGGGGACACTTGGAGTATAAGAAGGGGACACTTGGAGCGTAAGAAGGGGACACTTGGAGTGTAAGAAGGGGACACTTAGAGTGTAAGAAGGGGACACTTGGAGTGTAAGAAGGGGACATTTTTTGAGTGTAAGAAGGGGACACTTTTTGAGTGTAAGAAAGGGGACACTTGGAGTGGAAGAAGGGGACACACATGGGTTAAGTTATACTGGGAACGAGTAGAACACATTGAATGGTGACAGCTCTACAAAAGAGAGCATTACAGATTATTGACGTTTCGGCCTACAAGCAGCCTTCATCAGAAAACAGGGACAACAGAAACGAACGGCCACGCAAGGTATGTTATATTCTTTATTCACTAAAAGCTTAAGCTGTGTTAGGTTACTAACTTAAACATAATTAGCTAATAATAAACTCATGAGAACCTAAGTGAGTTTTGGGTAGACGTTGATGTAGATTAGATGCCACAGAGATGGGATTTCTCAGAAGAATGTTGAGAGTTCCCTGGACAGCAGACAAGACCAACAAGAACATTCTCAAAGAGGACAACACAAAAAGGTAGCTCCTAAAAAAAAAACATCAGAAAGAAACAATCGACATTTTTCGGGCATATCATGAGAAGAGGAAAGTTGGAATACTTGATTACCACTTGTAAAATGAATGGAAAGAGATATCGCGGACAACAAGATAGTAGTCAGCTAGTAGTCTTCTCTCTTGAGAAGATAGTAGTCAGCTAGTAGTCTTCTCTCTTGAGAAGATAGTAGTCAGCTTTGTGTAATGGGACAGAAAACAGTCAACAAAAGAATTGACACAATGTACTGTGAATATAAAATTGTGGAAGGACATGATCGCCGACACCAACTGGTATGGAATATGATGATGTTGAGTGGGAATCTACAATTAGAAAGATGTACTGAGAAGAAACAATGTAAGCTAAAAACAGGCTCTTCAATGGGAAACATCAGGATACAGAAAAAGAGGAAGCCATAGGTAGACGTTGAAAAGAATAGTTTTAAGAGAAGGAAAGTTAGCAGGCATAAACCTATTTGATAAGATAGAACATCAGAATAGAGATCGATGAGAAAAGACACTACGAAGACTTTAATGCGACGCTGAAAGTGTCAAGAAGTGGGGGTGTGGGTAACATGATAAGTTTTTAACTACATTTTTTTTAAAAATTAACCCTTTCCGTACGTTTCGACGCACCATGAGCCGTGCCGATTTCGGTCATGTACGTTCAGCCGTACAGTGCGTCACTCTCAATTTGATTAGTGTGAACTGTCATCAAATCATATTATTTATAATGTCTTGTATTATCCTGGTATTGGTGAAATCGAATCCCTTGTTCAATTATCTGAAAATTCACTAATGATATATTAAGTGTTAGATAAAAATGAACATGTAGATTATATTTTTTAAAAATGAAACATTTTGTCTTTGAAATCTCTACTCATCATCATTATCATGTGCCATACCGGTTGGCGTAGGTGATCATGTCCCTCCACAATCTTCTATCTACAGTGCATCGTATCAGTTCTGTTGTTGACTGTTTTCCATACAATGACACCAAGCTATCCAGTATTTTCTCTCTTTGTCGTCCGCGATCTCTCTTTCCTTTTATTTTGCCAGTTGTAACAAAGTATTCCAAATTTCCTCTTCTCATGATGTGCCCGAAAAATGTTGATTGCTTCTTTCTGATGTTTTTTAAGAGCTCCCTTTTTGTGTTGGCCTCTTTGAGAACTTCCTCATTGGTCTTTTTAGCTGTCCAGGGAACTTTCAACATTCTTCTGAGAAATCCCATGTCTGTGGCCTCTAATCGTCTTTTCATTTGTTTGTCTACTGTCCATGATTCGCTTCCATAGGTCAGAATTGGTTCTACATAGCACCGATGAACTCTCTTTCTCATTTCTATTGATATAGATTTGTTGCATAAGATATTTTTCATTTTCTGAAATGCTATTTTGGCCTGAGTTATTCTCCTTTTTATTTCTGTGGTGCATCTCCCATCTACTGCTAAAATGATAAAAAATCTTCAGTACTGAAAGTGGTAATATTCAGCATCTTCTAGTACCTTTCAAATGTGTATTTTATATCTTTTCTTGGGAAAATCTATACGAGGAAGTTAACTAAAGTATCAGTGCTATAGAGCTGTGATGTAAGCCCCAGCACTGACACCAGGCAATATTGACGTGTTTGTGGTAAACATTTCACAGAACAGGGACGGGCAGGGACAATCTAAACGTTTCTGGCCCTAAATAATTCCAATCAAGAATGTGGGGGCCATTTTGTGAGCCATTTTGTGAGAATCTTGCCATCTCATTGGGTAAATAGACAACAATAATGAAGGTGAAGGTCATTGTGGCAGGCGCATTCCCGTTGAGCATGTCGTCGTGTTCTGATGCAGAAGATGGGTGGGGGGGGGGGGAGGGGAGAAGGAGGCAAAAATTAGATGATGATAGAGTGAGAGTGAAGAGAAGATGGTAAAAGGTTATGATGATAGAGTCGGTGAGAGTGAAGAGAAGATGGTAAAAGGTTATGATGATAGAGTGAGTGAGAGTGAAGAGAAGATGGTAATAGGTTATGATGATAGAGTGGGTGAGAGTGAAGAGAAGATGGTAAAAGGTTATGATGATAGAG
Source organism: Megaustenia siamemsis (assembly GCA_032433765.1). Taxonomy (NCBI): domain Eukaryota; kingdom Metazoa; phylum Mollusca; class Gastropoda; order Stylommatophora; family Ariophantidae; genus Megaustenia; species Megaustenia siamemsis. Next base: position 73,838,395 of record JAVIAB010000108.1, read on the forward strand.
TGGGTGAGAGTGAAGAGAAGATGGTAAAAGGTTATAATGATAGTGTGGGTGAGAGTGAAGAGAAGATGGTAAAAGGTTATGATGATAGAGTGGGTGAGAGTGAAGAGAAGATGGTAAAAGGTTATGATGATAGAGTGGGTGAGAGTGAAGAGAAGATGGTAAAAGGTTATGATGATAGAGTGGGTGAGAGTGAAGAGAAAATGGTAAAAGGTTATGATGATAGAGTGGGTGAGAGTGAAGAGAAGATGGTAAAAGGTTATGATGATAGAGTGGGTGAGAGTGAAGAGAAGATGGTAAAAGGTTATGATGATAGAGTGGGTGAGAGTGAAGAGAAGATGGTAAAAGGTTATGATGATAGAGTGGGTGAGAGTGAAGAGAAGATGAAATTAAGTGACAGAGCATAATTAGAAAGTTAGAAAAGGAAATAAAACAGAAGGTGGGTAAAGGGGAAAAGAAAAGTGCGTAGAAAAAGATAGATAGAGAGAGAAAGAGAGAGAGAGAGAGAGAGAGAGAGAGAGAATGAAACAGGTATGAGGAAAGAAAGAAAGAACGAACGAATGAAAGAAAGAAAGAAAGTAAGAAAGAGAGAAAGAATGAAAGAAAGGAAGAAATAAAGAACGAACGAATGAAAGAAAGAAAGAGAGAAAGAATGAAAGAAAGAATGAAAGAAAGAATGAAAGAAAGAATGAAAGATAGAAAGAAAGAAAGAAAGAAAGAAAGAAAGAAAGAAAGAAAAAAAAAGAAAGAAAGAAAGAAAGAAAGAAAGAAAGAAAGATTATGTTGTTCCACAGCCCTCTACCCACAGTACAGCTCATCAACTTTGCCGATGTTGTCCCACAATGTTAACCTCTCTGTTATTATACATCTAAGATTCCCGAGATCTCTCTTTCCCTCTTTTCATTGAAGCTTTGTCAAACAAGAATACACAGAAGTAGAGGAGAATGCCCTAAAAGTTTACATCCCCTTTATTAAGTTATTGAGTTATTGAGTTATTTGCGGGTCATCATCATTGCACTCCGAACATGTCCATAGGTGCTCAGATCCCCTCCTCAGCAATTCCCTCAGTGTCCAGCGACTGACGACTCCAGTTCTATGTTGGTTGATAAGTCTTCTTACATGCCAACTAAGTTTCTCATTTCTGGCTGTGCCCATCTTAACTCCCATTTCCATCATCCGAAGAAGTGACGTGGATCTGTGTTTGTCGAAGTCCTGTGCTCTTCCCACATCTCGGAGGGCATTGATGATGTCCGCCCGATCCATCGGTTGCCCGTCCTCAACGACAGCGCAGCTAGCCAACCTGTCCGCTCTCTCATTTCCCCCGTACTCCCGCATGTCCAGGGACATAGACAAAGGTGACCTTACGTATTTTGGATTTCTGCAACGACTCTACCCATTGCATGCGTACAGAGCCTACCTCCACTTTTTTTATCATGCTCATCGAATCACTCAGTATACATGTGTGGGTGTAGTCTTGTGACTCTAACCATTTGAATGCCTTGGTCACTGCCATCGCCTCCATTGTCATGCTACACGTGGTCACGACGTATGCACCACTGTCTTCCTTGACTATTCTGCCTGCCGAGCGTGCTGTAAATGCCCATGCACTTCTTTGGTGTCGTCGTACAGATCCGTCTGTATAGATGACTGCATCTTTCTCATCGGTATTATCGCAGATGAGACAGTTGACCTCAGCATTAACCACGACCTGGTTCTGTTCCCTACTTTTCCTGTCGAGTGTGACAATACACGAGAATGCCCCCTTGAATGACGTAGGCACCGGTATCCACTCCTCACCAACGCTGATATTGGTAAGCCCACAGACCTGTTTGATGACATCTTCTGCTCGGCCCACCCATGATTTGCTTCTTTTTAGCCTGGCACCTTTCTCTGTGTTGAGCACGTGGTGCATTGGATGCTCTTTATCTGAACTAATCTTCAGGTATGCTCGTGCTCTCCAGATCTTGATTCTGTCATCCATGGTTGGAAAGTCAAGAAGATACCTCATTGCTACACAGGGAGTGTCCCTTGTACATCCCAAGATAATGTGCATGGCTTCATTTTGTATTTTCTCTAGCCTATCAATTTGAGTCGTACTGACAGTAAGAATTGCCAGGGCATACTCGATTAGTGCGAGGACTAATCCCTGGAACAGAAGAGTAAGTAGCCTGTGCTCGATGTTGGCAGCTGCCATGACCTTCAAGGCGGCTAATACTTTGCGGAATTTTGTTATCACATGGTCGACGTGGTCCCGAAAACATAGGCTGCGATCAAACTTAACATTCCCTTTACGACGACCTACTTATGTGAGACCGGGTTTTCAGCATTGGCAGACATCAAAACCAAACACAGATCACATGTGGGCGCTGAGAGAGAGATTAGAATAGCGAATTAGAATTTCCAAACTTGTGCCCAGATTTGAAGATCTAATGAGGATAATACTTGCTCATTCTTCCTATTCAAGGAGGGATCAAGTCATCATACTTCGCCTACGCACTGGCCACAATAGAATGAGAAACAACATATACACCAAATTCGAAATAGGTACAACCAGCCTATGCCACTGTACACTGGACAATATGACTACAAAACATGTTCTACAGGATTGCCCCCAATACACAGACCTGAGAAGAGCAATCTGGTCCACACCCACCTCCCTGGAAGAGAAACTATATGGGGCAATCGATTCGCTTAAACAGACAGCTGACTTCATGAGAGAGTCTGGAATCCTACTCTGATTGAGTCTTGATCGCAGAGAGAGAGAGAGAGAGAGAGAGAGGGATTCTTCCCATTGACTTTGTTACAGGATACAAATATCACAATGTAAGTTGATTCAGTTATTTTGTGTATTTCAATGACAAAAATGACACTGGTCTATGTACTGTATACGCAAACGCTAGTTTATTTACATCCGTAACCAATATCACATGATAAATAGGCTGTTAAAATATGTTTGTTTTTCTACATTGTTGATATAAGGTGCTGTCGCTGTGGTTTGAGGTTAAGAGTTAAGGCTCCGTTGATAGAAAAAGTTCAACTTATCTGGTGGAATTATTGCGTTATTTTGTTCATATTTTAAGTCATCACTTACACCATTCTCACCTGTCTTGCTATAGCATTCTTACCTGTCTTGCTACACCATTCTCACCTGTCTTGCTATAGCATTCTTACCTGTCTTGCTACACCATTCTCACCTGTCTTGCTATAGCATTCTTACCTGTCTTGCTACACCACTCTCACCTGTCCTGCTATAACATTCTCAACTGTCTTGCTATAGCATTCTCATCTGTCTTGCTACACGACTCTCACCTGTTCCACTATAGCATTCTCACCTGTCTTGCTACACCACTCGCACCTGTCTTGCTAAATAGCATTCTCACATGTCTTGCTACACCTATTTTAACCGTCTTACTACACCATTCTCACCCATTTTGCTACACCATTTTCACCTGTATTGCTACACCATTCTCACCTGTCTTGCTGCACCATTCTCACCTGTTTTGCTGCAGCATTCTGAACTATTTGTTCGCAGATCAAAGTAAACCCAGAGGATTGATCTACTGTCTTCAAATTCAATCCAGCGAAATAAGATAACAATCATGACGCGAAAAAATCTGAATAAAATAACATAATAGATCTGGCACATCTACGGAGAATATTTCTTTTACCTTACAGGGTCAGTTCAAGAGAAGAAAGAAAGAAAGAATGAATGAATGAATGAATGAATGAAGGTCCTTTGGTTAAATGGTTCTATGGTTCTGGAAGGCCTTGGTATCACTTCAAACGAATTAAAATCCATCATTGCTCAACCGCCCGTGCCAGTGGAATCATCCGAATTACTATCTCATCTCCCAAACAAAGAAAGGTAGCTGTAGTCCCCATCATAACAGTCTCAGCACACGTCAAAAGACATAAGGCGAAACCGCACAGAAAGTGAACACAGCTAACTGTTCCCTGTAATACGATATCATCATTCATCGTAAACAATCGGAATATCGAAACATGATCAAAACGGATGGGACACACAGCTCACGGTGTATAGGAACTCGAGAAGGAGGCTAGGTGGTCTAGAGACTTCCACGTTTCGCCAGAAGGGTCACGAGTTCAGTCCCACCAGCAGAAATATTTGTTTCCAAAGTAAAGAAAATAGAATCCGGGTTATCTTCGTGACTTTACCATCCCCCTGGTCTCTGGGTTGTGAGAATATCTCTCTCGGATAATAGCAAAATACATGAGGTCCGGTGTGCTCTCGCACACGTTAAATAACCCTTGGTAGTTAAAATCAAAAAGAGAACTTCAAGAATGGTCCCTGCCCGGGCGAAATTGTCAACAAAAACCTATCCACACTTATGAATCTCCGCCTGTGCTACGGAGTTCGTGCGCATGGACCTGGGTCCTCCTTTGAGTTTCTCGTCATTTCGAGAGGAAAATCGCAGCATCTGTGGGTTCGTCCGGTGTGCAGTGATGATTATCCTAAAACAACACAAGATAACATAACACCGAAAGTAAGGGACAAAAAGCAGGAATTGCGAGTGAGTAGAGGTATGGATAGAAAGAGAGGAAAAAATAAGACACGGAGAAAGAAATACGATGATAGTAAAAGTAAATTATACAGGGGGGAAAAATGATGGATGACAGATTGAACGAGGGAGAAGAAGGAAAGAGGGCTGTGTACAAAAATAGGAAATAAAATCTTGCCACAGAGATAGTGATAAAGATAAGGTGATTTAAACAAATTGTTGTGTAAATGGGGCGGGCGCATCAAATTAAATCGAATTCAATCTATGGGAGAATGATAACACTCATGACGTCATTGGGCTCGATAAGAAAGCATCAAAGATCTGGTTTGGTTGTGGAGGGTTGTTCCCTTGACCTTGCTGGGGCCAGTTCAAGAGGGCAATCACTGAAATCGTTCAAAATGGGGAGTCGGCGATGGAAAGAAAGAGAGAGAGAGAGAGAGAGAGAGCGAGTGTTGAATTGGATGATAAAAGATTGAATGAAGAATATTGCTACAAAAATGTACAACTTTAGGAAATAAGGTCACGAAAATCATAATTCGGCGTGCTTGTTTGTTGTAAGGATCATATCATCATCACTACACACCGGGTGAAACCATAGGTGCTCCGATATCACCCTCGAGATGGATGCTTACGCAGAATAAAAGGATGGAAATGGCAGGACAAAATCACTAACATAGAATTATGGAAATGTACCAGTCAAACACCAGTGGTTAAAGAGATACAGCGATGACGATGACGACATAGGACACACGCTACGGAAGCCAACTGAGAGTATTACACAACAGGCCCTTTTTGGAATCCCCAGGGGAAAAGACAATGAGGAAGACCAGGGAATTCTTGGAGAAGACAGATAGAAGCAGAGATGAAGACGATGGGGAAGACATGGAATGATCTTAAAGAATGGGAAAAAACAGAACGACTTGGAAAGTTGTTTGTTGAAGACCTATGCTCCACTGGGAGCTAAAAAGGTAGAAGAAGAACACCATATTCCCTATACACCATTGTATTGATAATAATAATGGATTTTAATTCGTTTGCTACCAAGGCCTTCCAGAACCATTTAACCAAATGACCTTCATTCACTCATTCATTCACTGGTATTGTCCTTTGTCACTCTGGCGACCGCAGCCGCTATACTTTGGAAAATCGCCTTATAGTCCAGTATGGTTCGCTGACCCCGAGAGGTATGAATGTATCACACTCATACGCATAGTTTCTTTTGCTTGCTCCTTCCCTTTTGCATAGCCTTCTCTACTACACATATTTGGGTTCTTTGGTCTACTTACTATGCCATACTTTTTATAGTTCTTCTCCTCTAGTCCCTTATGAGACACTTCGGTTTTCTCCTCTATAAAAAATTTTTTTTCTTTGCTTCTTACCCCTCATTTATTTTTACTGTACCCCACTCTCAGACATCTCACTCTTAGCGTCTTTTTACACCTGTCAGACTACTATTCGATTCTTTCTCCTTTGTGTTTGCACACTGACCCTTGTGTTTACTCCTCTGGTTCTGTTTACATTTACGCACTTTTTCGCACGATTTTCGACGTTCACGACAGCCGCACTTGGTTACGATTTTATTTTGGATTTGACAGGATAGTTTTACTTTTTGTTGTTGTTTTCTTTAACACATTTCGATTGTTTTTGTTTTGGTTGTTTCGTTATTAATTTGTGTGTGTGTGTTTTTATTGTTTGTTCCTGATGAAGGCCTATTGAGCCGAAACGTTGTTTAGTCTGTGTCGTCCACTTGTCACGTAAAGCTTCTTACATACCTTTTTTTATTTTTTAATTTTTCCCTATACACCACTTGGTGTGAAGGGGTCACTTTACTTTTTTTATGAGAGAAAGACCAGGGAATATAGAAATAAATGGGAAGATAACATCAAAGAATGGATAGGCTGAAACTTTGCAACGCCCCAGAGAATGAGTGAAGACAGCGATATATGGATATACATAGCGAAATCTGTCAGTAGTGTACCATATGAGATGAAAATAAAGAAAAAAAAAAGACAAAGAAGATTAAGAAGAAGAAGCAAAAGGAGAAGAGGAAGAAGCAAAAGGAGAAGTAGAAGAAGCAAAAGGAGAAGTAGAGGAAGCAAAAGGAGAAGTAGAAGAAGCAAAAGGAGAAGTAGAAGAAGCAAAAGGAGAAGTAGAAGAAGCAAAAGGAGAAGTAGAAGAAGCAAAAGGAGAAGTAGAAGAAGCAAAAGGAGAAGTAGAAGAAGCAAAAGGAGAAGTAGAAGAAGCAAAAGGAGAAGTAGAAGAAGCAAAAAGAGAAGTAGAGGAAGCAAAAGGAGAAGTAGAGGAAGCAAAAAGAGAAGTAGAGGAAGCAAAAAGAGAAGTAGAGAAAGCAAAAGGAGAAGTAGAAGAAGCAAAAGGAGAAGTAGAGGAAGCAAAAAGAGAAGTAGAGGAAGCAAAAGGAGAAGTAGAAGAAGCAAAAGGAGAAGTAGAAGAAGCAAAAAGAGAAGTAGAGGAAGCAAAAGGAGATGAAGAAGCAAAAGGAGAAGTAGAAGAAGCAAAAGGAGAAGTAGAAGAAGCAAAAGGAAAAGTAGAAGAAGCAAAAGGAGAAGTAGAAGAAGCAAAAGGAGAAGTAGAAGAAGCAAAAGGAGAAGTAGAGGAAGCAAAAGGAGAAGTAGAGGAAGCAAAAGGAGAAGTAGAAGAAGCAAAAAGAGAAGTAGAGGAAGCAAAAGGAGATGAAGAAGCAAAAGGAGAAGTAGAAGAAGCAAAAGGAGAAGTAGAAGAAGCAAAAGGAGAAGTAGAAGAAGCAAAAGGAGAAGTAGAAGAAGCAAAAGGAGAAGTAGAAGAAGCAAAAGGAGAAGTAGAAGAAGCAAAAGGAGAAGTAGAAGAAGCAAAAGGAGAAGTAGAAGAAGCAAAAGTAGAGGGTTTGCCAGGAGTTGTCAGAACTCACAAGCCACAAGAACATTCTGTGATTACACTTCACCACCTGCTTAAAGCGACTGGACACCTACGAGTTTACCTGCAATGTCAATAACGAACAATTACAGTACATCAATGGAGACAAACTTTACCATTCTAAACAAGCCAACAATGAAATACACAGCATTAGACCATCAGGATTGTACACGAGAAATATAACAAAGAGAGTTTCAAATGATGACTTAACAAGAAAGTAAAGTACCCCCGTCACGCCAAGTGGCATATAGGGAAATATGGTGTTAGTGGCCCTATATTCTACAGACCTTCAGCACATGATTTTTGGGGTAATGTGGTCAGTATTACGCCCGTGCTGCTTTACTTTCCCAGAAAAAAATCCGGTACCCATTTAAGACTGGGTCAACCCGGAAGCCGTTGGTTGGGATCGAACCATACCCCTTGTCCGTGGTAGTCCAGTTCACTAACCACTGAGCTATCGCGGCTCCCAAAATGCTGACTTGTTAACAGCAAATTAATCGACGGTTTATGTTTTAGAAATTATAACGACAGTTATAAATAATTTACAACGTTCTTAAAATTATAACTACTTATATTTTATCTATTCTTGCTGCCCGTAAGCGCTGATCGATAGTCGTGCCAATGGAAGCCTCATTCTCTGGCGTCATATAGAGAGTATGCGGAGATGACAAATATTTTATGTGAATGAAGGTATGCCGCTTGACATATAAGATCATAAATGAAGAACGGAGGAAAATCTAGAAATTATTCTCGCCATAGAAGACATAAAGAAACAACAAATTAAATGGTGTGGCCACGTGGCCGTACGGAAAGACAAAACACAACACACCGAGCCTTTAATAACCTTTGCGAGAACGCCAGACTCAATAGTCGACAACGAGAAAGATGGATTGGAGGAAAATTATAAACACTAGGAAAGATATAACAGCAGTTCTATCGTGTTCGACTCTTGAAAGGTAAATAAAGAATCAAAGCAGAAGAAAAAGAAGAATATATGTCAACGCCAAGAGTTCTCCACTTTGCTCGGTTCTTCGCGTGACGTATCTATTCTGACCATACTAAACAATCTCATTTGTGTTGTTCTCTGTCAGAATGTTCTTGAGGTCTAGGCAAAGAAATGCACATAAAGGCTTAAAATTGCCAATCTGCAGTGAAGCTAATTGTGAGGAGAAATGAAAAAAATAGATATAGAGAAAAAAATAGATATAGAGAAAAAAATAGATATAAAGACAAAAAATAGATATAGAGAAAAAAAATAGATATAGAGAAAAAAATAGATAAAAATTGTATGGTTAAAGCTTCACGTAGCAAGTGGACAACACAAACCATAACGACGTTTCGGCGCAATGGGCCTTCAGTAGGAACAAACATAACACACACACATAAATGCACTTACAATTTAAAATATATATATATATATATATATATAATACTTTTAAACTAGAAGAAGAAATAAAACAAAAATGAAAAAAGCCTTCACTGAATACCTTGATGTGTCTAAAAGGAAAAAAAAAGATTTCTTAGTGCGCGCGGTGCAAGAGTACGGCGTGCATAAAAGTGCGCACACAGTAACAGAAGTTTCCGAAAACAGGTCAGTGTCCATATAAGTTACCTAGAGTAGATAGAGCTATTGCAGAGTGCGGTATGAGATATAGGGGACAGTGATACAGTGTGGGCTAGTGGAGGAGGGATGTGAACAGTATGTGTTTATAATAATTTGCTAAAACATAAGCAACAGAGAATATGCATTAGGGAAGGGACAGAGACAGAGAAACTGTGTATCAGAGTGGAATACATTAATGCCTCGCGGGGTCAGAGAACCCAATTGGACTATAAGGTGAAAAGTGTCCTTGGTCGAGATCGCATCATTCGCTGTAGACAGGTTGATGTTAGTTCACATGATTGTGGTTATCTTCTTCTTTCCTTCCTCATTTGTCTTCAACGTAAAAAGTAAAGTAAAGAGTCCCATAACGCCAAGTGGCGTATAGGGAATATGGTGTTAGTGACCATAATTTGTATAGGCCTTCGGCGCATGATTTTTGGGGTAATGTGGTCGGTATTACGCCCGTTCCGCTTTACTTTCCCAGAAAAGAAGCCGGTACCCATTTAAGGCTGGGTGAATCTGGAAACTGTCCTCTTGTCCTTTGTGGTCCAGTTTACTAACCAATGAGCTATCGCGCCTCCGTCTTTCGACGCATCGGAGAGATCTAGTTACGGGTTATTTGCTCTTCTATTGACCTTTCCTATTGTTGTGTTTCCTAGTCTTATATCAGTCCATCTTTCCTATTGTTATGTTTCCTAGTCTTATATCAGTCCATCTTTCCTATTGTTATGTTTCCTAGTCTTATATCAGTCCATCTTTCCTATTGTTGTGTTTCCTAGTCTTATATCAGTCCATCTTTCCTATTGTTATGTTTCCTAGTCTTATATCAGTCCATCTTTCCTATTGTTATGTTTCCTAGTATTATATCAGTCCATCTTTCCTATTGTTATGTTTCCTAGTCTTATATCAGTCCATCTTTCCTATTGTTGTGTTTCCTAGTCTTATATCAGTCCATCTTTCCTATTGTTGTGTTTCCTAGTCTTATATCAGTCCATCTTTCCTATTGTTGTGTTTCCTAGTCTTATATCAGTCCATCTTTCCTATTGTTGTGTTTCCTAGTCTTATATCAGTCCATCTTTCCTATTGTTATGTTTCCTAGTCTTATATCAGTCCATCTTTCCTATTGTTGTGTTTCCTAGTCTTATATTAATCCATCTTTTTAGTGGTAGGCCTTTGCTCAGTTCTTCATTTCTGAACTTATATCATAGGTCGTTTCTGTCATTCGTCTAACACATTTCATCTAGGCAGAGGTTATTTTTCTTTTTGCCCTTGGATCTATGGTCAAGGGCTCGCATTGGTAGCACAACGTTGGGATGAAGTTTGTATTGTAGAGTGCCCGTTTTGCCTCTAGAGTTATTTCCTTGTTGTACAATAGTGGTGATAGTTGTCCAATGATTTGACAAGCTTTGTGGCATCTTGAGTCTATTTCTGCTGTTTCTGATTTGACACTAGACTTCCTAGATATTTAAACCCCTTTTCTCATATGTTTGTGGTGATGGCAATCACAAACTGCAGCTGCTTATCTCATACAATTAGAACAGATAACAACATATAAACTTGACATTTCAGGTTATGTAATTTCTGAACATAAGAAAAAAATCAGCAAGGAAAAAAAAGCCTGGATTAGCTTCATAATAGTATTAGAGCAAAGCATGATAGGACAATAATGAAAATCACAACACAGCCAAATCTATTGACCTTTCGTGATGCACCAAATCGATTTTAACTGGGATACATCTGTCACGAATGTTCAGTTATTAAGGATGGATTGATCATGATAATGCATTGATGTCTTCATTATAGAACTTGATGATAATGCAGTTATGTCTTCATTATTGAACTAATAAGGGCCGATTCTGTGAACGGTTTAATGTAACCGTCAACAAGGTGTCTTCCAAAATGATTCAATCAATTAAATTAAAAATTAAAAAAATCGTCCGCAAATAAAATAATTGCCAGTTTCATTATCTTCCTATGAATGAATGTTAAAGAAACGTGTGTCTTGACTGGTCTATTAAAACATAAATTAATATAAATATACTAAAATAGTGATTTCCCACATATTTTCCTACACCGCTTTGACAGATTTGACTATATCTGACAAAAGTACATATTTGAAACAAAATAAAATATTTCATTACACTAAAGTGTAATCACTGCACGCAATGTGGGCAAATGTGGCTAATATTAGTGCACAATAGGACAACAGACAAGTAAATCACTGGAGTCTGTAGAAATGTGGTTTTACAGAAGAATGTTGAGAATACCATGGACAACTAAGAAGAGTAATGAAAATGTTCTGAAAGAGGGCAAAGCAAAAAAGAGAGCTAATATTGCAATATTAGGAAGAAACAATCATCATTTTTTGGCCATGTAATGAGAAGAGAACAACTGGAATATATTGTAACAAATGAAAAAAATAGAGGGACGAAGAGATAGAGGGAAGCAAAGAGAGAAAATACCAGACAGCTTAAGAGAATGGTTCGGTCGAAGGTCAACAACAGAAATGATAAATAACTGTCGAGATCGAAAGTTGTGGAGAGACATGATCACCTACACCAGTAGGCCCGGTACTTGATGATGACGATGATGATGATTAGTGCACATAATGCTACATTAACTGTGCACAATGAGCAGCGACAGCAAATCAAGCAGCGATTTTTTCGCCTCTTGGTCCAAAATATCTCTTAAGTCTGCAGAGTTGAGTCAATTTTGCCTGATAGAAATACTTGAAAGCTGAAGACGTAGAAAGGTTAAGTTTACCTGACCAAACTACTAGAAAACTGGAGGAGAAGAACGGTCAAGTTTACCTGACCAAACTACTAGAAAACTGAAGAAGAACGGTCAAGTTTACCTGACCAAACTACTAGAAAACTGACGGAGAAGAACAGTCAAGTTTACCTGACCAAACTACTAGAAAACTGGAGGAGAAGAACGGTCAAGTTTACCTGACCAAACTACTAGAAAACTGGAGGAGAAGAACGGTCAAGTTTACCTGACCAAACTACCAGAAAACTGGAGGAGAAGAACAGTCAAGTTTACCTGACCAAACTACTAGAAAACTGGAGGAGAAGAACAGTCAAGTTTACCTGACCAAACTACTAGAAAACTGGAGGAGAGGAACAGTCAAGTTTACCTGACCAAACTACTAGAAAACTGGAGGAGAAGAACAGTCAAGTTTACCTGACCAAACTACTAGAAAACTGGAGGAGAAGAACAGTCAAGTTTACCTGACCAAACTACCAGAAAACTGAAGGAGAAGAACGGTCAAGTTTACCTGACCAAACTACTAGAAAACTGAAGGAGAAGAACAGTCAAGTTTACCTGACCAAACTACCAGAAAACTGGAGGAGAAGAACAGTCAAGTTTACCTGACCAAACTACCAGAAAACTGAAGGAGAAGAACAGTCAAGTTTACCTGACCAAACTACTAGAAAACTGAAGGAGAAGAACGGTCAAGTTTACCTGACCAAACTACTAGAAAACTGAAGGAGAAGAACAGTCAAGTTTACCTGACCAAACTACCAGAAAACTGGAGGAGAAGAACAGTCAAGTTTACCTGACCAAACTACCAGAAAACTGGAGGAGAAGAACGGTCAAGTTTACCTGACCAAACTACTAGAAAACTGGAGGAGAAGAACAGTCAAGTTTACCTGACCAAACTACTAGAAAACTGGAGGAGAAGAACGGTCAAGTTTACCTGACCAAACTACTAGAAAACGGAAGGAGAAGAACGGTCAAGTTTACCTGACCAAACTACTAGAAAACTGACGGAGAAGAACAGTCAAGTTTACCTCACCAAACTACCAGAAAACTGAAGGAGAAGAACGGTCAAGTTTACCTGACCAAACTACTAGAAAACTGGAGGAGAAGAACAGTCAAGTTTACCTGACCAAACTACTAGAAAACTGGAGGAGAAGAACGGTCAAGTTTACCTGACCAAACTACTAGAAAACTGGAGGAGAAGAACAGTCAAGTTTGCCTGACCAAACTACTAGAAAACTGGAGGAGAAGAACAGTCAAGTTTACCTGACCAAACTACTAGAAAACTGGAGGAGAAGAACAGTCAAGTTTACCTGACCAAACTACTAGAAAACTGAAGAAGAACAGTCAAGTTTGCATGACCAAACTACCAGAAAACTGAAGGAGAAGAACGGTCAAGTTTACCTGACCAAACTACTAGAAAACTGAAGGAGAAGAACAGTCAAGTTTGCATGACCAAACTACTAGAAAACTGACGGAGAAGAACAGTCAAGCTTGCCTGACCAAACTACTAGAAAACTGAAGGAGAACAGTCAAGAACATTAAACTTGACGTCAGCGTTGTTAGCTAGGAAAAAACAAAACCAACTAGCTAATAACATGGTTCCATTCTCTTTAAATTATATTAAAACACTAAATGATTGTAAATATCTGGGAACATTGTTAACGTCAGATGGTAGATGTACAATAGAGGTGAGATGTAGAATAGCTCAGGCAAAAGCAGCTTTTCAAAAAATGAAGAAGATACTATGAAATTCATTTTTGATAAAAGAAACAAGAAAAAGAGTTCTTGAATGTTATGTAGAGCCAGTCTTATTATATGGATATGAATCATGGAAAATAGGACAACAGACAAGAAAATCACTGGTAGTCTGTAGAAATGTATTTTTACAGAAGAATGTTGAGAATACCATGGACAGCTAAGAAGAGTAATGAAGACGTTCTGAAAGAGCCGGAAGCAAAAAGAGAGCTAATTTCCAATATTAGGAAGAAACAATCATCATTTTCTGGCCATGTAATGAGAAGAGAACAGCTGGAATATATTGTAACAACTGGAAAAATTGAGGGACGAAGAGATAGAGAGAAGCAAAGAGAAAAGATACCAGACAGATTAAGAGAGTGGCTTGGGAGACGATCAAGAACAGAAATGATAAATAACTGTCGAGATCGCAAGTTGTGGAGAGACATGACCACCTAGGCCAGGAGGCACGTTACTTGATGATGATGATGATGATGACATTAAACTGTTATTGTTTTTTACGCGCATATTAGCAGATTGCGATGCTTCGTGTTTTGCACAATGAAAACTGTCTTACAAGATTGAAGAGCCTTTCCATTTCGAGTATGTATCTAATAATATCTGTTGCAGGCATTCCTTCTTCTTTCCTTCCTCATTTGCCTTTCAGCGTCGAGGGGAGATATAATATGTGGTCTTTTGGTCTTCTGTTCGCCTCTGCTGCTGTCATGTTTCCTGGAGGCATTGCAATTCCTAAATTACATTCGAGACTGCCACTTCTCTGTCTTTTATTATCCATGTCTCTGTTACTAGCTTCAACATTGTGTTCTTTGTAAAACATTGAACTAGCTCAAAACAATTATCGCGATATTTTGTGAATGAAACAACAATTTTTAATATGAACATTTTTGTGTTATATCTGTACCGATGATGGAAGCGAATCATGGACTGTAGACAAATAAAAGAAGAGACCATTAAAGGTTCGGATAAGGGATTTCTTAGGCGTTTTTGTGTGTTTTTTGTTTTGAGTTCCCTGGACCGCTAGGTAGAACGGACAAAGAAAATCACAAGGAGGGCAACGCAAATAGAGATTCTTCTAAAAAACATCAGAAAGAAATAATCGACATCTTTAAGGCACATCGTGTGAAGCGATGACTTGAAATATTTGATTACAACTAGCAAAATAGTGGGAAAGAGAGAACGCGGACGACAAAGAGAGAAGACGATCATCTCCCTCCAGATGGCTCGGTCCTAAATGCGTGTCATAGTTTCAGTTTGTGATCTTTTATTATACCATTTGCATAAACTGTTCAATTTCCTTTCTCTTGGTTTTCCTCTGCTCTTCTTTTCAACCCGTCTGACCGTTGTTAAGGCAGTTCATAAAAAACATCAGAAAGAAACAATCAACATTTTGTGGGCACATCATGAGAAGAGGAAAGTTTTAATACTTGGTTACAACTGGCAAAATAAAAGGAAAGAGAGATCGCGGACGACAAAGAGAGAAAATACTAGATGACTTGGTGTCATGGCATGGAACCACTCAACAACAGAACTGATACGAAGCACTGTAGATAGAAGATTGTGGAAGGACATGATCGCCTACGCCAACCGTATGGCATATGATGATGATGACCGTTGTTATAGTATTCTCAATCACTTCTTTCCAAATCATAACCATAAGAAATGTAGATTGTCATTTTCTCATGACTCTGGTGATGTTTCCACTTTCTCCAGCTCTTTTTCAACATGTTTCTTTGTTATCCATGGAATTCGTAGCTTGCTGTTGAGGCATAGTGTCCCAAAAAAACAAACAAACACATAACTGATACGAAAAGAACAGAGAAGCTGTGGAAAAACATCATCGCCTACGCCAAAAACCGGAATGGCACATGTTGATGTATGGAGATATGTACACATAACAAACATATAATATATTAAATACTATGTTGGGCCGCGAGTATAGTTGCAAAGAACATGTCAAATAGACAAAAAAATAATATGTAGCAGCTAAACTAAAGAAAAACAAGACAAGCTACAACGTTTCAAATGTCTTTTCTGGCTTGGATTTATGTACTTAACTTGTGTAGTTTGTTTAATATACCAGATGAAGTGTCCTAACATCATCAAGCGCTATACATTTTTTAAAAAATATGACGATCATCATATTCAGGTGGACGTGAATTTCCGGTCAATATAGTGAATAGGTGGCAGGAACCATTGAAGGCTATGTATGGAAAGTGTTCCTTGTTGCAGTTTCCTCATATTCCAAGTCCGGCTTGTTACAGGAGCTGCTGAGTTAAGTGCTCTGTGCACACCGTGAGCTGTGTGTCTTATCCGTTTTGATCATGTTTCGATATTCCAATTGTCTACGATGAATGATGATATCGTATGACAGGGAACAGTTGGCTATGTTCACTTTCTGTGCGGTTTCGCCTTATGTATTTTGACGTGTGCTGAGACTGCTATGATGGGGACTACAGCTACCTTTCTTTGTTTGGGAGATGAGATAGTAATTCGAATGATTCCACTGGCACGGACGGTTGAGCAATTATGGATTTTAATTCGTTTGCAGTGATACCGGGGCCTTCCATAACCATAACCTGATGAAGGCTTTTTCCGAAGCGTTGTAGTTTATTTTGTCTTTCTATTAGTTTAGCTGTTTCATACCATTTTATGTTTACTTAACACGTTCATGTATCAATTGTGGAGTAGTTAGCGTAGTGGATTAGAGACGGAGTAAATTAGGGTCCGAACCCATCTCAACGTTCTCCAAACGACCCAGCTGAAGTAAGAATTAGTTCCTGATGAAGTGGGTTGTGGAACGTAATAACAGCGAGTGAGGCTACTATCATCACCTTCAAATCTAATACCAGAGGTCGCTGAAGGTTAAAACATTCTATACTGAACGACACCCTTCACACATTCACTTGTTCATTTGATTAGAATCTCCAGATTTGGCAGCCAGTTTGAGGCCAAATTTTACTGTAATCTTTACACATTATTAACAATACAAGATTTGGCTCCAGTTTGCAGCCCAATTTTACAGTAATCTCGCTGATTTCCAGACTAATCAATAGACAATTAGTTAATTCACTGGGATTGTAGGGTCTCCGATTTCAACTATGCTTGCCCATCAAATTTCCATCAATTTTCCTCTCCCTTGATCATCAAATATTCTCTGTTGCCAGTAAAATTAACGTGATGGCGTATTTCGATTGGGACCATCCATTTGTGACAAAGTTCGTTGTTTGAATTATTTAAGCCAGTGGACTTTGCTATGACCGGTGTGTATCTAGACATTTGCAGATGTAATGGATGTAATGGGATGGAAGAATGAGAGGAACCAGAGCTTGTTCTAATCGGACTTGAAGAATCAGAGCTCAGCAAGGGATGGGAGAAATGCAAATTTGGCAAACCACGAACAAGGGGCAGTTAAGTACCGGATTGGAACTTAATAAACAGGTGGGTTAGTCAAGAGGAGAGTAGAGGCTCGTTAGGTGGCATTTGTGTACTCTTCGTCATCAAATCCGTGGTAGTAATCATTCCTGTTGGTATCACAACTATCGGAACTAATATTGCTACCTTCAGAGGCGGCACACCAGATGTGAACAACTGGGGCAGTTTATTCATTAATTTGTTACATTTCGATAGTGAGAAACGCGTTGCAATGTAAATATTAGACGTATTGACAGGGGTATCCGATTTCAACATGTTTGGGTATAGCTTTGTTTGATCCAACCCATTAACCTGTCAAACGTTTGGTTATTCCTCTGAGTAATCAATCAATCAAGCAATCAATTAATCAATCAGACGATCAATTTTTCATAACCTTGTTGATCGTAGGGGCCCCGTAGATGATGTTTTCACAATTTGTTTCTAATCTTCACGATTTAGAGCAGCTCTCTGTGATACAAGGAAAGACATTTCTGTCCAATCTCTAATGTTACCCACCAAATATTTCTGTTCAATCTCTAATGTTACCCACCAAATATTTCTGTTCAATCTCTAATGTTACCCACCAAATATTTCTGTTCAATCTCTAATGTTACCCACCAAATATTTCTGTTCAATCTCTAATGTACCCACCAAATATTTCTGTTCAATCTCTAATGTTACCCACCAAATATTTCTGTCCAATCTCTAATGTTACCCACCAAATATTTCTGTTCAATCTCTAATGTTACCCACCCAATATTTCTGTCCAATTTCTAATATTACCCACTCAATATTTCTGTCCAATCTCTAATATTACCCACCCGATATTTCTGTCCAATCTCTAATGTTACCCACTCAATATTTCTGTCCAATCTCTAATGTTACCCGCCCAATATTTCTGTCCAATCTCTAATGTTACCCACCCAATATTTCTGTCCAATCTCTAATGTTACCCGCCCAATATTTCTGTCCAATCTCTAATGTTACCCGCCCAATATTTCTGTCCAATCTCTAATGTTACCCACCAAATATTTCTGTCCAATCTCTAATGTTACCCACCCAATATTTCTGTCCAATCTCTAATGTTACCCACCCAATATTTCTGTCCAATCTCTAATGTACCCACCCAATATTTCTGTCCAATCTCTAATGTTACCCGCCCAAAATTTCTGTCCAATCTCTAATGTTACCCAAGCAAAATTTCTGTCCAATCTCTAGTGTTACCCCCCCCCCCCAATCTTTTCTTTTGTCCTCCCTGTCTTCTTGTGTGTGGCGCATTGCAGACTATTTTTGGCAAGGCCTGTGGACCGTGTGAAGTGTACATACCAGGTCAGTTTCTTCATTTTTCTAGTGACAATCGGGAGTTTATTCTTCTTTCTTTCCTCATTTGCCTTCCAACGTCCAGGGAAGATATCATTTGCGGTCCTTTCCTCTTCTGTTGGTTTCTCCTTAGGTTATGTTTCTTACTGTCTCTAGTATTAAATTAATCCATTTTTTTCGTGGTCTACCGTTGGCTATGGTGGTTTCGTAACGTTTATTGATGGCACTTTGTGTTGTGTTTTTATTTTTCTGCCTTGTCAAGAGGTCAAACCATTTTATCTGTTGTTTCTTTAAATATTATATGGCGGGGGTTATTCCTAGCTTTTTTCTCAGTTCTTCTTTTCTGATCTTGTCTCTCAGGATGATTCCTGTCATTCGTCTAACACATTTCAAATCAGTAGAGGTTATTTTTATTATTGTTCTTGCATCTAGGGTCCAGGACTGATATTAGAGCAAAACGTTGGAATGAAGATTGTGTTGTAGAATGACCGTTGTTTTTTTTTTAGTGGTACATCTTTTTAATTCCTGTGTTAAAGTCACTCTTCTCATAGCGCTGCAACAATCAGCATAACTCCAGGGGCTATGAGACAAACACGATGATCTTTTATTACAAGATTTAAGATTAAGACAGGTAATCGTTGCATACAACCGGACAATTGACACCACACGCAAACTGACATTGCACATCTGCTGTTTTATTTCGATTCATGGTGTCACATCTGATTGGTTATGAGAAGGGCAGTCAGACTTACTCGTGCCACTCATTAATTTGGAGCATCTTTAATTCTGCAGCTGTTATCTCCTACCCAACATCACTTAATATTGTATTATATTATATTAATTATCACCCAGGGCGTTCTTCCCGCGTCCACATTTCCTTGCCGTTAAAATCCGCCGCTGAATTAGCAGGTCAGTTTACCTAACAGTTAGAAGCATTTGCTTCTTCAAAACAGCATCATCATGTGACATACCGGTTGGCGTAGGCGATCATGTCCTTCCACAATCTTCTATCTACCGAGCATCGTATCAATTCTATTGACTGTTTTCCATGCCATGACAATAAAAGTCATCTAGTATTTTCTTTCTTTGTCATCCGCGATCTCTCTTTCCCTCTATTTTGCCAGTTGTAACCAAGTATTCCTCTTCTCATGATGTGTCCGAAAAATGTCGATTGTATCTTTCTCATTTTTTAGGAGCTCCATTTTGTGTTGGCCTCTATGATAATGTCCTCATTTGTCTTTTTAGCCGTCCAGGGAATTGTCAGCATTCTTCTGCGAAATCCCATCTCTGTGGTCTCTAATCGTCTTGTCATTTGTTTTATTACTGTCCATGATTTGCTTCCATAGGCCATAATTGGCTCTATATGGCACAGATGAACTCTCTTTCTCACTGTTATTGACATAGATTTGTTGCATAAGAGGTTTTTCTGTTCCTGAAATGCTGTTTTGACCGGAGTTATTCTACTTTTTATTTCTGTGGTGTATCTTCCATCCGATGTTATTATTGTGTCCAACTATTTGACGCGTTGCACTTGCTTCAGATTTGTCCTGTTTATTTTTATGCTGCATGGCGGTGATGACTGTGTTTTCGATAAGACCATTAGTTCTGTTTTCTTACTATTCAGACTTAGACCTTTTTTTCCCTTTCTTTTACTTTTATACTTTATAATGAAGGAAAGTAAAGATAACGGGCTCAACCTCAATAGGAAAATGACAGAAGTAATGGTAGCAACAAAGAAAAAGATATCACGGCAGTGCATAACAAAGACAAGTGGAACAATATTAAAACAGTTCAATGAAATTAAATATCTGGAACAAAGTTAACCTCAGATGGTACATGTACAACAGAGGTGAGATGGGCAATAGCCCGGGCAATAACAAGCTTTCTAGAAAATGAGGAAGATATTGTGCAAACTGTTTTTGACAATCGAAACTAGAAAAAGAGGGTAGAGCCACTCTTTAGATATGGATGTGGAACATGGACAATAGGACAACAGACAAGAAAATCACTGGAGGCTGTAGAAATGTTGTTTTACAGAAGAATGTTGAGAATACGATAGACAGTTAAGAAGAGTAATGAAAACGTTCTGAAAGAGACCAAAGCAAAAAGAGAGCTAATTTCAAATGTTTGGAAGACACAATCATCATTTTGTTTGGCTACGTAATGAGAAGGGAACAACTGAATTATTTTGTATCAACTGGGAAAGTCAAGTAACGAAGAGATAGAGGGAAGCAAAGAGAAAAGATACCAGAGAGCTTATGAGAATGCCTTGGCAGAAGGTCAACAACATAAATGATAAATAATTGTCGAGATCAATAGTTGTGGAGAAACATGATCACCTACGCCAGCATTCATAGTAATTGATGATGATGATGATGAATAACTAGTATGTGTGATGTCATTCCATTTGTGTTTTTGTGATATGGTATTGTATGGCCATCTTTATCAACCTCATTCACCTCTAATTCTCTACATCCCGTACGTCAGTGTTACTTCCTCATATGTACATCCCTCCCTCACATTAACCTCATTCCCCATATCAGTTTCGTCCCTCCCCCTCCAGATCAACATCACTTCTCCACATCATACTCCATTCTTCCCCTTTCTCATAACAACATTATCGGCGAGGCAAGACACCGGTCTCGATACAGACAGGTTGTGGGTGCAAATCCCTGCTGCACCAGTTGGGTTTCTTATTTACGATTTCTCTCTGCGGCAACCACCCCTGGTCTCAGCAGCGAGGCCCGGTTTGAAACATCAATTACTCATCGACGGAAAAAAATATAAGTACCTCCGAAGTCGGTGTTATCTGCCTGTGCTGCGAGGGACCCCTGTGCATACGTGTGTCAGGAAAACGTGGATTAACACGTACAATTCCGTTACTAGTCTCAATGGACTTTGCCAGAGGTGAAAGCTGACGGAAGCTTCAGATACAAAATATCAACATTATTATTCTAATCAAACACCCTTTTCCAAATCATCCTATCATCTACATTATACTTTACTTTTATCCCAAATAGACCTCACTTTCCCACGTCATCCTTTACTTTTCTCCCAAATAGACCTCACTTTCCCACATCATCCTATCATCTACATCATCCATTTCCTTTCTCCCAAATAGACCTCACTTTCCCACGTCATCCTATCATCTACATCATCCATTTCCTTTCTCCCAAATAGACCTCACTTTCCCACGTCATCCTATCATCTACATCATCCATTTCCTTTCTCCCAAATAGACCTCACTTTCCACGTCATCCTATCATCTACATCATCCATTTCCTTTCTCCCAAATAGATCTCACTTTCCCAAGTCATCCTATCATCTACATCATCCATTTCCTTTCTCCCAAATAGACCTCACTTTCCCACGTCATCCTATCATCTACATCATCCATTTCCTTTCTCCCAAATAGACCTCACTTTCCCACGTCATCCTATCATCTACATCATCCATTTCCTTTCTCCCAAATAGACCTCACTTTCCCACGTCATCCTATCATCTACATCATCCATTTCCTTTCTCCCAAATAGACCTCACTTTCCCACATCATCCTAATTATTCTTCTTCAACCTCCCTCGCCTATATCAACCTCCCTCGCCGATATCAACCTCAATAACAGATATCAATGTCTCTCCTCAATATCAACCTTCGCCCCTTCTCTACCTTCCTTCAACAAAACAACCAAAACCCTTTTTTCCTGAAAGAACCGGGCAAAGCAGCAAGACCAGGCGCCAGACCCCCAGACTGATGGGTAAACACAGTCCCAAATTTACTTAACACTCTCCCGTCAACTCGGATAATTAGAACAGCTTTTAACTCCATCAAAAACCCACCAGTAAAGACCGTCTCCTCCATTGAACAAAGACTGCATGACTACAGACCTGACTCTATTTGTATTATGTTATTTATGCTAGGATCTTTTCCTTTTTCTTTGAACTTTTTCCCTTCCTTTCGATAAAGAACATAGACTTTTCTTAACATAATTCACTTCTAACAAGAGACGCGATCGATTTCTTCCCTGCTGTGTTCCAGGATAACTTTAAAGGCTGCACAAGTTGCATAATTACATCATAGCCATGATACCGCTATAAGTATTACATTTTCTAGTTTTTTGTTTGTTTGCGAAATCATCATTAGGTTGCGTGTCCTTTGGAGAACGTTGCATTCACTACAACCCGTCTGAAAGAATTTCTTTCTCTAGTCAGATCTCCCACAGAACGTTACATTCACTACAACATGTCTGAAAGAATTTCTTTCTCTAGTCAGATCTCCCACAGAACGTTACATTCACTACAACATGTCTGAAAGAATTTCTTTCTCTAGTCAGATCTCCCACAGAACGTTACATTCACTACAACATGTCTGAAAGAATTTCTTTCTCTAGTCAGATCTCCCACAGAACGTTACATTCACTACAACATGTCTGAAAGAATTTCTTTCTCTAGTCAGATCTCCCACAGAACGTTACATTCACTACAACATGTCTGAAAGAATTTCTTTCTCTAGTCAGATCTCCCACAGAACGTTACATTCACTACAACATGTCTGAAAGAATTTCTTTCTCTAGTCAGATCTCCCACAGAACGTTACATTCACTACAACATGTCTGAAAGAATCTCTCTCTCTAGTCAGATCTCCCACAGAACGTTACATTCACCACAGCCCGTCTGAAAGAATTTCTCTCTCTAGCCAAATCTCCCACTTCTTCTGTTGTCATGTTCAAGGTCCCCTTGATGTCTTGAAGCCACCTTCTTCTTGGTCTGCCCCTGAAGCGTCGCTCAGGAACCATACTTTCCATTATTGTTCTTTCCAGCCCCTTGTGTCGTTTGATGTGACAATAGTATTTTAATTTCCTCTCTAAAATGATGTTTTAAAAACCAGTTCTTGTTAATGTTTAAATCTTTTGATATGTCTTCAATGTTCCTTTTTACTATCCAAGGTATCTTATGAATGTTTCTGCATCTTTTTGTTCCGAATAAATCGATTTTCTTCCTTGCTGTTTACGAGATTGTCCGTGATGAACTACCATATCTTGTTATCGAGATGATACATGTCCTTAGTAATGTCAGTTGAAGCGCCTAGCTGGTATTGTCCCACGTGTTCTTCATGGCTTTCAATTTTTTTTTAATGTTCTTTGTTTCCTTGCGCCAGCTTTATATATTCGCCGATGTTCCGAAAGGAATGAGTTTTGCTTGTAACTCTGTTCCCATGTTTTCCACGTTGGCAGCTGTGTGATCTCCACCTACAGGCAGATTCTGTCTTCAAACGTAGTAACCGCATTAAATGTATTGTCTTGATGTGAGGATAAACATACATCTGAAACAAGTGCAGCGCGTCACATACCTGGGCACAATAATAACATTAGATGGAAGATGCACCACAGAAGTAAAAAGCAGAATAGCTCAGGCCAAAATAGCATTTCAGAAAATGAAAAATATCTTATGCAACATGTCTATGTCAATAGAGGTGAGAAAGAGAGTTTATCTGTGCAATACAGAGCCAATCGTGACCTATGGAAGCGAATCATGGACAATAAACAAATACATGAAATAAACGATTATAAGCCTCAGGAATGGGATTTCTCAGAAGAATGTTTAGAGTTCCCTGGACAGCTAAAAAGACCAATGAGGAAATTTTCAGAAGTCAACACAAAAGGGAGCTCCTAAAAAACACCAGAAAGAAAAAAAATCGACATTTTTGGGCACATCATAAGAGCAGGAAAATTGTACTGTTTAGTAACAACTGGCAAAATAGAGGGAAAGAGGGACTGCGGACGACAAAGTGAGAAGATATTAGATAGCTTGATGTCATGGCTTGGAAAACAATCAACAACAGAAGTGATTCGATGTGCTGTGGATAGAAGATTGTGGAGGGACATGATCGCCCACGCCAACCGGTATGGCACATGATGATGATGAAACACAACCCCATAGCAATTACTTTTCGGTAATGAAGTGCTAGTGACTTCATTGTACTTTGCCTCAGCTACTTGATGTGAGGCACCAGACAATATCTCTGCTACCCATTTAAAGTGGATGGGTATACCCCAGGGGCGTTTTACTCGTAGTTCGGAATAGAAACCTCGCTTTAATTGGCGTTGTAACACCGGACCTTGAGATCGGCATGCGAACGTAGTCATGATAGTGCTTAGTATAAATGGAATAAATATGAAATTGTCATAGAGCAGCTAAACTAATAGAAAGACAAGACACACTGCAACGTTTCGGCAACAGCCTTCATCAGGCAAAACACACAAACTATACAAATCAAACTCATAATCCAAACTATACATAATCATAATCCACGATTCGCTTCCATAAGTCACAATTGGCTCTATATAGCATCAATGAACTCTCTATCGCACATCTATTATCGACATAGATTTGTTGCACAAGACATTTTTCATTTTCTGAAACGCTAATATGGCCTCAAATATTCTGCTTTTATTTCTGTGGTGCATCTTCAATATCTCTCCCTCATTCAATTACCCATTTAAGAAACTATATTTATTTCCCTAAAAGCTATTTTAATAATTTATTCGCGTCCTTTACCTTATGAACATAATTTATTTCGCCCGATAACGGATATGTTTTTATTAATTGATTGGGTCTAATTACTTCATCAATCCAGGATCATTATTAATTGTATATCCCTTTTTTCGTCAACTCACTGTTCTAGATCCCTTCAAAGAACTATTAACAGAGAAGAAAACAAAAGAGAAAAACGAAGAAGGATATATCAAACGTCACGCACGTTTACTGCATAGGAGACACATATTAGATTAAAGATCTTTTCTTTCTGGACGAGAAAGGGCATAATAGTTCAAAGGGAGAGATAAAGAAGGGGACATAAAGAAGAGATAAAGAAGGGGACATAATGGAGAGATAAGGAATGAAACATACAGGAGAAATAAAGAGGGGGAAATAAGGGAGAGATAAAGAAGGGGACATAAAGGAGAGATAAAGACGGGGAAATAATGGAGAGATAAAGAGGGGGCAATAAGGGAGAGATAAAGAAGGGGACATAAAGAAGAGATATAGAAGGGGACATAAGGGAGAGATAAAGGAGAGATAAGGAATGAAACATACAGGAGAGATAAAGAGGGGGAATAAGGGAGAGGTAAAGAAGGGGACATAAAGAAGAGATAAAGAAGAGGACACAAGGGAGAGATAAGGGAGAGATAAGGGAGAGATAAGGAATGAAACATACAGGAGAGATAAAGGGGGAAAAAAGGAGAGATAAAGAAGGGGACATAAAGAAGAGATAAAGAGGGGGAAATAAAGGAGAGATAAAGAGGGGGGAATAAAGGAGAGATAAAGAAGGGGACATAAAGAAGAGATAAAGAAGGGGACATAAGGGAGAGATAAGGAATGAAACATACAGGAGAGATAAAGAGGGGGAAATAAGGGAGAGATAAAGAAGGGGACATAAAGGAGAGATAAAGAGGGGGAAATAATGGAGAGATAAAGAGGGGGAATAAGGGAGAGATAAAGAAGGGGACATAAAGGAGAGATAAAGAGGGGGAAATAATGGAGAGATAAAGGAGACATAAGGGAGAGATAAAGAATGGAATATGGAAGAAGGGGACATAAAAGGGAGAGGTAAAGAGGGTTGCGTAATGGAAAGATAAAAAGAGACACAGTGAAGGAAAGATAAAGAAGGGGATATAAAAAAGGGAGAGGTAAAGAGGGTTGCGTAATGGAAAGATAAAAAGAGACACAGTGAAGGAAAGATAAAGAAGGGGATATAAAAAAGGGAGAGGTAAAGAGGGTTGCGTAATGGAAAGATAAAAAGAGACACAGTGATGGAAAGATAAAGAAGGGGATATAAAAAAAGGGAGAGGTAAAGAAGGAAACATGGAAAATAAGAGATGCTAAAAGGGGAAAAGAGAAGAGATAAAGAATGGTCCTAAAAGGTTAAAGATAATAATAAACCATTCGCTGTTTGTTTTGTCATCTATGAGATAAAAGAGCTTGATATGTTGTGTTATAATATGCAGCGCTTTGCTAAGAAAACCTTCCCAAAAGCTCTATCATGCGATAACGAAATAAAATCGTAATGCAACAGGTATCTGGTGTGCATTTATTTTTGGAAAAGTTATTAAATGTATCGAACTATTGCATTTGCTACTCAATTGTTACATTAATTCTAGAACGTGGAAATTAAAAACAGGCAGTAAGTGACTTATGATATTCAGTGACAGTTGTCCTTCTAAACGTTTCCTGGAACGCGTTCAGGACCGTTCCGGTAGAAAAAACCCTTGTTATAATTATTGCGACTACTAGTATAACATTCCTACTATTAACGATATTATTATTATTATTATTATTATTATTATTATTACCACTGCTTTAAATTACGTTATCATAACCTGTGGATGTGGTAGGGCGGTTTCTGGATACGAAGGTCTCTGTTTGCTTCCCGTCCAGGCGGAGGTAATTTCCTTCAGTGGTTTCTTCGTTGGGATAGTCCTCCATAGATCTCTGGGTAGTGAGATTCATTTTCTAGCCCTCTCGGATAAACGATTAAAAAGCAAGAAGTCCCGTATGCACTGTACGCACGTCAAATAACTCTTATCAGTTTCAAATCAGGTCAAATATGGCTACAACGCTGGCAAAATTGTTCAGCAATTAAAAATATGTTCATGCCCACCCATATTTCGGATTGAAAGGCGTAGATACCGCGACTTGTCTTAAATTAGCGGGATAACGCAGCCACTTATATTAAAGGAGTGAACGTTGATGAAATAGTGGAAGTTTTTATTGTTAATATTAATATTGCTATCACTGCTGCTGCTACCACTGCTGCTGCTGCTACCACTGCTGCTGCTACCACTGCTGCTGCTACCAGTACTACTATTACCACGAATACTATTACTACTAATACTACTACAATTAAACTGCACCAATTACCAGTTCTGGTATTATTGTTATTATTACCAGGGATTGTAATGCCGGAAAGGTCTGCAAACTTCCTGTCAACTTTCGAATATTAATGGTCCCTAGATACATAAATCACTGGAGTCTGTAGAAATGTGGTTTTATAGAAGAAGGTTGAGAATACCATAGACAGCTAAGAATAGTAATGAATACGTTCTGAAAGAGGTCAAAGCAAAAAGAGAGCTAATTTACAATTTCAGGAAGAAACAATCATCATTTTTTGGCCATGTAATGAGAAGGGAACAACTGGAATATATTGTAACAAACTGGGAAAATTGAGGGAGGAAGAGATAGAGTGAAGCATAGAGAAAAGATACCAGACATCTTAAGAGAGTGGCTTGGCAGAAGGTCAACAACATAAATGATAAATAGCTGTCGAGATCGAAAGTTGTGGAGAGATATGATCACCTACGCCAGCAGGCCCGGCACTTAATGATTTAACTTAATGATGATGATGATGAGATACATATATGTATGTATGGCCTTTGACGTCTTGACAGACGGTTGGTAGCAAGAAAACATGATAGGTGAGTAGTTTGGTAACGCATTAGTGTCTCATACTGGGTGCTGCTTTACTGAACATCTTCTCTCGTGGCTGAATTTGTCAATCCTGGACAGACAGATCCATGCACAGAACGAGCAAGGTGTACCCGCGGTACCTGGGCTGGACAGACAGATCCATGCACAGAACGAACAAGGTGTACCCGCGGTACCTGGCCTGGACAGACAGAACCATCCACAGAACGAGCAAGGTGTACCCGCGGTACCTGGCCTGGACAGACAGATCCATGCACAGAACGAGCAAGGTGTACCCGCGGTACCTGGGCTGGACAGACAGAACCATCCACAGAACGAACAAGGTGTACCCGCGGTACCTGGGCTGGACAGACAGAACCATCCACAGAACGAACAAGGTGTACCCGCGGTACCTGGAGTGGACAGACAGATCCATGCACAGAACGAGCAAGGTGTACCCGCGGTACCTGGGCTGGACAGACAGATCCATGCACAGAACGAGCAAGGTGTACCGGCGGTACCTGGGCTGGACAGACAGAACCATCCACAGAACGAACAAGGTGTACCCGCGGTACCTGGCCTGGACAGACAGAACCATGCACAGAACGAACAAGGTGTACCCGCGGTACCTGGGCTGGACAGACAGATCCATGCACAGAACGAACAAGGTGTACCCGCGGTACCTGGCCTGGACAGACAGAACCATCCACAGAACGAGCAAGGTGTACCCGCGGTACCTGGCCTGGACAGACAGAACCATCCCCAGAACGAGTAAGGTGTACCCGCGGTACCTGGGCTTGTCTCTTTTCTCGTGCGCTTTTTGTCTTGTGAATTTGACATCAGCGCTATCTCGAAATTTGCTGTTCCATTCTTTATTTTAGTTTTCCATGTGCCACAATCCGCGGCCACATTTTCCCAGTTTCTTTCAATTATTGAACATTCCCTCAAGGAAGCCCTACAAACATTCTTATATCTCAGCACTGGTCTGCCCTTTGATCTATTTCCGCCCTTAAGTTCGCCATACAATATTTGTTTTGGAATACGATTGTTTGCCATTCTTCTTACATGGCCCAGCCGCAATAGTCTACGAATCCTAAGTGTTGCCATGATCGATAGGAGTTTGGCTCATTATGAGACATTAGAGTTAGTTACTTTGTCCTGCCATTTGATGTTCATAATCTTGCGAAGTCAACGTACATGAAAGCTGTTGGACCTTTTCTCCTGCCCTGCAAAGATACATATATAAACATTAAAAAACTGGAACTCTCGCTAACTTACTTTTTCATGCTATTCTAGTTGATAGCAATAATGCATGTATTAGTAGCTCAGTGCTTTAGAGGGCTGGTGGTATATCATAATTGTCACGTTTTATTATTAGTACTACTATACCTACTGTTTATCATGTGCTACACAGACAGGAGTAAGAGATCATGTTCTTTCACAACTCTTTATCCATTGCGCATCGTGCCAATTCTGTTAACTTTCTAGCATGCCACGACACTACGCTATACAGTATCTCCATCATCAGGTGCCAAACCTTTTATCATAGGCGATCATGTCCCTCCACAATCTTCTATTCACCATGCATCGTATCAATTCTATTGTTGACTGTTTTCCTTGCCATGGCACCAAGCTATCTAGTATCTTCTCTCTTTGTCGTCTACGATCTATCTTTTTCCTTGTAATTGTGTCAATTGTAACCAAGAATTCCAACTTTTTCGTTGTCATGATATGCCTGTAAAATGTGTTTTTTTTTTAGTTTTCTTCTGTTGCATTTAGGAAGTCCCTTTTGTACTAGACTTGTTGAGAACTTCCTTGTTGGATTTGCAGGCAACTTTCAACATTACTAAAATGACTACTGCTACAATTGTCTCCTCTGTTATTATATATTTACATTATTAAGCCCCAAAATGTTGCGTTCGCCAGCTTTTACCGCTGGTAAAAAAACAAATTAAAAAAATAAAACTATTTTATTTTATATATTTCACTTTACCTTGTTTAGTCACTTAATACACTTCCCTAGGTCTGCATTGCTCTTCTTTAAGACCAAACACCAAACGTCCTCAGTCTCTATTAATCTAAGAATACAAAATTGTTCATGACAAGCCATTCATAAAAGTCCCAATTCATGAATATCTCAAACCGAGGCCAAGTCAAGTTGTTAAAAGCTTTCCAGTGTCCTGCCTATTCCTTTTATCTGTGCCGCTGCACACGCGCTATATAACCAGACTGAATTTCCCTATTTATGTCTACTTCTACGCGCGTCTGTATGTTTAGTCAAAATGATTGTTGTGTGTTTATGCTTTTTATTAGCATTCATTCAATAATCATCATCAAGTACCATGTCTACTGGCGTAGGTGATCATGTCTCCCCACAACTTTCGATCTCGACAGTTATTTATCATTTCTGTTGTTGACCTTCTGCCAACCAATTCTCTTAAGCTATCTGGTATCTTATCTCTTGGCTTCACTCTATCTTATCGTCCCTCAATATTTTCCAGCTGTCCCCTTCTCATTACATGGCCAAAAAATTATGATTGCTTCTTCCTAATATTGGAAATTAGCTCTTTTTTGCTTTGACCTCTTGCAGGAAGTTTTCATTACTCTTCGTAGCTGTCCATGGTATTCTCAACATTCTTCTATAAAACCACATTTCTACAGCCTCCTATGAATGGTGCCCTACATCCCAACCAGTCATGCTGCAAAAATGGCGTTTTTTGCGTTGTATCGCACTTTACATCGAACCTCTAATATTTATCTTTTGTTGACACAGTCTAACTGGTATTTTTGTTGTGTCGACAGTTTACATAGAACCTCTAATATTTCTCTTTTGTTGACACAGTCTAACTGGTATTTTTGTTGTGTCGACAGTTTACATCGAACCTCTAATATATCTCTTTTGTTGACAGTCTAACTGGTATTTTTGTTGTGTTGTGTCGACAGTTTACATCTAACCTATAATATATCTGTTCAACTTAGCACGACTAAGGGTAAAAACAAAAACAAATGTTGCCCTACTTAAAGAACTTTTATTTGCTGACGATGCAGCCATAGTCGCTCATAGTGAAGCCACCCTACAATCGCTGATCAACAACTTGGACAAAGCATGCGACATTTTTTCACTGTCAATTAATGTTCAGAAGACAGTAATACTAAGTCAAGACGACATCAAACCTATAATAATCACTCTTAAAGATTGTCCACTAGAATTAGTTCAGAAATTCACGTATCTTGGATCCACAATTACGCAAACCATCTCTCTTGATGAAGAAATAAACAGTCGAATTGGTAAGGCAGCTACGACCTTCGGCAAACTCACAGAAAGGCCTGGAACAACAAGAAACTAACACTGAAGACCAAACTCTTAATATATCAAACTTGTGTGCTTAGCAGATATGGATCTGAAACCTGGACAACATACTCAAACCAGGAAAAAATATTAAATATTTCCACACGCGATGTCTCCACAAAATAATGCACATCAAATGGTAGGACAAAATAACCAACTTAACTGCCCTACTACGTGCCAAGACCCCAACAATCATGTCGATGTTCAGATGTCGAAGACTAAGATGGCTGGGGCACGTCCAGTGAATGGTAGGAAAGCGCATCCCCAGAGAAATACTATATGGTGAACTAACACACGGAAAAAGACAAATCGGTAGACCTAAACTACGGTATAAAGATATCTGTAAATTATCTCTGAATGACTTCTCCATCTGTGAAAATGACTGGGAACTTCTGGCAAGTAAATGGCACATCATGGAGAGCATGTCTCAGGAATGGTATAACATCATTTGAGACTGTGCTAAGGCAAAACTTAGAAGAGAAAAAAACTCATGAAAAAGGATGGAAAACCCTGTGGATCAGTGGGCCTGACTTGTTCATTCTGAAGCCGTGTGTGTTTGTCAAACATTGGTAGAATTAGCCACGAGAGAAGCTAGTCGACAAAAATAAAACCTCAAAAAAAATACACAATAGTCTCCACTAGACCGCCTGACAAGACGAAAAGGGCCATATACAAAATAGCCTTCACTAGACCGTCTGACAAGACAAAAGGGCCATATACACAATAGCCTCCACTAGACCGTCTGACAAGACAAAAAAGGTCATATACACAATAGCCTCCACTAGACCGTCTGACAAGACGAAAAAGGTCATATACACAATAGCCTCCACTAGACCGTCTGACAAGACAAAAAAGGTCATATACACAATAGCCTCCACTAGACCGTCTGACAAGACAAAAAAGGTCATATACACAATAGCCTCCACTAGACCGTCTGACAAGACAAAAAAGGTCATATACACAATAGCCTCCACTAGACCGTCTGACAAGACAAAAAAGGTCATATACACAATAGCCTCCACTAGACCGTCTGACAAGACGAAAAAGGTCATATACACAATAGCCTCCACTAGACCGTCTGACAAGACAAAAAAGGTCATATACACAATACCCTCCACTAGACCGTCTGACAAGACGAAAAAGGTCATATACACAATAGCCTCCACTAGACCGTCTGACAAGACAAAAAAGGTCATATACACAATAGCTTCCACTAGACCGTCTGACAAGACAAAAAAGGTCATATACACAATAGTCTCCACTAGACCGTCTGACAAGACAAAAAAGGTCATATACACAATAGCCTCCACTAGACCGTCTGACAAGACAAAAAAGGTCATATACACAATAGTCTCCACTAGACCGTCTGACAAGACAAAAAAGGTCATATACACAATAGCCTCCACTAGACCGTCTGACAAGACAAAAAAGGTCATATACACAATAGCCTCCACTAGACCGTCTGACAAGACGAAAAAGGTCATATACACAATAGCCTCCACTAGACCGTCTGACAAGACAAAAAAGGTCATATACACAATAGCCTCCACTAGACCGTCTGACAAGACGAAAAAGGTCATATACACAATGGTCTCCACTAGACCGTCTGACAAGACAAAAAAGGTCATATACACAATGGTCTCCACTATACCGTCTGACAAGACAATAAAGGTCATATACACAATAGCCTCCACTAGACCGTCTGACAAGACAAAAAAGGCCATATACACAATAGTCTCCACTAGACCGTCTGACAAGACAAAAAAGGCCATATACACAATAGTCTCCACTAGACCGTCTGACAAGACAAAAAAGGCCATATACACAATAGTCTCCACTAGGTGTCTGACAAGACAAAAAAGGTCATGAAGGTAATAATTTGCTCTAGTCGCTCAAATGCGCTCTAGTCACTGTTGTTGGACAATTTTGCTCTCTTCTGCTTTATTTGATGTCTTTCATTATAACAGTGTCTCTAAGTTTTCATTATCTAGTCTAACATTCTCTTTCTTTAGTAAGTATATCGGGTTTTCTCATAGTCGGTATCACAAAGTGTGATAATACCCCAGTCTCGTTCACCATTTGACAAATTCTCGTTAAGCTTATTTCCAGCGATACCTCCCGGCTGATATTAATATCCTTTTCTCAACATCTCACAATAATATAAAGCCACGAAGACTGACAGAATAAAATAAAAACATTTGAACCATAATCTACAATGGAAATATTAGGATAAAAAATGATCAAGCGTCAAAGGTTAAAACAACAGTTAGTATTAAAGTATTACTTGCTATTGAGATATTTGTGTGGGTTTTTTTTATATTATTTGATGTTAAGAACTAATAATGACGATATAGTTGTGTCTGAATGTGGAGAGAAAAGGAAACAAACGAGGAAGTTTTAAACAAACTAAAAATGAAAAAAAGAACTACTAAACACAATTAGAACAAGACAAATGAATTTTTTGGTCATTTTAAAAGACACAACAGTCTAATAAAAAATGATATTGGAAGGGAAAATACAAGGTAAAAGAGGCAGATGCAGACCAAGACTAACATGGACGAGTAACATCAAAAGATGGACAAGTCAGCCTATGACAATCTGCACCATCAAAGCAAGACATAGAGTGGAATGACGCTCCATGGTAGCCAACCTTCGATGCGGAGAAGGCACTCGATGATGATGATGAATGTGGAGAGACACATTTCATAATGATATAGAAGTGTGAGAGAACCTATACATATGGTTACATTTCTGGATGCCGCAGAACAAAATATTTTTTATTTGACATACTACAAATAAACTTTACTGAGGGCATGCATCTTTCTAACACAAACATCATCATCATCATCGTGTGCGTTCTAACACAACCATATGGCTGTGAATCATGTACAATCTCGTGAACAGCAAGCAATAAAATCAATTCATTAGACACAAAGTGCTGGTGAACAATCCGTTAGACACCCTGGATAATAAACAAGTGCAATGAAGACATACTAAAAGTTTGGAGTAATTTTTTTGTAAATTCGTTTACAAACAACATTATACAGAAGAAATTAGAACACCATGACCACATCAAAAGAATACAACAGGCTCGGAACAAAAAATAATGGAAGGTATGGTTCCTGGGTGACGCATCAGGGGAAGACCAAGAAAAATGTAATTTCATAACATCAAGAAGACCTTCAATATGACAACAGAAGAAATGCGAGAACTCGGACAGACAGAGATTCTTTCAGACAGGCTGTGGTGAATGCAACGTTCTGTGGGAGATCTGGCTAGAGACAGAGATTCTTTCAGACGGGCTGTGGTGAATGTAACGTTCTGTGGTAGATCTGGCTAGAGACAGAGATTCTTTCAGACTGGCTGTGGTGAATGTAACGTTCTGTGGGAGATCTGGCTAGAGACAGAGATTCTTTCAGACTGGCTGTGGTGAATGTAACGTTCTGTGGGAGATCTGGCTAGAGACAGAGATTCTTTCAGACTGGCTGTGGTGAATGTAACGTTCTGTGGGAGATCTGGCTAGAGACAGAGATTCTTTCAGACTGGCTGTGGTGAATGTAACGTTCTGTGGGAGATCTGGCTAGAGACAGAGATTCTTTCAGACTGGCTGTGGTGAATGTAACGTTCTGTGGGAGATCTGGCTAGAGACAGAGATTCTTTCAGACTGGCTGTGGTGAATGTAACGTTCTGTGGAAGATCTGGCTAGAGACAGAGATTCTTTCAGACGGACTGTGGTGAATGCAACGTTCTGTGGGAGATCTGGCTAGAGGCAGAGATTCTTTCAAACCGACTATGGTGAATGTAACGTTCTGTGGGAGATCTGGCTAGAGGCAGAGATTCTTTCAAACCGACTATGGTGAATGTAACGTTCTGTGGGAGATCTGGCTAGAGGCAGAGATTCTTTCAGACTGGCTGTGGTGAATGTAACGTTCTGTGGGAGATCTGGCTAGAGACATAGATTCTTTCAAACCGACTATGGTGAATGTAACGTTCTGTGGGAGATCTGGCTAGAGACAGAGATTCTTTCAAACCGACTATGGTGAATGTAACGTTCTGTGGGAGATCTGGCTAGAGACAGAGATTCTTTCAGACTGGCTGTGGTGAATGTAACGTTCTGTGGGAGATCTGGCTAGAGACATAGATTCTTTCAAACCGACTATGGTGAATGTAACGTTTTGTGGGAGATCTGGCTAGAGACAGAGATTCTTTCAGACCGACTATGGTGAATGCAACGTTCTGTGGCAGATCTGGCTAGAGACAGAGATTCTTTCAAACCGACTATGGTGAATGTAACGTTCTGTGGGAGATCTGGCTAGAGGCAGAGATTCTTTCAAACCGACTATGGTGAATGTAACGTTCTGTGGGAGATCTGGCTAGAGGCAGAGATTCTTTCAGACTGGCTGTGGTGAATGTAACGTTCTGTGGGAGATCTGGCTAGAGACATAGATTCTTTCAAACCGACTATGGTGAATGTAACGTTCTGTGGGAGATCTGGCTAGAGACAGAGATTCTTTCAAACCGACTATGGTGAATGTAACGTTCTGTGGGAGATCTGGCTAGAGACAGAGATTCTTTCAGACTGGCTGTGGTGAATGTAACGTTCTGTGGGAGATCTGGCTAGAGACATAGATTCTTTCAAACCGACTATGGTGAATGTAACGTTTTGTGGGAGATCTGGCTAGAGACAGAGATTCTTTCAGACCGACTATGGTGAATGCAACGTTCTGTGGCAGATCTGGCTAGAGACAGAGATTCTTTCAAACCGACTATGGTGAATGTAACGTTCTGTGGGAGATCTGGCTAGAGACAGAGATTCTTTCAAACGACCATGGTGAATGCAACGTTCTGTGGGAGATCTGGCTAGAGACAGAGATTCTTTCAGACCGACTATGGTGAATGCAACGTTCTGTGGGAGATCTGGCTAGAGACATAGATTCTTTCAAACCGACTATGGTGAATGTAACGTTCTGTGGGAGATCTGGCTAGAGACAGAGATTCTTTCAGACGGGCTGTGGTGAATGTAACGTTCTGTGGGAGATCTGGCTAGAGACAGAGATTCTTTCAGACTGGCTGTGGTGAATGTAACGTTCTGTGGGAGATCTGGCTAGAGACAGAGATTCTTTCAGACGGGCTGTGGTGAATGTAACGTTCTGTGGGAGATCTGGCTAGAGACAGAGATTCTTTCAGACTGGCTGTGGTGAATGCAACGTTCTGTGGGAGATCTGGCTAGAGACAGAGATTCTTTCAGACGGGCTGTGGTGAATGTAACGTTCTGTGGGAGATCTGGCTAGAGACAGAGATTCTTTCAAACCGACTATGGTGAATGTAACGTTCTGTGGGAGATCTGGCTAGAGACAGAGATTCTTTCAAACCGACTATGGTGAATGTAACGTTCTGTGGGAGATCTGGCTAGAGACAGAGATTCTTTCAAACCGACTATGGTGAATGTAACGTTCTGTGGGAGATCTGGCTAGAGACAGAGATTCTTTCAGACGGGCTGTGGTGAATGCAACGTTCTGTGGGAGATCTGGCTAGAGACAGAGATTCTTTCAGACAGGCTGTGGTGAATGCAACGTTCTGTGGGAGATCTGGCTAGAGACAGAGATTCTTTCAGACGGGTTGTGGTGAATGCAACGTTCTGTGGGAGATCTGGCTAGAGACAGAGATTCTGTCAGACGGGCTGTGGTGAATGCAACGTTCTGTGGGAGATCTGGCTAGAGACAGAGATTCTGTCAGACGGGCTGTGGTGAATGCAACGTTCTGTGGGAGATCTGGCTAGAGACAGAGATTCTTTCAGACGGACTATGGTGAATGCAACGTTCTGTGGGAGATCTGGCTAGAGACAGAGATTCTTTCAGACGGACTATGGTGAATGCAACGTTCTGTGGGAGATCTGACTAGAGACAGAGATTCTTTCAGACGGACTATGGTGAATGCAACGTTCTGTGGGAGATCTGGCTAGAGACAGAGATTCTTTCAGACGGACTATGGTGAATGCAACGTTCTGTGGGAGATCTGGCTAGAGACAGAGATTCTTTCAAACCGACTATGGTGAATGCAACGTTCTGTGGGAGATCTGGCTAGAGACAGAGATTCTTTCAGACGGACTATGGTGAATGCAACGTTCTGTGGGAGATCTGGCTAGAGACAGAGATTCTTTCAAACTGGCTGTGGTGAATGCAACGTTCTGTGGGAGATCTGGCTAGAGACAGAGATTCTTTCAGACTGGCTGTGGTGAATGCAACGTTCTGTGGGAGATCTGGCTAGAGACAGAGATTCTTTCAAACCGACTATGGTGAATGCAACGTTCTGTGGGAGATCTGGCTAGAGACAGAGATTCTTTCAGACGGGCTGTGGTGAATGCAACGTTCTGTGGGAGATCTGGCTAGAGACAGAGATTCTTTCAGACGGGCTGTGGTGAATGCAACGTTCTGTGGGAGATCTGGCTAGAGACAGAGATTCTTTCAAACTGGCTGTGGTGAATGCAACGTTCTGTGGGAGATCTGGCTAGAGACAGAGATTCTTTCAGACTGGCTGTGGTGAATGCAACGTTCTGTGGGAGATCTGGCTAGAGACAGAGATTCTTTCAGACTGGCTGTGGTGAATGCAACGTTCTGTGGGAATCTGGCTAGAGACAGAGATTCTTTCAAACTGGCTGTGGTGAATGCAACGTTCTGTGGGAGATCTGGCTAGAGACAGAGATTCTTTCAAACTGGCTGTAGTGAATGCAACGTTCTGTGGGAGATCTGGCTAGAGACAGAGATTCTTTCAGACGGGCTGTGGTGAATGCAACGTTCTGTGGGAGATCTGGCTAGAGACAGAGATTCTTTCAAACTGGCTGTGGTGAATGCAACGTTCTGTGGGAGATCTGGCTAGAGACAGAGATTCTTTCAGACTGGCTGTGGTGAATGCAACGTTCTGTGGGAGATCTGGCTAGAGACAGAGATTCTTTCAGACTGGCTGTGGTGAATGCAACGTTCTGTGGGAGATCTGGCTAGAGACAGAGATTCTTTCAGACTGGCTGTGGTGAATGCAACGTTCTGTGGGAGATCTGGCTAGAGACAGACATTCTTTCAAACCGACTATGGTGAATGCAACGTTCTGTGGGAGATCTGGCTAGAGACAAAGATTCTTTCAAACCGACTATGGTGAATGCAACGTTCTGTGGGAGATCTGGCTAGAGACAGAGATTCTTTCAGACGGGCTGTGGTGAATGCAACGTTCTGTGGGAGATCTGGCTAGAGACAGAGATTCTTTCAAACCGACTATGGTGAATGCAACGTTCTGTGGGAGATCTGGCTAGAGACAAAGATTCTTTCAAACCGACTATGGTGAATGCAACGTTCTGTGGGAGATCTGGCTAGAGACAGAGATTCTTTCAGACGGGCTGTGGTGAATGCAACGTTCTGTGGGAGATCTGGCTAGAGACAAAGATTCTTTCAAACCGACTATGGTGAATGCAACGTTCTGTGGGAGATCTGGCTAGAGACAAAGATTCTTTCAAACCGACTATGGTGAATGCAACGTTCTGTGGGAGATCTGGCTAGAGACAGAGATTCTTTCAAACCGACTATGGTGAATGCAACGTTCTGTGGGAGATTTGGCTAGAGACAAAGATTCTTTCAAACCGACTATGGTGAATGCAACGTTCTGTGGGAGATCTGGCTAGAGACAAAGATTCTTTCAAACCGACTATGGTGAATGCAACGTTCTGTGGGAGATCTGGCTAGAGACAGAGATTCTTTCAGACGGGCTGTGGTGAATGCAACGTTCTGTGGGAGATCTGGCTAGAGACAGAGATTCTTTCAAACCGACTATGGTGAATGCAACGTTCTGTGGGAGATCTGGCTAGAGACAGAGATTCTTTCAGACGGGCTGTGGTGAATGCAACGTTCTGTGGGAGATCTGGCTAGAGACAGAGATTCTTTCATACGGGCTATGGTAAATGCAACGTTCTGTGGGAGATCTGGCTAGAGACAGAGATTCTTTTAGACGGGCTATGGTAAATGCAACGTTCTGTGGGAGATCTGGCTAGAGACAGAGATTCTTTTAGACGGGCTATGGTAAATGCAACGTTCTGTGGGAGATCTGGCTAGAGACAGACATTCTTTCAGACGGGCTGAGGTGAGTGCAACGTTCTGTGGGAGATCTGGCTATAGACAGAAATTCTTTCAGACGGGCTGAGATGAGTACAACGTTCTGTGGGAGATCTGGCTATAGACAGAAATTCTTTCAGACGGGCTGTGGTGAGTGCAACGTTCTGTGGGAGACCTGGCTATAGACAGAAATTCTTTCAGACGGGCTGTGGTGAGTGCAACGTTCTGTGGGAGATCTGGCTATAGACAGAAATTCTTTCAGACGGGCTGTGGTGAGTGCAACGTTCTGTGGGAGATCTGGCTATAGACAGAAATTCTTTCAGACGGGCTGTGGTGTGTGCAAAGTTCTATAAAGGACATGCGACCTGAAGATGACATACCACAGTGTTCGATTATTACTTATTTTCTCTACTTCTAGTGATTCATGTTAAGGTGTTTCATATCTTTTGCCAAATAAATAATGCAAAAACTCACTGAATGTGCACAAAGAACGTACAGCACCGATGAAATATCCACTTTTATCGTATATACAGATTGACAGTGTTTGACAAAGGATTGAGGAAACCTTAAATCTTGTGTTTTCACGACATTACGTCACAACTTAAGGAAAGTTTGCATTAGCATCGGAAGGACATGCAGAACACTAATTCTTCATTTAACGATGCCAATCATTTTGACATTACTTAGACTGAAGAGGCCAGTGCTATTTTATTACTGGTATTATCTTTCTGTAAAACAAACTCTCTCTTTCAGATGTTGTGATAGTCGAGCTTTTCAGCTATCACTCTGCTACTCTACCTAAAACAAACTGGGAAAGCAACTTCCCAAACTTCAAGCCTCTACAGCGAGAGCATCCCCAGAGACACTTCACGTCTGCTGGAATGTTAGCGACATATCTAAATTGGGAGCCAAGTTTGCATCGGAAGAACTAGACACCAAAAAAAAGTGGAAAGAACGAGAGAAAGAAAACTGATTGAACGAGTGAAAGAAAACCATTTAGAATAAACCTTTCAGCCAAGATTTACGATCAGTTTATTTTTCTCACTTTGTTTACTCTCTTTTTGATGAAGTTTCCATAAACATATTTGGAAATCTTAGCAGCGTGAAACATTTTTAAATATAGACTGTTAGGCCACAGCCTCACCGTTCCATCTCAACGAAATAGCTCGGAGAAAGCACAAATCTTTTGAAAAGAGGACAGCCTGAGTTAATTTCAGAATGTTGCATTTTTTTACTGCTTAATTCTTGTTAAATTAATCTGCTGTTCAGTTCAAATAATGTAATAGTTAAGCCGATACATTTTTAGACATTGCTTTTGGGAGAGTCCAATTTTCTTTCACAAATTATATTTTGCTTTGGCCTTTGTTTAATGAAAAAAATATATATAAAGACATATTTTTTTGTTCAAAATTATAAATTGGACATCATTTTCTTAAGAAAAGTAATAGAGCTACCAAACATTTGCTTGCCTTTCTTTCATACATTAATAGTTCAGGTAATATCTGTTATGCAGTCTGTGTTTATGAAATAATAGTTGGTATACGCTTTCATATAAGCTAAAAGTCAAATAGAAGCAATTCAGACATACTAACTAACAGATCTCTATGTTCCGTAGGCGTTCAAAAATACTAACTACCTACCAAATCTCTATATTCTGTAAGCATTCAATATTACTAACTACCTAAGAGATCTTTATATTCTGTTATAGTTCAAACTTACGCCATTCCGCATTTATTATCACCAAGAACCGTGCCTGCTGGCGTAGGTGATCATGTCTCACCACAACTTTCGATCTCCACAGCTATTTATCAATTCTGTTGATGACCTTCTGCCAAGCCATTCTCTTAAGTTGTCTGGTATCTTTTCACTTTGCTTCCCTCTATCTCTTCGTCCCTCAATTTTCCCAGTTGTTACAATATATTCCACTTGTTCCCTTATCATGACGTAGCCAATAAATGATGATTGTTTCGTCCTAATATTGGATATTAGCTCTGTATTTCCTTTGGCCTCTTTCATAACGTTTTCATTACTCTTCTTTGCTGTCAAAGGTATTCTCAACATTCTTCTGTAAAACCACATTTCTACAGACCCCAGTGACTTTCTTAAGGTTTCGAATAGCAGTAATGAAGAGGTAAAGTTTCAATGTTGTTGTTGTTGTTGTTGTTGTTGTTGTTGTTGTTGTTGTTGTTGTTGTTGTTGTTGCTGCGTTTTCCAGCCTTTCATCTCTGACGAAGTCCCTAGAGACTTAGAACTGCATTTTGCGTATTAACAAATTTTTCCCTGGCAGCCGTGTGCACAGGGGTCCCTAGCCGCACAGGCATTAAACTCCGACTTCGGAGGTACTCATGTTTTTTTTCTGTCGATGAGCAACTGACGTTTCAAGCCGGGTCTCGCTGCTGAGACCAGGGGTGTTTGCCGCAGAGAGAAATCATAAATATAAATCCAACAAAGTTTCAATGTGAGCCTAGCTCTATGTGCTATTTGTATGGTGGCAGTTAGTTATGCAGATCAATAGTCTGTCTTACACAATGTAAAGATTATATGGGGGGTTGGTGTGTGTGTGGGGGGGGGGTATGTGTGTGTGTGTGCGGTTGGGTGTGTTGATGTGTGTGTGGGGGTGAGGTGTGTTGGGAGAGTATGTGGAGAGAGAGTGTAGGGAAAGTGTATGGGTGTGTAGGGATGTTTGTGTGTGGAGTGTGTGGGTGCCTTCTTGGTGTGTTGGGAGAGTGTGTGGGTGTGTGGGGATGTTTGTGTGTGGATGCCCCTTTGGTGTGTTGGGAGAGTGCAT
This sequence comes from Megaustenia siamemsis, assembly GCA_032433765.1. Lineage (NCBI taxonomy): Eukaryota > Metazoa > Mollusca > Gastropoda > Stylommatophora > Ariophantidae > Megaustenia > Megaustenia siamemsis. The sequence goes on from JAVIAB010000108.1 coordinate 73,880,368, forward strand.
GGGGAGGTGTGTATGTGTGTCGGGGTATGTGTGTGCTTGGCATGAAAAAAACTGACAGGAACGAGTTCGCTAAAACCAGATCGACCTGGAAGGAGACAAGTTAACACTGACCTGAAGGGAGGCGAGCTCACATTGAGAACAACCTTTGATATGTAGACGTGTAGGGAGGAAGAAAGAACAGCCTTCGATATGTAGACGTGTAGGGAGGAAGAAAGAACAGCTTTCGATATGTAGACGTGTAGGGAGGAAGAAAGAACAGCTTTCGATATGTAGACGTGTAAGGAGGAAGAAAGAACAGCCGTTGACAAAATGATGAGATGGATCCTAAATTTATTGTGCATGAGACAGACAGAACCGCTACTATATATAGAGACTTATTAAGAGAGACAGGCATATAGAGAAAACTACAAAATAGATTAGATTAGATTAGATTAGATTAGATTAGATTAGATTAGATTAGATTAGATTAGATTAGATTAGATTAGATTAGATTAGATTAGATTAGGTTGGTAGGTGGGTCGGTGGGTGGGTGGGTATGTAAGTGGGTAGATATGTAGGCAGGTAGGTAAGTAAGTTTAGAGAGAATCAGGGAAAGAGAATTAAATTTATAATCAGGTCGACTGCCTTACATCTTTAATAAAAGGAAGTCTGTTGTTTCTTTAGATACTCTGTGGCGGGGATTGCTACTAAGCATAATTCAAACAAGACAAATGTGATTTTTGGGGCATGTTAAAAGACACAGCGGCCTACTAAAAGTAATCCTGGAGGGGAAAATACAGGGTAAAAGAGTCAGACCAAGTCTAACATGGGCGAGTAACATCAAAAGATGGACAAGTCAGTCTATGATAACCTGCACTATCAAAGCAAGAGAGAGAGAGAGAGCGGAATGTGACTCTGTGGTAGCCAACCTTCGTTACGCAGATGGCACTCGATGATGATGATGATGATGAAGGCGGAGTTTGTTCCCAGCTTTTTTTTCCCTCAGTTCTTCATTTCTGATCTTATCTCTCAGACTGTTTCCTGTCATTCGTCTAACATATTTCATCTCCTTAGAATTTATTTTTCTTCTTGTATCTAGGGTCCAGGTCGGCATTGGTAGCACAACGTTGGGATGAAGATTGTATTGTAGAGTGCCCGCTTTGCCTCTAGAGTTATTTCCTTGTTGGACAATAGTGGTGATAGCCGTCCAATGATTTTACAATCTTTGATGCATCTTGAGTCTATCTCTGCTGTTTCTGAATTGTCATTTGTCACAAAATTTCCCAGGTATATGAATTCCTCTATTTGTTTTAGTTGTCTGCCTTCTATGGTTATGTTGATGTTCTGTTTCTCTTTTGCGACATTCATGACTTCTGTTTTGTTGATGTTGATTTTCATGTTGTATTTTCTTCCTGTGCTGTTGAGTCTATTTAAGTGTTCTTGTAGGTCTTCTATTTTTTAAAATGTATTAGTGCCTGATCGTCTCCAAATTGAAGCTCGTTGATCTCTTCCCTGTCTCTGATGTGTTGCCGAACTTGCATTTATTGACCATGTATGTAATAAACAGTATGAATGGTGGATAGTGGAGCATAGATCTTCAGCAACTACTATCCCAAACCGTCCTTTCTGGTGCCATTCTCTTATGAATGTTTCCATCTCTCTTCTCCAAATATACTTTGTCCCATTCCTCATTTTTCACCTCTCCAGGGGATTCCAAAATGGGCCTGTTGTGATATAGACTCACTGTATGTCGCATTCATTGCTATATGTGCCAAACATGAATGTTCAAATTGGTGTGAGTGTGTGTGTGTGTGTGTGTATTTTTGCATTGAGATAACTATTAAATCAAATACCTTTACATTCAAACTGCGAAGCGACAGCCTCATGAAAAAATCATAAGTTATTAGACTTACAAAAACCCGTTTTCTCTCTCTTTTTCTCTCTTTTCTTTCTTCGCCTTCTCTCTCAATCTATATTTATCTTCCGCTCTTCATTCGTCTCTCTCCACTCACTCTTCTACACACCGCTCCAGCTCCCTTTCATTTATTCATTCTCTCTCGCTCCCACCTCACTTTCTTTCTGCTTGTGTATGTGAGTGTATGCATGCCTATGTGTATGCGTGTGTGAGCGTTTGTGTTGCATAATAACGTTAACGTTCCATTATCATGTTCCCTGCCGATACACATATCGGTCATTAATCTTCGAATAGTTAGTTCATTCGTCCAACCTTTGTAATTTTAATCAAATCGGCTCGACTTTTTTTTTTCTTATAATTCACACAAATCACAATGACCGAATGTCACGTATCACCTTGATCTGTTTTACCGTATCCCTCTGTACATCGACTTCACCGCTTTTATCCAATATCTGAAATACGTGTATTATCATGTCACGTAAATTGGAAAAAGAAAAACTACAAACCGTGCAGTAGGGTGAGAAGCAACGCCGTGTCCAGGTAACATGCAGAACTGCAATTAACGTTATCTGGTGCGACATCTGATCAACTTGACGCCCACAGCAACATACGACCTGATTGGTGTTTATTGATTTATTTAAATCTTTCACGTAATCTGTAAACACGCAATCTCCGGATATTGATGGCGAGCTGTGGAAATGGGCCTTTCAGACTTCAGTCACCTTGGTGTAGTGTGTTTAAGCACATGAACTGTTACCAATATACCATGGTGGTGCTGTTGTGTAAAAATCTCATTTTTATATATGTATCATTGTGGCTGTAACAAACAAAAATGTCATTTTTATATATGTATCATTGTGCCTGTGTTCAAAATGCCATTTTTATATATGTATCATTGTTTCTATGTTCAAAATGCCATTTTTATATATGTATCATTGTGGCTATGTTCAAAATGTCATTTTTATATATGTATCATTGTGGCTGTGTTCAAAATGCCATTTTATATATGTATCATTGTGGCTGTGTTCAAAACACCATCTTATATATGTATCATTGTGGCTGTGTTCAAAATGCCATTTTTATATATGTATCATTGTGGCTGTGTTCAAAATGCCATTTTATATATGTATCATTGTGGCTGTGTTCAAAATGCCATTTTTGTATATATCATCATGGCTGTGTTCAAAATGTCATCTTTATATATGTATCATCATGACTGTGTTCAAAATGTCATTTTTATGTATGTATCGCTGTGGCAGAGTTCAAAATACCAATTTAATATAGGCCTATGTATCATAGTGGAAGTTTTCAAAATGTCATTTTTATATATGTATTCTCGTGGTAGTGTTAAAAAAATGTCATTTTATGTACATCTTGATAATGGTGTTAAAAATAGAAAAAAATTGTACACATCTCTATGTTAAAAAGAGGACGTTACACATCTTTTATTCAGGTGAGGAGAGGTACGGTGAGGTGAAGTTAGGTTAGGTTTAGTGAAGTTAGGTGAGGTAAGGTAAGGTAAGGTGAGGTAAGGGCAGGTAATGGGAGGTGAGGTGAAGGTAATTGAAGTTAAGTGAGGTGTGATAAAGTGAGTTAAGGTGAGGTGAGGTGACATACGGTAAGGTGAAGCGAAATTATGTGAGGTAATGTGAGGTAAGATGAGGTAATGTGAGGTTAATGTGAAAGCGAGTTCAAACCACGACTTCGGAACTTTTTCATAGGGTCGGAACATTTTTTAAAAACAATTAAAGATGAAACGAAAACTGCGACCCGTTTACCTAATGGTGATTGCTCTGAGCATGCGGACTTACTATCCAGCCCCATTTAGAACCTCTATTCCACTCCATTATCATCATGGTGCGTAACATTTGCAGAACGTTGCTTTCATCACATCCCATTTGAAGGAATATGTCTCTAGCCAGATCTCCAACAAAACGTTGCTTTCATCACATCCCGTTTGAAGGAATATGTCTCTAGCCAGATCTCCCACATAACGTTGCTCTCACCACATCCCGTATGAAAGAATATATCTCTACCTAGATCTCCCACATAACGTTGCACTCTCCACAGTCCCGTATGATTGATTATGTCTCTAGCCAGATCTCCTATAGAACGTTGCACTCTCCACAGTCCCGTATGATTGATTATGTCTCTAGCCAGATCTCCTATAGAACGTTGCACTCTCCACAGTCCCGTATGATTGATTATGTCTCTAGCCAGATCTCCTATAGAACGTTGCACTCTCCACAGTCCCGTATGATTGATTATATGTCCCAAGCCAGATCTCCCACTTCTTCTCTTGTCATGTTCAATGTCTCTTTGCTTTCTTTAAACCACCTATTTCTTGGCCTCTCCCTGTCTCGTTGTCCTAGAACCATGCATTCTTCCCTTATTCTTCAGCTCCGCCCACTCTTTCTTTCTTTTGACGTGGCCAAAGTATTTTAATTACCTATGTAAGATGCTATTGATAAGCCAGTTCTTTCAATGTTTCAATCTGTTAACATGTCATCACAACTCCTTGTCATTATCCAGGGTATCTGACGGGTGTTATTATCCGAAATAACATTTTGTTTCGAATTAATCATTTTTATTTTTTGCCGTTTACGAAATTGTTCTCGATTCGCAAATGGAGAAATTCTGGTCAATATAGCGGATAGGCGGCAGGAATCATTGAGGCTCAGTCTGAAAAGTGTTCCTTGTTGCAGTTTCCTCATATTCCATGCCCGACATGCTGCCGGGGCTACTGAGTTTAGTGTTCTGTGCACACCGTGAGCTGTGTTTTTCATCCGGATTGTGTTTCGATATTTCGATTGCTTGCGATGAATGCTGATATGGTATGACGAAGAACAGTTCAGCTGCGTTCACTTTCGGTGCCGCTTGGTCTTGTCTTCTGACGTGTGCTAAAGATAGGCAGCTGCTAAGATGAGGACTACAGCCGCCTTTCCATGATTGAATCCTTCAGTGAGATGACTTTTAGTTCGAATGATTCCACAGGCACGGACGGTTGAGCAATTATGGATTTTAATTCGCTTACAGTGATCCCGGGGCCTTCGACTAACTATAACCATAACCATAATCACAATCATATGTTGTTATCGGGACGATACATGCTTTCGGTAACTTTAATTTTATTCTTTAGTCAGTATTATGTTACATGTTCTTTATGGCATTTCATTTTTCCCCGATACACCACAGGAACTGAACAGCGAAACCATAAATATCAAGTAGATAGTCGGAACCTGCACTGACCGACCCCAGATCTGTAGTCTCAATCAATACTCATTCACATTAAGCACCTTTTTATGTGACTGTGCGTAGGATTGTGCGCACGCGCGCGCTTTAATCGATTATGGAAATAGTTTTATACTGTTTGCCCTGGGAATTTGGAAGCTTCTGGAGTGCATTGACAAAGATGAAGACACGTGGTAGAGTGTTGTGTTTCGCTGCCATATTGCACGTGGTCTGAAAGTTTAATAGAGAAAGACATGGAAGCAGGAGTAGTAAGCTCAATATAACCTATTTGAATATGTAATTACAGAGTGGACGAGTTTTACCAAAGGATAGTGAAATCGTATATTTTGAGGGTATGTGATTTGGGAGGAGATTCTTGCTATTGTTACCTTTCCCTTGTTTTGTGTTTTGGGTAAACTCAGCCTCTTTACCTTTGTTTCTGAACACATTTTTATTATCATCATCATCATCATGTGCCATACCGGTTGGCGAAGGCGATCATGTCCTTCCACAACCTTACATCCATCGTGCATCGTATCAGCTCTGTTGTTGATTGTTTTCCTTGCCATGACACCAAGATATCTAGTATTTTCTCTCGTTGTCGTCCGCGATTTCTCTTTCCTTATATTTTGCCAGTTGTAACCAGGTATTCAAATTTTTATAAAAAGCAAAATTACAGTCTGGATGAACTGTAAATCAGTAAAGAGAAAGAAACAGGCATTATTTTTTAAAATGACATATTAATAAGATATTAAAAGTTGTGTCCATTCAAATCTTTGCATAAGGGGACTGGGTGGTCTAGAGGCAAGTTATCGGCCTCTGGAAAAGAAGGTCCCTAGTTCGATTCCCACTACAGACGGTGGGAATTCTTTAAGAATCAGATCTTTTTCTTCGTGGCTGTACCACTCCTTGGTCTCTGGGTAATGAGATTCGATGTCTAGCTCTCTCTGGGTAATGAGATTCGATGTCTAGCTCTCTCTGAAAACAGCAAACAATAGGACTTCCCGTGTGCAATAGCGCACGTTAAAGAACCATTGTCAGTTTAAAGTCGAAAAAGTAGGTAAATAATGGCCGCTGTCCGAGCAAAAAATTATTGATAAGCAAATCTATTCATTTGTGCCGAAGACGGATGTGCCGGGCGAAAAGGCGGAGATATCGCAGTTTTGTTGTAAACTATTGACACAACGCATTAGCGATTAAACAAACGCTAAGAGGAAGAGTTGGAATACGAGAACCATGACGATTAATAAAAGCAAATATAGCTATAGCGTTATTGCTGGGATTTTTCATCATTTTTGCCGTCTTGAATGTTCCCAACAGGGTTATTTTTTTTTTTCACCCAGAGAAAAGAGAGCATTAACCCGGCCGTGATTCGATTGTGAATTCACATTAGTTGGAGAGCAGTTAGTGACCTTTTATCTGTCCAAACTCAGACTAATAGGACAAGTATCACTCTCTAGATCGGTCAAACTGAAGAGGTCAACGGTGATCATCTCTCCCACATAGAGGTCAATAGTCATCATCTTTCCCACATAAATGTCAACGGTCATCATCTCTCCCACATAGAGGTCAACGGTGATCATCTCTCCCACATAGAGGTCAACAGTTATCATCTCTCCTACATAGATGTCAATAATCATCATCTCTCCCATATAAATGTCAACGGTCATCATCTCTCCCACATAGATGTCAACAGTTATCATCTCTCCCACATAAATGTCAACAGTCATCATCTCTCCCACATAGAGGTCAACGGTGATCATCTCTCCCACATAGAGGTCAACAGTTATCATCTCTCCTACATAGATGTCAATAGTCATCATCTCTCCCACATAGATGTCAATGGTCACCATCTCTCCCACATAGATGTCAACAGCCACCATCTCTCCCGCATAGATGTCAACAGCCACCATCTCTCCCGCATAGATGTCAACAGCCACCATCACTCCCACATAGATGTCAACAGTCATCATCTCTCCACATAGATGTCAACAGTCATCATCTCTCCCACATAGATGTCAACAGTCACCGTCTCCCCATATAGATGTCAACAGTCACCATCTCTCCCACATAGATGTCAACAGCCACCATCTCTCCCACATAGATGTCAACAGCCACCATCTCTCCCACATAGATGTCAACAGCCACCATCTCTCCCACATAGATGTCAACAGCCACCATCTCTCCCACATAGATGTCAACAGCCACCATCTCTCCGACTTAGATGTCAACAGCCACCATCTCTCCCACATAGATGTCAACAGCCACCATCTCTCCGACTTAGATGTCAACAGCCACCATCTCTCCCACATAGATGTCAACAGCCACCATCTCTCCGACTTAGATGTCAACAGCCACCATCTCTCCCACATAGATGTCAACAGCCACCATCTCTCCGACTTAGATGTCAACAGCCACCATCTCTCCCACATAGATGTCAACAGCCACCATCTCTCCCACATAGATGTCAACAGCCACCATCTCTCCCACATAGATGTCAACAGCCACCATCTCTCCCACATAGATGTCAACAGCCACCATCTCTCCCACATAGATGTCAACAGCCACCATCTCTCCGACTTAGATGACAACAAGAGCAAAGAACTACAACTCTCGAATCTATCATTTTAAATGTTTAGAAAAAGGGAAGTAATTTGATGTGCGTAGAAAATAATGAATTAATGAAATCCGGAAAAATGCAATGTAAAGAAACCTTTCATAACAACTTCAGCCAGATAAATGAAATATCTTAGACATAAGAAGAAATAATATAACAGAAGAAATGTTGTTTTATACAGAAAAAACACAGACAAGAAAGACAAATGGAAAGATAAGGAAGCTTTACGGAAATAAAAAGCGACAGAAGATAATATCTGATGCAGCTGCTCTACGCTTTCTGTAGAGCCGTAATAATAGATAAAAACGAAGTACACAAATGAATTAATTGAAATCAGACATATCCCTGACTTGTGACAATCTAGAATGACAGTTTTACAGCAGTTCTTCTATATTTATGGTCATTCTTAAAACACACAGACTGACAGCGCCTGATAACTTCAAAGGTAGTTCACGGGAATCCATTCCTAGTCTGTCATGAAGTCCTCCTTCTCTTCTTCTTCTGTTTCTTTTTCTTCTCCTCCAACTTCTTCTCTACCACCTCCTTCTCCTTCTTCTTCTACTTCTCTTTCTCCTTCTTTTCTCCTTCTTCTTCTTACTTCTTATTTCCCTTCTCCTCCTCCTTCTATTTCTCTTTCTCCTTCTTTTCTCCGTCTTCTTCTTATTTTCCTTCTTCTCCTTCTGCTTCTTCTACTTCTCTTGCTCCTTCTTTTCTCCTTCTTCTTCTTATTTTCCTTCTCCTCCTTCTGCTTCTTCTACTTATCTTTCTCCTTCTTCTTCTCCTTCTTATTTTCCTTCTTCTCCTTCTGCTTCTTCTACTTCTCTTTCTCCTTCTTTTCTCCGTCTTCTTCTTATTTTCCTTCTTCTCCTTCTTCTTCTTCTATTTCTCTTTCTCCTTCTTTTCTCCGTCTTCTTCTTATTTTCCTTCTCCTCCTTCTTCTTCTTCTACTTATCTTTCTCCTTCTTTTCTCCTTCTTATTTTCCTTCTCCTCCATCTTCTTATTCTACTTCTCTTTCTCCTTCTTCTTCTTCTCATTCTTCTTCTTATTTTCCTTCTCCTTCTTCATCTTTTTGTTCTTCTCCTACTTCTTCTACTTCTCTTTCTCCTTCTTCTTCTACTTTTCCTTCTTCTTCTCCTTCTCCTTCTCTTTCTCCTTCTTCTTCTCCTTCTTCTTCTCCATCTTCTTCCTCTTTTACTTCCTCTTCTCATTGTCCTTCATCTTTTCCCTTTCCTTCTCCTTCTCATTCTCCCTCTTTATCTTCTTCTTCTACCTTTCAGCTCCCTGTGAAGCATAGGTCTTCAACAAACACTTTCCAAGCCGTTCTGTTTCTTGCCATTCTTTTCAGATCGTTCTATGTCTTCCGCTTGTTTTGTAGGAAGTTGAGTAGGTCATAGATAAAGTGCAAAAACGTAAATATATAACGGAGTGGGGAAAACAGGAAAATAATTTCAGTGTTGCGGTAAAGCTGTAGCAAGGAGCAACTGGTGGGGTGTACAGTACACTCCAACAAGGTATGGTGACAGCTTTACAAAAAAGGAACACAACAAAATACTGACGTTTTGGCCAACATAAAAACAAAGAAGTGATCAAATGCAGCAACAGTTTGTAAACCT
>JAVIAB010000108.1:73894723-74159723 GCA_032433765.1 Megaustenia siamemsis
GGAAAGAGAAGGAGGTGGATGAGGAGACGGTGAAGAAGCAGATGATGATGATCAGAAAGGATAAGAATTAAGAAATTAAGGAGGAAAAGATGAAGAAATTGAAGCATAAGAAGAGAGTGAAGAAAATGAAAAAAAAGAAGAATATGATCATAATTAGAACTGATCAGAAGTGGGGAGAAGAGAAAACAAAGGAGGAGACGAAGAAAACGAAAATGATCATGATAATTAAGAAAAAAGAAAGAATATGATGATGAAGGAGGAGAAGTAAAATATGATGATGATGGAGCGGAAGTAAAAGAAGATGATGAAGGATAAGATGTTAAAGATGACGATGTAGGAGAAGAAATAGAAGATGATGATGATGAAGAAAAAAGAAAGAGTATGATGATGAAGGAGGAGAAGAGGAAGATGATGATGAAGAAAAAAGAAGAAATATTAAGAAGAAGAACTGTAAATTTATCCATCTCCACCCTCAGTCCGCCCCCCTCCCTTTCTCAGCGCCCCCCTTCTCCTCCCATCCCCCAAAAATAAATTTAAAAAAATACAATTAAACATAACACAGGCGGGAAAACACTTTCACCACCACTGTAAAGCGAACTAACGTGGTTTTAATCTGAGCAATAGGAGAACTACAGAGAATACGTTATCACCGACCAATGTTTACCATCAGTGATAAATCACGTAATTTTCCCCTTTTTACTTGAAGAAGCAAATATCAGGGTCAGAAGGTTATCTCAGATTTCACAACACGACATCGATGCATCCATGTATCTCTAATTTCTGCCCCTAACAATGCCCATGAGATGAGGTGCCCCGCAATCTCTATTATAAGATTTTCTGCTAAATCAACATGCCCTTCTCAGTAATGGCATTTCCAATTCATCCTGTGCCCTGAAGCTAACCTGGTAGTTTCTTGATGTTTTTCTGTTCTTTATAATGTGACTTGTATCTGTTTGTTTGTGTGTCTGTCTGTTTGTTTGTGTGTCTGTCTGTTTGTTTGTCTTTCTGTCTGAATGCATGCCTGAATCCCCGTTCGTCTGTATGTCTGTCCGTCTGTCTGCCTACCTGTCTACATACTGACCTATCATTCTACATAACTACTCACTATCTATCTATCTATCTATCTATCTATCTATCTATCTATCTATCTATCTATCTATCTATCTATCTATCTATCTATCTATCTATCTATCTATCTATCTATCTATCTGCCTGCCTACCTGCCTGTCTGTCTGTCTGTCTATCTATTTATCAATCTATCTACCTATCTATCTATCTATCTATCTATCTATCTATCTATCTATCTATCTATCTATCTATCTATCTATCTATCTATCTATCTAACTATCTATCTATCTATCTATCTATCTATCTATCTAATCTATCTATCTATCTATCTATCTATCTATCTATCTATCTATCTATCTATCTATCTATCTATCTATCTATCTATCTATCTATCTATCTATCTATCTATCTATCTGCCTGCCTACCTGCCTGTCTGTCTGTCTATCTATTTATCAATCTATCTACCTATCTATCTATCTATCTATCTATCTATCTATCTATCTATCTATCTATCTATCTATCTATCTATCTATCTATCTATCTATCTATCTATCTATCTATCTATCTATCTATCTATCTGTCTATCTGTCTGTCTGTCTGTCTGTCTGTCTGTCTGTCTGTCTGTCTGTCTATCTGCCTGCCTGATGCCATACCTGCATTTCCGCCTGCCTGTTCGTTAGCATGTCTTATATCTGCATCTCTGTCTCTCTGTATATCAGCGTCTCTGTCTCTCTGTATATCTGAATTCTCTGTGTGTATTTCTCTGTATCTGCCGACCGCTCTGAGTATCTACCCTTCTATTTGCCCACGTGACAAGTTGTGTCGATCTATCTGATAGTTCACGTGCTAGGCTGACATTCGGATATCGATCTTGTGTTAGCCAAACTCTCAATCAGTGTCTTGTCCTATATGTATCCCGTATGTCCCTCTTTTATTTGCTTTCATTAACTTATGACTTTCTAAATTTCAGTTTGTTTACCCATAATTTTGTTTTTGACATCACGTCCCCTTTACTTGTTGTCTCTTTTCTTTCTTTTTTTTGATTAAATTTTTTTTAATTGTTTTTTTTTAAAACCTTTTTTAAAACGCGCTTTTTCCATGCAATATTTGCATTACTCTCTTCGCCATCTACAGGGTGTCTCACTCGCTACCGAACCATGCATTTCCTAAACAACTCTAATTCCAATAGAGATATTGGAACGAGATTTGAACAGAAGTACGTTCATTGTGTGGGACATGAACAGAAATGTGTCTGCACAGTGTGTGTTTGTTTATGTGTGGGGCCTAGTTGTCATGACAAAAAGTTACGAAGTAGCTAGCCCCAAAGCATATTTATCGAGAGAGTAAAAGAAGTCACTTCCATGATCACCAGAACTTGGTCAGCCATAGAGCTTGGTCAGCTATAGAGCTTCTTCAGCCACAGATCTTGGTCAGCCATAGAGCTTGGTCAGCTATATAGCTTGGTCAGCCACAGAGCTTGGTCAGACACAGATCTTGGTCAGCCACAGAGCTTGGTCAGACACAGATCTTGGTCAGCCATAGAGCTTGGTCAGCTATATAGCATGGTCAGCCACAGAGCTTGGTCAGACACAGATCTTGGTCAGCCACAGAGCTTGGTCAGACACAGATCTTGGTCAGCCATAGAGCTTGGTCAGCTATATAGCTTGGTCAGCCACAGAGCTTGGTCAGACACAGATCTTGGTCAGCCACAGAGCTTGGTCAGACACAGATCTTGGTCAGCCACAGAGCTTGGTCAGGCAACGATTGGATTGAAATTGATATCTCCGGTCGTTCTAGTAGTCAAACAAAATTGATAATAGTAATGATACTATATAATAGAACTTTTAGTCATTTTATTATTATTATTGTTGTTTTTACTATTAGTACTTTCCTTTTTTGAGAGTCTAGCATATTATCGCCATGTAGTTAGATTTCTGTGTATGTCATATATTTGTGTGTTGTGGTTTGCTGTTCCTGCTGACGGCCTTTTGACCGAAACGTGGTTCTATTTTTGTTTCTTTCTCACCAACGTAAAGATGTTACCATACCACTTTTTACTTTTTTTTTTTAAATGTTCATTATTATCATCAACTTTACAGCAGCTACGCATTTCTATGCATCTTGATGCCTTGACCCACATTTATCGAGCCTCTGTCATTTTAGTTAAGGGTGCCTGCCCAATACGATTGTTGTTCGTGAGTGTTGCTTACATGTGTGAGTTCACGCAGGGCAGTTGGAACAAGGACGGTATACCATGGTGAAGGAAGTGATTATTATTCGTCCTTACTGAGTAACAGAATCGATAACATCTTGTCTACAGAGAAGATTGGACTCAGACAACCCTTGGGCAAGACTTGCCTGATTATTTTGTGTGGAGAAAGGGGGAGTTTATGAAAGCAAACCACGAACCATAGATGCCCTGAGAGCAAATATCACGGGAGATATTCAGGCAGTGACAGCGGACGTGATGGCAAGGACTTTGCAAAATATTGCGTGCTGGGTTCAACTCTGATGGACGTAAATTGTGGTCACTTCCAGTATGTACCATGATGACGTCAATTCCAAAATATTTTATAATGAAGTCACTTCCAACATGTTTTATGATGACGTCACTTCCAGCATATACCACGATGACGTCACCTCCAACATATACCATGAATATGTCACATTTCCTACATAAATGATTTAATTCCGTTTCTAATTTCTTTGCACTGTCCTTATTAACGGTAACTCCCATTTAAGAAAAACTTGGTTCCGTAGCCTGACACTCTATATTTCTTTGCACTTCTTTAAACTCCGTTCTCCCTGACATGAATTTGTTATTTTCTCACACTCCTTTTACTCACTCTCCTCTAATTTATATTGTCGTCACCAAGTTATATTTTATTTCACCCTTTCCATTCAAGCTCTTATCAAAATCCTGACGTCTCTCTCTCTCTCTCTCTCTCTCTCTCTCTCTCTCTCTCTCTCTCTCTCTCTCTCTCCTACATTTCCGTCTACTCTCTATTTTTGTAATTCTATTTCATCATTTTTGTTCTCCTTTAAAACCATTTTTTTCTTCTTTGCTGGCCAACAATTTTATTATCTTTGCTGCTTTTCCCGTCTTGTACTTCTCAAGGCCCAAATGATATCTGCTCATTCTTCTACTTGATTCATTAACGAATTAATAACAGCTCTCTCTCTCTCTCTCTCTCTCTCTCTCTCTCTCTGTGTTCCACGTTCACTAATTTGCGCACATTCTTTCTCGCTTTTCCTTCACACAAACATCACACCATGTTTATCTCCCTCACTAATTGAAACGTTGCCTCTCACTTTGCCACACTTCCAAACCTACACATGTTTTTCTTCTTTCTCATTCACACACGTTATCTTGTTTCTTTTTTACAAACCGACTGGCGTACGGTGTTTCTCTGTCTCTCTCACTCACTCACTCACTCTCTCTCTCTCTCTCTCTCACTCTTGCTCACTCAACTCACACAAATTTCCTTTTACTCTCTACTACACACATACTTCCTCTCTCATTAACTCACACGCACGTTCCTCTCTAAAGAACACATACACACATGTTCCCTATCTCAATAACTCACACAAATGTCCATTATAACTTTCCATCTTCCTCGTCACACAAATGTCCCCTCTAACTTACCCTCTTCTCCTTCACACAAATGTCCCCTCTAATTTACCCTCTTCTCCTTCACACAAATGTCCCCTCTAACTTACCCTCTTCTCCTTCACACAAATGTCCCCTCTAACTTACCCTCTTCTCCTTCACACAAATATTCCCTCTAATTTACCCTCTTCTCCTTCACACAAATATTCCCTCTAATTTACCCTCTTCTCCTTCACACAAATGTCCCATCTAATTTACCCTCTTCTACTTCACACAAATATTCCCTCTAATTTACCCTCTTCTCCTTCACACAAATGTCCCCTCTAATTTACCCTCTTCTCCTTCACACAAATGTCCCCTCTAATTTACCCTCTTCTTCTTCACACAAATGTCCCCTCTAATTTACCCTCTTCGTCTTCACACAAATGTCCCCTCTAACTTACCCTCTTCTCCTTCACACAAATGTCCCCTCTAACTTACCCTCTTCTCCTTCACACAAATGTCCCCTCTAACTTACCCTCTTCTCCTTCACACAAATGTCCCCTCTAATTTACCCTCTTCTCCTTCACACAAATGTCCCCTCTAATTTACCCTCTTCTCCTTCACACAAATGTCCCCTCTAACTTACCCTCTTCTCCTTCACACAAATGTCCCCTCTAACTTACCCTCTTCTCCTTCACACAAATATTCCCTCTAATTTACCCTCTTCTCCTTCACACAAATATTCCCTCTAATTTACCCTCTTCTCCTTCACACAAATGTCCCATCTAATTTACCCTCTTCTCCTTCACACAAATATTCCCTCTAATTTACCCTCTTCTCCTTCACACAAATGTCCCCTCTAATTTACCCTCTTCTCCTTCACACAAATGTCCCCTCTAATTTACCCTCTTCTTCTTCACACACATGTCCCCTCTAATTTACCCTCTTCTTCTTCACACAAATGTCCCCTCTAACTTACCCTCTTCTCCTTCACACAAATGGCCCATCTAACTTACCCTCTTCTCCTTCACACAAATATTCCCTCTAATTTACCCTCTTCTCCTTCACACAAATGTCCCCTCTAACTTACCCTCTACAGACTCTACTCCTTCACACAAATGTCCCCTCTAACTTACCCTCTTCTCCTTCACACAAATGTCCCCTCTAATTTACCCTCTTCTCCTTCACACAAATGGCCCCTTTAATTTACCCTCTTCTCCTTCACACAAATGTCCCCTTTAATTTACCCTCTTCTCATTCACACAAATGGCCCCTTTAATTTACCCTCTTCTCCTTCACACAAATGGCCGCTCTAATTTACCCTCTTCTCCTTCACACAAATGGCCCCTTTAATTTACCCTCTTCTCCTTCACACAAATGGCCCCTTTAATTTACCCTCTTCTCCTTCACACAAATGTCCCCTCTAATTTACCCTCTTCTCCTTCACACAAATGTCCCCTTTAATTTACCCTCTACAGACTCTACTCCTTCACACAAATGTCCCCTCTAACTTACCCTCTTCTCCTTCACACAAATGTCCCCTCTAATTTACCCTCTTCTCCTTCACACAAATGGCCCCTTTAATTTACCCTTTTCTCCTTCACACAAATGGCCCCTTTAATTTACCCTCTTCTCCTTCACACAAATGTCCCCTTTAATTTACCCTCTTCTCCTTCACACAAATGTCCACTCTAATTTACCCTCTTCTCCTTCACACAAATGGCCCCTTTAATTTACCCTCTTCTCCTTCACACAAATGACCCCTTTAATTTACCCTCTTCTCCTTCACACAAATGTCCCCTCTAATTTACCCTCTTCTCCTTCACACAAATGTCCCCTCTAATTTACCCTCTTCTCTTTCACACAAATGGCCCCTTTAATTTACCCTCTTCTCCTTCACACAAATATTCCCTCTAATTTACCCTCTTCTCCTTCACACAAATGTCCCCTCTAATTTACCCTCTTCTCCTTCACACAAATGTCCCCTCTAATTTACCCTCTTCTCCTTCACACAAATGTCCCCTCTAATTTACCCTCTTCTCCTTCACACAAATGTCCCCTCTAATTTACCCTCTTCTCCTTCACACAAATGGCCCCTCTAACTTACCCTCTTCTCCTTCACACAAATATCCCCTCTAATTTACCCTCTTCTCCTTCACACAAATGTCCCCTCTAATTTACCCTCTTCTCCTTCACACAAATGTCCCCTCTAATTTCCCCTCTTTCAAGCTTTACTTCAAGATGTATTGATGTACCTGTTGAATGTTGCTACCAGGGATTTCTTTAGTGAAATGTACAGCGTCTTGGCGTGATACCGACCAGCCCAATAAAGTTCGGCGCTGGTAATGGTGCGACATGGTTCAGATATTAAAGCATTGCAGGTAGGGTTTGTCGGGTGTCTGGGGGGAGGCGGGAAAGGACGATGTACATGTCACGTGATGTGCAATGCCGCCAAAGACGTGAGGCCATATTGTAATGTAGATATCTAAAGGCCACTGGTATTACCTCGCTGTGTTTCACCTCCCTGTGTTTCACCTCGCTGTGTTTCACCTCGATGTGTTTCACCTCCCTGTGTTTCACCTCCCTGTGTTTCACCTCCCTGTGTTTCACCTCGCTGTGTTTCACCTCCCTGTGTTTCACCTCGCTGTGTTTCACCTCCCTGTGTTTCACCTCGCTGTGTTTCACCTCGCTGTGTTTCACCTCCCTGTGTTTCACCTCGCTGTGTTTCACCTCCCTGTGTTTCACCTCCCTGTGTTTCACCTCGCTGTGTTTCACCTCGCTGTGTTTCACCTCGCTGTGTTTCACCTCGCTGTGTTTCACCTCGCTGTGTTTCACCTCGCTGTGTTTCACCTCCCTGTGTTTCACCTCGCTGTGTTTCACCTCGCTGTGTTTCACCTCCCTGTGTTTCACCTCGCTGTGTTTCACCTCGCTGTGTTTCACCTCCCTGTGTTTCACCTCGCTGTGTTTCACCTCGCTGTGTTTCACCTCCCTGTGTTTCACCTCGCTGTGTTTCACCTCCCTGTGTTTCACCTCCCTGTGTTTCACCTCGCTGTGTTTCACCTCGATGTGTTTCACCTCCCTGTGTTTCACCTCCCTGTGTTTCACCTCCCTGTGTTTCACCTCCCTGTGTTTCACCTCGCTGTGTTTCACCTCCCTGTGTTTCACCTCGCTGTGTTTCACCTCCCTGTGTTTCACCTCGCTGTGTTTCACCTCGTTGTGTTTCACCTCCCTGTGTTTCACCTCGCTGTGTTTCACCTCCCTGTGTTTCACCTCCCTGTGTTTCACCTCGCTGTGTTTCACCTCGCTGTGTTTCACCTCGCTGTGTTTCACCTCGCTGTGTTTCACCTCGCTGTGTTTCACCTCGCTGTGTTTCACCTCCCTGTGTTTCACCTCGCTGTGTTTCACCTCGCTGTGTTTCACCTCCCTGTGTTTCACCTCGCTGTGTTTCACCTCGCTGTGTTTCACCTCCCTGTGTTTCACCTCGCTGTGTTTCACCTCGCTGTGTTTCACCTCCCTGTGTTTCACCTCGCTGTGTTTCACCTCCCTGTGTTTCACCTCCCTGTGTTTCACCTCGCTGTGTTTCACCTCGCTGTGTTTCACCTCCCTGTGTTTCACCTCGCTGTGTTTCACCTCGCTGTGTTTCACCTCGCTGTGTTTCACCTCGCTGTGTTTCACCTCCCTGTGTTTCACCTCGCTGTGTTTCACCTCCCTGTTTTTCACCTCGCTGTGTTTCACCTCGCTGTGTTTCACCTCGCTGTGTTTCACCTCCCTGTGTTTCACCTCGCTGTGTTTCACCTCGCTGTGTTTCACCTCCCTGTGTTTCACCTCCCTGTGTTTCACCTCGCTGTGTTTCACCTCGCTGTGTTTCACCTCGCTGTGTTTCACCTCCCTGTGTTTCACCTCGCTGTGTTTCACCTCGCTGTGTTTCACCTCCCTGTGTTTCACCTCGCTGTGTATCACATCCTTGTGTATCACCTCGCTGTGTTTCACCTCCCTGTGTTTCACCTCGCTGTGTTTCACCTCGCTGTGTTTCACCTCGCTGTGTTTCACCTCCCTGTGTTTCACCTCGCTGGGTTTCACCTCCCTGTGTTTCACCTCGCTGTGTTTCACCTCGCTGTGTTTCACCTCCCTGTGTTTCACCTCCCTGTGTTTCACCTCGCTGTGTTTCACCTCGCTGTGTTTCACCTCCCTGTGTTTCACCTCCCTGTGTTTCACCTCGCTGTGTTTCACCTCGCTGTGTTTCACCTCGCTGTGTTTCACCTCCCTGTGTTTCACCTCGCTGTGTTTCACTTCCCTGTGTTTCACCTCCCTGTGTTAAACTTCGCTGTGTTACACCTCCCTGTGTTTCACCTCCCTGTGTTTCACCTCCCTGTAACTAGTAAAGATATCAATTTCTTTACTTTAAATGTAATAAGTAATAGTCAACATCATCAAGTACCATGTCTGCTGCGTAGGTGATCATGTCTCCCCACAACTCTCAATCACGACTGTTATTTATCATTTCTGTTGATTTTTTGCCAAGCCATTCTCTTAAGCTGTCTGGTATCTTTTATCTTTGCTTCCCTCTATCTCTTCGTCCCTAAATCTCAACAGTTGTCACAATATATTCCAGCTGTTCCCTTCTCATTACATAGCCAAAAAATTATGATTGTTTCTTTCTAATAATGGAAATTAGCTTTCTCTTTACTTTGGCGTCTTTCAGGGTGCATTCCTAACTGTCCATGCAATTCTCAACATTCTTCTGTAAACAATCCTATAAAAAGAGTAACAAAACCCCGTCACGCCAAGTGGCGTATAGGGAATATGGTGTTAGTGACCATCAATTTTACAGACCTTCAGCACATGATTTTCGGGATAATGTGGTCGGTATTACCCCCGGGCCGTTTTACTTTCCCAGAAAAAATCCAGTACCCATTTAAGGCTGGGTGAACCCGGAAGCCGTCGTTTGGGATCGAAACCTACCCTTTGTCCTTTGTAGTCCAGTTCACTAACAACTGAGCAATCACGGCTCCCAAACAATCCTATAAACATGCAGTAATTTTCTTGTATGTTGTCTATGATTCACGTCCATATGTTAAGACTGGTTCTACATAACATTTAAGAACTATTTTTCCTATTTCCATTTTTTTTTCCATTAATTACACAAAGTACAGTAAATGATATCCTCATCGTCTTGTGGGATATCGGGAACATATTGTTCATTGCATATACCCAACAGTATATTTCGTGGTAGAATATCGGTGCTATATAGAACCAATTCTGACTTATGGAAGCGATTCATGGACAATAGGCAAACAAATGAAAAGACGACTAGAGGCCACAGAGATGGGATTTCTCAGAAGAATGTTGAAAGTTCCCTGGACAGCTAAAACGGCCAATGAGGAAGTTCTCAAAGAGGCCAACACAAAAAGGGAGCTCTTAGGAAACATCAGAAAGAAGCAATCAACATTTTTCTGGCACGTCATGAGAGGGGGAAAGTTGGAATACTTGGCTACAGCTGGCAAAATAAAAGGAAAGAGAGATCGCGGACGACAAAGAGAGAAAATACTGGATAGTTTGGTGTCATGGCATGGAAAGCAGACAACAACAGAACTGATACGATGCACTGTAGATAGAAGATTGTGGAGGAACATGATCGCCTACGCCATCTAGTATGGCACATGATGATATGGTCACACCAAGTCGTCCTGTATACCATAAAACCATAACTGGAACACAGTTTCAGATGCTTGAAGCCACATACTGTAATGACGGATAAGTACTTTCCTATTTCATGTTCGGAAATAAATATACGGGGCGTAAATCGCCAGGCGCGCATATGAGTCTATTATTAGCTCAACATCGAAGTGTCTAAGATATTGAGGGGACTGCGATACTCCATAAACATAAGGTTATAGTTATCTTTGTAAACATAAGGTTATAGTTATCTTTGTAAACATAAGGTTATAGTTATATCTGTGAACATAAGGTTATAGTTATATTTGTGAACATAAGGTTATAGTTACCTTTATGAACATAAGGTTATTGTTATCTTTGTAAACATAAGGTTATCGTTATCTTTGTGAACGTAAGGTTATAAATTTTCTTTGAGCAACATAAGGTTATAAATTTTTTTTGTGAACGTAAGGTTATAAATTGTCTTTGTGCAACATAAGGTTATAAATTTTCCTTGTGAACAGAAGGCTATAAATTTTATTTGTGCAACATAAGGTTATACATTTTTTGTGTGAACATAAGGTTATACATTTTCTTTGTGCATCATAAGGCTTCAGTTAGGTTCAAATAGGGATCCGTCTGAGTATGAACTTTCTCTTTCCCTCCTCCTGAAAGGCAACATTGTTGTAGCTGGAACTGTAACTTTCTGTGGACACGAGTTCCTTCTCGGCAGTGCCGTCTCTACTAAATTCTCAAAAAACAACGAGCTAGCTGGCGAGGGGACAAACTTTTGTGTGACGAATTTATTCATCAATAATGGAGCTTTTATTGTCTGTTCACAATCAATCTCGTGCTTCATTACATATGCTGTCCTCAATTTTTTAAAACTCGTTTAGCAGTATTACTCGTGTTAGAGGTGAGTTCATTGAGACAAGATCATAAAAGACATAACTCTTAAAAATACGACACTAGCTTGTGATCATCACTCGTAAACGCTAGTGAAGATTATATGCTATTATTTTATCAACATTTTAATAAAAAGCTTGGGAGTTTTATTTGTTATTTCACTCTGCGGCAGCTATCCCTGGTCTCAGCAGTGAGGGGCCGGCTTGAAACGTCAATTACTCGTCGACGGAAAAAAATATGAGTACCTCAGAAGTCGGAGTATGTGTGCCTGTGCGGCGAGGAACTCCAGTGCACACGCAGAGAAAAATGGATTAACAAGCAAATTGCATTTCCTATCCTCCTGGGACTTGGCCCGAGTTGAAAGTTGACGGAACAAACAAAAACTCCCAAGATTCAGCTACCAATGCCGCAGTGAGTCAGCCACAGTGCAGGATTAGACGAAGAATCAGGACACTCGCAAACATGAGAACCGACACATGGGACCAGCTCATCTTGAGTCCATATACTGTTACTACCCTTCCAAGATGAAAGTGAACAGTCAGTTTTGCAGGATCAAATTACGTGAACTGTCTAAGAAGAAATAAAGATATGCCACATTTTGTACAAAAAAGTATAGTATTACTTTTGAAGTAAATTAATTGAAATTCTATAAAATATGCATGTTTTGTCTCAGAATTTGCATTCACTTAATTGAGCAAACGCTATAGTTAAGTTATAACAATATGAATAACGTCCCGTGATAACAGAGCAGACGACGATTTCAAATTCTCTTGGCAGAATATGAATAGAATGTCAATCAAAACATATGTTAATTTTAAAGCTTTGAAATGAAAGAAATGAAACATGCTCAAACATTTCTGAAAACGTCAACATTCGTGAGCGTTGACAGAGTTGTGTATCAATTACAAGATGGTCCACCGAAATGGTTGTAAGGTAAGCCACGAATTGTAAACACAATGCACGATCCATGTATTGCTCAAAGTGTTCCGGACTGACCAATAAGAATTCAAGAAACAAGCGGTCGAGCATAACCAAGTGGAGAAGTAAAGAGATATCAATATTATATGTAATGGGGCCTGCACAGGATGAGTTACGCTAAATCATCATCATCATCATCATCATCATCATCATCATCATCATCATCATCATCAAGTGCCGGGCCTGCTGGCATAGGTGATCATGTCTCTACACAACTTTCGATCTCGACAGTTATTTATCAATTCTGTTGTTGACCTTCTGCCAAAGCCATTCTCTTAAGCTGTCTGGTATCTTTTCTCTCTGCTTCCCTCTATCTCTTCGTCCCTCAATTTTCCCAGTTGTTACAATATATTCAAACTGTTCCCTTCTCATTACATGGCCAAAAAATTATGATTGTTTCTTCCTAATATTGGGAATTAGCTCTCTTTTTGCTTTGACCTCTTTCAGAACATTTGCATTACTCTTCTTAGCTGTCCTTGGTATTCTCAACATTTTTTTGTAAAACCACATTACTACAGACTCCAATAATTTTCTTGTCTGTTGTCCTATTGTCAATGATTCACATCCATATGTTAAGACTGGCTCTACATAACATTTAAGAACTCTTTTTTTGTTTACGCAAAATAGAAGCACGTTTTAAAATGGCAATGGGAGAATTTGGTGGTCTAGAGCTAATACTTCAGCCTCTGGGCAGGACGGTACCGGGGTCGATTCCCACCACATGCGGTGGAAAATTTAAAAACAAAAATTCAACCTGTGGTTTCTTCGTGGCATACCATCCCCGGTCTGTGGGTAGCAAGACCTGATGTCTGGTCGTCTTTGAAAACGGCGAAACACAGGACGCCACGTGCGCACTCGTGCAAAGTAAAGAAAGACCCTGTGTGGTTTAACATCGAAAAAAGCAGCGCTAAAAAAATGGCCGCTGTTCGGGCAAAAGTTGTTAGGCTAATCTACCCATTCATACTTTGAAGACGGATGAGTCGGGTCGAAAGGCGCAGATATCGCGGCTATGCCGTAATCTAGCGACGCAGCGTATTCACGTCCAGTTAGCGTGTGAACGATAAGATGAGAAAATGACAATCACGATAAGCGTAGAGCTAGTATTGCTAAAGTGACAATCACGCTAAGCGTAGAGCTAGTATTGCTAAAGTGACAATCACGCTAAGCGTAGAGCTAGTATTGCTAAAGTGACAATCACGCTAAGCGTAGAGCTAGTATTGCTAAAGTGACAATCACGCTAAACATAGAGCTAGTATTACTAAAGTGACAATCACGCTAGCGTAGAGCTAGTATTGCTAAAGTGACAATCACGCTAAGCATAGAGCTAGTATTGCTAAAGTGACAATCACGCTAAGCGTAGAGCTAGTATTGCTAAAGTGACAATCACGCTAAGCATAGAGTTAGTATTACTAAAGTGACAATCACGCTAAGCGTAGAGCTAGTATTGCTAAAGTGACAATCACGCTAAGCGTAGAGCTAGTATTGCTAATGTGACAATTACGCTAAGCATAGAGCTAATATTGCTAAAGTGACAATCACGCTAGGCGTAGAGCTAGTATTGCTAAAGTGACAATCACGCTAAGCGTAGAGCTAATATTGCTAAAGTGACAATCACGCTAAGCGTAGAGCTAGTATTGCTAAAGTGACAATCACGCTAAGCGTAGAGCTAGTATTGCTAAAGTGACAATCACGCTAAGCGTAGAGCTAGTATTGCTAAAGTGGCAATCGCGCTAAGCATAGAGCTAGTATTGCTAAAGTGACAATCACGCTAAGCATAGAGCTAGTATTGCTAAAGTGACAATAACGCTAAGCATAGAGCTAGTATTGCTAAAGTGACAATCATGCTAAGCGTAGAGCTAGTATTGCTAAAGTGACAATCACGCTAAGCGTAGAGCTAGTATTGCTAAAGTGACAATTACGCTAAGCGTAGAGCTAGTATTGCTAAAGTGACAATCACGCTAAGCATAGAGCTAGTATTGCTAAAGTGACAATCATGCTAAGCGAGCGTAGAGCTAGTATTGCTAAAGTGACAATTACGCTAAGCGTAGAGCTAGTATTGTTAAAGTGACAATCACGCTAAGCGTAGAGCTAGTATTGCTAAAGTGACAATCACGCTAAGCATAGAGCTAGTATTGCTAAAGTGACAATCACGCTAAGCGTAGACCTAGTATTGCTAAAGTGACAATCACACTAAGCATAGAGCTAGTATTGCTAAAGTGACAATCACGCTAAGCGAGCGTAGAGCTAGTATTGCTAAAGTGACAATCACACTAAGCATAGAGCTAATATTGCTAAAGTGGCAATCACGCTAAGCGTAGAGCTAGTATTGCTAAAGTGACAATCATGCTAAGCATAGAGCTAGTATTGCTAAAGTGACAATCACGCTAAGCATAGAGGTAGTATTGCTAAAGTGACAATCACGCTAAACATAGAGCTAGTATTGCTAAAGTGACAATCACGCTAAGCATAGAGCTAGCTAGTATTGCTAAAGTGACAATCACGCTAAACATAGAGCTAGTATTGCTAAAGTGACAATCACGCTAAGCATAGAGCTAGTATTGCTAAAGTGGCAATCACGCTAAGCATAGAGCTAGTATTGCTAAAGTGACTATCACGCTAAACATAGAGCTAGTATTGCTAAAGTGACAATCACGCTAAACATAGAGCTAGTATTGCTAAAGTGACAATCACGCTAAGCGTAGAGCTAGTATTGCTAAAGTGACAATCACTCTAAGCATAGAGCTAGTATTGCTAAAGTGACAATCACGCTAATCATAGAGCTAGTATTGCTAAAGTGACAATCACGCTAAGCGTAGAGCTAGTATTGCTAAAGTGACAATCACGCTAAGCGTAGAGCTAGTATTGCTAAAGTGACAATCACGCTAAGCGTAGAGCTAGTATTGCTAAAGTGACAATCACGCTAAGCATAGAGCTAGTATTGCTAAAGTGACAATCACGCTAAGCGTAGAGCTAGTATTGCTAAAGTGACAATCACGCTAAGCGTAGAGAGAGTATTGCTAAAGTGACAATCACGCTAAGCATAGAGCTAGTATTGCTAAAGTGACAATCACGCTAAGCATAGAGCTAGTACTTCAAGACTGTGGGAACGAGAGAGAAGGCAACATTGTATTGTACAGAAACCACTGTTAATAGATAGGTTATATAGAAGGCAACATTATATCGTAAATGAACAACTGTTAATAGATAGGTTATATAGAAGGCAACATTATATTGTAAATGAACAACTGTTAATAGATAGGTTATATAGAAGGCAACATTATACTGTAAAAGAACCACTGTTAATCGATAGGTTATATAGAAGGCAACATTACATTGTACATAAACCACTTTTAGTTGATATGAAAGCTGCAAATCTTGCTCTTGTCCATCAGTTATTACTATTTACTGATATGTTTTTTTTTAAAAAGTAATTATTATCGCATTAATTGGAATATGCCGCACATAGAAATGCTCGCATGCATACACAGGTACATAAATAAACACACACATATTTATAATATACATACATATACTTAGACCATACATATGCATGTATATATACTAGCGTTATAACCATGTTTCGTCAGTAGATTTCGGTAATTTAGATTTCGTGAGGAGATTTAAGTAATTTAGATCTGTGTTTACTGCAATGAAATTACCTTTAATTGTAATTAAAAACTGAAAAATTCATGAAAGACCCGCTAGTAACAGAACACATCCTGCAATTATTGATAATAAAGGAAATGTCAATAGTGAATATATAAAATGTGATAACAGAGACATCACTAATGTGATGTTCCTGAAGGAACGCCCACATTTCCTATGCTCTGATTACAGGTGCAGTTCTGCATCGGCAACAAGCCCTTGGTCGTGATGATTAC
Organism: Megaustenia siamemsis; assembly: GCA_032433765.1. NCBI lineage: Eukaryota > Metazoa > Mollusca > Gastropoda > Stylommatophora > Ariophantidae > Megaustenia > Megaustenia siamemsis. The sequence goes on from JAVIAB010000108.1 coordinate 73,910,804, forward strand.
AGGTGCAGTTCTGCATGGGCAACAAGCCCTTGGTCGTGATGATTACAGGTGCAGTTCTGCATGGGCAACAAGCCCTTGGTCGTGATGATTACAGGTGCAGTTCTGCATGGGCAACAAGCCCTTGGTCGTGATGATTACAGGTGCAGTTCTGCATCGGCAACAAGCCCTTGGTCGTGATGATTACAGGTGCAGTTCTGCATGGGCAACAAGCCCTTGGTCGTGATGATTACAGGTACAGTTCTGCATGGGCAACAAGCCCTTGGTCGTGATGATTACAGGTACAGTTCTGCATGGGCAACAAGCCCTTGGTCGTGATGATTACAGGTGCAGTTCTGCATGGGCAACAAGCCCTTGGTCGTGATGATTACAGGTGCAGTTCTGCATGGGCAACAAGCCCCATGGTCGTGATGATTACAGGTGCAGTTCTGCATGGGCAACAAGCCCATGGTCGTGATGATTACCGGTGCAGTTCTGCATGGGCAACAAGCCCATGGTCGTGATGATTACAGGTGCAGTTCTGCATGGGCAACAAGCCCATGGTCGTGATGATTACAGGTGCAGTTCTGCATGGGCAACAAGCCCATGGTCGTGATGATTACAGGTGCAGTTCTGCATTGGCAACAAGCCCCATGGTCGTGATGATTACAGGTGCAGTTCTGCATGGGCAACAAGCCCATGGTCGTGATGATTACAGGTGCAGTTCTGCATTGGCAACAAGCCCCATGGTCGTGATGATTACAGGTGCAGTTCTGCATGGGCAACAAGCCCATGGTCGTGATGATTACAGGTGCAGTTCTGCATTGGCAACAAGCCCATGGTCGTGATGATTACAGGTGCAGTTCTGCATTGGCAACAAGCCCCATGGTCGTGATGATTACAGGTGCAGTTCTGCATTGGCAACAAGCCCATGGTCGTGATGATTACAGATGCTTTTCTGCATGGGCAACAAGCCCCATGGTCGTGATGATTACAGGTGCAGTTCTGCATTGGCAACAAGCCCCATGGTCGTGATGATTACAGGTGCAGTTCTGCATTGGCAACAAGCCATGGTCGTGATGATTACAGATGCTTTTCTGCATGGGCAACAAGCCCCATGGTCGTGATGGCTCCATAGCCAATTTGAGAAAGAACGATGACCTTGCTTTTATTTCGAAATTGAAATCTTCTACACAGGATTTTCATAAATCATGTTTTATTACTTATATCACGGATAAATACAGCGGTTTATAGCGCCTGCACCATCAGTATCCTTTTATTTCATATGTCAGCGAACCATGGACAATTTATGCAAAGCAAGAGAAAAGGCTAAATGCATTTCAAATTCGATGCCGGTGTTATCTGCTTGATATCACGTGGAGGGACAAAGTGCCAAACGTGGAGGTCCTCACTCGCACAGACCTCCCGAACATCTACACGCTGCTCAAACAACGTAGGTCACGCTGGCTTGGCCACTTACACCGTATGAAAGATGGCCGCATACCAAAAGACATACTTTATATACAACTCCTTGATTCTTTCCGCGCCGCGTGACGTCACATAGGACTTATAGTGTTTTCGCCACCCATCTCTGTTCTGGCCGAAGTGTTCGATCATATCTAATGAGTCTATGCCTGCCAACTTTGCTTCTCTTATAAGTCTTATTTTTGGTGTCTATTCTGGTCTCCCTCCTATTATGTATCCTGATGTTTCATTGTAGAAGAGCCTGTTTTGAAATTCTCTTGTTGTATCTTCTCAGCACTTGTCCATCATGTCTATCTTCTTTCCTTAATTGTAGATGAGCCCCACGCCTAACGGTCCACGGTAGACGAAAAATAATCTTACTCCATCTCGGAAGAAGGGTTTGGACAGATGATAAAAGAACTAGGGGGCGCCCAAAACTCTTATTTATAGACGTGCATAAAAGGGGCATAAAGACTCTAAACATAAAACTTGCAGCCTGGGAAGACATAGCTGCAGACCGCAATATTTGGGAACACACTCTAAAGGTCCAACTCAAACAAGAAGCAGACAGATTCATAGACAAAAGAGAATACAGGGGGAAAGTTAAGACAAATATTTCCTAGACGTGCTGCAAAATCCATAGTCAACTATGACTGACGGAGGCTACTACAGTCAACTATGACTGACGGAGGCTACTATATCCAACTATGACTGACGTAGGCTACTATAGCCAACTATGACTGACGGAGGCTACTATAGCCAATTATGACTGACGGAGGCTACTATAGTCAACTATGACTGACGGAGGCTACTATAGCCAATTTTGACTGACGTAGGCTACTATAGCCAAGTATGACTAACGGAGGCTACTAAAGTGAACTATAACTGAGGGAGGCTACTAAATTCAACTATGACTGACGGAGTCTACTACAGCCAAATATGACTAACGGAGGCTACTACAGCCAATTATGACTAACGGAGGCTACTACAGCCAATTATGACTAACGGAGGCTACTACATTCAACTATGACTGACGGAGTCTACTACAGCCAAATATGACTAACGGAGGCTACTACAGCCAATTATGACTAACGGAGGCTACTACAGCCAATTATGACTAACGGAGGCTACTACAGCCAATTATGACTAACGGAGGCTACTACAGCCAATTATGATTAACGGAGGCTACTACAGCCAATTATGACTAACGGAGGCTACTACAGGCAACTATGACTGACGGAGTCTACTACAGCCAATTATGACTGACGGAGGCTACTACAGCCAATTATGACTGACGGAGGCTATTAAAGTGAACTATGATTGGCGGAGACTACCACTATTTATATAAATATTGAGACTGAGAAACATATTGAAGTATTAAATTAAAATTGACTAAACGTTATCACAGTTAATGTATATTTTGTTATATCTAGTAGCCAGTCAAGTGCCAATTCACAGGTCAAGCAAAATTATTATCAAATTATATTGTGCCTTACATTTATTTTACATACAAATATTGTGTGTGTATCTATATATTCTACTTAGTTGATTGTTATTTAAAGAAGGTACTATTTTAATGTTAATGTGTGTAAGTGGTGAGGACCTGCTGAGCATTCAAGAGTTTCTTCAGAGGTCAGGTCTAGAAATTGTCTGCTTCATTTCCGTGCCAGGGCACACTGGTGTAAGAGTTCATGAACGTGCTGACAGACTTGCCTGTTTGGTTGATGTTGAGTGCGGAAGGGCAAAGGACCGCGTTGACATTCTGAACGCCATAAGGGACACTCGAAGGAACAAACAAAAAAAAGACTCAAAAAATTATCCTGAATCCGCAGCCATGAACAGAATTCATGAATACAATGTCAAGGTGGGAGATGCCAGACGAGAGCGCAGCGCAGGAATCAAAAGAAGACATGTCAGCCAACACAACACCGGTGTTGTTAGTCACTACATGATGATGGATATTCCTCCTAGAAGATCAAAGCACATATGGACTTGTTCGATCTCCAATGAGTTTGACCTGTGATCTAAGCTAAATTAATTTTAACTTTAACTAAACTAAAACTAAACTAAAGTAAACTAAAAATTAAACTAAAGTAAAACTAAACTGAACTAAAATTAAAACTAAAATTAAACTAACTAAACTAAACGAAAACTAAATTAAACAAACAATTAACTAAACTAAAACTTAAACTACCTACACATAAAACTAAACTAAACTAAACAAAAACTTAAACTAAACTAAAATGAACTAAAACTGAATTAAACTAACTAAACAAAAAATAAATTAAATCAAAATAAAACTAAAATAGACTAAGCTAAAACTTAAATAAAATTAAACTAAACTAAAACCTAAACTTAAGCTAACATAAATTATACATAAAACTAAACTAAAGTAAACTGTAACTAAACTTAAATAAAATTAAACTAAACTAAAACCTAAACCTAAGCTAACATAAATTATACATAAAACTAAACTAAATTAACTAATCTAAACATAACACAAAACTAAACTGTGCAATATAATATTTAACTTTAACATTCAGTATATCTACAATAATTATATTATTATCCATATAATATTTGTTTGGAGAAAAAAATGTTAGGTGTGTAAGTGTGTGAAACTATGAAATGTAACATTTAATGTAAGTAACATTATAGATGGGAATAAAATTGTTGAAAAAAACAAGGTTGAGAAATCCTGTAACGTTGTTGCTATTGTACGTGATAACATGTTTAGACAAATGGTCAAGAGCAGACAGCAGACGCCGTTCCAATTGTTACTCAGGCGCCATGGTCAGTCTAAAAACTGATCTTCAAAGAGAGAGAGAGAGCACGTGGGTGGCGGTTATGGCCGAGCTAGGGAAGAGAATGCCTCAAGGACCCTCGTGTTGCCCTCGCTAGGTGCCCTCGGAATGACGTGGTAAATATTGTCATGAATATTCATAATAATATATGCAAGACTGACAGTGTTAGTCTGCGATTTGATTGGCAGTGAGGGCATTACGTGGACGGATAGATTGGGTTAACTGTTATTGGGGTCGCTCTTCAGGGTGATGGGGCCGAATTCTGTCATGTCCCCACCTTCATATGTTTGATTTGTTTTTTTTTTTACCTTGCAATATTACTATTGACATAGTTTGTGTTTACTAAAGTAACGATCACTATAATGTCTTTGTTTCTACACGTATTTCAACATATGCTGAGCTTTATGTAGTTTTAACTACAATAACGTCCTTGTTTGTACAAACATGTGCTGTTTCCTTGTTTGTACAAACATGTGCTGTTTCCTTGTTTGTACAAACATGTGCTGTTTCCTTGTTTGTACAAACATGTGCTGTTTCCTTGTTTGTACAAACATGTGCTGTTTCCTTGTTTGTACAAACATGTGCTGTTTCCTTGTTTGTACAAACATGTGCTGTTTCCTTGTTTGTACAAACATGTGCTGTTTCCTTGTTTGTACAAACATGTGCTGTTTCCTTGTTTGTACAAACATGTGCTGTTTCCTTGTTTGTACAAACATGTGCTGTTTCCTTGTTTGTACAAACATGTGCTGTTTCCTTGTTTGTACAAACATGTGCTGTTTCCTTGTTTGTACAAACATGTGCTGTTTCCTTGTTTGTACAAACATGTGCTGTTTCCTTGTTTGTACAAACATGTGCTGTTTCCTTGTTTGTACAAACATGTGCTGTTTCCTTGTTTGTACAAACATGTGCTGTTTCCTTGTTTGTACAAACATGTGCTGTTTCCTTGTTTGTACAAACATGTGCTGTTTCCTTGTTTGTACAAACATGTGCTGTTTCCTTGTTTGTACAAACATGTGCTGTTTCCTTGTTTGTACAAACATGTGCTGTTTCCTTGTTTGTACAAACATGTGCTGTTTCCTTGTTTGTACAAACATGTGCTGTTTCCTTGTTTGTACAAACATGTGCTGTTTCCTTGTTTGTACAAACATGTGCTGTTTCCTTGTTTGTACAAACATGTGCTGTTTCCTTGTTTGTACAAACATGTGCTGTTTCCTTGTTTGTACAAACATGTGCTGTTTCCTTGTTTGTACAAACATGTGCTGTTTCCTTGTTTGTACAAACATGTGCTGTTTCCTTGTTTGTACAAACATGTGCTGTTTCCTTGTTTGTACAAACATGTGCTGTTTCCTTGTTTGCGTTCACCCGATGGCTAAAGGATTACATATCTTCGTTATCCGTCCTTAAATGGACGTTAAGTGGGCGTGTATGTGCTTTGGTTTGTAGTATAAATGTGCTATTTGCGCCTTTCGGCCACACACATCCGACTTCAAAGCAGTGTTTTTGAGTACCGGTTTGCCTTCTCTCTTCTATCCCTACTCGTTTAGTCAGGTTAGTCAGGTTAGTCAGCCTAGTTAGGTTAGTCAGTCTAGTCAGGTCAGCCTAGTCAGGTTAGTCAGGTTAGTCAGCCTAGTCAGGTTAGTCAGCCTAGCCAGGTTAGTCAGGTTAGCCAGCCTAGTCAGGTTAGTCAGCCTAGTCAGGTTAGTCAGCCTAGCCAGGTTAGTCAGGTTAGTCAGCCTAGTCAGGTTTGTCAGCCTAGTCAGGTTTGTCAGCCTAGCCAGGTTAGTCAGCCTAGTCAGGTTAGTCAGCCTAGTCAGGTTTGTCAGCCTAGTCAGGTTAGTCAGGTTAGTCAGCCTAGTCAGGTTAGCCTACTTCAAGAGGCACTCCACAATTGTATAGGTTTCCCACCACCTGATGCACACCTATTGTTAGTATCATGATGATGACGTTATCCTCTCCTGATCTCTTTGGTAGTGAGACCCAATGTTTATCTCACTCACACAAAAGCAGTGTATCTATCTTTCGTTTGCGTCAAGTATTGTCTATATCTGCAATGTCGTTTCTTGTATAAATTGTACTGCCTTTTTTACTAAGACAGTAAAACAGGAAGTCCCGTGCATAGTCACACACGTTACACAGCAGTTAAAGTCGAAATAATAGGTCATAAATATGTACCGCTGCCAGAGCAAAATTCGCCATGAGAAACCTACCCACATCGTGGATCTCAGGCCGTGCTACCGAGTTCGTGCACGTGTGTCATGATTCCCTTCAGATTTTCTTGAGATTCTGGATGAGGACATCCGGGCACTGATGGATTCGTCCCGTGTGCAGTGGTGATGATTCTAACAACAAAGGAATACATTTTATTATCATCGCCTCATTATATTCTTGCTATATGCACTAACGTGGTCCAGTGTTAGCTCTGTAGATCGAGTGAGAGCTGTTAGCTTGCCAAGGACTAGCCACTTATTGTGTGTAGCAATGGAAGACATCGTTCCACAGACCAGGAGTACCATCGCCATTATCGTGACCCGGCCTGGCCTAAATGTCTAAAGCAACGCAATAGGTGATCGGTTATTTGCTTACTTGGTTATGGAAGGCCCAGGTATCACTGCAAACGAATTAAAATCCATCATTGCTCAACCGCCCGTGCCAGCGTAATCACCCGAATCTCATCTCCCAAATAAAGAAAGGTAACTGTAGTCCGCATCATAGCAGTCTCAGCACACGCCAAAAGACATAAGGCGAAACCGCGCAGAAAGTGAACACAGCCAACTGTTCCCTGTCATACGATATCATCATTCATCGAAAGCAATTGGAATATTGAAACATGATCAAAACGGATAAGACACACAGCTCACGGTGTGCACAGAGCACTTAACTCAGTAGCTCCTGCAACAAGCCGGACTTGGAATATGAGGAAACTGCAACAAGGAACACTTTTCGTGCATTGCCTTCAATTGATTCAGGTGATTACTGCGAATGGTGAAGAAAAGCCCAGTACGGAATGCATTGATTTATGAAGCATTATACACCTATGTGTATTCATACAAAAGGGGTTAACAATTAGTTTTTTATATCGGGGGTGGAGTGGTGGGTTGGGGGGGGGAATAAAATCTCAAACCTGATCACCTTAAGCGAGCAGGTCTTATTGTATGGTGACAGCTTTACAAAAGAAGACAATATAGGCTATTGACGTTTCGGTCTGCATTTACCCTCCTCCGAAAACAGGGTCAACAAACAGGAATAGGCAAGCAAGGGAAATGTACTAAACTACATATATAGAATTAAAACGAGTAAAACAAAAGTAAAGTGCCCCCGAAGCGCCAAGTGGTATATAGGGAATATGGTGTTAGTGACCATACATTTGACAGACCTTCAGCACATGATTTTTGGTTTAACGTGGTCGGGTAATACGCCCGTGCCGCTTTGCTTTCCCAGAAAAAAAAACCCGGTACCCATTAAAGGCTGGTGAACCCGGAAGACGTCGGTTGGGATCGAACCCTACCTCTTGTCCTTTGTAGTCCAGTTCACTAACCACTGAGCTATCGCTGCTCCCTAGTAAAACAAAGGAAGATCAAATATAATGAAAAGAAGCTTAGCTTTGAACTGGCACAAGTTGAACACTTTACTGCAGCACTGTAATTATTTGCTAATTCTCTGAACACCTCGGGGCGCAGCTGCACTGTGCATGTGGTCTTCATGCTCCAGTCTACACACCGCCCCCCCCCTTCCCCTTTCCCGCAGACCACAGACCTGGGATGCAGTAAAGATAGGTTTTTTTTTATGTGTACGACTATATCAAGAGCTAGAACGAACGGTTAGGGAAAGAAATAAAAACATTAACACTTGTACGGACACAGCATTCCCTCCATTACATTTTCAATACAGGCTGTCTATAAAGTCGCTGTGCAAGGACTCGAAAAATATTTTTGAAATTACGTCACCGATTGATGAATTTTACGTCATGTTATTCTGTGTTCACAATCCCGTCTGCAGCATAACACAACAAGTCGTTGTTATATTCGGGGTTTCATTTCTGAAAGGAAATGGCGTTAAACATGCAGGGTATTTTTGGTTGAACATGTCTCCGTAATGGAGGTAAATATACTGAAGAAGTAATACGGCAATTTGTACTGACATGTCTGTGTTAGTCACATCTCACATCTTTGTGCGTGCGTGTCTGTGTTAGTCACATCTCACATCTTTGTGTGTGCATGTCTGTGTTAGTCACCTCTTGTGACTCAGACAGATGGTGCTCGTAAACCTGGGAGGGCCGACCATTTAAGGGCAGAATCCCCATACAGAAAAGACAAACTGCTGCCTTGCAGGAAGATTGGGGACAATCAAAGGCTAGGGAAAACAAACCCGAATAAAATGCTGGCTGAAATCGGATGCACTGGGCCACTGGCGCAGAACACAGTGCAACGTATTAACGGGTGTTCAATCAGAGTGGATCTGGCGAACTCTACTTGTGATGTTCTGTCTGTGGGGGCGATCAACACACTTAGCCTGACAGCTGACTTCATGTGAGAGTCTGGAATCCTACTCTGATTGAGTCCTGATCGCAGAGAGAGAGAGAGAGAGAGAGAGAGAGAGAGAGAGAGTACTGACATTTCCAGACTCACAAGTCTGCAACCGTAATGCGGTGAACAGCCACAGTACCCAACTACAAGCCAGCCAAGAGCAGTAGTGTCTAGATGAATAAAGACACAACTTCATCGTGTGAACAGCTACTTTACCCAACTACAAGCCAGCCAAGAGCAGTAGTGTCTAGATGAATAAAGACACAACTTCATCGTGTGAACAGCCACAGTACCCAACTACAAGCCAGCCAAGAGCAGTAGTGTCTAGATGAATAAAGACACAACTTCATCGTGTGAACAGCTACTTTACCCAACTACAAGCCAGCCAAGAGCAGTAGTGTCTAGATGAATAAAGACACAACTTCATCGTGTGAACAGCCACAGTACCCAACTACAAGCCAGCCAAGAGCAGTAGTGTCTAGATGAATAAAGACACAACTTCATCGTGTGAACAGCCACAGTACCCAACTACAAGCCAGCCAAGAGCAGTAGTGTCTAGATGAATAAAGACACAACTTCATCGTGTGAACAGCTACTTTACCCAACTACAAGCCAGCCAAGAGCAGTAGTGTCTAGATGAATAAAGACACAACTTCATCGTGTGAACAGCCACAGTACCCAACTACAAGCCAGCCAAGAGCAGTAGTGTCTAGATGAATAAAGACACAACTTCATCGTGTGAACAGCTACTTTACCCAACTACAAGCCAGCCAAGAGCAGTAGTGTCTAGATGAATAAAGACCCAACTTCATCGTGTGAACAGCCACAGTACCCAACTACAAGCCAGCCAAGAGCAGTAGTGTCTAGATGAATAAAGACACAACTTCATCGTGTGAACAGCTACTTTACCCAACTACAAGCCAGCCAAGAGCAGTAGTGTCTAGATGAATAAAGACACAACTTCATCGTGTGAACAGCCACAGTACCCAACTACAAGCCAGCCAAGAGCAGTAGTGTCTAGATGAATAAAGACACAACTTCATCGTGTGAACAGCCACAGTACCCAACTACAAGCCAGCCAAGAGCAGTAGTGTCTAGATGAATAAAGACACAACTTCATCGTGTGAACAGCCACAGTACCCAACTACAAGCCAGCCAAGAGCAGTAGTGTCTAGATGAATAAAGACACAACTTCATCGTATGAACAGCTACTTTACCCAACTACAAGCCAGCCAAGAGCAGTAGTGTCTAGATGAATAAAGACACAACTTCATCGTGTGAACAGCCACAGTACCCAACTACAAGCCAGCCAAGAGCAGTAGTGTCTAGATGAATAAAGACACAACTTCATCGTGTGAACAGCTACTTTACCCAACTACAAGCCAGCCAAGAGCAGTAGTGTCTAGATGAATAAAGACACAACTTCATCGTGTGAACAGCTACTTTACCCAACTACAAGCCAGCCAAGAGCAGTAGTGTCTAGATGAATAAAGACACAGCTTCATCGTGTGAACAGCCACAGTACCCAACTACAAGCCAGCCAAGAGCAGTAGTGTCTAGATAAATACTTATAAACAGTAACTTCAAATATAATTCTCCTGCAAAGCGACTTTATAAACAGCCCGTATAAGGTAGCGTTGATCACAGAAGATTAGGTTGGGTGCTGGATAGTCTAGAGGAACGCCATCGGCATCAGGACAGGAAGGAAACGGGTTCAACGCCGACCAGTAGGGGAGGTAATTTGTCAAAAATAGGAAAAAGGAATCGATGATTTCTTTATGACGTTACTCTCCCCTGATCACTTGGGTAGTGAGATCCGATGTCTAGCCCTCTAGGATAACGGCAATAAAAAGAAGATCTCGTTATGCACTCGCGCACGTTAAAGAACCCTTGGCAGTTGAAATCGAAAATAGTAGGCCTTAAATATGTGCCTCCCTCGGTGGGATAGAGCTGCTTGCACGGAACAGAGACAGATGGCGAGATTTGATGAAATATAATTTAAAAGAAAACTGCTAGAACAAAAATTCAGATAGGAGAAGGTGTATCTTGGTCTACGCCCTATGGGCCAGCTACGGCTCGAAAGGTCAATAGATAGATAGAAATATGTGCCGCTGCCGGGGCAAAATTAGAAGAAACCTACCCACATCGTGGATCCCAGGCCGTGCTACGGAGTTCGTGCACGTGGTCCAGGATTATCCTAGGATTTTCTTGAAGAAGATATCGGAGCACCTATGAGATCGCCCGGTGTGCAGTGATGACGATCCTTACAACAGCAACCGCGACGCCATATGATGAGGGTTCTGACTTGTGACGTGATGTCCTTCTAGCAAACTTCCCAAGCTATGTTCGACAACTCTAGCCTAATATGGGCTGTTCTTATACGTAACTCTAGCTAAAGCCAATACAGAGAAATATGGGTAGATAAGGGTGGGGGGGGGAGTGAGTGGGTAAAGCGAGTGAGTGGTATTAGGTAGAGGGAACGAGTGGCGGTTGGTAGATGACTGTGTTGGAGAGAGTAGACTGAGTGAACGTAAGTGGAACAGGAGTGAGTGTAGCCAGCGTGTGAACGTGAGTAAGTAGAGAGGGAGTGGATGTAGCCAGCGAGTGAACGTGAGTAAGTAGAGCGGGAGTGGGTGTAGCCAGCGAGTGAACGAGAGTAAGTAGAGCAGGTTTGGGTGTAGCCAGTGAATGAACGTGAGTATGTAGAGCGGGAGTGGATGTAGCCAGCGAGTGAACGTGAGTAAGTAGAGCGGGAGTGGGTGTAGCCAGCGAGTTAACGTGAGTAAGTAGAGCGGGAGTGGGTGTAGCCAGCGAGTGAACGTGAGTAAGTAGAGCGGGAGTGGGTGTAGCCAGCGAGTTAACGTGAGTAAGTAGAGCGGGAGTGAGTGTAGCCAGCGAGTTAACGTGAGTAAGTAGAGCGGGAGTGAGTGTAGCCAGCGAGTGAACGTGAGTAAGTAGAGCGGGAGTGAGTGTAGCCAGCGAGTGAACGTGAGTAAGTAGAGCGGGAGTGAGTGTAGCCAGCGAGTGAACGTGAGTAATTAGAGCGGGAGTGGGTGTAGCCAGCGAGTGAACGTGAGTAAGTAGAGCGGGAGTGGGTGTAGCCAGCGAGTGAACGTGAGTAAGTAGAGCGGGAGTGGGTGTAGCCAGCGAGTGAACGTGAGTAAGTAGAGCGGGAGTGAGTGTAACCAGCGAGTGAACGTGAGTAAGTAGAGCAGGTTTGGGTGTAGCCAGCGAATGAACGTGAGTAAGTAGAGCGGGAGTGGATTAAGCCAGCGAGTGAACGTGAGTAAGTAGAGCGGGAGTGAGTGTAGCCAGCGAGTGAACGTGAGTAAGTAGAGCGGGAGTGAGTGTAGCCAGCGAATGAACGTGAGTAAGTAGAGCGGGAGTGAGTGTAGCCAGCGAGTGAACGTGAGTAAGTAGAGCGGGAGTGAGTGTAGCCAGCGAGTGAACGTGAGTAAGTAGAGCGGGAGTGAGTGTAGCCAGCGAGTGAACGTGAGTAAGTAGAGCGGGAGTGAGTGTAGCCAGCGAGTGAACGTGAGTAAGTAGAGCGGGAGTGAGTGTAGCCAGCGAGTGAACGTGAGTAAGTAGAGCGGGAGTGAGTGTAGCCAGCGAGTGAACGTGAGTAAGTAGAGCGGGAGTGAGTGTAGCCAGCGAATGAACGTGAGTAAGTAGAGCGGGAGTGAGTGTAGCCAGCGAGTGAACGTGAGTAAGTAGAGCGGGAGTGAGTGTAGCCAGCGAATGAACGTGAGTAAGTAGAGCGGGAGTGAGTGTAGCCAGCGAGTGAACGTGAGTAAGTAGAGCGGGAGTGAGTGTAGCCAGCGAGTGAACGTGAGTAAGTAGAGCGGGAGTGAGTGTAGCCAGCGAGTGAACGTGAGTAAGTAGAGCGGGAGTGAGTGTAACCAGCGAGTGAACGTGAGTAAGTAGAGCGGGAGTGAGTGTAACCAGCGAGTGAACGTGAGTAAGTAGAGCGGGAGTGAGTGTAACCAGCGAGTGAACGTGAGTAAGTAGAGCAGGTTTGGGTGTAGCCAGCGAATGAACGTGAGTAAGTAGAGCGGGAGTGGATTAAGCCAGCGAGTGAACGTGAGTAAGTAGAGCAGGTTTGGGTGTAGCCAGCTAATGAACGTGAGTAAGTAGAGCGGGAGTGGATGTAGCCAGCGAGTGAACGTGAGTAAGTAGAGCGGGAGTGAGTGTAGCCAGCTAATGAACGTGAGTAAGTAGAGCGGGAGTGAGTGTAGCCAGCGAGTGAACGTGAGTAAGTAGAGCGGGAGTGGATGTAGCCAGCTAATGAACGTGAGTAAGTAGAGCGGGAGTGGATGTAGCCAGCTAATGAACGTGAGTAAGTAGAGCGGGAGTGAGTGTAGCCAGCGAGTGAACGTGAGTAAGTAGAGCGGGAGTGGATGTAGCCAGCTAATGAACGTGAGTAAGTAGAGCGGGAGTGGATGTAGCCAGCTAATGAACGTGAGTAAGTAGAGCGGGAGTGAGTGTAGCCAGCGAGTGAACGTGAGTAAGTAGAGCGGGAGTGGATGTAGCCAGCTAATGAACGTGAGTAAGTAGAGCGGGAGTGGATGTAGCCAGCTAATGAACGTGAGTAAGTAGAGCGGGAGTGAGTGTAGCCAGCGAGTGAACGTGAGTAAGTAGAGCGAGAGTGAGTGTAGCCAGCGAATGAATGTGAGTAAGTAGAGCGAGAGTGAGTGTAGCCAGCGAGTGAACGTGAGTAAGTAGAGCGGGAGTGAGTGTAGCCAGCGAATGAACTTGAGTAAGTAGAGCGAGAGTGAGTGTAGCCAGCGAGTGAACGTGAGTAATTAGAGCGGGAGTGGGTGTAGCCAGCGAATGAACTTGAGTAAGTAGAGCGAGAGTGAGTGTAGCCAGCGAATGAACTTGAGTAAGTAGAGCGAGAGTGAGTGTAGCCAGCGAGTGAACGTGAGTAATTAGAGCGGGAGTGAGTGTAGCCAGCGAGTTAACGTGAGTAAGTAGAGCGGGAGTGTATGTAGCCAGCAAATGAACGTGAGTAAGTAGAGCGGGAGTGAGTGTAGCCAGCGAGTGAACGTGAGTAAGTAGAGCGGGAGTGAGTGTAGCCAGCGAATGAACGAGAGTAAGTAGAGCGGGAGTGAGTGTAGCCAGCGAATAAACGAGAGTAAGTAGAGCGAGAGTGGGTGTAGCCAGCGAATGAACGAGACTGTATCCATAGACGGACATTATTTGTTCATTTTGGTCGCTCCGTGGTGTGCTTCATTGCCAGCAGAGCAACAACAAAAGCACTTATCCTCTTGTCAGTGGCGTATACTGATTTTGGGGTCTGGGTTACCGCTGACATAATGAATAAAAACATACATTATATTCAGTAAGCTAACATAAAGTAATATTTTCTAATGACATCACTACTATTTAAATTGCTTACTTAGTTATGTTAATTACATCCGTCTTGTTTGGGACAAAAATGTCTTGATGACTTTGCCCGTGAAAGTACTGTTGGGTTGGTTTCTAAGTTTCTGAGGGAATGATTTCTCAATGGACATTAATGCCAAACCAGATAAGCGTTCTTGTGTCTGAGTTGAGCGACAATAAGATTTGATTCTCTTGGGAGCAAAAAAAGTTCTTTCTACAGATGCTGATGCACATAACGTAGTTATAAATAGCTAAGGAAGTTCCGGTAATGAGACATAGTTTCACTTTCACTTTGTGACGATTCGGATTGGCTAGAGCTAAAAATAACCAATGAAACCGCATTCATCTAGAGGTAACAAACCGGTATATTATTTTGACGGGAATTTTTGAATATCAAGGTCGTAAATACTAGATTCGGATAGAGGAAAAATGTACCGCTGGCTCCTAGAGGTTTCAATGTAGAATAGTTATAACATTCACAAACGTTATAGTAAAAAAAAAAAGTAAAGTGCCCCCGTCACGCCAAGTGGTGTATAGGGAATATGGTGTTAGTGGCCATATATTTTACAGACCTTCAGCAAATGATTTTTGGGGTAATGTGGTCGGTATTACGCCCGTGCCGCTTTACTTTCCCAGAAAAAAATCCGGTACCCATTAAAGGCTGGGTGAACCTGGAAGCCGTCGGTTGGGATCGAACCCTACCTCTTGTCCTTTGTAGTCCAGTTAACTAACCACTGAGCTATCGCGGCTCCAAACGTTATAGTGGCAAGAGGAAAACCTTGCTTTAATAAATGCAAATCAAAGTAAATAAATCATATCGGCTTACGAAATGTGTTATAGAATATTCGAACATTTGTAATATAATTATTTTTAAAAAATATAATTAATTATCAATTCCTTTTGTATTTCGTTAATACGTTCAGACTACCGGCGGTAGCTGCGGTATCATAGGGAATACGCCACTACCTCACGTCAAATTTCCGTACACTTGTTGGTAAGCTGCCTATATTGAGATGAATGTGTAGTTATGGATGCATCCTCCATTCCTCAGTTTTCCTAGTCAGTTCCTTAATCCTTGTGTTGCTGTAACGTCTCAGGACGGACACGGGTACCTGGGATTGACCTTTCCTCGTGCCCTGAAAGATACTCCGACTAAATGCAATAACGCGGATCGTATACAATTCAGTGAAGCTAAGACCAACGGGCCAATTATTCAGATGAATCCAGAAAACGGCTTAATAACGACGCCATTCTGTATTATAGGCGAGACTGTTACGACTCTCATCATCATCTTAATACATTTTTCATCACTTTCATTATAGTCATCATCAACATGTGTCATATCGGTTGGCGTAGACGATCGTGTCCTTCAACAATTCCTTATCTACAGTGCATCGTGTCAATTTTGTTGTTGACTGTTTTTCGTGTCTTGACACCAAGCTATCATTTACCGTCTCTATTTGTCGTCCGTGATCTCTCTTTCCCTATATTTTGCCAGTTGTAACCAAGTAAGTAGTAAAGTACATTGGAAGAGATTGATAACTTTGTCTATCTTGGAAGTGACATTTTACAAATCTAAAAAAAAATAGAATCAGAATTCCTAAAGTAGCCAAGTCTTTTCTTGAGAAATTGGGGAAATCAAAACTCATCAGCACAAAAATTAAACTTCGACCATTCAAATCAAACATACTATCAACCCTTACATAAGCATGCAAGAACTGGAAAACAAGAAAAGACATAGAAACAAAGTTGAACGCATTTGAAAATAAATGTTTAAGGAAAATACTTGGTATAGCGTTGAACGAATTCAAAACAAACGAGGAAATTAGAGAAATCGCCAATCAACCACTAATATCTTCAGTAATAAAGAAAAGACGATGGTCATATGTTGGACATGTGATGAGAAGAGATAATAACCGAATAGGAAAGCAAGCCCTCATGTGGGAAACAACAGGTAGGAGGAAAAGAGGACGACCCAGAGAAACATTGAGAAGAACATTGATCAGAGTGGCAAAGGCATCAGGAATCGGCTCCCTTCTATGAGATTGATATGCATGTGCAAAACAGAGACAAATGGTGGAGATTGATAAACGTTTTTTTGCAAGGATTGAGATCTACTAGAAAACACATTTAGAAAAAGAGAAAGAGTATCTGGGTCTATGCCCTATGGGCCGGCCACGACTGGAAAGGATAAATAGATAGATAGAAAAAAGTAGTAATGTAAAAAGCCTGGTCACGCTACAGGACGCATAAAGAATATGGTGTTAGTGACCATAATTTTTATAGATCTTCGGCACATGATTTTTGAGGTAATATGGTCAGTATTACGCCCGTACCGCTTTAATTTCCCAGACAAAAATCCGGTACCAAATCCGCTCCCTTGTACACAAATATTACAACTTTGTTTTCCTCACGATGTGCCCGAAAAATGTTCATTGCTTCTTTCTGAATTTTTTTTTTTTTTTTTTTTTTTAAGTAACTCCTTTTTTGTGTTGGTCTCTCTTATTACAGTTTTCTCAAACTGATCCGTGGAGAGCGAGTAACCTAAATGATAGCTCGTCACGCTCCAAACAAGGAGAAGCAAGTTCGAATCCCGGTAGAGTCAGCGGTTTTTTTTTTTCTATCAGGGGTGAAATAATAACTGAGGCCCGAACACCTCGCGGCGACAGCATTGGACAAGCTGCTTTTATTCTCCTGTTTTATAATTCTCATTAAGATAACTCTCTAAAAACGTATCCTTCTATTGTTCCGCGATCTTATTATCATCATTATCATCATCATCATTATCATCATCATCATTATCCCCATTAATGTGATCATCAACATCATCATCATTATCATCATCATCTTCACCATCATCATCATCATTATTATCATCATCTTCACCATCATCATCATTATCATCATCATCATCAACATCATCATCATTATCATCATCATCTTCACCATCATCATCATCAGCATCATCACCAGCATCATCATCATCACCAGCATCATCATTATCACTAGCATCATCACCAGCATCATCATCATCTCCATCATCATCACCAGCAACATCATCATCATCACCAGCATCATCATCACCAGCATCATCACCGGCATCATCATCATCATCACCAGCATTACCACCAGCATCATTATCATCACCAGCATCATCACCAGCATCATCATCATCACCATCATCATCACCAGCATCATCACGAGCATCATCATTACCATCATCATCACCAGCATCATCACCAGCATCATCATCACCATCATCATCATCATTATCATCATCATCATCACCAGCATCATCACCGTCATCATCACCATCATCATCATCATCATCATCACCAGCATCATCACCAGCATCATCATCATTATCATCATCATCATCATCACCAGCATCATCACCGTCATCATCACCATCATCATCATCATCATCATCACCAGCATCATCATCATCACCGTCATCATCACCATCATCATCATCATCATCATCACCAGCATCATCATCATCACCATCATCATCACCATCATCATCACCAGCATCATCATCATCATTATCATCATCACCAGCATCATCATCATCATCACCATCATCATCACCAGCATCATCACCAGCATCATCATCATAACCAACATCATCTCCGTCATCATCACCATCATCATTATCATCATCACCATCATGATCACCATCATCATCATCATCACCATCATCACCACCACCACCACCACCATCACCACCACATCATCATCATCATCATCATCATTATCATCACCGTCATCACTATCACCATCATCACCACCACCATCATCATCATCACCACCACCACCATCATCACCATCATCACTATCACCATCATCACCACCATCATCATCATCTATGTCATCATCACCATCAGTATCATCATTAATATCACTCTCTACCTCAATCTTTAAAATTTAAATAGTCATCGACCTAATTGTCCTTCGGAGCAACGAGCAGTGAAGTAAATACAAAATAAAACAGAAATAATAAATATTTAATCCGCGTCCCATTTCTTCTCTTTTTTTTTTTGTCGCGTTCATGACGACAGGGGTCGCTTCCGCTCACTTACTGTAAAGGCGTTATTGGCAACCGCTAACTTGATCGATATCTTATCGGTTTTGATCGTCATGGCGATAGAACGATTTAGTTTCAGTTTAATTATTTATGTGACGACTGTAATTTATAATTACATGATAATTAATTGAATTTTATAGAAGAATAGGTAGAATTGGATGGAAACAAAAGATAACAAACGATGAAGTTTTAAAACAACTGAAAATAAAAAGAGAACTACTAAATACAATTAAGACAAGAGAAATGAATTTTTTGGGGCATGTTAAAAGACACAACAGCCTACTAAAAGTAATATTGGAAGGGAAAATACAAGGTAAAAGAGGCTGAGGCAGACCAAGACTAACATGGACGAGTAACATCAAAAGATGGACAAATCAATCTATGACAGCCTGCACCATCAAAGCAAGAAACAGAGTAGAATGGCGATCCATGGTAGCCAACATTCGTTGCGGAGAAGGCACTCGATGATGATGATGATGATGATGATGATGATGATGATGATGATGATGAATTAAATTAAACTTGCACAACGAATGATTTTTTTCTAATCCATTTTTTTTTTCGCGGATTCAGCCGAATGTAGGCGTTGTCCCTTTTTCACAATAATGGAATATGTTGCACAATAATGGAATATGTTGCACAATAATGGAATATGTTGCACAATTACGGCCTATGTGGCTATTGTCATCACTTAAATAGTTTGCTTCCATAGAACTTGAGCACGATAATCACATAATTGTAGAGACTAGCACAATAATTTAATCGGAACATCCGACTGCGGCAAGGTGCTTTTGAGAACGAGAATGTCTTCCTTGCTCGGTCACTGCTTTTTGAGCCAGATTGGGTAGTAGTCATTTTCCAGGCACAAGCTCAAGTGTGTGGTCTTGCTCAGCTATGTTTCACTGATCTCGGCACAAACAGTTAACTAGTCGTTCCTGACTTCTTTCAGTCTTTGTGTTGATGACGTAGTAGGGCCATCTTTATTGTTAATCTAGGATACGTTCATTCTTTGAGTGCCGTCTCCGCATAGAACGATGGTTAACAAGGAGGATCAAAGCAAAGAAATGAAATAAAAAATGCGAAGCTGCAGCAAAGTTAATTGTAAGAAGAAATGAAAGAAATACAGAACAAAATTAGTAAAAACGGTATGGTTTAAACTTTACTTAATAAGTGGACGACATAAAATAGAACAACGTTTCGGCTCGATCTTCACATCAATGTCTGTCTGTGTGTTGTATGTTTGTTCCTGCTGAAGGTCTATTGTGACGAAACGTTGTTCTAATTCGTAAGGTTGGCTAACATGGAGCGCCATTCAGCTGTGTCTCTTGCTTTGATGGTGCAGATAGTCATAGACTGACTTGTGCATCTTTTAATGTTACTCGTCATTCTTAGTCTTGGTCTGCCTCTGATTCTTTCGACTTGTATTTTTCCTTCAAAAATTATTTTTAGTAGGATGTTGTGTCTTTTTCATCATGTCCCAAAAAATCTCATTTGCCTTGTTGGCACGTAAAGAGACAAATAAATTAACTATTATAACTCAATAGTTGTCTACTATTCTTTCAGGGCAAACTACAAATAGTAAGATTAGAGAACTCTCATCGTGCTGGCGATTTAAAGAGTAGTTGGACTTTAATACTAAATCTATGCTGCTTTTCTCCCTTTGTTAATGCAAAAAAGTGGTCTGTCCTGCTCCTATCTTAGTCATCATCATGTAGCACACCGGTTAGCGTAGGTGTTCATATATTGCAATATAACAACTGGGAAAATCGAGGGACGAAGAGATAGAGGGAAGCAAATAGAAAAGATTCCAGACAGCTTAATAGAATGGTCTTGGCAGAAGGTCAACAACAGAAATGATAAATAACTGTCGATATCAAAGGTTGTGGAGAGTCATGATCACCTACGCCAGCGGGCAAGGTGTTTGATGATGATTTCTATTGTCTTAGTCCCATGTTTGAGCCTACCCTGGTACTTGTTCTGTGTAGTCATTCTCTTGGTCTGCCTTAACTTTTTTAACCCGATGGTTTCCACATGAATGGTGGTGAGGTAGTGTGTCATTCATTCTCAGCACATGACCGATGTGTTTCTTCATTCATTCTCAGCACATGACCGATGTGTTTCTTCATTCATTCTCAGCACATGACCGATGTATTTCTTCATTCTTTCTCAGCACATGACCGATGTGTTTCTTCATTCATTCTCAGCACATGACCGATGTATTTCTTCATTCATTTTCAGCACATGACCGATGTATTTCTTCATTCATTCTCAGCACATGACCGATGTGTCCTTCATTCATTCTCAGCACATGACCGATGTATTTCTTCATTCATTCTCAGCACATGACCGATGTATTTCTTCATTCATTTTCAGCACATGACCGATGTATTTCTTCATTCATTCTCAGCACATGACCGATGTGTTTCTTCATTCATTCTCAGCACATGACCGATGTATTCATTCATTCATTCTCAGCACATGACCGATGTATTCATTCATTCATTCTCAGCACATGACCGATGTATTCATTCATTCATTCTCAGCACATGACCGATGTGTTTCTTCACTCATTCTCAGCACATGACCGATGTGTTTCCAAAGCACCCTTCTTCTAAAACTTGACACGTTTTCTTGTTTCTATTTCTCCTTAGCTTATTCCATTCGTAACTATATCTGTCCTTCCATATGTTCTTCATTCCTTTCTTCAAACCTTCCATATGTTCTTCATTCCTTTCTTCAAACCTTCCATATGTTTTTGATTCCTTTCTTCAAACCTTCCATACGTTCTTGATTCCTTTCTTCAAACCTTCCATTCTCATTTCCTCCTTTCTACTAAAATTCACACCCTCCATCATTCATTTATTGATTCATTCATATGTTTAACTGTTACTTTCAGTTTCACTTCGCCCTTGATTTCTTTCTTTCCTCTTTCTGCTGAAACCACGTGGCCGCTGGGGAAATATTGCCAAAAACAGTTCCGCCAAACCTACGCCGCTAGCGACTGCTCACTGTGAATTAACGAAGTTCTTTTTTTTTCTTTGGTTTGCGTTTATTTTTTATCCTTTTTTGTTGATGTGTTCAACTTCAGACTGTGTCTTTTAGGTTATGTTGGAAGGCATATAGCTTTCTTTTGTGGGCAGTGAAGATTTTCGATTGTGGGCAGATTGAGCTATTGTCTATAATAAGGTTTTTAGTTGTGGGTAGATTGGGTTGTCGCTTCTGTGAAGGTTTTTAGTTTTGGGTAGATTGGGTTGTCGCTTCTGTGAAGGTTTTTAGTTGTGGGTAGATTGGGTTGTCGCTTCTGTGAAGGTTTTTAGTTGTGGGTAGATTGGGTTCTCGCTTCTGTGAAGATTTTTAGTTTTGGGTAGATTGGGTTGTCGCTTCTGTGAAGGTTTTTAGTTTTGGGTAGATTGGGTTGTCGCCTCTGTGAAGATTTTTAGTTGTGGGTAGATTGGGTTGTCGCCTCTGTGAAGATTTTTAGTTGTGGGTAGATTGGGTTGTCGCCTCTGTGAAGATTTTTAGTTGTGGGCAGATTGGGTTGCCGCCTCTGTGAACATTTTTAGCTGTGGGCAGATTGGGTTGCCGCCTCTGTGAAGATTTTTAGTTGTGGGCAGATTGGGTTGCCGCCTCTGTGAAGATTTTACTCTGTGGGAAGATTGGGTTGCCGCCTCCTTGAAGGTTTTTGCTTGTTGTAGTTATCCTGGTGGGCATATTGGTTCTCTTGATATATGTAGCTTACTAGCTATCTAAACTCATTAGAGCTATATGCCCTAAGAGACTGTTGATGCCCAATGCTAGCTTGTTCTCCTCCTTGATGTACTTCAACATGTCAGCTCTTATGTGTTCATACTTGTGACAACTAGCCAGGAGATATACAATATTATTTTTGCCTTACATTAGTCCCAACTGGCATCTCTACTTTGAATAGTTCCATTCCCAGTCTTAGCCGGAGGGATTCCTTCTTGGTTAGGTAATTTAACTCCCCTATGATTTGATACTTCCTGATGATTAGTTAATTTAACTCCCCTATAATTTGAATCTTCCTTGTTGGTTAGGTAATTTAACTCCCCTATGATTTGAATCTTCCTTGTTGGTTAGGTAATTTAACTCCCCTATGATTTGAATCTTCCTTGTTGGTTAGGTAATTTAGCTCCCCTATGATTTGATACTTCCTTATGGTTAGGTCATGTAACTCTCTTATGATTTGATACTTCCTGTTGGTTAGGTAATTTAGCTCCCCTATGATTTGATACTTCCTGTTGGTTAGGTAATTTAGCTCCCCTATGATTTGATACTTCCTTGTTGGTTAGGTAATTTAGCTCCCCTATGATTTGATACTTCCTGTTGATTAGTTAATTTAACTCCCCTAGGAATTGATACTTCCTGTTGATTAGGTAATTTAACTCCCCTATGATTTGATACTTCCTGTTGATTAGTTAATTTAACTTCCCTATGATTTGATACTTCCTTGTTGGTTAGGTAATTTAGCTCCCCTATGATTTGATACTTCCTGTTGGTTAGGTAATTTAACTCCCCTATGATTTGATACTTCCTGTTGGTTAGGTAATTTAACTCCCCTATGATTTGATACTTCCTTGTTGGTTAGGTAATTTAACTCCCCTATGATTTGATACTTCCCGTTGGTTAGGTAATTTAACTCTCTTATGATTTGATACTTCCTGTTGGTTAGGTAATTTAACTCCCCTATGATTTGATACTTCCTGTTGATTATGTAATTTAACTCCCCTATGATTTGATACTTCCTTATATTTAGGTAATTTAACTCCCCTATGATTTGATACTTCCTTATGGTTAGGTAATTTAACTCCCTTATGATTTGATACTTCCTGTTGGTTAGATAATTTAACTCCCTTATGATTTGATACTTCCTGTTGGTTAGGTAATTTAACTCCCCTATGATTTGATACTTCCTTATGGTTAGGTAATATAACTCCCATATGATTTGATACTTCCTGTTGGTTAAGAAACTATGGACGTGACTACTTTCGAACTCTTGTCCCATGTAACTCTCCAGTCCGTATCTATAATTTGCTTGATCACACATTTTACTTCACAACTACACAGTTTTCCCACGTGATTTCAGTTTTTGTAGTTCGCCATTTTTTGGCCTCCCGATCCGCCATCTCGTTGCTGGTTATATCCACGTGTGCTGGGGTCTACGTCACTTGGAATTCCATCATCTTGACTTCATGACAGTGATAACCTGTAACGTTTCGTCCACTAAA
Organism: Megaustenia siamemsis; assembly: GCA_032433765.1. Lineage (NCBI taxonomy): Eukaryota > Metazoa > Mollusca > Gastropoda > Stylommatophora > Ariophantidae > Megaustenia > Megaustenia siamemsis. The sequence goes on from JAVIAB010000108.1 coordinate 73,934,289, forward strand.
TCTGGTTTTTGATTAGACAGCATAACGATGTAACAATCTCTGTTACAATGTTACCCACCATATCCTTCCTGTATTCAACGTAATTTCTTCTCCCATCCTTTGTTGCCTGAACTATCCCTGTTTTTGTTAAGCTTTCCTGAAGGTCGTGATGGTCATACCAAGTGGAGCCTGCGTCTCATAAACGACAGTCAGGCTTCATGGCAAGGATGTACGGACCATCTGATTATGATTAAACGTCTTCATTTGTAGCATGGTCTATACATTCAGCAACATATCAAATCTGTTCTGAACAATCAAGCAACAAATCTGTTCTGAACAATCAAGCAACAAATCTGTTCTGAACAATCAAGCTACAAATCTGTTCTGAACAATCAAGCTACAAATCTGTTCTGAACAATCAAGCTACAAATCTGTTCCGAACTATCAAGCAACAAATCTGTTCCGAACAATCAAGCAACAAATCTGTTCTGAACAATCAAGCAACAAATCTGTTCCGAACTATCAAGCAACAAATCTGTTCCGAACAATCAAGCTTAGATTAAACGAGGAAATCCTCAAAGAGGCCAAAACAAAAAGGGAGCTCATAAGAAACATCAGAAAAAAACAACCGACATTTTTCTGGTACATCATGAAAAGAGTATGTTTGAATACTTGGTTACAGCTGGCAAAATATAGGGAAAGAGATATCAAAGACGACACAGAGGGAATATTTTAGATAGGTTGGTGTCATAGTACGGAAAACAGTGAACAACAGAACTGATACGATGAAGTGAATAGAAATTTGTGGATGGACAGGCTGGTCTACGTCAACCGGTATGGCACATGATGATAACTATCAAATTGCCACATAATTATTCAGACACAACTTTAATATTATTTTGGACATACTAAAGATGTGATCAATAAAATAAAGCAATTAACAACTTCTATGAAAACAGCGACCTCACTTCTGGTTATGTTATAACGAAACAACCAAATACAATTACGTCATCTGGCCTCAATGTTCTAATTTCCTGATACGATTGCGTGACAACCATTATATGAAAATATTGATTTCATTCAAAAGTTCACTTCTAGATTATCAACTTTCCTGACATGAGCAATTTCTTCCCGCCAGAATATTTTTCCAACCCGAAAGTTTGATTGAAGATGTTTGCAGCGTCTGCGAATGTTCTTGTCTGAATGTGTAAACAGGAAACATTGTTTTGAAGTCTTGTCTTTTAGTTTATTTGATTTGTCACGACATCTCGTTGACAACTACGCTCTTGTGATTAAAAAAATCTTGCCCTCGATCTACGTCTCGTGGATTTACTGGTGTCTCTCGTAAAATTGATTAATTAGGGACATCAGACTTGATATATTTATATTAACTTTTCTAGGATAAGAAAGAACACATATTTTCTCTAACCTTTCATTCTCTTTCTGTGCACAAATTCTAATTTAGCAATACATTCTCTCAAACCTTTCATTCTCTTCATTCTCTTTGTGTACACAAATTCTAATTTATCAATACATTCTCTCAAACCTTTCATTCTCTTCATTCCCTTTCTGTGCACAAATTCTAATTTATCAATACATTCTCTCAAACCGTTCATTCTCTTTGTGTACACAAATTCTAATTTATCAATACATTCTCTCAAACCTTTCATTCTCTTCATTCTCTTTGTGTACACAAATTCTAATTTATCGACACATTCTAGACATGTCTTTTGGCACATAAGTACACCATTTGAATTCCACTCCTGTTGTCACTTTTGTTAGAATCATCATTATTTCATACCGGAAGAACACATAGGTGCTCCGACATCCCACTCAAAAAAATCCGAGGGGAATCCTTGCTCACGTGCACGAACTCCGTGGCACGGCCTGGGATCCACGGCAAGGGTAGGTTCCTACAGATAATTATGTCCGGGAAGCGGCCATATCTGTAGCCTGCTTTTTTCGATTTTTAGCTGTCGAAGATTATTTAACGTGCGCAAGTGCACATGTAATCTCCTGTTCATTGCCGTGTGCGCAAGTGCACATGTAATCTCCTGTTCATTGCCGTGTGCGCAAGTGCACATGTAATCTCCTGTTCATTGCCGTGTGCGCAAGTGCACATGTAATCTCCTGTTCATTGCGGTGTGCGAAAGTGCACATGTAATCTCCTGTTCATTGCCGTGTGCGCAAGTGCACATGTAATCTCCTGTTCATTGCTGTTTTCGTGGTATCGGAGTTAGACAACGGACCTCCCTACCCAAGAGATCAGGGGAGGTAAGCGTCATAAAGAAACATCGGTGGCATCTATTTCTGTTGTTGAACACCGCTTCCGGTGGGTTTTGAACCCGAGTTCCTCCCGACGACATCGTACCCAACATCCTATTCCACTGTTGTTTGATTATAATATATATATATATAATATTTGTTTAAATAATATTTAGTTATACAAATTTATAAATAAATAAATTATAAATTATATATAAATATATTATAATATATTTAAATTTTATTTATTTTTAAATTTTATTTAAAAATTATTTATGTTTTAAAACTTCATCGTTTGTTATCTTTTGTTTCCATCCAATTCTACCTATTCTTCTATAAATCCACATTTCAAATGCTTCAATTTTCTGTTCTGGACATTAGACAAGAAAACAGAACAGAAAATTGAAGTCTTTGAAATGTGGATTTATAGAAGAATAGGTAGAATTGGATGGAAACAAAAGATAACAAACGATGAAGTTTTAAAACAACTAAAAATAAAAAAGAACTACTAAATACAATTAAGACAAGACAAATGAAATTTTTGGGGCATGTTAAAAGACACAACAGCCTACTAAAGTAATATTGGAAGGAAAAATACAAGGTAAAAGAGGCAGAGGCAGACCTAGACTAACATGGACGAGTAACATCAAAAGATGGACAAGTCAATCTTTGACAGCCTGCACCATCAAAGCAAGAAACAGAGTAGAATGGCGATCCATGGTAGCCAACCAACATTGCGGAGAAGGCACGATATGATGATGATATTATAATAATAATCATCATCAAGTGTCACGCTTGCTGGTGTAGGTGATCATGTTTCTCCAAAACTTTCGATCTCAACAGTTATTTATCATTTTTGTTGTTGACCTTCTACCAAGCCATTCTCTTAAGCTGTCTGATATTTTATCTCTCTGCTTCCCTCTATCTCTTTGCCCTTCAATTTTTCCAGTTGTTACAATATATTCCAGCTGTTCCCTTCTCATTACATGGCCAAAAAATGATGATTGTTTCTTCCTAATATTGGAAATTAGTTCTCTTTTTGCTTTGGCCTCTTTCAGAACGTTTTCATTACTCATCTTAGCTGTCCATGGTACTCTCAATATTCTTCTGTAAAACCACATTTCTACAGACTCCAGTGATGTTCTTGCCTGTTGTCCTATTGTCCATGCTTGACATCTATATATTAAGACTGGCTCTACACAACATTTAAGAACTCTTTTTCTTGTTTATATATTGTTATGTATAAATCAATAGCTCAAGAGCAAGTCTCGGGTGAAATTACTTTCCTGAATAATCTCTTTAACAGCAATTATTGATCAAACACTTCAGCATTGTTCTATAGATCTGTCAGCAGTCCACTGAAGATCCATGTTTAGAACTTTTGGGAGAATTTGTTGAAAGAGATATATTCGTGTCGACGTCAGAGTATATATGAGTGTGTGCGTGTGAGTGAGTGTGAGAGATTGTGTGTGTAGATGAGAGAGTATAAGTGAGAGTATAAGAGAGAGTGTTTGCGTGAGTGTATGTTTGAGTGTGAGAGAAATTTGTGTATGCGTGTATGTTTGAGTGTGTGAGTGTGAGTGTGCGTAAATGTGAGTGGGAATGAGTTTATGAGACTGTACGTGACTGCGTGCATGATTGTGTATGTGATGGTATGCGTGTGTATGCGTGTGTGTGAGTGTATGTGTTGGTGAATGAGTGCTTGTGTGCATGTAAGATAGTATGAAACTGTATGTCAATATGTGTTTTTAAAGGTGTTTGGGAGTTTGTATGTTTGCGCGATTGTGCGTGCGTGCAACAGAAAGACAAAATAAGATAAACTATTTTTCCGTCTTTGCATTCTTCAAAATTAATGGCTCTCCTAATTTAGTCGGTCATTTTTCTCTCCTACCGCTCTACCTCTCTCTCTCTCTCTCTTTCTCTCTCTCTCTCTCTCTCTCTCTCTCTCTTATTAATTGAGTTTTCTAATATCTCCCTCCTTTCTTCACTCTTCCATTCTAACTATTCTCACACCTCCTATTCCCTCACCTCTATCTATCCCCTCCTCCTCAACACTCCATCAACACACACACAAAAATGTCCCCGTGCTATTCCCCCCCCCCTACCCCAACGTGTCACTTTCTCCCTTCATCTCCCGTTTCACGAAATCCCTGGTCACTCTGCGAGATCTGACGAGGAAACGGCGAGGTCTATTAAAGTATTAAGATGGCGAGTGCCTGAGGGCTTCAATTCCATTTTGCCGTGTCACAACAGATTTTGCATTCTCACTGTGGTCTATGCGATACCACCCAGAGCCTGGTTATCAGGGTTCCTTAATCAACTAACCACTAAATCAGCAAGAGAATCTGCCGGCGTCAGCACATTTTGATTCTGACTCAAGCACTTTAAAATGCTGAAGACTAAATTGACATAGAATAATGAAATGTCTAAATTCTGATAACAGAATCAAGTTTTTAATTCACATATAACAAATAAATGTCTAAATTCTGATAACAGAATCAAGTTATTAATTCACATATAGCAATTAAATGTCTAAATTCTTATAACAGAATCAAGTTATTAATTCACATATAACAATGAAATATCTAAATTCTGATAACAGAATCAAGTTATTAATTCACATATAGCAATTAAATGTCTAAATTCTTATAACAGAATCAAGTTATTAATTCACATATAACAATGAAATATCTAAATTCTGATAATAGAATCGAGGTATCAATCAATCAATCAATCAGTGAGTCAATCAATCATCCTGTAATCTTGTCGGTTGTTGTGCTGACCATAACCATAGCTGACATTATCACAATTTGTTTCCAATCTTTGCCAGTTAGAGCAGTTCTCTATGATACAACAAAAGAAATCCCTGTCCATTCTCTAATGTTTTCCCCACATCTATTCTTGTATCGTCCCTGTCTTCTATTGCCTCGTACTGTGTCATGCAGAACAGAATAGAGAGCAAGGTACAAACCCACATAAGAGGGCGGAGTTGTCTAAACAAAGATGACAATACAGATGACTAGTCGCATATAACAGACATTGATTCTGCCGTTAGACAGCACATAGGGCTGGTTGTCCCACCCTTCAAATGTCTCTATTCTAGATCTTTCCAGCGCCGTTAGACAGCACATAGGGCTGGTTGTCCCACCCTTCAAATGTCTCTATTATTGATCTTTCCAGCGCCGTTAGACAGCACATAGAGCTGGTTGTCCCACCCTTCAAATGTCTCTATTCTAGATCTTTCCAGCGCCGTTAGACAGCACATAGGGCTGGTTGTCCCACCCTTCAAATGTCTCTATTATTGATCTTTCCAGCGCCGTTAGACAGCACATAGGGCTGGTTGTCCCACCCTTCAAATGTCTCTATTATTGATCTTTCCAGCGCTGTTAGACAGGGCATAGAGCTGGTTGTCCCACCCTTCAAATGTCTCTATTATTGATCTTTCCAGCGCCGTTAGACAGCACATAGAGCTGGTTGTCCCACCCTTCAAATGCTTCTATTATTGATCTTTCCAGCGCCGTTAGACAGCACATAGGGCTGGTTGTCCCACCCTTCAAATGTCTCTATTATTGATCTTTCCAGCGCCGTTAGACAGCACATAGGGCTGGTTGTCCCACCCTTCAAATGTCTCTATTATTGATCTTTCCAGCGCCGTTAGACAGCACATAGGGCTGGTTGTCCCACCCTTCAAATGTCTCTATTCTAGATCCTTCCAGCGCCGTTAGACGGCCCACAGAGCTCATAAATTCTCTTGCTATTTGTCTCTATTCTTGATCCTTCGGGTACCGTTAGACGGCCCACAGAGCTCATAAATTATCTTGCTATTTGACTCTATTTTCAGCGAGCTGCTCGTTAAAGAGTGTGAGCCTATGCCTCCCAGCATTGCCTCTTTTGTTATAGTTCTTTTCAATTTTTCTCGATGTCGTCCTCTATTTCTCTGACCTGCTGTTTCCCATCTGACAGCCTGCTTGGTAAATCTCTGGTTGTTTCTTCTGCATACATGCCCGACATGTGCCATTTTATTTTCTTAGTAGTTGGCGAGGTAAATGTTTGCATGGCCATCTCTCTTACTTCAGCTTGAGTCTTGGACTCTGTCGATTATGCCCATATAACATTATGTCCATATAACATTATGTCCATATAACATATGTCTATATAACATTATGTACATATAACATTATGTCCATATCACAGAGCAGTAACTAAACATTACAAAATACTACTAGTGTTAACACTCACATAACAGGGCTAGTACATACAATCATAATCACAGCTGTTTGTTTTCATGTAAAAGTGATATGCTAGTTATAACCCTAAATTTTATTTTGCAGCATTGACGGGTGACGGTGTTCTAAGTACATTCCCCTCATTTTTAAAATGTATTGGTTGGTTTGGTTTGGTTATGGAAGACCCCGGTATCGCTGCAAACGAATTAAAATCCATAATTGCTCAACCGCCCGTGCCAATGGAATCACCCGAATTAATATCTCATCTCCCAAACAAAGAAAGGTAGCTGTAGTCCCCATCATAGCAGTCTCATCATATGCCAAAAGATATAAGGCGAAACCGAACAGAAAGTGAACACAGCCAACTGTTCCCCGTCACATGATGTTGTCATTCATCGTAAACAATTGATATTTTATGGTGGTGGTTTCAATTTTTGCCACCAGACACAGAACGTAAGTAGTATAGCAGGAAGGATTTGGGTCGAATTGTGGCGCTAAATTAACAAAGATATATAGGGCGGCGCGCGGCGCGCATAACACGTGCGGCGCAGAGGGAGTTAACCGTGACCTCTGGTCCCGGTGACCCCGGAAGTGACCTGTTTATGTCGGGTGTATGCTGACTTTGGAGTTCTTTATGTACTTGATCGTTAGTGCTAGGTTAGTAGATTATATAACATCAATGAAAAACGATCAATATAAAACAGAAATCAAAATATATATTTTATTCTTTTATTATCTCAATAGGTGTATAACATACAGTGGGTATTATATAACATTACAAACATATTTAGTACACTGAGTAAATATATAGTACAAGGATAACATTTATTTATAGCTAGGTAGTTGGGTGTCTGCTTAACTTTGTGTCATAAATGAAGCATAAGGGGTGAAAATTGTTAGAGATTGCGGGTCAGTCCATGCTGGTAGTGTAAAGAATTAGATATCTAGAGGCATAGTCGAGACGTTATCATCAGCTACCTTTCTTTTTATATAGAAATAGGATAGAGCATTTCTTGTTTGACTGTAGGAAAATATGGAATTATTTAAGACTTTGAAACCTACATTTTTCCCACCCTTGGCCTTTTGCGTGGCGAGAACCTCTAAAAACATATCTTTATCTAATTTGTTGTGTTGCTTGCTTAACCCCTTACAACTGATTTTATCGTAATCCCCACTACAATGGTACGTCTTACTACATAAGCTAACAAGAGCTGTCCCTTCGTACTCTAGTTTAAAAAGACCTGGCGTTCGTTTTGTGTACGCTTTAACACCCTTACAGCTTATACAATCTGTCTTGCTAGTATGTTCATCGCAAAACTCGGCCGGAAACCAGTCTTTATATACACTATTAAACTCATTCCGCAGACCTGACTTAACTATATCCGCCAACTTAGGTGCACTTAAAGCCAAGTATAAACTATCAGTATCTGTTTCACATAACTGAAAGTTGGACCTATCTACAAACTTATCTAAGAACTCGAAATAAAAATCTAACATACGAAGTTTTGCATATTGATACACGAAGAAACCGATTTGTAGGGGTAAGTCCCAAACCGTTTTCTTTTTCTCCATCTCAATTTCAAAAAGATCCTCCCCTATTTCAGTCATCTTTTTAAAGCGGGAACTATTTATCATTTTCGATATCTCATCCCCCTGAACTTACGAGACAGCGCTATGATTGGCCTTATTGGTTAGAGTCTTCCCATAGGCTGAGTTTCCTAAGAGCTTCATCGTATCACTTACTATAGATTGATTTTCGTCTAGATCACCAGCCCTCCTAGCGTCAGAAACCATTTCTCCAATTTTTTTAAAACAACTAGACGGTTGATATTCTATCACTTGATAAATTTTTGTTACCTTTAGCCCATGATCTAAATACCATTTTAACAGTGGTGTTGCCAACAAAATTTTTTCCCCGACATAACTACCGATTAGAGTGCGACGAGGGGTTGACAACAAGTTATGTTTGAGGGCATATTCACCCATAAACGACCCAATATCGTCACGCGTGACGTCAATATTTTTGAAAATTGGAGTCATCTCACTGAAATGTTCCTTCAGGTGGTCGGGAACGTGTAGATCACATTCCACTAAACCAAAACACGTCCCATCTGAAACAGAAGTCAGAATCTGTTTATCACTGAGAGGGATCCCTTCTTTAGAGTAAGAGGGTCTAGCTCGAGGGATGGCTTTAGAAAGGAAAGCCCTAATGGTTGGGTCAGACTTTTTCAGAGCCTGCCACTCACATTCCCACATAACTTCTACTGGGACTTTTACCTCCTCGGTTAGGTAGGTGTGTATCTCACATGTTTTTTCAAACAGCTCGAACAAGGGTTTATTATTAACAGGGTTTCTATCTTTATCTTTGGTGAGGGGACAGTCTTTGTGACCATAGTACAGACAACCATGAAAATTGTAGACTCTTCTATTGGATTTATCCCACCCATCCACGGGGATGTTTCTATCACCTAACCGAAACTCCCTCCCGTTAAACTGAGTTTTCAACTCCACCCCTTTTTGATGAGCGACCCACGTTAGCCACTCTCTACTTTGTTGGACATAATAGTTATTTTTTTCGACCCTAAACCCGGTCTCCATTCTTCTAATAATTGGATAATCTATTGGCATCGGGTTCATCAGAGCCCAAAGATACAACGCGTTGGCATCGTAACCTTGGATGGCTTTGACCAGCTTTCCTCCTCTGATAAACGTTTTGCCTACTTCATGATACCTATGAAAGATTATAGAGGGACCTCCAACGATATTATCTCTAATCATTGTGTGTAGACTCGCCTGTTTGCTCGAACATAAACTAAACATTACACCCCTATCAACGGTCTTAAAAAGATACTTTAAACAAACACCCGGAACCGAAAGGGCGTCTTTAAAACAGTCCACACCCCGCTCCCCATAAAAACGAACCTGCTGCTCTAATGCTTCTAAGAATGGGACTACATCTTTGTTATTATACCACACCAAAAAGTCCCTAAGGGTGGTCATGTTATTATCTTTCCAGACCTTTTTACACAGAGCGTACTCCTCCTTGGAAATATTGGAATTTTTTAACGACGAATAAAACGCTTCGTGTGGGGGTAGTTCTGTCTCCTCCAACTTTTGGGGGTCGTCTATATATTCATAACAAAAGTAACCCTTTGTCTCACTAATCTTATAAGCTGCCAGATATTTACTATAGCTAAACCCGGGGGCTAGATAGTTTACTATATCTAAGAATTTTAGATTCTGTGTTGCAATACACATGAAGTTATTGTTTCTTTTAACTATAAACTTGAACGGTTTTTCTACTTTGTAGTCTACTTCCATTTTATCTTCCTCTACTTCGTTAACATCGGCTTCTTCTTCTTCCTCTTCCATACTATCGCCTTCTTCGTCCACTGGTGGAGTGGCATCCATGAAGTGCTTTATTAAGTAAGGTTTAATGACGTTGACGTCATATTTCCCCGAGTTAAACCCTAGCACGGGAAGCTCTTTTAAATATTCATCAAACCTAACTATTATCTTGTCTTTATTTAGATCATGGAGTTGAGTAAAAATACTTTCAAACCGAGCTCGCAACAACGAGTATGCTTTAGCGGCTATATCAATGAGATAATCAAGCATCTGACTAACTAAAATTTGTGGGTCACCCTTGGTTATGAAGCATTTTGGGGCCTCCCATCCGGGGACATTTGACGCTATAGAGCAGGAGAGGGGTACGTGTTTAGCTACAAAGGTAGTCGAATGCGTCTCTCGGGGAACATTCCTACTATCAAAATAACATTCATAATCGAAGGTTGCCCTGAATGGGTAAATAAAAGACGCCGGAGTACTTATCCCCTCAGCACTGATCGCGTCCCATACACTTTCAGGTGAAGAGTAAACCCCACCCTTATATGTCTCTACAGCCATATCCCCATTGCAAGTTTTTTCGTGCTTATCCATACGCCAAAACTCTTTCCACAATTTTCCACATTTTCCACAAGAAAAGCTTTTACTAGCCATAGAAAGAGCATTTATATAAAAGAAGTGGCTTTTGTAAAGTAAAAGACGGAGAGTTTCGTTATAACTACTCCCACTTCTCAGGACAATACGCAAGGCTTGTTCAGAATCAAACTTAAAAATATCTATGTTTATTGAAAAACAATTTTCCAAGAGAGACATTTCAGCAAGAGTTACACCGGGAAAGTTACTTAACATTAGAGACGGGTTAAACTGTTTGAAAAGTAGTCTCGAAGCCTTCCTAACATCTTTAACAGAAGCACCTCTATGGATAGCTAGACAACGGAAGAAGCAGAGATTATCATCGTAAACTTTAGATTTGGAGTCGTTTTGAAGGGTATTAATGCCGTGGTTCGATGCAATGTAGGGTGGGATATCTATCAGACACCCTATAGGATAATCTTGGAGTTTATAAATATAAACTCTCGTACTGACTAAGGCTTCCAAGGTGTATTTGGTTGTCTCCCTATTTTTGTCTGCATACCCTAATATATCACTTTCATTTAATCTATCAACAAATGTTTCAAAGTCATTTTTGTTGTTAACTAGCAAGGGTTTGTCTAAACCGGTCGCGTTATTTGAGCTGGCGTGAAAGTAACGCAGCCCCTGTGTCTCCCTATGTCTTAAAACTAGATGATGACTATAATTCACCTTGAAACGTTTTTTCTGGCCTTGGAAGATTGGGTTTACAAGAGTCTTCCAATCTATAGGATTATCAGGCTGATGAAATATAGTGTACGTCTCCATGTATTTGTTCCTACGTTCATGTGTTCTAATTGCTAACCAGTTGTTCTTATATATCTTCTTAATATCTTCGGGTAACTTATTTAAAGAGTCTATTTCATTAATAAGTCTTGGTCTCTTTGAGGGCTCTTGAGTCGAACTCTTTACTGCCCGCTTGCGTGAGGTTGTCGATACTTGTGGACGTGCTGGTGATGCTGGAACTACGGACACAAGAGATGCAGAATGCTCTGTCTTAATATATCTGACAAGGCTGTCTACTCTTGTATATACTCGTTCACAAACTTCACATTTGTATTCCTGACACCCATGTACACTAGCAACGTGTCGTTTTATGTCCCGGCTCCGGGTGAAAGTTTTGGAGCAGAGATGACAAGTGTTAGACATCTGTAGAAAAGAAATTGAAACATTACAACTAAAGAATAAAGAACAGTAAACATTACAAGAGAAGAAAATAATAGAAGTAAACAATGAGATTCACAAACTAGCGAAATTAGGTTACAAAAATAACACATGCATACTAAAAAAACAACTTATCGAAAATAGGTTACTAAAGTAACATACTATAATATTAAAGAACTAAGATCACACTTACTTTTTATGTGCCTGAAGGCGCGAGACAAACCATCCTCAAGAACTGTAAGCGTATGTCTGATTACAAGCTTCTCAGATATATACACTTGAAACCCCAGAGGTGTTACTAAAAATAGAACTGACCTCTGAGGCAATACCGGATGTGTTACTAAAAATAGCTTTTGACCGCTGACGCGATGCCCGTGGAGTTTCTAAAAATAGATTTTGACGTATGATGGCAATTTTATGAGGTTACCTCCTGACCATTTTTGGTGACTACGCCCCTGAATTCAACGAAAAGCGTAAATTTTCACTCTAGGCATACCCCAAACTTTATTTTAGACATCCCCACACCAAAAATTAACTTAAAAATCACTTTTGAAATTGTTACCCCATTACAATTTTTGTGGGAAACGCCCCTGAAATCGATAAAAATCGTAAATTTAGCACGTAGGCTTACTTAAAACTTTATTTTAGACATCCCCATACCAAAAATTAACTTAAAAATCACTTTTGAAATTGTAACCCCCTTACCATTTTTGAGGGTTACACCCCTGAAATCGATAAAAATCGTAAATTTAGCACGTAGGCTTACTTAAAAATCACTTTTGAAATTGTAACCCCCCTTACCATTTTTGAGGGTTACACCCCTGAAATCGATAAAAATCGTAAATTTAGCACGTAGGCTTACTTAAAACTTTATTTTAGACATCCCCATACCAAAAATTTACTTAAAAATCACTTTTGACATTGTAACCCCCCTTACCATTTTTGAGGGTTACGCCCCTGAAATCGATAAAAATCGTAAATTTAGCACGTATGCTTACCTAAAACTTTATTTTAGACATCCCCACACCAAAAATTAACTTAAAAATCACTTTTGAAATTGTTACCCCCCTTAAAATTTTTGAGGGTTACGCCCCTGAAAGCGATAAAAAATTGAAATATAACCTCAAGGCATACCTCCCACATAATTTTTGACACCCCTACATATCAAATTCCATAAAAAAAAACAACAAAAAGCTAGTAGTATATGTGGCTGTGAATACACCCGAACATACTACTTCTCGTGCAGTTTTGGTGCAGTTTCGGTGCATGTACGTGCACTTTTAGAGTGGGTTCACAGCCACCTATACTACTAGCTTTTTGTTGTTTTTTTTTTAATGGAATTTGATGTAGGGGTGTCAAAAATTATGTGGGAGGTATGCCTTGAAGTTATATTTCAATTTTTTATCGCTTTCAGGGGCGTAACCCTCAAAAATTTTAAGAGGGGTAACAATTTCAAAAGTGATTTTTAAGTTAATTTTTGGTGTGGGGATGTCTAAAATAAAGTTTTAGGTAAGCCTACGTGCTAAATTTACGATTTTTATCGATTTCAGGGCGTAACCCTCAAAAATGGTAAGGGGGGTTACAATGTCAAAAGTGATTTTTAAGTAAATTTTTGGTATGGGGATGTCTAAAATAAAGTTTTAAGTAAGCCTACGTGCTAAATTTACGATTTTTATCGATTTCAGGGGTGTAACCCTCAAAAATGGTAAGGGGGGGGTTACAATTTCAAAAGTGATTTTTAAGTAAATTTTTGGTATGGGGATGTCTAAAATAAAGTTTTAAGTAAGCCTACGTGCTAAATTTACGATTTTTATCGATTTCAGGGGCGTTTCCCACAAAAATTGTAATGGGGGTAACAATTTCAAAAGTGATTTTTAAGTTAATTTTTGGTGTGGGGATGTCTAAAATAAAGTTTGGGGTATGCCTAGAGTGAAAATTTACGCTTTTCGTTGAATTCAGGGGCGTAGTCACCAAAAATGGTCAGGAGGTAACCTCATAAAATTGCCATCATACGTCAAAATCTATTTTTAGAAACTCCACGGGCATCGCGTCAGCGGTCAAAAGCTATTTTTAGTAACACATCCGGTATTGCCTCAGAGGTCAGTTCTATTTTTAGTAACACCTCTGGGGTTTCAAGTGTATATATCTGAGAAGCTTGTAATCAGACATACGCTTACAGTTCTTGAGGATGGTTTGTCTCGCGCCTTCAGACACATAAAAAGTAAGTGTGATCTTAGTTCTTTAATATTATAGTATGTTACTTTAGTAACCTATTTTCGATAAGTTGTTTTTTTAGTATGCATGTGTTATTTTTGTAACCTAATTTCGCTAGTTTGTGAATCTCATTGTTTACTTCTATTATTTTCTTCTCTTGTACTGTTTACTGTTCTTTATTCTTTAGTTGTAATGTTTCAATTTCTTTTCTACAGATGTCTAACACTTGTCATCTCTGCTCCAAAACTTTCACCCGGAGCCGGGACATAAAACGACACGTTGCTAGTGTACATGGGTGTCAGGAATACAAATGTGAAGTTTGTGAACGAGTATATACAAGAGTAGACAGCCTTGTCAGACATATTAAGACAGAGCATTCTGCATCTCTTGTGTCCGTAGTTCCAGCATCACCAGCACGTCCACAAGTATCGACAACCTCACGCAAGCGGGCAGTAAAGAGTTCGACTCAAGAGCCCTCAAAGAGACCAAGACTTATTAATGAAATAGACTCTTTAAATAAGTTACCCGAAGATATTAAGAAGATATATAAGAACAACTGGTTAGCAATTAGAACACATGAACGTAGGAACAAATACATGGAGACGTACACTATATTTCATCAGCCTGATAATCCTATAGATTGGAAGACTCTTGTAAACCCAATCTTCCAAGGCCAGAAAAAACGTTTCAAGGTGAATTATAGTCATCATCTAGTTTTAAGACATAGGGAGACACAGGGGCTGCGTTACTTTCACGCCAGCTCAAATAACGCGACCGGTTTAGACAAACCCTTGCTAGTTAACAACAAAAATGACTTTGAAACATCTGTTGATAGATTAAATGAAAGTGATATATTAGGGTATGCAGACAAAAATAGGGAGACAACCAAATACACCTTGGAAGCCTTAGTCAGTACGAGTGTTTATATTTATAAACTCCAAGATTATCCTATAGGGTGTCTGATAGATATCCCACCCTACATTGCATCGAACCACGGCATTAATACCCTTCAAAACGACTCCAAATCTAAAGTTTACGATGATAATCTCTGCTTCTTCCGTTGTCTAGCGATCCATAGAGGTGCTTCTGTTAAAGATGTTAGGAAGGCTTCGAGACTACTTTTCAAACAGTTTAACCCGTCTCTAATGTTAAGTAACTTTCCCGGTGTAACTCTTGCTGAAATGTCTCTCTTAGAAAATTGTTTTTCAATAAACATAGATATTTTTGAGTTTGATTCTGAACAAGCCTTGCGTATTGTCCTGAGAAGTGGGAGTAGTTATAACGAAACTCTCCGTCTTTTACTTTACAAAAGCCACTTCTTTTATATAAATGCTCTTTCTAGGGCTAGTAAAAGCTTTTCTTGTGGAAAATGTGGGAAATTGTGGAAAGAGTTTTGGCGTATGGATAAGCACGAAAAAACTTGCAATGGGGATATGGCTGTAGAGACATATAAGGGTGGGGTTTACTCTTCACCTGAAAGTGTATGGGACGCGATCAGTGCTGAGGGGATAAGTACTCCGGCGTCTTTTATTTACCCATTCAGGGCAACCTTCGATTATGAATGTTATTTTGATAGTAGGAATGTTCCCCGAGAGACGCATTCGACTACCTTTGTAGCTAAACACGTACCCCTCTCCTGCTCTATAGCGTCAAATGTCCCCGGATGGGAGGCCCCAAAATGCTTCATAACCAAGGGTGACCCACAAATTTTAGTTAGTCAGATGCTTGATTATCTCACTGATATAGCTGCTAAAGCATACTCGTTGTTGCGAGCTCGGTTTGAAAGTATTTTTACTCAACTCCATGATCTAAATAAAGACAAGATAATAGTTAGGTTTGATGAATATTTAAAAGAGCTTCCCGTGCTAGGGTTTAACTCGGGGAAATATGACGTCAACGTCATTAAACCTTACTTAATAAAGCACTTCATGGATGCCACTCCACCAGTGGACGAAGAAGGCGATAGTATGGAAGAGGAAGAAGAAGAAGCCGATGTTAACGAAGTAGAGGAAGATAAAATGGAAGTAGACTACAAAGTAGAAAAACCGTTCAAGTTTATAGTTAAAAGAAACAATAACTTCATGTGTATTGCAACACAGAATCTAAAATTCTTAGATATAGTAAACTATCTAGCCCCCGGGTTTAGCTATAGTAAATATCTGGCAGCTTATAAGATTAGTGAGACAAAGGGTTACTTTTGTTATGAATATATAGACGACCCCTAAAAGTTGGAGGAGACAGAACTACCCCCACACGAAGCGTTTTATTCGTCGTTAAAAAATTCCAATATTTCCAAGGAGGAGTACGCTCTGTGTAAAAAGGTCTGGAAAGATAATAACATGACCACCCTTAGGGACTTTTTGGTGTGGTATAATAACAAAGATGTAGTCCCATTCTTAGAAGCATTAGAGCAGCAGGTTCGTTTTTATGGGGAGCGGGGTGTGGACTGTTTTAAAGACGCCCTTTCGGTTCCGGGTGTTTGTTTAAAGTATCTTTTTAAGACCGTTGATAGGGGTGTAATGTTTAGTTTATGTTCGAGCAAACAGGCGAGTCTACACACAATGATTAGAGATAATATCGTTGGAGGTCCCTCTATAATCTTTCATAGGTATCATGAAGTAGGCAAAACGTTTATCAGAGGAGGAAAGCTGGTCAAAGCCATCCAAGGTTACGATGCCAACGCGTTGTATCTTTGGGCTCTGATGAACCCGATGCCAATAGATTATCCAATTATTAGAAGAATGGAGACCGGGTTTAGGGTCGAAAAAAATAACTATTATGTCCAACAAAGTAGAGAGTGGCTAACGTGGGTCGCTCATCAAAAAGGGGTGGAGTTGAAAACTCAGTTTAACGGGAGGGAGTTTCGGTTAGGTGATAGAAACATCCCCGTGGATGGGTGGGATAAATCCAATAGAAGAGTCTACAATTTTCATGGTTGTCTGTACTATGGTCACAAAGACTGTCCCCTCACCAAAGATAAAGATAGAAACCCTGTTAATAATAAACCCTTGTTCGAGCTGTTTGAAAAAACATGTGAGATACACACCTACCTAACCGAGGAGGTAAAAGTCCCAGTAGAAGTTATGTGGGAATGTGAGTGGCAGGCTCTGAAAAAGTCTGACCCAACCATTAGGGCTTTCCTTTCTAAAGCCATCCCTCGAGCTAGACCCTCTTACTCTAAAGAAGGGATCCCTCTTAGTGATAAACAGATTCTGACTTCTGTTTCAGATGGGACGTGTTTTGGTTTAGTGGAATGTGATCTACACGTTCCCGACCACCTGAAGGAACATTTCAGTGAGATGACTCCAATTTTCAAAAATATTGAAGTCACGCGTGACGATATTGGGTCGTTTATGGGTGAATATGCCCTCAAACATAACTTGTTGTCAACCCCTCGTCGCACTCTAATCGGTAGTTATGTCGGGGAAAAAATTTTGTTGGCAACACCACTGTTAAAATGGTATTTAGATCATGGGCTAAAGGTAACAAAAATTTATCAAGTGATAGAATATCAACCGTCTAGTTGTTTTAAAAAGTTTGGAGAAATGGTTTCTGACGCTAGGAGGGCTGGTGATCTAGACGAAAATCAATCTATAGTAAGTGATACGATGAAGCTCTTAGGAAACTCAGCCTATGGGAAGACTCTAACCAATACGGCCTATCATAGCGCTGTCTCGTATGTTCAGGGGGATGAGATATCGAAAATGATAAATAGTTCCCGCTTTAAAAAGATGACTGAAATAGGGGAGGATCTTTTTGAAATTGAGATGGAGAAAAAGAAAACGGTTTGGGACTTACCCCTACAAATCGGTTTCTTCGTGTATCAATATGCAAAACTTCGTATGTTAGATTTTTATTTCGAGTTCTTAGATAAGTTTGTAGATAGGTCCAACTTTCAGTTATGTGAAACAGATACTGATAGTTTATACTTGGCTTTAAGTGCACCTAAGTTGGCGGATATAGTTAAGTCAGGTCTGCGGAATGAGTTTAATAGTGTATATAAAGACTGGTTTCCGGCCGAGTTTTGCGATGAACATACTAGCAAGACAGATTGTATAAGCTGTAAGGGTGTTAAAGCGTACACAAAACGAACGCCAGGTCTTTTTAAACTAGAGTACGAAGGGACAGCTCTTGTTAGCTTATGTAGTAAGACGTACCATTGTAGTGGGGATTACGATAAAATCAGTTGTAAGGGGTTAAGCAAGCAACACAACAAATTAGATAAAGATATGTTTTTAGAGGTTCTCGCCACGCAAAAGGCCAAGGGTGGGAAAAATGTAGGTTTCAAAGTCTTAAATAATTCCATATTTTCCTACAGTCAAACAAGAAATGCTCTATCCTATTTCTATATAAAAAGAAAGGTAGCTGATGATAACGTCTCGACTATGCCTCTAGATATCTAATTCTTTACACTACCAGCATGGACTGACCCGCAATCTCTAACAATTTTCACCCCTTATGCTTCATTTATGACACAAAGTTAAGCAGACGCCCAACTACATAGCTATAAATAAATGTTATCCTTTTACTATATATTTACTCAGTGTACTAAATATGTTTGTAATGTTATATAATACCCACTGTATGTTATACACCTATTGAGATAATAAAAGAATAAAATATATATTTTGATTTCTGTTTTATATTGATCGTTTTTCATTGATGTTATATAATCTACTAACCTAGCACTAACGATCAAGTACATAAAGAACTCCAAAGTCAGCATACACCCGACATAAACAGGTCACTTCCGGGGTCACCGGGACCAGAGGTCACGGTTAACTCCCCCTGCGCCGCACGTGTTATGCGCGCCGCGCGCCGCTCTATATATCTTTGTTAATTTAGCGCCACAATTCGACCCAAATCCTTCCTGCTATACTACTAACGTAACATTGAGTTATTGAGTTATTGAGATATTAAGTTATTGAGATATTGGGTTATTGAGATATTAAGTTATTGAGATATTAAGTTATTGAGATATTGAGTTATTGAGATATTAAGTTATTGAGATATTGAGTTATTGAGATATTAAGTTATTGAGATATTAAGTTATTGAGATATTGAGTTATTGAGATATTAAGTTATTGAGATATTGAGTTATTGAGATATTGAGTTATTGAGATATTGAGTTATTGAGATATTAAGTTATTGAGATATTGAGTTATTGAGATATTAAGTTATTGAGATATTGGTTTATTGAGTTATTTGCGGGTCATCATCATTGTACTCCGAAGATGTCCATAGGTGCTCAGATTCCCTCCTCAGCAAGTCCCGCAGCGTCCAGCGACTGACGACTGCATATGCCTTGTCCAAACTCATATAACGAATCTCATTTACAAACGCATATAGCTACGTGGGCGCTATAATGTCATAAAATAATGATGACTAAACTCACATAGAGACATTCACTTCTAAATCCACTTAACGACATTAATTTCTTAACTCACATATCGACATTAATTTCAAAAGTAACATAGTGACATTAATTTCTAAACACCTACAACAGCACATACCTCTAGATAAAGTGATATAACAGAATATACATGTAACTTATAACATCTATGTTTGAATACACCACTTTAACAGACATATATAAACCATAGATAACCAAAGAGTTAGCTGAGATAGCTGTGTCTAAATCACTTAATGATGTGAGCTTTAATCCATACGATAGCAATGCTGATTTCACTTACACGTCCACGATTGTGTCTAGTTATAGCAGGTAGCACTGACATGTCTTCAATGCCAACATAAGCAAAGAAGACTGCATAACGGAACAGGTAAATCAGATTCTACAAAAGTACAGTCTGGACAGATTCATCTTCTTCTTCTTTCATTCCTAATTTGCTTTTCAACGTCGAGAGGAGATATATCATGTGGTACTTTGCTGATCTGCTGGTCTCTGCTGCTTTTTATGATTCCTAGTGTTTCTTATATTCCATCAATCCATCTTATTCGTGGTCGGCCCTTGAGTTTGGGATCCTCGCAACGTTTATTAAAGGCTCGTTGTGTTGTGTTTTGATATTACAATATTTTCACATTTGGCCATGTAAGGAGAAGGAAACAGCTGGAATATATTGGAATATATAACTGGGAAGGTTGAGGGACGAAGAGATAGAGGGAAGCAAAGAGAACAAATACCAGACAACTTAAGAGAATGGTATGACAGAATGTCAACAAAAGAAATTATAAATAACTGTCGAGATCGAACGTTGTGGAGAGACATGGTCACCTACGCCAGCATACATGGTACTTGATGATGATGATGCCTTATCACGTGATCAAACCATTTTATCTGTTGTTTCACTATCTATTCAAAGACGGACGTTATTTCAAGCTTTTGTCTCAGTTCTTCATTTCTGATCTTATCTCTCATGCTGTTTCCTGTCATTCGTCTAACACATTTTATTTCAGTAGAGGTTATTTTTCTTTGTTCTTGCATCTAGGATCCAGGTCTGGCATTGGTATCACAACGTTGGGATGAAGATTGTATTGTAGAGCGCCTTTTTGCGTCAAGGGTTATTTCCTTGTTTGACAATTGTGGTGATAGCTGTCCAATGATTTGACAAGCTTTGTTGTATCTTCAGTCTATTTCTGCTGTTTATGAACTGTTGTTTGCCACTAGACTTCCTAGATATCCAAATTCCTCCACTTTTTTAAAATTGTCTGCCGCCCATCGTTATATTGATGTTCTTTGTCTCTTTAGCGATATTCATGACTTCCGACATAACAACATGGATAAAAAATGAAATATAACACAGATTAATAGACATCCATAGCAAAATATGGCTGTGAAACATGGAGAACAACTAAAATGACAATCATGAAGATACAGACTTTCATTAATCGATGCTTACGCAAAATAAAAGGATTGAATGGGCAGGACAAAATCACTAACATAGAATTATGGTAATGTACCAGTCAAATACCTCTAGATAAAGGGATACAGCGAAGAGAATGTCGCTGGTAGGACGCACACTGCAGAAGTCAACTGAGAGTATTACACAACATGCCCTTTTTTTGGAACCCCCAAGGAAAAATACAGAGAGGAAGACCAAGATATTCTTGGAGAAGACAGATAGAAGCAAAGATGAAGATGATGGGGAAGACATAGAATGATCTTTAAAGAATGGCAAGTAAAAGAACGGCTTGAAAAGTGTTTGTTGAAGACCTATGCTCCACAGGGAGTTGAAAAGGTAGAAGAAGAAGAAGATATCAACACATATCTAAACATAATAAAACAATTTATATAGCCGAAATAGCAGTATCCATTAAAGATATAGTCACAGAAAAACGGATAATCCGATATTCCTATGACATATCATAGTCTCGCCACAGCCAACTATATATTTACTAAGGCCGGCGGGACAGAAAATAAAACCGAAAAACATATCAACTAGCTTGACGTATGCAAATATAGGAGACGTAGACGACTGGCCTCGCTTTACCCACAACCACCCTTACTAGCAAAGCTGCGAACATCACGCTAGTTGGTCACTGTACAATAATTCCCTCTCAGCCTCCAGGCCTAAGTAAATCTACAGTTTGTTATGTCCTCATATCCCAATTCGTTTAAGAGATAATTCACAAAGGGACGTAAACACATTATTGGTTATTGGTTATGGAAGGCCTTGGTATCACTGCAAACGAATTAAAATCCATAATTGCTCAACCGCCAATGTGATTTATTTCCTTTGATTTGCATTTATTAAAGCAAGGTTTTCCTCTGGCCACTATAACGTTTGTGAATGTTATAACTATTCTACATTGAAACCTCTAGGAGCCAGCGGTACATTTTTCCTCTATCCGAATCCAGGATTTATGACCTTGACATTCAAAAATTCCCGTCAAAATAATATACCGGTTGTTGCCGCTAGATGAATGCGGTTTCATGGGTTATTTTTAGCTCTAGCCAATCAGAATCGCCACAAAGTGAAAGTGAAACTATGTCTCATTACCGGAAATTCCTTAGCTATTTATAACTACGTTATGCGCATCAGCATCTGTAGAAAGAACTTTTTTTGCTCTCAAGAGAATCAAATCTTATTGTCGCTCAACTCAGACACAAGAACGCTTATCTGGTTTGGCATTAATGTCCATTGAGAAATCATTCCCTCAGAAACTTAGAAACCAACCCAACAGTACTTTCAATGGCAAAGTTATCAAGACATGTTCGTCCCAAACAAGACGAATATAATTAACATAAATAAGTAAGCAATTTAAATAGTAGTGATGTCATTAGAAAATATTGCTTTATGTTAGCCTACTGAATATAATATATGTTTTTATTTATTATGTCAGCGGTAGCCCAGACCCCAAAACCAGTATACGCCACTGATCTGTATATACGCTATCTCAGCACTAGCAATAGGCACCGCAATCAAGTTACACTCCAGACAAGCAAAATGTCCCCAAACATGAAATGTCCTGCCCCTGAACAATGCCACCCCTCCCCCACATCTTTACGTAGTTGCACACTTACATTCTATTGGTCATTTCGGGAATTCCCTCAGACCAATCTTTCAACTAATTTCATTGGACAAACCCTGAAGCCATTCCCCGTGATTCCTCATTCATAAATGCTTTATTCGTTTCCATTTCCGGCACACTCCAAAACTCTAACGGTCTGTGCGATTCCAGCGATTTGTGAAACTAATCACGTGTCATGCCAACCTATTTGGACATTACCACATCAGTCTATGCCCTCTCGTTCTTCATTGGTCTCAGTTGTGATTTATCACGTGATATATTAAAAGAACCAATCAGATATTATTTTTGTCAAGTGAGTTTTCGTTTTCTTGTGTGATCTTACTCTACTAACGATGCGTCACACTTGACTCGGATCATTACTGTGAAGTAATGGCTTAAACTTAATGAAGACAGACCATCCAATATACTTTCGAGTTATCACTATCCTCGACTGTTAAGCTACACTCAAAATGTAGTTGTTAGTTCTTCTTCTACTACCTTTCAGCTCCCTGTGGAGCATAAGTCTTCAACAAACACTTTCCAAGTCGTTCTGTTTCTTGCCATTCTTTTAAGATCATTCCATGTCTTCCTCATCATCTTCATCTATGCTTCTGTCTGTCTTCTCCAAGAATTTCTTGGTCTTCCTCTTTGTCTTTTCCCCCTGGGGATTCCAGAAAAGGGCCTGTTGTGTAATACTTTCAGTTGGCTTCCGCAGTGTGTGTCCTATCCAGCGCCATTGTCTTCGCTGTATCTCTTTATCCACTGGTATTTGACTGATACATTTTCGTAATTCTATGTTAGTGATTTTGTCCTGCCATTTCCATCCTTTTATTCTGCGTAAGCATCCATTAATGAGGGTCTGTATCTTCGTGATTGTCATTTTAGTTGTTCTCCACATTTCAGTTGTTAGTTATAAGCGACAAAAAATAATATATGAATATAACTATGGGGGGGGGGGAGGCGGGGGGACGTCCGAGGCGATAGATCAGCGAATCAATTCAGGGGAGTTGGTCTGTTTACAACACTCGGTAAAAAAAAAACATCACAACTATTTACCAAAAAGAAACAAACAATGAACTATAGACAGCCCGAAGCAGGATCGATCCTATACTCCTCAACACAGCGCATTGCCTCAAGAAACAAAGGCTAGAGCACACGGCCAACTATGCTACTTGAGAGGTGATCATACCTCCACCGTTGAAATGATTGGTTGTGCTAGTCGCACTTTACTCAAAAATATATTAACTGCATTCTGCTCAAAAATATATTAACTACATTCTGCTCAATAATATATTAACTACATTCTGCTCAAAAATTTATTAACTACATTCTGCTCAAAAATATATTAACTACATTATGCTCAAAAATATATTAACTGCATTCTGCTCAAAAATATATTAACTACATTCTGCTCAATAATATATTAATTACATTCTGCTCAAAAATATATTAACTACATTCTGCTCAAAAATATATTAACTACATTATGCTCAAAAATATATTAACTACATTCTGCTCAAAAATATATTAACTACATTCTGCTCTAAAGTGTATTAACTACATTGTGATCAAAAGTGTATTAACTACATTCTGCTCAAAAGTGTATTAACTACATTCTGCTCAATAATATATTAACTACATTCTGCTCAAAAGTGTATTAACTGCATTCTGCTCAATAATATATTAACTACATTCTGCTCAAAAGTGTATTAACTACATTCTGCTCAATAATATATTAACTACATTCTGCTCAAAAATATATTAACAGCATTCTGTTCAAAAGTGTATTAACTATACTCTACACAAAAATATTAGCCACACTCTGTACAAAAAATTGTTTAGTTAAATTATATACAAAAATGCACATTAATAACACTCTGCACACACATATGTTAGCCACACTATATATACAGATATGTTAGCCACACTCTACACACAAATATATTACCCACACTCTATACACAAATATATTAGCCACACTCTATAGACAAATATATTAGCCACACTCTGTACCAAAAATTGTTTAGTTAAATTATATGCAAAAATGCACATTAATAACACTCTGAACACACAAATATTAATCACACTTTATACAAATATATTAGCCACACTCTATACACAGATATATTAACCACACTCTATACACAGATATATTAACCACACTCTATACACAAATATATTAACCACACTCTATACACAAATATATTAACCACACTATATACACAAATATATTAGCCACACTCTATACACAGATATATTAACCATACTCTATACACAGATATATTAGCCACACTCTATACACAGATATATTAACCACACTCTATACGCAGATATATTAGCCACACTCTATACACAGATATATTAGCCACACTCTATACACAGATATATTAACCACACTCTATACACAGATATATTATCCACACTCTATACACAGATATATTAACCACACTCTATACACAGATATATTACCCACACTCTATACACAGATATATTAACCGCACTCTATACACAGATATATTAACCACACTCTATACACAGATATATTAACCACACTCTATACACAGATGTATTAACCACACTCTATACACAGATATATTAACCACAATCTATACACAGATGTATTAACCACACTCTATACACAGATGTATTAACCACACTCTATACACACATATATTAACCACACTCTATACACACATATATTAACCACACTCTATACACAGATATATTAGCCACACTCTATACACAGATATATTAACCACACTCTATACACAGATATATTACCCACACTCTATACACAGATATATTAACCGCACTCTATACACAGATATATTAACCACACTCTATACACAGATACATTAACCACAATCTATACACAGATGTATTAACCACACTCTATACACAGATGTATTAACCACACTCTATACACACATATATTAACCACACTCTATACACAGATATATTAACCACACTCTATACACAGATATATTAACCACACTCTATACACAGATATATTAACCACACTCTATACACAGATATATTAACCACACTCTATACACAGATATATTAACCACAATCTATACACAGATATATTAACCACACTCTATACACAGATATATTAACCACACTCTATACACAGATATATTAACCACACTCTATACACAGATGTATTAACCACACTCTATACACATATATATTAACCACAATCTATACACAGATGTATTAACCACACTCTATACACAGATGTATTAACCACACTCTATACACACATATATTAACCACACTCTATACACACATATATTAACCACACTCTATACACAGATATATTAGCCACACTCTATACACAGATATATTAACCACACTCTATACACAGATATATTACCCACACTCTATACACAGATATATTACCCACACTCTATACACAGATATATTACCCACACTCTATACACAGATATATTACCCACACTCTATACACAGATATATTACCCACACTCTATACACAGATATATTAACCGCACTCTATACACAGATATATTAACCACACTCTATACACAGATGTATTAACCACACTCTATACACAGATATATTAACCACAATCTATACACAGATGTATTAACCACACTCTATACACAGATGTATTAACCACACTCTATACACACATATATTAACCACACTCTATACACAGATATATTAACCACACTCTATACACAGATATATTAACCACACTCTATACACAGATGTATTAACCACACTCTATACACAGATATATTAACCACACTCTATACACAGATATATTAACCACACTCTATACACAGATATATTAACCACACTCTATACACAGATATATTAACCACACTCTATACACACATATATTAACCACACTCTATACACAGATATATTAACCACACTCTATACACAGATATATTAGCCACACTCTATACACAGATATATTAACCACACTCTATACACAGATATATTAACCACACTCTATACACAGATATATTAACCACACTCTATACACACATATATTAACCACACTCTATACACAGATATATTAACCACACTCTATACACAGATATATTAACCACACTCTATACACAGATATATTAACCACACTCTATACACAGATATATTAACCACACTCTATACACAGATGTATTAACCACACTCTATACACAGATATATTAACCACACTCTATACACACATATATTAACCACACTCTATACACAGATATATTAACCACACTCTATACACAGATATATTAACCACACTCTATACACAGATATATTAACCACACTCTATACACAGATATATTACCCACACTCTATACACAGATATATTACCCACACTCTATACACAGATATATTACCCACACTCTATACACAGATATATTACCCACACTCTATACACAGATATATTAACCGCACTCTATACACAGATATATTAACCACACTATATACACAGATGTATTAACCACACTCTATACACAGATATATTAACCACAATCTATACACAGATGTATTAACCACACTCTATACACAGACATATTAACCACAATCTATACACAGATGTATTAACCACAATCTATACACAGATATATTAACCACACTCTATACACAGATATATTAACCACAATCTATACACAGATGTATTAACCACACTCTATACACAGATATATTAACCACACTCTATACACAGATGTATTAACCACACTCTATACACAGATATATTAACCACAATCTATACACAGATATATTAACCACACTCTATACACAGATATATTAACCACACTCTATACACAGATGTATTAACCACACTCTATACACAGATATATTAACCACACTCTATACACACATATATTAACCACACTCTATACACAGATATATTAACCACACTCTATACACAGATATATTAACCACACTCTATACACAGATATATTAACCACACTCTATACACAGATATATTACCCACACTCTATACACAGATATATTACCCACACTCTATACACAGATATATTACCCACACTCTATACACAGATATATTACCCACACTCTATACACAGATATATTAACCGCACTCTATACACAGATATATTAACCACACTATATACACAGATGTATTAACCACACTCTATACACAGATATATTAACCACAATCTATACACAGATGTATTAACCACACTCTATACACAGATATATTAACCACAATCTATACACAGATGTATTAACCACAATCTATACACAGATATATTAACCACACTCTATACACAGATATATTAACCACAATCTATACACAGATGTATTAACCACACTCTATACACAGATATATTAACCACACTCTATACACAGATGTATTAACCACACTCTATACACAGATATATTAACCACAATCTATACACAGATGTATTAACCACACTCTATACACAGATATATTAACCACAATCTATACACAGATGTATTAACCACAATCTATACACAGATATATTAACCACACTCTATACACAGATATATTAACCACAATCTATACACAGATGTATTAACCACACTCTATACACAAATATGTTAGGCACACACATGAGACATAATATCTTCTAAAGGTCATCTAGGATAGGAAGGTAAAATGGAGAGGAGGCAAAAGCAGATTTCAGAAGATTAGAAGAATCAGAAGTATAGGAGATTCCGAAGATTAGAAGATTCAAAAGATCCAAAGATTAAAGTGGGATGATAACATCAAACGATGGACAGGTGAACCTATGACAGCGCACTATCAAGACAAGAGACAGAGTAAAATGACGCTCCATGGTAGCCAAGCGTTGTTGTGGAGACGACACCCTATGATGAAGTTGATTACCCTTGTACTGAGTTATGTGTCGTGATCACACCCAATCTCGTCCAATTAAAACTTCTGTAGAATGTTTGCATTTAAATAAAACATCAAATAAAAGAAGAAATTTTGCACAAAATTAGAAAAAAATAATACTTGTATGATATAACAGTGTTAGAGGGTGAAGTCCTAGTTTAGCGTCTTTCTGCTCGGAGTAACGTCCCCTTGCACCTCATTCGGTTTTTCTCAAATCCTTCATTAGAAGACCCCCAATCCCACGAGTTACCAATATCCTAAATCTAATCCTAAATCTTGGGGAAAAAAAACACACTGAAATGTATAAAAACTAGAATCAGTTGATACATTGCACTCAATCAGGGAAGATCACTCATTTAGTTGAAAGACGCTAAACTAGGGCGTTACCAAATAGAGTAGAGTAGGTATTTCATATGAGGAAATATTACAATGACAATTTAAAAAAAAAAATGAAATGAAATGAGATGATTTTGTCATAAGATCAGGTGCACATTTAATCTCCTGTGTTTTTTTTTAATAAGAAAATTAATGTATGGTTTTGCAAGTTGAATATCCCGTACAGAATGTTCAATACAATAATTGCATGCAGACACAGTATAAGGTAAAATAAAGTAGGCAAATGTCATATCACAATACAATCTTCATCCCAACGTTGTGCTACCAATGCCAGACCTGGACCCTAAAAATAAAGAACTGAGAAAAGAGGAATAGTCCCCGCCATAGAAGATATAAAGAAACAACAGATGAAATGGTTTGGCCAGGTGACAAGGCAGAAAGAACAAAACAAAACACAACGAGCTTTCAACAAACGTTGTGAGAACACCAGACCCAAGGGTAGACCACGAAAAAGATGGTTCGATGGAATATTAGAAGCACTAGGAAACATAACAGCAGCAGCGGTGAACAGAAGAGCAAAAGACCGCAAATTATATCTCCTCTCGACGCTGAAAGGCAGGTGAGGAAGGAAAGAAGAAGAAGAGGAATGTCATATCCACCGAGTCTATCACCCTTAACATAACTCTATCCATACGCATTTATTCTCGACAGACTGAAGAATGACAAAATATAACTATTATTTTAATAATAACAAGTTTAATAATAAGATAATATAAGGTATATTTTTACTTTGAACTAATCTTTATGAACACAGCCTAAACCATTTTGCATAAAGGAATGGATATTCTTAAAAGAAAAGCATCGAAACTTTCCCACTTTCAGACATAATCAACCTGGTTAAATGTGATCGTAAAATCAAACCAGCAAGCTATTTTGAGAAGGAAAATCACTCAGAAACACTGTGAAGTCAGTTAAAATGTTGGCTTAAGATATGAAACGAAAAGTTCGACATTTCAAACTGAACGGCACCAGCGTTCCTACAGTACTTATTAATAGGACATAGGCACGCTGGCAGCGTTTCCAGGAATTAAAGAGTTTGCAAAAATTAGTTCATGTTTATTTTATCCGTTTACTGAATAAGTATTGCTTGAGTGAACATTCCGTGGACTGGATGTTATATGCACTTTAGGGTAATCTCCTCATATTTATGTTACGGTAATCTCCCCACATTTATGTTAGGGTAATCTCCCCATATTTATATTAGCGTAATCTCCCCATATGTACTCCATGTAATAAACAATTTGAATTTTAACATTTAAAACCCAATAATTTTTAACACAAATGGTAACGTCATGGTTGGTTGATAAATTCAAGATGTCATCTTTGGTTGATAAATTCAAGATGTCATCGATGGTTGATAAACTCAAGATGTCATCTTTGGTTGATAAATTCAAGATGTCATCGTTGGTTGATAAATTCAAGATGTCATCTTTGGTTGATAAATTCAAGATGTCATCGTTGGTTGATAAATTCAAGATGTCATCGATGGTTGATAAATTCAAGATGCCAACTTTGTTGCACGGAACTCCGTCACACCGGATAAGACTTTAGAGTTTTGACTTCCGGTTACCTGCCAGGTACAACTCACCACTTGTGATCAATGACAAGAGAACCCATCCTTCATTCAAAAAAATTTGGCTATCAATGTTTGTCAATCTGTCAGCCATTGCTACAGGTAATGATCCAATTTCTCTGAAAGGTGTTAAATTAATAATTATTTTAAAATTAACAGAACTGTATCATCTTCTGTTTTTGAATATATAATGCAGAATGAATAAGATGAAAATAAGTACTGAAATATCAGATGTCATATCAATAAGAAAACATGAAACATAGCTATAGAACACCAAGCAACAAACTTTAATTATCAGGCAATAACATTCTCTGAGATGGCAAAACTGATAAAGAAATAGTTATCCGATGAAATAAGCTATCCTCTATACTTCAACACAAAGGAATACCTGTCACCATAAAGAAATATCAATTTTTCCAGTTGTTACAATATATTCCAGCTGTTCTCTTCTCATTACATGGCCAAAAAATGATGATTGTTTCTTCCTGATATTGGAAAGTAGCTCTTTTTTTGCTTTGACCTCTCTCAGAACATGTGTGTGCATGTCTGTGTTAGTCACCTCTAGTGACTCGGGCAGATGGTGCTCGTAAACCTGGGAGGGCCGACCATCTAAGGGCAGAATCCCCCTACAGAAAAGACAATCTGCTGCCTTGCAGGAAGATTGGGGACAATCAACGGATAGGGAAAGCAAACCCGAAAAAAATGCTGGCTGAAATCGGATGCATTGGGCCACTGGCGCAGAATACAGTGCAACGTATTAACGGGTGTTCAGTCAGAGTGGATCTGACAGACTCTAATTGTGATGTTCTGTCTGTGGGGGCGATCAACACACTTAACCTGACAGCTGACTTCATGTGGGAGTCTGGAATCCTTACTCTGATTGAGTCCTGATCGCAGAGAGAGAGAGAGAGAGAGAGAGAGAGAGAGAGAGAGAGAGAGAGAGAACATTTTCATTACTCTTCTTAGTTAAGTTAAAAAGTTAAAGTACCCCCGTCACGCCAAGTGGCGTATAGGGAAGATGGTGTTAGTGACCATATATTTTACAGACCTTCAGAACATGATTTTTGGGGTAATGTTGTCGATATTACGCCCGTGCCGCTTTACTTTCCCAGAAAAAAATCCGGTACCCATTAAAGGCTGGGTGAACCCGGAATTCATCGGTTATGATCGAACCCTACATCTTGTCCTTTGTAGTCCAGTTCATTAACCACTGAGCTATCGCGGCTCCCTACTCTTCTTAGCTGTCCATGGTATTCTCAACATTCTTCTGTAAAACCACATTTCCATGGACTCCAGTGTTTTTCTTGTCTGTTGTTCTATTGTCCATGATTCACATCCATATGTTAAGACTGGCTCTACTTAATCATGAATCGCCACAACAATAGGAATTATTAGTTTAGTCAAACTATACCGACCAGCAACTGAGCTGAGTGCTGGCAACTAACCCACAGCTGACTGCAAGCGTCACAAAAACGAACACAAATACTTACCAAGACCCTGCTCCACGTCCCTGCGGTGCCCTTCCGTCTGGTCAAGCGATTAGGGATAGAAGAATGAAGGCAACTCAGTTGTAAAAAAACGCTTTACTCAAATCGGATAATTTGATCTGAAAGTCTCAAATCAACCACGACACAACGCATTAACCCCGAATTAACTACCTTTTTGAGGGCGGATTTAGAAGGTGACTATTGATTCCTTCAGTAACTAACGGGTGTGCGTTACCAAGTAACGTAATTAATGTTCCATCCCATTGCGAGTTTTCCAGCAGTTTCTTGGTCATTCCTCATATTTTCTTGTTCTGTCATCTCTAAACATTCTATTTTGAGTTTTTTTTTTTCAGACGTGAGAAATTTTTTGTTTGTTTTGGTTCTGCTCGTTATGCGATTGGTCTAAGCCTAAATACCCGGCTTAGCGCTAACACCCGAATAACGGGATCATTCTTTCTCGTAAATTGAACTTTAACCGATAAATAGGATTGGATCTCGATGCGTTCTCGTTTAACGTTGTGAAGCTTTTGTCTGTTACAAAACGTGTTTCTTTTATCTTCAGTTCTTCTCAAAGGATTGATGTTTCTTTTTTTTCAAACGAAAAGCAATTAAAAAAAAAAAAAGCTTGTCTTTTATTCAGCTATCAGGAATATTGAAGCTAAAAATAGATTCAGCTTCAAGCAAAGATTCATTTACTATTTCTTTAATTATAATTGTAATTTTTTTAGTGGTCATTTTTTTCAACATTTAAAAGAAAAGTTATATAATCAGAAAGTAATATGCGAAACGTTGAAATCTTTAAATAATCAAAACTTAATATGTGAAATGAGGAAAATTTGAGATAATAAAAGCTTAATATGTGAAATGAGGAAAATTTGAGTTAATAAAAGCTTAATATGTGAAATGAGGAAAATTTGACATAATAAAAGCTTAATATGTGAAACGATGAAATCTTTAGATAATCAAAACTTAATATGTGAAATGAGGAAAATTTTAGATAATAAAAGCTTAATATAGGTAATGAGGGCAAAGTGGCATAATTAACACTAATATGTTAAACGAGGACAAAGCGAGATAATCAACACTCACATGTGAAATGTGGACAAAATGAGATAATCGACACTCACATGTCAAATGAGGACAAAATGAGATAATCAACACTCACATGTGAAATGAAGACAAAATTAGATAATCAACACTCACATGTGAAATGAGGACAAAATGAGATAATCAACACTCACATGTGAAATGAGGACAAATTGAGATAATCAACACTAACATGTGAAATGAGGATAAAGTGAAATAATCAAAACTTACTTAATATGTGAAATGAGGGCAAAGTTAGATAATCGAAACTAATATGTGAAATGAGGTCAAAGTTAGATAATCAACACTCACATGTGAAATGAGGACAAATTGAGATAATCAACACTAACATGTGAAATGAGGATAAAGTAAGATAATCAAAACGTACTTAATATGTGAAATGAGGGCAAAGTTAGATAATCGAAACTAATATGTGAAATGAGGGCAAAGTTAGATAATCGAAACTAATATATGAAATGAGGTCAAAGTTAGATAATCAACACTCACATGTGAAATGAGGGCAAAGTTAGATAATCGAAACTAATATGTGAAATGAGGTCAAAGTTAGATAATCGAAACTAATATGTGAAATGAGGTCAAAGTTAGATAATCAACACTCACATGTGAAATGAGGGCAAAGTTAGATAATCGAAACTAATATGTGAAATGAGGTCAAATTCCACTGAAAAGAGACATAACGTCATTGGCAACACATCCACGTTCAGGACAAGAATTACGAACATAAAGGAACTGAACCTAGACTGATAGCAAGCAGCAAATCATAGCTGACCACTTGTGTGAGGATGAGTAAACCATAGCTAATCAAGAATCTTCTTCACCTGCCATTAGTGGACGTGGTAATAGTCTAGCCTGTATGGATCGATTTGAAGTGTCGGATGCACCTAGACATCAGATGTCAAACATAGATCATAGACCAATGCCAGCTATATTGAAAGCCAAAGAGCTGAAATTTTCCCGAAAACACCCCAAGCTTGTGACGTCACCAGCTATATTAGCTATAGACTGCTGACATCATTTTACCCACAACACATCAGCGAGCAGGCTTGAAAGATTTAGCTGGTAATGGACAGACAATCTGTAAAAAGCGAAAGAAGAAAAGAAGTGCATGACGAAGGAATAATAAACCAAAAAAAAAAACAGAATTGATGAAACTAAAATATCAATTTTAATCATCTGATGCGTTTTCATCTCATTTCTTAATCTTTAACTCTCTGCATGTCAAAATCACTCAAATATAACTTTTTGTTTTCCCTCACATCCACATTTTTTTCACCGATCTTAAAACCATATTCACTTCTCTTGTGTAAAACTGTAAGATTCCTCCCATCAAAATGGGAAATCCCTAATCCATTCCTGATATTTAACGCAAACCTCTCTGGTAAAAGCACACCAATTAATGCACTAGTTAAAAAGCAACTTCTGTTAATCCTCTGTCCGCTCGGTAATTCCCCAAATGTGTGGGTTCTATTTTTGTTGCAGAGTGGAACGACACGGCCCCGATGGCAGTGATGGTATTTGTGCACGGGGAAAACTACGAAACTGGAACAGGGAATGCCTATGATGGGAGTGTCCTCTCCAGCTTTGGTAATGTGATTGTTGTGACACTCAACTACAGACTGGGTGTTCTAGGTGAGTGGTACTATTCTAAGCGGTTTCATTGGCTAATTTGGTGGTATATTCTGTTCTATTTATAAATATACTTTATCTTTTATCAATTTAACGTTAGAGATTCCACAATCTCTCTGATTTTTCATGTTTTTAAGAATCAATCTACATATTTATATTTATGTAACATATTACATATTATATATTAATTTTTAGATAAATAATCAAGGAATTAGATTTCACCAAATATCAAGATGATACAAGATATGTAAAAAAAAAAAAAAAAAAAATGGTTTGGTGACAGTTTGTGCTAATTAGTTTGAGAGTGACGCACTGTGCGGTTAAACGTACATGACCGAAATCGGCATGGCGCACAGTGCGTCGAAACGTACGGAAAGAGTTTTAAGGCACAAGAGAAAACATGGACAAATCAGCCAACTGGCGTGACGTTTTCAGCTTTGCAAACAGGTACAGTTGGGTGTAAAAAAACGTTAACTGTATGTAGATCGATTCATGATTGTGCAAAGAAATTACGACGGTGGTTTTCTGTTGCCTTCCGTCGATTTGTTTACGGTTGGCTCCGCTGGCCTTTGACTAAAAAGTCTCACCCACAAGGCAGTGGGGTTGTTTCACTTCAGGGTACCCTCCCTTAGTCTTTTACTCACCGGAGCATGCCTGCAAGGCAGCGGGCCAGCCGCAGGTTGTAAGTTCTAGGGAAAACTGGAATATATTGTAACAACTGGAACAATCGAGTGGCGAAGAGATAGAGGGAAGCAAAGATAAAATATACCAGATAGCTATAGAGAATGGCTCCGGCAGAAGGTAAACAACAGCAATGATAAATAACTGTCGAGATCGAAAGTTGTGGAGAGACATAATCACCTACGCCAGCGGGCCCGGTACTTGATGATGATGATGTCTGTAGCTCCTGTAACTGTTGACGTCACGATAGTAGTGCTGTTTTGGGGTGTCCACATTCATCTATGGTATAAAAAAAGCCCGCGGACTCAAAAGAACTAACCTACCTGTTGACTGTACAGCAACGTGTCATTAACAGTAAATGCGGTAGCCTATTCTACCAACTCGCTATTCGACAAGGTAACCTTTCTCTGAAAGGTCGTTCATATGCTCACAGGAGACCAGAGAATTGGACCAAAGACCAGACCAGAAATGTATTTACAGACGCCATTAATTTGTTGAATTTTCTATGTTCAAACATTGACCGATTACATAGACTGGCATGTTTGTGTTGTTTGATACACAGCTCGTAGACGAGTCTAGATGATACAATAGTCGGATGTTCGGTCCTCGTTCAAGCAAATACCCAGTTTGAATTTTGCAATAATGAACAGTTTCCCCCCCCCTGCCCAATAAGAAAATAACTCTAGAGGCAAAACAGGCACTCTACAAGATAATTTTCGTATCAACGTTGCGCCAACAATGTCAGACCTGGATTTTAGACTCAAGTACAATAAGAAAACCACTTGCGAAACCAATTTGACGATGCGTTAGACGAATGACAGGAAACAGCCTGAATACATAAAGAAATGACAGATAAAATAATGTGGCCACGTTATAAGACAGAAAGATTAAAACACAGCACTGAACAACCTTCAATAAACGTTCTGAGAATACAAGACTCAAGGGCCGAGCAAGAAAAAGATGGATAGATGGACGATTAGAAACACATCTTCTGTGTCCTCACTTCTAATTATTTCACCCAATACCCTACATGTTTTCCCTCAGCATCTCATTATTGTAACTAAATTATACCTATGGTTATTCGTGAGATGCTGTGCTTGACACTCTAGCATTAGTTTCATATTTCCAATTAACTGGTTTCAAATTAATGAGTTTCAACTTAATTTATAGGAAGCTCACAGATTTCCCCACATGCACTGCTACTTGCATGTGGTCACGGAATACAGAAAGCAATAATAAATAAATAAATTTTATTTAGTAATGAATCTTAAATCGTCACAAAAAAAACATTCTCAGAACAACAAAAATTGCGAAACCACTTTAATAGTGTACCGGAAGACAGATTAACGAAATGCGCATTTTCCAAAATGTCCACAACTATTATTTCACGGGCTTTAAGTAAACAAGCAAATGAAACAGCCGATTAGAGGCCACAGTGACGGGATTTCTCAGAAGAATGTTGAGAGTTCCCTGGACAGCTAAAAAGACCAATGAGGACATTTTCCGACAGACCAGATACAAAAAAAGGAGATCATAGAAAAACATCAGGAAAAAAAAAACAATCGACATTTTTCGGAAACATCATGAAAAGAGGAAAGTTGGAATACTTTATTACACCTGGGAAAATACAGGGAAAAAGAGATCGCAGCCGACAAAGAAAGAAGATGCTAGACAGCTTGATGTCGTGGTACGATAAGCAGAATTGCTATGTTGTGCTGCGGTCAGAGAATTGTAGAAGAATATGACCACCTACGCCAACCGGTATGGCACAGGATGATGATAACTATTTCAGTAACTGATCCATGTTTACTAATAAAAGAAAAAAAGTAAAGTATCCCTCCCGTCCTGGCATATTGGGAATAGGGCATCTGTGGTGAAATTATTCTGTGACCACAGCACATTTTTCGAGCCGCGATAGCTCAGTGGTTAGTGAACTGGACTACAAAGGACAAGAGGTAGGGTTTGATTCCAACCGACGGGGTCCGGTTTACCCATCCATTAATGGGTACCGGATTTTTTTCTGGGAAAGTAAAGCGGCACGGGCGTAATACCGACCACATTACCCCAAAAATCATGTCCTGAAGGTCTGTAAAATTTATGGTCACTAACACCATATTCCCTATAAGCCACTTGGCGTGACGGGAGCACTTTACTTGTTACAGCACATTTTTTGTGTGACGTGGTCGTTACAACGCCAGGCAGCCTTTGCTTCTCAGAATGGGATATGGTACCCGATTTGAGAGGTTGGTTGAATCTCTGAGCCTTATCGGCCCAACGAATTCTGATGAAACTTCTGGAGATTTGAACCCGCCCCGAACAGATCAGACAACGAGCACGCCAACCTCATTGAGGCTTTATGTGAGCTGATAATTTCTGGTTACTATGTAGTTAGTGCTAATTTACCCCAGGTTTACATACCCCCATTGCACGTTGCTTATGTTCTAAAATTTAAAACAAACCATTTTTAAACACACAAGTTTGCTTCAATTTGGTCCAGGTCAAATTACTATCGGTTATTTTTAAACGCACAAGTTTGCTTCAATTTGGTCCAGGTCAAATTACTATCGGTTACTTTTACCCACAAGTTTGCTTCAATTTGGTCCAGGTCAATACTATCGGTTATTTTTACCACAAGTTTGCTTCAATTTGGTCCAGGTCAAATTACTATCGGTTATTTTTACCCACAAGTTTGCTTCAGTTTGGTCCAGGTCAAATTACTATCGGTTATTTTTACCCACAAGTTTGCTTCAGTTTGGTCCAGGTCAAATTACTATCGGTTATTTTTACCCACAAGTTTGCTTCTGTTTGGTCCAGGTCAAATTACTATCGATTATTTTTACCCACAAGTTTGTTTCAGTTTGGTCCAGGTCAAATTACTATCGGTTATTTTTACCCACAAGTTTGCTTCAGTTTGGTCCAGGTCAAATTACTGTCGGTTATTTTTAAACCCAACACACACTACCTCACCTCTCCCCCCCCCCCTCAATGTTACTAACACAAATACCTTGTCAAAAGGAAATTTTCCCTGGAATGCTTTACTTCCGGTGACCATTAAGCCACGTGTGCTGTGACTAGTAGCCATTACTGAAGACGGATCAGTAGAAATCGCTGACCTCGTGCCTAACGAGAAAGTGATGACCATGTGCTCCTTATCTAGTTACTAACAGGACCTCTGATAGCTTCACCCAACCTTAAAATGAAAGTAGTGCGGCCTGACGTGATTCCGACCACACCTAATATACAATGTACAATTGGTCAATGACGTTGAGGGAACCGTCTTTTCAACCTTTTTTTTAATCGATATTTAATGTTTGGGGGGAAAAAAAGTTGTTTTTTTCTTCGCAACACTTAGCACTAAAACGCTAAATTTTGAATGAATTTACCAACTGAGCCGCAAGTAGTAATAACTTCCGATTTGTTATTTCAGCAACAAAATAAGTATTCCCACGACAGAACGCGTAACCCCCATGAAAACAGAGACGCTCTAATGCAACTTCCAGGAAGCCATTACTCTGTCCTATATTACAACCAATCAACAAATTGCAAATGAAAACAGAGCGTCCAAGGCTAATCTTGTTACACGAGGCTCTGTGGAAGACATCTGCTGGGCAATATTAGAATATTGGCAACAGAATGGAAGACAAATTCTCTAAGGATGACAGGGGTGTACATAGAACAGCGGTAAATCCCCAAGAGAAAACGACAGGCATTTTGTTAAATCTGTGTTTGCGTTCAGCTGCTGTTTCTTTCGTTCTCACGTTATGAAAATAGATAGAGGAAACATGTTTGTTATTTTTTATGAAAACATTCTTTTCAATTACGTCTATAGTGAAGTATGGAAGCCCAGGTGGGGGATTTAAAAAAAGATAACTTTTGATCATCAAAAATATCAATAAAAATAAGCGAGAAGATAGATTTCTTTGTTTTTTTTTTTTTTCTAGTGTTGTTGGATGGAAAGAAAAGATAACAAACAATGAAGTTTTAAAACAACTGAAAATAAAGATAGAACTACTAAATACAATTAAGGCAAGACAAATGAAATTTTTGGGGCATTTTAAAAGACACAACAGCCTACTAAAAGTAATATTGGAAGGGCAAATACAAGGGAAAAGAGGCAGAGGCAGACCAAGACTAACATGGACGAGTAACATCAAAAGATGGACAAGTCAATCAATGCCAGCCTGCACCATTAAAGCAAGAAACAGAGTAGAATGGCGATTCATGGTAGCCAACCTTCGTTGCGGAGAAGGCACACGATGATGATGATGATGATGATGAGTGTTGAAATAATAATCCTAAAAATAATTAGTAATAACAATAATAAAAATAGAACTAAGAATAATAAAACTAATTACAGTAATATGTAGTAGCCTCTGCCAGTCACAGTTACTTATGAATGTTTCGCGTCCCTAGGAAATGCTATTTTTTCTTTTCTTTCCCCCTGTATTCCTTTTTTGTATAAATATGTTTCCTTCTTGTTTGAGATAGAACTTTAGAGTGTTTTTTCTAGAAATTGCGGTCTGCAGCTATTTCTTCCCAGACTACAGGGTTTATGTTTCAGAGTCTCCATGTCACGTTTACACACGCCTACTAAATCGAAGTTTTGAGCGCTCCCTATTATCATCTGCCAGTTGCCCACAGAGTATATTCTTTGGCATGCGGCCATCTTTCATATGGTATAAGTGACCAAGACAGTGTAACAACCTACGTCGTTTGAACATTTTCGGGAGGACTGTGCGAGTCAAGACCTCCACGTTTGTCACTTTATCCTTCCAGGTGATACCAAGAATACGGCACAGACATCGCATATGGAATGCATTTAACATTCTCTCCTGCTTTGCATAAGTTGTCCAAGATTCGCTGCCATACGGGAGGATACTAATTATGCAGATATTGTAAGCTGCGGCCTTTGTTATAATTGTTAGTTTGCTGTTTTGCCAAACGCCTAGAAAGACGGGCGACGGTGGTAGCAGCTTTACCAATGCGGGTGTTATTTTCTGTACCTAAAGATAGTTTGTCATTAATGAAGGACCCCAGATAGCTATACTGCTGCACGACACCAAGTTTATCATTAATGATGGATCCCAGGTATCTATACTGCTGCACGACACCAAGTTTATCATTAATGATGGATCCCAGATATCTATACTGCTGCACGACACCAAGTTTATCATTAATGATGGATCCCAGATAGCTATACTGCTGCACGACACCGAGTTTGCCATAAATGATGGACCCCAGATAGCTATACTGCTGCACGACACCAAGTTTATCATTAATGATGGATCCCAGGTATCTATACTGCTGCACGACACCAAGTTTATCATTAATGATGGACCCCAGATAGCTATACTGCAGCACGACACCGAGTTTGTCATTAATGATGGACCCCAGATAGCTATACTGCTGCACGACACCGAGTTTATCATTAATGATGGATCCCAGGTATCTATACTGCTGCACGACACCAAGTTTATCATTAATGATGGACCCCAGATAGCTATACTGCTGCACGACACCGAATTTGTCATTAATGATGGACCCCAGATAGCTATACTACTGCACGACACCGAATTTGTCATTAATGATGGACCCCAGATAGCTATACTACTGCACGACACCGAATTTGTCAATAATGATGGACCCCAGGTAGTTATACTGCTGCACGACACCAAGTTTATCATTAATGATGGACCCCAGATAGCTATACTACTGCACGACACCGAATTTGTCAATAATGATGGACCCCAGGTAGCTATACTGCTGCACGACACCAAGTTTATCATTAATGATGGACCCCAGGTAGCTATACTGCTGCACGACACCGAGTTTGTCATTAATGATGGACCCCCAGATAGCTATATTGTTGCACGACCCCGAGTTTATCATTAATGATGGACCCCAGATAGCTATACTGCTGCACGACACCAAGTTTATCATTAATGATGGACCC
This sequence comes from Megaustenia siamemsis, assembly GCA_032433765.1. NCBI lineage: Eukaryota > Metazoa > Mollusca > Gastropoda > Stylommatophora > Ariophantidae > Megaustenia > Megaustenia siamemsis. Next base: position 73,975,261 of record JAVIAB010000108.1, read on the forward strand.
CAAGTAGCTATACTGCTGCACGACACCGAGTTTGTCATTAATGATGGACCCCAAGTAGCTATACTGCTGCACGAAACCAAGTTTATAGTTATCAATAAAAATTTCAGGTGTTGCTTCGACGTCCTGACCGAGTATGTTAGTTTTCTGCAAACTTATTGTTAGACCGAAGTCTCTGCAGGCATGTGAAAGGCGATGTACCATGCTCTGGAGTTCTTCCTGACTTTGCGTGACAAGTGCAGCGTCGTCAGCAAATAACAGATCTCTAATAGAGATATGTCTGACCTTAGACCTTGCCTTTAGTCATGAGATGTTGAACAACTGACCATCCTATCTAGTAGAGTTTGTATGTGAGAATGCATGCTTTAATAGAACAGCGAAGAAGATCCCAACAGGGTCGGAGCAGGAACGCGTCCCAACTTGACCCTGTGCGTATGTTGAATGGTTGTGATGTGCTGACGTCGTATTGAATGGTGCCAATCATATCATCATGAAAAGATTCGACTAGCGTCAGTAGAGTATGTGGGCAGCCTATTTTAGCGTCAGTAGTGTATGTGGGCAGCCTATTTTAGCGTCAGTAGTGTATGTGGGCAGCCTATTTTAGCGTCAGTAGTGTATGTGGGCAGCCTATTTTAGCGTCAGTAGAGTATGTGGGCAGCCTATTTTAGCGTCAGTAGTGTATGTGGGCAGCCTATTTTAGCGTCAGTAGTGTATGTGGGCAGCCTATTTTAGCGTCAGTAGTGTATGTGGGCAGCCTATTTTAGCGTCAGTAGAGTATGTGGGCAGCCTATTTTAGCGTCAGTAGTGTATGTGGGCAGCCTATTTTAGCGTCAGTAGAGTATGTGGGCAGCCTATTTTAGCGTCAGTAGAGTATGTGGGCAGCCTATTTTAGCGTCAGTAGTGTATGTGAGCAGCCTATTTTAGCGTCAGTAGTGTATGTGGGCAGCCTATTTTAGCGTCAGTAGAGTATGTGAGCAGCCTATTTTAGCGTCAGTAGAGTATGTGGGCAGCCTATTTTAGCGTCAGTAGAGTATGTGGGCAGCCTATTTTAGCGTCAGTAGTGTATGTGGGCAGCCTATTTTAGCGTCAGTAGAGTATGTGGGCAGCCTATTTTAGCGTCAGTAGAGTATGTGAGCAGCCTATTTTAGCGTCAGTAGAGTATGTGGGCAGCCTATTTTAGCGTCAGTAGTGTATGTGAGCAGCCTATTTTAGCGTCAGTAGAGTATGTGAGCAGCCTATTTTAGCGTCAGTAGAGTATGTGGGCAGCCTATTTTAGCGTCAGTAGTGTATGTGGGCAGCCTATTTTAGCGTCAGTAGAGTATGTGGGCAGCCTATTTTAGCGTCAGTAGAGTATGTGGGCAGCCTATTTTAGCGTCAGTAGAGTATGTGGGCAGCCTATTTTAGCGTCAGTAGGGTATGTGGGCAGCCTATTTTAGCGTCAGTAGGGTATGTGGGCAGCCTATTTTAGAAAGTATTTTGAGAAGACCGTCCCTGCTGACAAGGTCAAAGTCCTTTGTAATGTCGATAAAGGCGGAGAAGAGAGGCTTTTTCTGCTCTCTAAAGTTTTCTTGAAGTAGATGTAAAGAGAAAATCATGTCTGCAGTTGATCTTCCGGATCTAAAGTCGCATCGCGATTCAGGATATACGCGTTCTGCGAGTTTCCAACAGTAATCATCATCATCATCATGTGCCGTACCGGTTGGCGTTGGCGATCATGTCCTTCCACAATCTTCTATCCACATTGCATCGTATGAGTTTCTGTTGTTGATTGTTTTCCATGCCATGACACCAAGCTATCCAGTATTTTCTCTCTTTGTCGTCCCCGATCGCTCTTTCCTTTTATTTTGCCAGTTGTAACCAAGTATTCCAACTTTCCTCTTCTCACGATGTGCCCAAAAAATGTTGATTGCTTCTTTCTGATGTTTTTTAAGAGCTCCCTTTTTGTGTTGGCCTCTTTGAGAACTTCCTCATTGGTCTTTTTAGCTGTCCAGGGAACTTTCAACATTCTTGTGAGAAATCCCATCTCTGTTGCCTCTAATCGTCTCTTCATTTGTTTGTCTATTGTCCATGATTCGCTTCCATAGGTCAGAATTGGTTCTATATAGCATCGATGAACTCTCTTTCTCATTTCTATTGACATAGATTTGTTGCATAAGATATTTTTCATTTTCTGAAATGCTATTTTGGCCTGAGCTATTTTGCTTTTTATTTCTGTGTTGCATCTCCCATCTGATGTTATCACTGTGCCCAAGTATCTCAAATGTTGCACTTGTTTCAGATTTTTCTTGTTTATTTTTATGCTGCATGATGGTGATGATTGTTTCTTCGATATAACCATTACTTCTGTTTTCTTACAATTCAGACTGAGACCTTTCTTGTTGCTTTCTTCTACTATTATGTCTATCATTTCTTGTAGTTCTTTCTCTGTCTCTGCTATTAAGACTGTGTCATCCGCATATCGTAAATTATTTATGTTGTGACCATTGACTTCAATTCCTTTTTTGTCTACAATTGATCTCATAATATATTCGCTGTAAAGTGAAAACAAATCCGGCGACAGAACACAGCCTTGTCTGACTCATTGTTTTTATATATTGGAATTGTCCTATTTGGTTGTTAATTCGTATAGCTGCTGTTTGTTGCCAGTACATGTTTTTTTATGATTCGCAGATCATTGCCATCAATGTTTAATTTCTCCAGCATATTGATTATTTCCACATGCTTTACTTTGTCAAATGCTTTCCTGTAGTCTATAAAGCAGATATATAGATCTTTCTTTACCTCTATAGATCTTTCTATCAATGCTCTTAAGATGTATATTGCATTATTGGTGCCCTTTCCTTTCACAAATCCACATTGTTCCTCACTTATTTCTGATTTTATTTTGTTCCTTACACGTCTCATGATGATTCTTAGTAATATTTTAGTCATATGGCTCATGAGACTAATAGTGCGATGGTCTTCACAATCAGTGACGCCTGACTTCTTCGGTATGGCTACAAAGATAGATTTTAGTAGATCTTCGGGTATGTGTCCAGTGTTATATATGTCATTGAGTAGTTTTGTTATGACTTGTACTCCCAGCTCTCCTAATGCATTTATCTCTTCGATTGTTATATTGTTAGGACCTGGAGCTTTGCCTCTTTTCATGTGTTAAATTGCGCCCTCCACTTCACTCTGCACGGTTGGTGGTCCTGTGTCTTCATTTGAATTGTTTAATTCTGGTCTTTCATCATCAAAGAGTTGACTGATATATTATGTCCATCTTTCCATTGTCTTCTCCTGTCCCATTATTATATTTCCTTCCTTTGATTTCACACATCCTGAAACTTTGACTTGTTTTCTTCCTGTTAATTCATTTAACTGATTGTGCATAAATTGTGGGTCTTTCTTTTGTTGTTTTTCCATTTCTTCACATTTCTGTTTTAACCATCCTTCCTTTGCTTCTCTGCATTTGTTTTGGATCTCTTTGTGCAATATTGTGTATGTACATTAATAATAGTAATAAAATTAATCATAATAACAGAATTAATAATAATAAAATTATTGACAATAAAGCAAATAATAATTCAATTAATAGTAGTGAAACAAATAGTGAGAAAATTAATCATAACAAAACAAGTTATTAAAAAATAATATTAATAAAAGTAACAATAATAATAATATTAATAATAAATACCAGCTTTCACCATTGCTAAGACATCCAAACATTTCTATGCCAGCTAAACAACAAATGATAAATAACATTTTCATTCCAACTTTGTGCTATGAAAGTCAAACATGGACCCTTTCTAAATCACATTTAAGAAAGATCAATACATGTGAGATGCGATGCTTGAGAACAGTAACAAACAACACAAGAAGAGATAGAATACCAAATGAAACCATAAGAAAAATAGTAGGAACAAAACCCTCCAAGAATATATAGAACAACAACAACTTAAATGGTTTGGCCACCTGGTCAGAATGAATCCTTATCGATCACCATCAAGGGCGTTCTTCTCGAGAATGCATGGAAAAAGACCAAGAGGAAGACCCAGAAGAAGATGGATAGATGCAGTGACAGAGACATGTAATAACAAAGGAAAATCACTAATTCAGACAATTCGAGCAGCACAAGAACGTCAAATGATATAACCACGACACCTTTTAGGTATCAGTGAAAAGAGAAAAGAAGAAAGAAGAAGAAGTAGAAATATAAATAATAAAATATTTAATAGAATAAATCATTTTCATGTGCCATACCTCTGACGTAGTTTGTTCACGTTCTCCCATAATTTTCTGTCCACAGTGCATCGTGTCAATTCTGTTGTTGACTGTTTACTGTGCTACGTTGACTGTTTACTGTGCCACGACACCAAGTTATCTTCTCTTCTCTATTTGTCATCCGCGACCTCTTACTTGTCAATATTTTGCCAATTGTACCCAACTATTCCAAATTTCCTCTTCTCATGATGAACCTGAAAGTGTCGGCTGCTACTTTCAGAACGAAAAACGTCTTCTGCAACAAATCTGTGCCAATAAAAGTGAGAAAGAGAGTTCATCGGTGCTATATAAAGCCAAATCTGCCCTATGGAAGCAAATACTGAACAGCAAACAAATAAATGAAAAGACGATTAGAGGCCACAGAGATGGGATTTCTCAGAAGAATGTTGAAACTTCCCTGCACAGCTAAAAAGACCAATGAGGAAATTCTCAAAGAGGCCAACACAAAAAGGGGGGGGGGGGGGGGGGTCATAAACAACATCAGAAAGAAACAATCAACATTTTTCTGGCACTTCATGAGAAGAGGAGAGTTGGGATACTTGGTTACAACTGGCAAAATACATAGAAAGAGAGTTCGCGGACGACAAAGAGAGAAAATACTGGATAGCTTGGTGTCATGAAAACTGTCAACAACAGAACTGATACGATGCTCAATAGATAGAAGATTATGGATGGTCATGATCGCCTACGCCAACCGGTATGGCACATGATGATGATGATGCTTCTTTCAGATGCTTTTTAAGGACACCATTTTTGTGTTTTTCTCTCGAAGAATTTCCTCGTTTGTTTTTTTTAGCTGTCCGTGGAACTCTTAACATTCTTCAGGGAAATCGCATATCCCAGACGAAGTAATATCAATTAATAATATTAATAATAAAATTAATAATAATAAAATTAATAATAATAAAATTAATAATAATAAATTTAATAATAATATTTCTGTATTGTGTGATAACTGATGTGCCAAAATGTGTTATTGAAATGGAAAATAGCAAAGATGTGGCATTTACTTAACACAAGATGAAGTCGTATTGAGATTCGGCTGTGATGCCAAATTCGATCTCTTTGGTTCATTCCCATCTTTCGTTCTCTTTAGCACATTCCCATCTTTCGTTTCCTTTGTTTCATTTCCCATCTTTCGTTCTCTTTGGTTCAACCCCCTTTTATTTTTTTTTGGTTCATTCCCATCTTTCATTTTCTTTGGTTCATTTACCACATTCGTTCTCATTGCTTTATTTCCTTATTTAATTTTCTTTGGTTTATTCCTCCTTTTCATTCACTTTGCTTCATTCCCATCTTTCGTTCTCTTTGGTTCCTTCAACACTTCAGCTATTATTGGTGTCTTCCTCTTCCTCACTTTCATTCTCTTTTATTATTTCCACATTTTCATTCTATTTGGTTAATTCCACACTTTCGTTCTTTTTGGTTTCTTCCTCACTTTCTTTCTCGTTGGGCTCCCCCCCCTCCCCCCCCCCTCTCCTCTTTCAATGCTATTTGGTTCATTCCACACTTTCGTTCTCTTTGTTCATTTCAAACTTCCGTTTTTTTTTGTTTCTTTATCACTTTCATTCTCGCTTTGGTTCATTCCCATCTTTCGTTCTCTTTGGTTCATTCCCATCTTTCGTTCTCTTTGGTTCATTCCCATCTTTCGTTCTCTTTGGTTCATTCCCATTTTACGTTCTCTTTGGTTCATTCCCCTCCCAACTTTCATTCCCTTTGGTTCATTCCCACATTTCGTTCTCTTTGGTTCATTCCCCACTTTCGTTCTATTTGGTTCATTCCCATCTTTCGTTCTCTTTGGTTCATTCCCATCTTTCGTTCTCTTTGGTTCATTCCCATCTTTCGTTCTCTTTGGTTCATTCCCACCTTTCGTTCTCTTTGGTTCATTCCCATCTTTCGTTCTCTTTGGTTCATTCCCATCTTTCGTTCTCTTTGGTTCATTCCCATCTTTCGTTCTCGTTGGTTCATTTCATACTTTCGCTCTCGTTGGTTCATTTCTCACTTCAGCTCTCGTTGGTTCATTCCCCACTTTCGTTCTCGTTGGTTCATTTCCCACTTTCGCTCCCGTTGGTTCATTTCTCTCTTCAGCTCTCGTTGGTTCATTCCACACTTTCGTTCTCGTTGGTTTATTTCCCTCTTTCGTTCACGTTCTTAAATTTCCCTCTTTCGTTTTCGTTGGTTCTTTTCCCACTTTCGTTCTCGCTGGTTCATTTCCCCACTTTCGTTCTCGTTGTTTCATTCCCCACCTTCGTTCTCGTTGGTCCATTTCCCACTTTCATTCTGGTTGGTTCATTTCCCACTTTCATTCTGGTTGGTTCATTTCCCACTTTCGTTCTCGTTGGTTCATTTCCCACATTCGTTCTGGTTGGTTCATTTCCCACTTTTGTTTTCTTTTATTCATTTCCTTCTTCCGCTCTCGTTGGTTCGTTCCCACTTTTGCTCTCGTAGGTTCATTTTCCACTTTCACTCTCATTGGTTCATTGCCAAATTTCGTTCTCGTTGTTTCATTCACCACTTTCGTTCTTGTTGCTTCGATCCCCACTTTCGCTCTTGTTGATTAATTTCCCACTTTCGTTCTCGTTGGTTCATTCCCCTCTTTCGTTCTCGTTGGTTCATTCCTCTCTTTCGTTCTCGTTGATTCATTCCCCTCTTTCGTCCTCGTTGGTTCATTCCCCTCTTTCGTTCTCGTTCGTTCATTCCCCTCTTTCGTTCCCGTTGGTTCATTCCCCTCTTTCGTTCTCGTTGGTTCATTCCTCTCTTTCGTTCTCGTTGATTCATTCCCCTCTTTCGTCCTCGTTGGTTCATTCCCCTCTTTCGTCCTCGTTGGTTCATTCCCCTCTTTCGTTCTCGTTGGTTCATTCCTCTCTTTCGTTCTCGTTGATTCATTCCCCTCTTTCGTCCTCGTTGGTTCATTCCCCTCTTTCGTTCTCGTTCGTTCATTCCCCTCTTTCGTTCCCGTTGGTTCATTCCCCTCTTTCGTTCTCGTTGGTTCATTCCCATCTTTCGTTCTCGTTGGTTCATTTCCCTCTTTCGTTCTCGTTGATTCATTCCCCGCTTTCGTTCTCGCTGGTTCGATCCCCACTTTCACTCTCGTTGGTTCATTTCCCACTTTCGTTCTCGTTGGTTCATTCCCCACTTTTGTTCTGGTTCGTTCATTCCACTCTTTCGTTCTCGTTGGCCCATTCTGGGGTTAAAGGGAGACCAAGACAAAGGGAAATAACATCACGAGCTTAAAGACAAAGAAATAACAATAACCTCTGAATATGTAAGGAGAAGGAAAAATCGTTAACATATGGTGATGATGTAAAGAAAATCACTTGAAGAAAATATGGAAGTAAACAACTTTTAAAAAATAACACAGTAAAATGTAAACAGTGAGAGAAGATACCAAACAGCTTAAGAGAATGACAGAGTAGAATTGAACAGAGAAATCTTTGATATATTACTTTTACCAGATATTTTATTACCTGGATGTCTTTCCGCCCCTGAACGAGAGATCTACTATCCTTTAGTTGAGTGCACTGGCTTGCTAGATTTAAACAATAATTTTGCGTAAAGTAAAACATGTATAAATAATAACATTAATATGAATCAGTGGCGTAGTATGTGTTGCGATTGCCGGGGGTAAGGCAAGTATTTTCACATCCTGTACCCGATTAAAGCTCACCTGCTATGTTTTTTGAAACTTATTATTACTACATTTTTTTGTGTTTATTTTTAGTTTTGCGCTTCATCAGATCTTTCCCGCACACTGATCCACTGATGAGAATATTCTTTATTTACAACTAAAAGTTTCCTCAAGCACCGGTGGTTGCCACACACACATACACATAATAATTGAGCGTGAAGCAGATCATCTCAGGTGAAACGTTCACACCAAGAACACATCACACCCAGACGGAGAAACGCTGGGGATAACAATACAAACAGGACGCGTTATATTCCTAATATATTGAGAACTTCCAGAACGTGGCAGGTGCACGACACCTGGGAGTCATGACCCAGATCCTTCACCCCAGAGTGCCAAGAAGCTAAGGGGTTGAAACAATTTTCTGTCGAGAGTACACATCAGATCGCCTTCTGTTTGTAGACAGACCTGTAAAAAGTTTCATAAGAAAATCATAGGAAAAGTTGTTACTTCTGGCGCGTTATTTCTGGCATTTTACTTCTGGCATTTTACTTCTGGCGTGTTACTTCTGGCGTGTTATTTCTGGCATTTTACTTCTGGCATTTTACTTCTGGCATTTTACTTCTGGCGTGTTATTTCTGGCATTTTACTTCTGGAATTTTACTTCTGGCGTGTTACTTCTGGCGTGTTATTTCTGGCATTTTACTTCTGGCATTTTACTTCTGGCATTTTACTTCTGGCGTGTTACTTCTGGCATGTTACTTCTGGCTTATTATTTCTGGCATTTTACTTCTAGCGTGTTAGTTCTGGCATTTTACTTCGGGGGTGTTACTTCTGGCGTGTTACTTCTGGCGTGTTACTTCTGGCGTGTTACTTCTGGCGTGTTATTTCTGGCATTTTACTTCTAGCGTGTTACTTCTGGCATGTTACTTCTGGCGTGTTATTTCTGGCATTTTACTTCTAGCGTGTTACTTCTGGCATTTTACTTCTGGCGTGTTACTTCTGGAGTGTTACTTCTGGTATTTTATTTCTGGAATTTTACTTCTAGCGTGTTACTTCTGGCATGTTACTTCTGGCGTTTTATTTCTGGCGTATTACTTCTGGCGTGTTACTTCTGGCATTTTACTTCTGACATGTTACTTCTGGCGTGTTATTTCTGGCATTTTACTGCTAGCATGTTACTTCAGGCATTTTACTTCGGGCGTGTTACTTCTAGAGTGTTTCTTCTGGCGTGTTACTTCTGGCGTGTTACTTCTGGCGTGTTACATTTGGCATGTTACTTCTGCCATTTTACTTCTGGCATGTTACTTCTGGCATGCTACTTCTGTCATGTTACTTCTGCCATTTTACTTCTGCAGTGTTACTTCTGGCATGTTACTTCTGCCATTTTACTTCTGGCGTGTTACTTCTGGCATGTTACTTCTGCCATTTTACTTCTGGCGTGTTACTTCTGGCGTGTTACTTCTGGCATGTTACTTCTGTCATGTTACTTCTGGCATGTTACTTCTGGCGTGTTACTTCTGGCATTTTACTTCTGGCATGTTACTTCTGACGTATTACTTCTGGCATGTTACTTCTGGCGTGTTACTTCTGGCATGTTACTTCTGGCGTGTTACTTCTGGTGTGTTACTACTTTCATTTTACTTCTGGCGTATTACTTCTGGTGTGTTAGTTGTGGCATGTTACTTCTGGCGTGTTACATTTGACATTTTACTTCTGGCGTGTTACTTCTGGCTTGTTACTTCTGGCTTGTTACTTCTGGCATTTTACTTCTGGCGTTTTACTTCTGGATTGCTACTTCTGGCGTTTTACTTCTGGATTGCTACTTCTGGCGTATTACTTCTGGATTGCTACTTCTGGCGTGTTACTTCTGGCATTTTACTTCTGGCATATTACTTCTGGCTTGTTACTTCTGGCTTGTTACTTCTGGCATTTTACTTCTGGCGTTTTACTTCTGGATTGCTACTTCTGGCGTTTTACTTCTGGATTGATACTTCTGGCGTATTACTTCTGGATTGCTACTTCTGGCGTGCTACTTCTGGCATTTTTTTCTGGCGTATTACTTCTGGCGTGTTACTTCTGGCATTTTACTTCTGGCGTATTACTTCTGGATAGCTACTTCTGGCGTATTATTTCTGGCATGTTACTTGCGGCGTGTTACTTCTGGCGTGTTACTTCTGGTATTTTACTTGTAACATTTTACTTCTGGTGTGCTACTTCTGGCGTGTTACTTGTGGCGTGTTACTTCTGACATTTTACTTCTGGCGTGTTAATTGTGGAGTGTTACTTCTGGCATGGTACTTCTGGTATTTTCCTTCCTGCATGTTACTTCTGGCATTTTACTTCTGGCATGTTACTTCTGGCATTTTACTTGTGGCGTGTTATTTCTGGCATTTTACTTCTGGCTTATACTTCTGGTGTGCTACTTCTGGCGTATTAATTCTGGTGTGTTACTTCTGGCGTGCTACTTCTTGCGAATTACTTCTGGCGTGCTACTTCTGGCGAATTACTTCTGGTGTGCTACTTCTGGCGTATTACTTGTGGCGTGTTACTTCTGACATTTTACTTCATGCGTGTTACTTGTGGAGTGTTATTTCTGGCATGTTGCTTCTGGCATTTTACTTCCGGCATGTTACTTCTGGTATTTTACTTCTGACATTTTACTTCTGGCATATTACTTCTGGTGTGCTACTTCTGGCGCATTACTTCTGGCGTGTTACTTCTATCATATTACTTCTGGCTTATTATTTCTGGCATTTTACTTCTAGCGTGTTAATTCTGGCATTTTACTTCGGGGGTGTTACTTCTGGCGTGTTACTTCTGGCGTGCTGCTTCTTGCGTATTACTTCTGGAGTGCTACTTCTGGCATTTTACTTCTAGCGTGTTACTTCTGGCATGTTACTTCTGGCGTGTTATTTCTGGCATTTTACTTCTAGCGTGTTACTTCTGGCATTTTACTTCTGGCGTGTTACTTCTGGAGTGTTACTTCTGGTATTTTATTTCTGGAATTTTACTTCTAGCGTGTTACTTCTGGCATGTTACTTCTGGCGTTTTATTTCTGGCGTATTACTTCTGGCGTGTTACTTCTGGCATTTTACATCTGACATGTTACTTCTGGCGTGTTATTTCTGGCATTTTACTGCTAGCATGTTACTTCAGACATTTTACTTCGGGCGTGTTACTTCTAGAGTGTTTCTTCTGGCGTGTTACTTCTGGCGTGTTACTTCTGGCGTGTTACTTTTGGCATGTTACTTCTGCCATTTTACTTCTGGCATGTTACTTCTGGCATGCTACTTCTGTCATGTATCTTCTGCCATTTTACTTCTGCAGTGTTACTTCTGGCATGTTACTTCTGCCATTTTACTTCTGGCGTGTTACTTCTGGCATGTTACTTCTGCCATTTTACTTCTGGCGTGTTACTTCTGGCGTGTTACTTCTGGCATGTTACTTCTGTCATGTTACTTCTGGCATGTTACTTCTGGCATGTTACTTCTGACGTATTACTTCTGGCATGTTACTTCTGGCGTGTTACTTCTGGCATGTTACTTCTGGCGTGTTACTTCTGGTGTGTTACTACTTTCATTTTACTTCTGGCGTATTACTTCTGGTGTGTTAGTTGTGGCATGTTACTTCTGGCGTGTTACATTTGACATTTTACTTCTGGCGTGTTACTTCTGGCTTGTTACTTCTGGCTTGTTACTTCTGGCATTTTACTTCTGGCGTTTTACTTCTGGATTGCTACTTCTGGCGTTTTACTTCTGGATTGCTACTTCTGGCGTATTACTTCTGGATTGCTACTTCTGGCGTGTTACTTCTGGCATTTTACTTCTGGCGTATTACTTCTGGCTTGTTACTTCTGGCTTGTTACTTCTGGCATTTTACTTCTGGCGTTTTACTTCTGGATTGCTACTTCTGGCGTTTTACTTCTGGATTGATACTTCTGGCGTATTACTTCTGGATTGCTACTTCTGGCGTGCTACTTCTGGCATTTTTTTCTGGCGTATTACTTCTGGCGTGTTACTTCTGGCATTTTACTTCTGGCGTATTACTTCTGGATAGCTACTTCTGGCGTATTATTTCTGGCATGTTACTTGCGGCGTGTTACTTCTGGCGTGTTACTTCTGGTATTTTACTTGTAACATTTTACTTCTGGTGTGCTACTTCTGGCGTGTTACTTGTGGCGTGTTACTTCTGACATTTTACTTCTGGCGTGTTAATTGTGGAGTGTTACTTCTGGCATGGTACTTCTGGTATTTTCCTTCCTGCATGTTACTTCTGGCATTTTACTTCTGGCATGTTACTTCTGGCATTTTACTTGTGGCGTGTTATTTCTGGCATTTTACTTCTGGCTTATACTTCTGGTGTGCTACTTCTGGCGTATTAATTCTGGTGTGTTACTTCTGGCGTGCTACTTCTTGCGAATTATTTCTGGCGTGCTACTTCTGGCGAATTACTTCTGGTGTGCTACTTCTGGCGTATTACTTGTGGCGTGTTACTTCTGACATTTTACTTCATGCGTGTTACTTGTGGAGTGTTATTTCTGGCATGTTGCTTCTGGCATTTTACTTCCGGCATGTTACTTCTGGTATTTTACTTCTGACATTTTACTTCTGGCATATTACTTCTGGTGTGCTACTTCTGGCGCATTACTTCTGGCGTGTTACTTCTATCATATTACTTCTGGTGTGTTACTTCTGGTGTATTACATCTGGCGTGCTACTTCTTGAGTATTACTTCTGGCGCGCTACTTCGTGCGTGTTACTTCTGATGTATTACTTCTGGCGTGCTGCTTCTTGCGTATTACTTCTGGAGTGCTACTTCTGGCGTATTACTTCTGGCGTGTTACTTCTATCATATTACTTCTGGCGTGTTACTTCTGGTGTATTACTTCTGGCGTGTTACTACTGGCGTATTACTTTACATGTTGGAGGATAGGTAAAATATAGAAATATAAAAGTACAAGTAAAAAATGATTATATATAAAAATAGACTTCGAATGTACAATCCGTTTGCGCTCACTGATTAAAGGCTATCAAATGCCAGCTGGAAGTCAGCCACGTGGTTAGACCGGAGGTCAGACGCGTAGTAAAGCAGTCAAGCATGACACAGGTAAAGACTCGTGAATCTCTGAGAGAGTGAACGTAAGCAGACTCTGCAGACAATCTCCGGGGACTCTCGCTATAGGGACACTCTACGTAACGAAGGCAACAGCACTAACGTAAGCAGGTTACCCCCCCCCCCCCTCTCCTTATTTTACCATTTCACTTTAAACATATCACGGGAAAGAAAAATAGATATTCGAAAATAATAGCATCAACAAATTACTGGTATTTTAATATTTGAATACAATAATATATTTGTAATATTTTTTTTAAATTCGATAATTCTTAATTCAAAATATTGTAACACAGCTCTCTTTCTCTCTCTCTCTCTATCTCTGTCTCACACACACACACACACTCATACATACACACATAGAGAGAAAGAAAGAGAGACGTGAACACACGCACAACGGTAATTTTGTTTTTCCATGGTTATAAATATTGCTACATATTTTCTATAATTTTACAAAATTGTGTCCAGAGTCTTTCAAAATACAATGTACTTGATGCATTGTGGTCCACAGAATATTGATGGAAAGTACCCTTGTTTTAGTGACTTCAGAATTAAAACAAGTGTGATCAATTCAGCAAATCAATCGATATAGACAATTGAAAAATTGTTGGTAGCAATAGAAAATGCTAATGAGAACTCTCCTGTTTAGAGGTAAAGTATTAGTTAATTTGAGACCAAAATTATAATTTTATGAAACAGTTATTACCAGATCCGATAAATAGGACAATAGTTCGATATTGTTTAGTTCACGATCCGATATATCGGACAGTTGTTTGGAAAGAGTTAAGGGATGATGAAAAAGGAGAGTAGTTCTGGGGCATACCCCAGCAGGATACGACCCCTTTCTCGGTGAGCCAGCTGCGACTAGAGACAATCAGAACCTTACAGATACGACAAGAACAACCGAAGAACAAGAAAGCAGTCTCAAATAAGAGCATATTGAAAAATAATGCACTGGTCCGTAAAGTGCAAGAAGAACAGTGCACTTCGCTATTTTAAACAATGGGGAAAAGACAATCACGTGCTCTCGGTTATCGTTCTTGGATTCTGCATGAGGACATTTGTCCACAGTCTGTCAACCTGTGTGGCTTACCTTGACAGGCTAAGATGCCTATAGCCAGGAATAATTCTGTGTTCTTCTTTCTTCTACCTTTTTTAGCTCCCAGTGGAGCATAGGTCTTCAACAAACACTTTCCAAGTCGTTCTATTTTTTGACATTCTTTTAAGATCATTCCATGTCTTCCCCATCATCTTCATCTCTGCTTCGATCTGCCTTCTCCAAGATTTCCATGGTCTTCCTCTTTGTCTTTTCCCCTGAGGATTCCAAAAAAAGGGCCTGTTGTGTAATACTCTCAGTTGGCTCCCGTAGTGTGTCCTATCCAGCGCCATCATCTTCGCTGTATCTCTCTATCCACTGGTATTTGACTGGTACATTTCCATAATTCTATGTTAGTGATTTTGTCCTGCCACATCCATCCTTTTATTCTGTGTAGGCATCCATTAATGAAAGTCTGTATCTTCGTGATTATCAATTTTGTTGTTCTCCATGTTTCACAGCCATATAATAGGATCGACTTAACATTGTAGTTGAAAATTTTTATCTTGTATTTAACCTAATTTCTTTGGATTTCCATATGTTTCCCAGTGCAATGAAAGCTCCTCTTGCTTTTGATATCCTTATTTTGGTATCATTTTCTGTTCCTCCCTCTTTATCTATATTACTGCCCAGATATATGTGAGAATGTACGTCTATTAGAGGTATTTCTCCTAGTTTTGTTTGGTTATTGCCAACTGTATTAATTCTCATAATGTTGTTCCGGTATATGGTGGATAGGCGGCAGGAAGCATTGATGGCTATGTATGAAAAGTGTTCCTTGTTGCAGTTTCCTCATATTCCAAGTCTGTCTTGTTGCAGGAGCTACTGAGTTAGGTGCTCTGTGCACACCGTGAGCTGTGTATCTCATCCGTTTTTATCATGTTTCGATATTCCAATTGTTTACGATGAATGATGATATCGTATGACAGGGAACAGTTGGCTGTGTTCACTTTCTGCGCGATTTCGCCTTATGTCTTTTGGCGTGTGCTGAGACTGCAACGATGGGGACTACAGTTACCTTTCTTTGTTTTGGAGATGAGTTAGTAATTCGGATGATTCCACTGGGACGGGCGGTTGAGCAATTATGGATTTTAATTCGTTTGCAGTGATACCGGGGCCTTCCATAACCAATAACCAATGGTCTTATCTCTATTAATCTTCAGTCCCAGCTCTTGTGATCTCTCATCAAGTATGCTCATTTTATCCTGCATCTGTTGATGGCTGTGTGATAGGAGAGCTACGTCATCAGCAAAGTCTAAATCATTAAGTTGTTTGGTCAGTGACCACTGGATCCCATTTCTGTTGTTTTGAGTTATTTTCATAATCCAATCTATGGCCAGTAGAAAGAGAAATGGAGACAGGAGGCATCCCTGCCTTACTCCTGTTCTTATTTCAAATGCTTCTGTAATTTGTCCTTCATGCACCACACTAAATTTTGTTCCTTCATACATTGTTTTTATCAGGTTAATAAACTTTATGGGGATTCCGTAATGACTCAGCAACTTCCAAAGCATTCTTCTGTCTAAACTATCAAATGCCTTTTCGTAATCTATGAATCCAACATAAAGTGGGGATTTTAGTTCTAAACTTTGTTCAACTATTATACGTAGAGTAGTTATTTGATCAGCACATGATCTGTTCTTCCTAAAACCTGCTTATTCATCTCTCAAATATTTCTCTATGGCCTATTTTAGTCTCTTCAAAATGATTATGCTTAATATTTTCCCTGGCACTGATAGTTACATAATTCCCCTATAATTTGTGCACTCCTGTAAACTTCCTTGCTTTGGTAGTTTGATCATATAACCTTCTTTCCAGTCTTTGGGTATTTCTTCCCTCTCCCAAATTTTATCTAGTAGATTATGTAACATCTTGGTAGAGGTGTTAATATCTGCTTTGATGGCTTCCGAAGGAATTTCATCTGGTCTTGTGGCTTTACCATTTTTAATAGCTTGAAGGCTTTCATTATTTCTTCTATGCTTGGTTTTCCACAGTTAACGTGTAACTCTTCTTCTGCTGGTAGTATATCTGGAGGATTATTTAAGCCGGTTCTGTTCAAAAGTTCTTCAAAGTGCTCTTTCCATCTCTCCATTTGTTCCCTTATATTACTAAGCAGATTTCCTTTCTTATCTTTAATAAAGGCATTGATCTGTTTGTATTTTCCACTTAATTTCTTTGTGCTGTTGTACAGTTCTTTCATATTCCCTGTATTTGCTTCAGTTTCAAGCAAGAGCATATTGACATATAATGCACTGGTCCGTAATGTGAAAGAAGCACAGTACACTTCGCTATTTAAACAAAGGGAAAAAAAAAACAACCACGTGCTCTCGGTTATCGTTCTTGGATTATGCATGAGGACATTTGTCCACAGTTCTGTCAACCTGTGTGGCTTACCTTGACAGGCTAAGATGCCTATCCCAGGAATAATTATGTTACTCGTTCAAAAGCCCTGAATGTATTGCACTTCCGGCCGCTAACTTCTCCGATTTCCCTGGTCTATGCCCTCCATTATCTTCTCTTTACATTTTTGTGTATCCTTGTGCATTCCCAAAATACGTTAATTTCCTAAGTTAAGTCGATTGCATGAGTCATTGCTCGCATTACTTAGCTCTCTTCTTAAGATAACCAAGTTAGTCCTATCTTTACATGATGTTTGAAGTATCCTTCAGCAGCATCCTATTTTGTTTGTTTGCTTACGTCAGCTTTATATCTCGAGTGAAGCCTCGAGGGACTTGAGGTGGAATTCACATTTCCCTATCCGTCACACTGGCAGCCAGCCAGATGTCTCCAACTTCAAAGCTACTCTCTATTTTATCATCGAAGATGTTAACGTTTTTGCTAGATTTTATTTTCCTATTAATTCTGCACGGGCAGCTAACCATTTTTGGCCAGCTCTTTTTTGAATTCCAACTGTTAATGGTTTTTAACTTGCGCAGACTACACATAGAGCCTCCTGGTATTCGACGTTATCCGAGAGGGCAAGACATCGGATCTCACTGCCCAGAGAGTGAAAGGCATCGGATCTCACTGCCCAGAGAGGGCAAGACATCGGATCTCACTGCCCAGAGAGTGAAAGGCATCGGATCTCACTGCCCAGAGAGGGCAAGGCATCGGATCTCACTGCCCAGAGAGTGAAAGGCATCGGATCTCACTGCCCAAAGAGGGCTAGACATCGGATCTCGCTGCCCAGAGAGTGAAAGGCATCGAATCTCACTGCCCAGAGAGGGGAAGGCATCGGATCTCGCTGCCCAGAGAGTGAAAGGCATCGAATCTTACTGCCCAGAGAGGGCAAGACATCGGATCTCACTGCCCAGAGAGGGCAAGACATCGGATCTCACTGCCCAGAGAGTGAAAGGCATCGAATCTCACTGCCCAGAGAGGGCAAGACATCGGATCTCACTGCCCAGAGAGGGCAAGACATCGGATCTCACTGCCCAGAGAGTGAAAGGCATCGAATCTCACTGCCCAGAGAGGGCAAGACATCAGATCTTACTACCCAGAGAGGGCAAGGCATCGGATCTCACTGCCCAGAGAGTGAAAGGCATCGGATCTCACTGCCCAGAGAGTGAAAGGCATCGGATCTCACTGCCCAGAGAGTGAAAGACATCGGATCTCACTGCCCAGAGAGTGAAAGACATCGGATCTCACTGCCCAGAGAGTGAAAGACATCGGATCTCACTGCCCAGAGAGTGAAAGGCATCGGATCTCACTGCCCAAAGAGGGCTAGACATCAGATCTTACTACCCAGAGAGGGCAAGGCATCGGATCTCACTGCCCAGAGAGGGCAAGGCATCGGATCTCACTGCCCAAAGAGGGCTAGACATCAGATCTTACTACCCAGAGAGGGCAAGGCATCGGATCTCACTGCCCAGAGAGGGCTAGACATCAGATCTTACTACCCAGAGAGGGCAAGACATCGGATCTCACTGCCCAGAGAGTGAAAGGCATCGGATCTCACTGCCCAAAGAGGGCTAGACATCAGATCTTACTACCCAGAGAGGGCAAGGCATCGGATCTCACTGCCCAAAGAGGGCTAGACATCAGATCTTACTACCCAGAGAGGGCAAGGCATCGGATCTCACTGCCCAGAGAGGGCAAGGCATCGGATCTCACTGCCCAAAGAGGTCTAGACATCAGATCTTACTACACAGAGACCAGGGGATGGTAAAGTCACGAAGCAACCACGGATTCTATTTTTAACAAATTGTTATTTTTATTCACCGCCGGTTGTAGGGATCAAATACTGGACCTTCATGTTCTGTGGCCCACGCCTTAACTCTACACCACCCAGCCCCATCTCATTTCAAATACCTGCTTTCCTTTTCGACATCTTTTATATATAAAAAAAAAAACCACCATCGTCTTTACGACACGTATTACCATCGCTGGTGTATGTCGTGGGTAGGAGGTGGGGGGGGGGGGGGGGGAAGGGGTCACGACAGGACCAGAGAGATAAAGGCGGCTTTGTCAAAGCAGTAGCCATGGCGTGTGAGACTCAGTATTTTTATTTCGCCTCCGATAGAAAAAATCCGTTTTATCTACCACGGGTTTGAAACATCGTACGTCGGCTATCCAGCTAGCGAAACAGGGGATTTCGCTTCACGGCCACTCGCTCCTCATAGCAACGGGTAGCAATTATGAATAAGAGTTATTTATTGCAGCCACATGGTCTTGCGTTAACTGTACAATCTTGCGCCATATTTGTTTCTGTTTTCTTTTTTCAAAGGGAGATTACTATCGCGTATTTCCAGAGCGTTGCAACGGTTCCAGTGTCAAGAATGTTCACCCTATCAATTAGTGAGCCACAGACGCCATTAAGAGGAAATCAGATCTAGTATAAGTCTTGTTTCCTGAGCGTTAAACAGAGGAGGAGTAAGAGGATCACGTGGACTGGGAAATGCCAGCAGAATTTTAATTCATTTCAGACAAAAACTAAAAGAAAATGGCTGACAGTTATCGCCAGATAGATGAAGTCAAGGATAAAGAAGTCACGAGTGCTTTTATTGAATCGAAATTAGTTCGAGGGTAACACGAGGGTTTTATATTTATTATTAAACAAAGAAAGAGAATGATTTACCCAATAATGTATAATAAACATAAAATGGTATAAAGTAGCTAAACTGACAGAGAAACGAGGCAAATCACGATGTCAGTCTTCATCGGGTACTTCTTCTGCTTCTTTCCTTCCTCATCTGCCTTTCAGCGTCGAGGGGAGATATAATTTGATGTCTTTTGTTCTTCTGTTCGCCTCTGTTGCTGTTATGTTTCCTAGGTTTTTCTAATATTCCATCGACCCATCTTTTTCGTGGCCGACCCTTGGGTCTGGCGTTCTCACAACGTTTGTTGACGGCTCGTTGTGTTGTGTTTTGTTCTTTCTACTTTGTCACGTGGCCAAACCATTTTATCTGTTGTTTCCTTATATATTCTATGGTGGGGGCTATTCCTAGCTTTTTTCTCAGTTCTTCATTTCTGATCTTATCTCTCAGACTGTTTCCTGTCATTCGTCTAACACATTTCATCTCTGTAGAGGTTATTTATCTTGTTGTTCTTGCATCTAGGGTCCAGGTCTGGCATTGGTAGCACAAAGCTGAGATGAAGATTGTGTTGTATAGTGCTCGTTTTGCCTCCAGAGTTATTTCCTTGTTCGACAATAGTGGTGATAACTGTCCGATGATTTGACAAGCTTTGTTGCATCTTGATTCTATCACTGCTGTTTGAGAATTATCGTTTGTCATTAGACTTCCTAGGTATTTGACTTCCTCTACTTGTTTTAGTTGTCTGCCTTCTATAGTTATGTTGATGTTCTGTTTATTTTTGGCGATATTCATGACTTCTGTTTTGTTGATGTTGATTTTCATATTGTATTTTGTACCTGAGATGTTGAGTTTGTTTAAGTGTTCTTGTAGGTCTTCCTTCTATTGTTTCACGTATTAGTGCCTGATCGTCTGCAAATAGAACCTCGTTGATCCCCTCTTTCTCTGATGGGTTGGCTAACTTGCATATATGGTACATGTATGTAATAAACAGTAGGGGGGATAGTACACACCCCTGTCTTACACCTGATCTAACTTCGAAGTGGTCTGTGTAGCCTGCTGCTGTTCTGACCCTGCAGCTGCTGTAGACGTAGAGACTTTTAATAAGGTTGGTTAGATGTTGGCTTACTCCGTATGTTGTTAGTATCTCCCACAGTTGTTCTCTGTTTACTCTGTCAAATGCTTTTTCCTGGTCAATGAAGGCTATGTATAAGTTTTGATTGTGTTCTGTCGTTGTTTTCTGCAAGCTGTTTTAGTGTGAATAGTGCGTCGGTACATCCTCTGTTTTTTCGGAACCCTATTTTCATCGGGTACAACACACGAATTATTTAAAAAAAAAATAAAAATAAACGCAGGAATCCAAACAACATTTTTTTCCAGTGTTTCTGTGGTGTTTAGCTTTCGTGTAGGATTTCTGTGTTTTATTTTAAAATATGTTATATGTTGTTCCTGATGAAGGTTTATGCCAAAACGTTTTTTTTTTATCTTGTTTCGCCTCTCTATCAGTTTAGCTGCTTTATACCATATATGTTTATTTTACTTTGTTGTCTGCAACTCTACTTGCCTCGTGATTTTATATAATTTGTATTTTCACAATAATATATCCTTTTTTTCCTAATTGAAGAGGCATGTTTGCATTGAAGTGAAACTTCTTCATTGTATCAAGGATTCTATATTTGCATTGTACGTGGAATATTTTAAGATGCCTGGGAGAGTACAGAACGAGGCTAGATCGAGCAACAAATTATGATCAGAAAATGGAAGTGAATTGGCCATACCCTAAGAAAGTCTGATGCCAGAAAAAAAACAAGACATGGACTGTCTTGGAACCCACAGGGAAAGACAAAGTCAGGAAGGCCTAGGAGTACATAGAGTAGAGAAGTCATGAAGGAAAGTAATAGAGAAAATGTTCAAAAATATAGATGAATGGAGAGACTTTGTTTGTGGCCTATGCTTCATTAAGGGGGTTTAAAGGTGATTGATTTATTGATTTATTGATTTATTGATTTATTGATTTATTGATTGATTAAATGTGAAAACATTTGACTGTGGTTAGTGCACCTACCTGGTGACTAAGCTGTCAAAGATCAGATCCCACGAAAGACGATGTTCTGTTTCAACGACATGACTTCAGCATTTACCCAACCTCTGAAAATATGTACCAGTAACGTTTTATGGGGATTGTAGACCTTCCTTCTCGTGATACTGATGACGCCATCGATGAAAAAAAAAAAGATAATAAAGTTAAAAGACTCAAAACTTAAAAAAAGAGAGTGTCCATAAAACTTAAATTTCCTTTTTGTTCATTCTGAATCTATCATTCTAATATAGGCTGAATCAATAATGAGACAAGATATCCAGATAAAAAAGCAATATCTAAAATTTAATATACAAGATTGACATTAGCCTGCTTCCATCGTCTACGAAGACGTAAAATGACCCATGAGACTCCCATAAATGCAGCCAAATCAGTTTTTAAAATCAAATTCTCAAGCTTTTAGCAAAATACATATTCACTCTCCACTCTTGTCTTCTACGTTGTACATACAAATGCAGGTCTAACATTACCTTCTATATGTCTATGTTTGATCTAATGGATTATATTTGAGCAAATTCTGTCCGACAGGTTTCCTGAGTACAGAGGATCATGCTGCCATGGGAAATTACGCACTTCTAGACATCACACAGGCGTTACTGTGGTTACGTGAAAACATTGCTAGTTTTAATGGAGACCCTCAGAGAGTCACATTATTTGGGCACGGAAGTGGTGCGGCCATCGTTAATTTGTTGAGTCTGTCTCCCTTCATTTCAGGTAGGTTTCTTCCAGTGCGTTGTTCGTTGGTAAAAGTTTTGATGTTAGATTTAAATCTATGTGGTGTTGTGTTGAGAAAGATTTGATAGAATCGTTGTTAGAGTATGCTTAGCTGGGCCGTTGTGTGTTGAGAAAGATTTGATAAACCTGTCATTAAGGTATGCGTCTCTGTGCCGTTGTGTGTTGAGAAAGATTTGATAGAATCGTTGTTAGAGTATGCTTAGCTGGGCCGTTGTGTGTTGAGAAAGATTTAATAAAGCTGTCATTAATGTATGTTTCTCTGTGCCGTTGTGTGTTGAGAAAGATTTAATAAAGCTGTCATTAATGTATGTTTCTCTGTGCCGTTGTGTGTTGAGAAAGATTTAATAAAGCTGTCATTAATGTATGTTTCTCTGTGCCGTTGTGTGTTGAGAAAGATTTAATAAAGCTGTCATTAATGTATGTTTCTCTGTGCCGTTGTGTGTTGAGAAAGATTTAATAAAGCTGTCATTAATGTATGTTTCTCTGTGCCGTTGTGTGTTGAGAAAGATTTAATAAAGCTGTCATTAATGTATGTTTCTCTGTGCCGTTGTGTGTTGAGAAAGATTTAGTAAAGCTGTCATTAATGTATGTTTCTCTGTGCCGTTGTGTGTTGAGAAAGATTTAATAAAGCTGTCATTAATGTATGTTTCTCTGTGCCGTTGTGTGTTGAGAAAGATTTAGTAAAGCTGTCATTAATGTATGTTTCTCTGTGCCGTTATGTGTTGAGAAAGACGTCATGGAATTGTCAACAAGATATGTTTTTATTATTATAATACAGCAAGAGCGATTTAAAGCTATGTATGGTGTATTCTTCTTGAGTGTGTTGTAAGTAAAGAAATTGAACGGAACTGACCCTTCATGTGGGTCTCGACGTTTTGTATTGTGTGTGGACACTCGTGATAGGTTATAATTTAATAGAAGTATTTGATTGTGATCTATATATGCTAATATTTACTTGATCTCTTCTTTCTGGAAGTTTTCTCCCCACAAGTTGACGGGATTGTCAGTTAATTATTTACTTAGTCAGTTAAGTGTTCAGTTAGTTAGTTGATTAGTTAATTAGTTAGTTAGAAAAATTAGTTAGTTAGTTAGTTGATTAGTTTATTAGTTAGTTAGTTGATTAGTTAATTAGTTAGTTAGTTAGTTGATTAGTTTATTAGTTAGTTAGTTAGTTAATTAGTTAATTAGTTAGTTAGTTAGTTGATTAGTTCATTAGTTAGTTAGTTAGTTGATTAGTTAATTAGTTAATTAGTTAGTTAGTTAGTTAGTTAGTTGATTAGTTTATTAGTTAGTTAGTTAGTTGATTAGTTAATTAGTTAGTTAGTTGATTAGTTTATTAGTTAGTTAGTTAGTTAATTAGTTAGTTAGTTAGTTAGTTAGTTGATTAGTTTATTAGTTAGTTAGTTAGATGATTAGTTAATTAGTTAGTTAGTTAGTTAGTTAGTTAGTTAGTTGATTAGTTTATTAGTTAGTTAGTAGTTAGTTGATTAGTTAATTAGTTAGTTAGTTAGTTGATTAGTTAATTAGATAGTTAGTTAGTTGATTAGTTAATTAGTTAGTTAGTTAGTTTGTTAGTTAATTAGTTAGTTAGTTAGTTAGTTAGTTAGTTAGTTGATTAGTTAGTTAGTTAGTTGATTAGTTAATTAGATAGTTAGTATTTGATTAGTTAATTAGTTAGATAGTTAGTTAATTAGTTAGTTAGTTAGTTAGTTGGTTAGTTAATTAGTTAGTTAGTTAGTTAGTTGATTAGTTTATTAGTTAGTTAGTTAGTTGATTAGTTAATTAGTTAGTTAGTTGATTAGTTAATTAGTTAGTTAGTTGATTAGTTGATTAATTAGTTAGTTGGTTGATTAGTTAATTAGTTAGTTAGTTAGTTGATTAGTTAGTTAGATAGTTAGTTAGTTAGTTCATTAGTTCATTAGTTAGTTATTTAGTTAGTAAGTTGATTAGTTAATTAGTTAGTTAGTTAAATAGTTAGTTAGTTATGTTCGGAGTGCAATGATGATGACCCGCAAATAACTCAATAGTTAGTTAGTTAGTTGATTAGTTAATTAGTTAGTTAGTTAGTTAGTTAGTTAGTTAGTTAATTAGTTTTTTAGCTAGTTAATTAGCTAGTTATTGGTTAGTTAGTTTAGTTAGTTAGTTAAATAGTTAATTTAGTTAGTTAGGTAGTTTATTTAATTTAGTTAGTTACTTACTTACTTACTTAACAAGTTAGTTAGTTAAATAGTTAGTTAGCTAGTTGGTTAATTAGTTTAATTATTTAGTCAATTGGTTAGTTAATTTGTTTAGTTAATTAGCTATTTTGTTGGTTAGTTAGTTAGTTTAGTTAGTTAGTTAATTAGTTAAATATTAAGTTATTTAGTTAGTTAGTTAATTAATTAGTTACATAGTTAGTTAGTTATTTACTTACTTAGTTTAGTTAATTAGTTAAATAGTTAGTTTTTTTTAGTTAGTTAGTTAGTTAGTTTAGTTAGTTAGTTAATTAGTTAAATAGTTAGTTTTTTTTAGTTAGTTAGTTAGTTTAGTTAATTAGTCAATTAGTTAAATAGTTAATTATTAAGTTAGTTAGTCAGTTATTTAGTTAGTTAGTTTTTTAGTTATTTAGTTAGTTAGTTAGTTTGCTCGTTAGTTAGCTATTTAGTTATTTAGTTAGTAAGTTATTTAGTTATTTAGTTAGTTAGTTATGTAGTTATTTAGTTAGTTAGTTATTTAGTTATTTAGTTAGTTAGTTAGTTTGCTCGTTAGTTAGCTATTTATTTATTTAGTTAGTTAGTTATTTAGTTTTTTAGTTAGTTAGTTAGTTTGCTCGTTAGTTAGCTATTTAGTTATTTAGTTAGTAAGTTAGTTAGTTACTTATTAAGTTATTTAGTTAGTTAGTTAGTTATTTAGTTAGTTAGTTAGTTAATTATTTAGTTAGTTAGTTAGTTCGTTAGCTAGTTAGTTAGTTAGTTTGTTAGTCAGTCAGTCAGTCAGTCAGTCAGTCAGTTAGTTAGTTAGTTAGTTAGTCCTTGGCTTATCCACATTGCACATCGAACAACAGTACATAAGTGCTCAGATCTCAACTTCAGCAAATCCCGCAATGTAAAATGATAAACTGGTTCACAAGTCCTCCCTCAATCTCCTCGTAGCTGTCCAGAATCTGGACAACAATCACATTGACTAGCATGGATATCGGGAAGTCGTACCAGGGCTGTAGCTTCACGAACATCATCGACATCTTTATTATCTCGCAATTTTTTCCCCCTAGTATACAGTTAGGGATATACGATCGTACATCAGTATGACGTAAACACACACCCTTGCCATGAATAGATGCGCTCACAACGATTGATTCAGTCTGAAGAACATAGTCAGAACGCATGAATACCATAGCGCTTCACAGACTCTTTAAAGTAGCAAACTTTAGTTAACTTGGCACAGCGATCTTCATGAACTACCTGAAAGTAATCAGCGCGGAACAAACTAACCGGCTGTTACTAAACAGCTCACAATGTCATGACGAAATACATATATCGATCTGACGACGGAGGAAGCTCGTCCACACCCCAACTGATTCACCAAAAAAGGCCCGCTTCCAGGTGCACGAACTCCGTAGCACCGGCGTGAATCTGTAAAGTAGAACACCCGGGAAAACTATAAACAAACTGTCGCTTCAGGTAAGCACACAAATGACAAGCTATTTGTGTGTAAAATAATACTAGACAGGCTAACGCTTCCATTAAAAGGTTTTCGAAAGAAGACAAACACAAAGTGACAGACTACAAATCCTACAAATATCACAAAGATTGAAGCGTAAAAGCATTAATGGTGGACATGAACTAAAATCGTCTTTAATCAAATTACTTAGAATGAGGCGGTACATGCACCGACTGTAGTGCATTTTATGAAAAAGTGGTTCTAAATATATATAAAGGGGAGTCTTCCAGATTCAGTGTTTCTCAGACATATTTCCTTTTTGCTAGGCTGAGAGATACAAGTGTTTATCGATTCACCATTTCAGATAGTTGTATACTCGTGCTGTAATCAAAGAACAATTACGCTGTTGTTGAGACACATTTCTGTTTGAGTATTTGTTTCACCTACGCCAGCAGGCTTGTGGCACTTGACGATGATTTGTTCCTAGTAATCTAAGATAATTGTGCGCGACCGGGTATACTTAGTGGATTCGATCAGAAAGCTCAAGAATAAGTGTAGTTACTATATGCTGAATATATTGTAAACTTTACAGTCAATGCAGTTAGAGATTGATGTCTGGGAGTCATGACTCAGGCGGGCCCCAACCTCCACTGGAGTGTCAAGATGTTAAAGGGCCGAAACACTTTCTCGACGGGGGAGACTCCTCTGATGATCAGACTGCGTTCTGCGTGACAGGCTCTCTATACAAAGTTTCCTATTGCTAGTATTGCGAATCTGAAGAGAGTTAGGGATACTATCATGACTAGCAATGGCGATGAATGTGTTATATAATGTGAAGGCAAAATTGTAACTTGTTACTAACATCATGAAGGAAATCTATTTTTTTTTGCCACATAATAAAAAATAAACAAATGACAAACACACACACACACACACACACACACGCACACGCACACGCACACGCACACGCACACGCACACACACACACACACACACACATATATATATATAATCTCAAACATACGGCGCTCTGTCATTCTCAAGCAGACAAGTTTTAAATCATACATCTTTTAGATTATAAATATTTTAGATCATACGTCTTTTAGATCTTACATCTTTTAGATAACACGTCTTTTAGATCTTACATCTTTTAGATAATACGTCTTTTAGATCTTACATCTTTTACATAATACGTCTTTTAGATCTTACATCTTTTACCAGCTGACAGTTTGTAGAATGTGTTTGAGTTTGAGAACTCACTTCACTGTGGTTTATCACTGCTACTTTAATTGATCTGCTCACTTTCCATGAAGATAAAACAAGACAGCTTCTTGTACGATACATTCACCGTGATTACAAGAACGTGTCTCTTAAAATATAAACACAAATTGTGGTTAAACACTGAATATTGCATCCACCGAAACTCTCAGATGTGCCATTCTTCTATATGTTCATTACCAACATTAATTACCGAAACATCATTCATAAACGAACATCATCATCATCATTGAGTGCCGTCTCCGCAACGAAGGTTGGCTACCATGGAGCGCCATTTTGCTCTATCTCTTGCTTTGATGGTGCAGGTTGTCATCAGTTGATTTGTCCATCTTTTGATGTTACTCGTCCATGTTAATCTTGGTCTGCCTCTGCCTCTTTTACCTTGTATTTTCCCCTCCAGGATCACTTTAAGTAGGCTGTTGTGTCTTTTAACATGGCCTAAGAATCGCATTTGTCTTGTTCTAATTGTGTTCAGAAGTTCTCTTCTCATTTTTAGTTGTTTTAAGACTTTGTCGTTTGTTTTCTTTTCCTTCCATCCAATTCTACCTATTCTTCTATATATCCACATTTCAAAGGCTTCAATTCTCTGTTCTGTTTTCTTGTCTAATGTCCATGTTTCAGCACCATATAGGAATATTGAGAAGATGTAACATTTTGCTATTCTTAGTTTTAGCTCTGGTGTTATTTATTTTAATATTAGTATGTGCTTCATGACATTAAAATTACTTTTTGCCATTCCTATTCTTTTGTTTATTTCAGTTGTATATTTTCCATTGCTGGTTATAGTATGTCCAAGGTAGTTATAGTTCTGAACTGTCTCAAGGTCTATTCCTTCAATTTTGATATCCACTTGTGGGTTTTGAGTATTTTCTTTGTTTATGATCATAGTTTTAGTCTTTTTGATATTCATATCTAGTCCATATTTTTTGCTTGTCGTGTTTATTTCATTAAGTAATTGTTGTAGGTCTTTAACGAACATCAACTTTAGCTAAATACTTTACTTGTCGTGTTTGATGTCACAAATATGGAAACCACTTCCATAAAATTGCAGTTTTAGAAATGAGAGGAATGTTCCAGACTCGGAACATATTCTTCTTCAGCTTCTTTTTTACTTCCTCATTTGCCTTTCAGCGTCGAGGGGAGATATAATTTGTGTTATTTTGCTTTATGTTCGCTTCTACTGCTGTTATGTTTCCTAGTGTTTCTAATATTCAATCGATTCATCTTTTTCGTGGTCCACCCTTTGGGTCTGGTGTTCTCGCAACGTTTATTGAGGGCTCGTTGTGTTGTGTTTTGATCACTCTGCCTTGTCACATGGCCAAACCATTGTATCTGTTGTTTCTTTATATATTCTATGGCGGGGGCTATTCCTAGCTTTTTATCTCAGTTCTTCATTTCTGATCTTATCTCTCAGGCTGTTTCCTGTCATTCGTCTGACACATTTCATCTCAGTAGAGGTTATTTTCTTATTGTTCTTGCATCTAGGGCCCTGGTCTTGGAACATATTTATATATAGTAAGTAAAGTAAAGTAAAGAGCCCCCGTCACGCCAAGTGGCGTATAGGGAATATGGTGTTAGTGACCATAAATTTTACAGACCTTCGGCACATGATTTTTGGGGTAATAATGATCGGTATTACGCCCGTGCCGCTTTACTTTCCCAAGAAAAAATCCGGTACCCATTAAAGGCTGGGTGAACCGGAAGCCGTTGGTTGAGATCGAACCCTACCTCTTGTCCTTTATAGTCCAGTTTACTAACCACTGAGCTATCGCGGCTCCCTCTTTATATATAAATGATGTAAAATGTCAAAGTTTATAACTAAAGTGCCACTTTTGGATGGAAACAAACAAATGTGACTTAATATGTACATCGATGAGATCGGCTTTCTTGACACTTTTAATGATTTAACAAGTGCTCGATCCACACGTTAAAGCTCACGGTAAATATAGTGTTAGTGTATACATTTCTCAATGTCAAAAGGCAGATTGTATCTGTGACATGGTCGGCATTACGCCAGGCAGCCCTACTACATCAGGACAAAGTCTATGGTGCTCATTTTAAAAGCTGCGTGAACTTGAGTCGGTTCTGAACGATAGTTGTTGACATAAAGGTAGCGCCAACAACAGAGGCATGAGGCGAGTAACGCTGCGGGGGGTGTGCTAGGTCTGACACTCCACAACAAGGATTGTTCGACACAAGGCGTAGAATGCATGTGCCTGTGTGTGTGGCTTGGACAATAGATAAATGCAGACCACAAAAGGCCGATAGACAGAGTAGATAGGTGGATGGATGGATGGATGGATGGATGTATCGATGGATGGATGTATCGATAGATGGATGGATGGATGTATCGATGGATGGATGTTTGGAATTATGGATGGACAGACAGAGAGACAGACAGTGAGACATACAGTAAGACATACAGTAAGACAGAGTGACAGACAGATACACTGAAGTAAATACCAATGTTTAATAAAACATTACAACGCTTAAGGCGCACGCTTGGTTAACGTTACAATAAAGTCATTATAGAAAACAAACTCAAATAAACAAGGAGAAGAAAATAGTCCAGAATGTTAAAATGACATTTGCAACAAGCTTTTAGTAACAGAATAGAAATAAAAAATTATCTGTGACGTTGTGCAGACTCACTCCTGTCACTTGGGTCCATGCTTTGGACAATCAATAAACAAAAAGAGAATTACCTGAGGCCACACAGATGCACATTCTGCAGGAGAGACTCAACATTGCAGACTGAGGAATTAAACAGTCAAAGAAGAAGTGATGAGAAATAAACTTGAAAAATGTGTTTTTCTTCCCAAGTGGCTCGTTTCAGCATAAAAATGCTGGTTTTGTTTTAGGTTTAATATGACAATTATGGAATCTGCCAGAGTGACTTCCTCATTAAAACTGATATTGCTCGATGGTAATTTAGGAATCTGTGCATTAGAAAAAGAGCTTACAAACGCATCATGGCTTGAGATACAACCAGTGTGTTTCCTCAGTGACTCAATGAGTATGTTTTGAAACATCACAATTGGCAGTGGTTAGTCTTGGAGGAGGTCTATTCTAAAAAGTGTCTACTTCATTTTCGATCCAGGGCACGCGGGTGTAAGGGGTAATGAACGTGCTGACAGACTTGCCAATTTGGCTTATGTTGAGTGCGGAAGGGCACTGGACCAAGATGACATTCTCAATGTTCTCAGGGACGATGGATTAAAAAAAAAAAAAAAGCAACTCTAAAATTGACACTGAATCCGTAGCCATGAGCAGACTTCACGAATATCATGTCAAGGTGGGAGATGCCAGACGAGAGCGCTAAGCAGGAATCGAAAGAAGACTTGTCAACCAACACAACACCGGTGACGTTAGTCGCTACGGTTGATGGATATACTTCGGAGGTGATCTAAGCACTTATGGACTTGTCCCATGTGCCATTAGGATGACTGGTCGATTAAACTAAACTACCACTCAATGTGGCAGATGGGCGGCAGAAACCGTTGAGGCTTTGTCTGATAAGTGTTCCTTGTTGCAGTTTCCTCATATTCCAAATCCGGCTTGCTGCCGGAGCTACTGAGTTTAGAGCTCTGTGCACACCGTTAGCTGTGTATTTCATCCGTGTACGATGAATGGTGATATCATATGACGATGGACAGTTCAGATGCATTCATTTTCGGTGCCACTACGCTTTACTTCGTTTCGCGTGTGCTGTGGCTGCTATGATGGGGACTGCAGCTGCCTTTCTTTGTCAGGATCCTTCAATGAGATGAGATGAGATGTTAATTCAGATGATTCCACTGGACGGGCGGTTGAACAAATATGGATTTTAATTCGTTTGCAGTGATACCGGGGTCTTCGACTAACCACAACTATAGAACCACTCCTGAGTTACATAAAGAAACAATAAATAAAATGGTTTACAGCAGGGTCAGATTTTCATAGAAGCTCTTAAAAAATAAAGCTACAGTTTAAGGCCATACAATCCGAGGGGCCTCAAAATATTTCGAGAATTTATTTTGGGACTACACTTTTATGTTTTCAAATGTCGTGAGTCCTTCTTGTGTTAAAATCTATCGCTGGTTTACAGATATAGTGACATCACTTTTTAATTACCAGACAAAGTAAATTTAAGTGGTAGATGGAGGGAAAGGATGCAGAATTGACAACAGACAAATAGAAAGATGCAGTGACAACATTACGTGATGCGTCAAGCATGTTGCAGGAGAGATAGTTTCCTATAACAATCTTGATGTTCTATAACATTTCTTGTTTATTAACAAATGTTAACTATCAATAATTTTATTTAAAATTATAGAAGCATGTGGCTGATTTATATGTTAAATGTCTAAACTATAACAAGCTGTTCACAGTATAATAAGATAAAAATATACTAATAGTGATAGTTATTATTATCATTTTGATAGTATCAAGTTCTAATCAATTTTAATAATATCATCAATATAAATAAAAGTAAAGTAAAGAGCCCCCGTCACGCCAAGTGGCGTTTAGGAAATATGGTGTTAGTGACCATACATTTTACAGACCTTCAGCATATGATTTTTAGGGGTAATGTGGTCGGTATTACGCCCGTACCGCTTTACTTTCCCAGAAAAAAATCCGGTACCCATTTAAGTCTGGGTGAACCCGGAAGCCGTCGGTTGGGATGGAACCCTACCCCTTGCCCTTTGTAGTCCAGTTCACTAACCACTGAGCTATCGCGGCTCCCAATATAAATAATAATAATTGAAATAAAAATCTCAGACCCGAACACCGGCGACTGCACTGGACAAGCGGAATTTTTTCTCTGGTTCTACAATTCCCCCTGCCAGACCCCAGTAATATTAAAATGTCGCAAAGATAGTTTTTTTTTTTTTAAATTTAATCGTTAGAGGTTGATGAGAGTAGCGTGTCTGCAGCCGATGTTGTCCGTCTCACCGCGTCTTGCGTCGCTGTCTTCGCTTGTGCGAAGCGAAGACTTGTCCAATCTTTACAGTTGCCTCCACCGCGCCTTTACTTTTGCCGCTCCTACAGTTCTCTTCCTCTTCTGTCACAAAAAGCAACGTTGTTTTAACCAATAAACGGGGCTGTCGTGATAGATTAGTGGCTAATGAACTGGCTCGCTGAAGACGGTGAGGGTTCGATCCTTATCAGTAACTTCTATTTTGATTCGTTCTTTAACGACTTTGGGATTATTTATGGAAAGAAAGACAGCACTGGCGTAGTGTTGACTACATGACAGAAAATACGGGGTGCTGGTTAATAACCACCATGACAGAAAAAACGGGGTGCTGGTTAATAACCACCATGCCAGAAAAAAACGGGGTGCTGGTTAATAACCACCATGACAGAAAAAAACGGATGCTGGTTAATAACCACCATGACAGAAAAAGACGGGGTGCTGGTTAATAACCACCATGACAGAAAACATGGGGTGCTGGTTAATAACCACCATGACAGAAAAAAACGGGATGCTGGTTAATAACCACGAGCAAAAACATGTCCCTGTACTTCACGAGGCA
The DNA here is from genome assembly GCA_032433765.1 of Megaustenia siamemsis. Lineage (NCBI taxonomy): Eukaryota > Metazoa > Mollusca > Gastropoda > Stylommatophora > Ariophantidae > Megaustenia > Megaustenia siamemsis. The sequence goes on from JAVIAB010000108.1 coordinate 74,007,665, forward strand.
TGATAAGATTCATCTTCATAACGAGAGTGGTATTTTCAACCAATCAAATCATTTTTACTGGGCATCTAATGTGAATGGTAAACTAACCAAAAAAAAAAATTACCAGGTCACATTCTGAGAAGCAAAGGCTGCCTGGCGTTGTAACGACCACGTCACACAAGAATGTGCTGTAACAAGTAAAGTTCTCCCGTCACGCCAAGTGGCGTATAGGGAATATAGTGTTAATGACCATCATTTTTATAGACCTTCGCCACATGGTTTTTGGGGTAATGTGGTCGGTATTACGCCCGTGCTGTTTACTTTCAAAAAAAAAAAAAAATCCGGTACCCATTTAAGGCTGGGTGAACTCGGAAGCAGCGGGAATCGGCACCCTCAATGAGATAGAGCTGCTTGCACAGAACATATACAAATGGCGAGATTTGATAAAATATCTTTAAAAGAATTGAAAACTGCTAGAACAAAAATTCAGATAAGAGAAGGAGTATCTTGGTCTATGCCCTATGAGTCGGCTACGGATCGAAAGGTCAATAGACAGATAGATAGATAGATAGATAGATAGATAGATAGATAGATAGATAGATAGATAGATAGATAGATAGATAGATAGATAGATAGATAGATAGATAGATAGATAGATAGATAGATAGATAGATAGATAGATAGATAGATAGATAGATAGATAGATAGATAGATAGATAGATAGATAGATAGATAGATAGATAGATAGATAGATAGATAGATAGATAGATAGATAGATAGATAGATAGATAGATAGATAGATAGATAGATAGATAGATAGATAGATAGATAGATAGATAGATAGATAGATAGATAGATAGATAGATAGATAGATAGATAGATAGATAGATAGATAGAACTCGGAAGCCGTTAATCAGGCTCGATCCCGACCTCTGGTTCATTGTAGCCCAGTTCACTAACCACTGAGCTATCGCTGATCCCTATGTGAAGAGTGCGTCTGAAGAAACATGAGGAGGGCAGGAAATAGAGGGAGTTAAAGAAACTGAAGAAATATCTAGAACCAAGATTCATATAATTTGAAGAACAAAATCACGTAGAAACAAAACGTGTTGGAAACAAAGACTGGAAAAACAAACTAAATGAAAATTATTAACAAATGACTAGAAAGCAGACATCAAGTCGAGATTTAAAGTGCTTGAATGGAAAACTGTAATCAAATATGTTAAGAGTAAAATGCTTTAAAGCGAGACTCAAAATAAAAGCGCTGAAAGTGCTAAAAAACAGATAAGATTTAGAGACGTCAAATGCTTATAAGAAAGCTAGAGCATCAACGTCAAGTAAAGCTGTGATACACGCAGAATCACCGTGTGACGGTAGTTGACAGTTATAACTTCCAAAGTAATGGCTTTTCAAGATGGCTTTAAATATTTTATAAATTCTAAATTAACTTTTTGGGAAAAGTAGTGGTTTTCATGTACCTTTCACTTTACTACTACTCCAGGCTAGCCTGTTACTGTTACTTTTCATCTGCTTTTCTTCCTAATTTGCCTTTCAACGTCGATGAGAGTTATAGCATGCTGTCTTTTGCTCTTTTGTTGGATTCTCCTGCTGTTATGTTTCACAGTGTTTCTAATATTCCATTAATCCATCTTTTTCGTTTTCTGCCCTTGGGTCTGGTGTTCTTTCAACGTTTATTAAAAGCTCGTTGTGTTGTGCTTTGATATTTCTGTCTTATGACGTGACTAAACCATTTTGTATGTGCTTTCTTTATGTATTCAATTGCGGGAATTTATTCGTAGCTAGTTCCTCATTTATTCTTATCTCTCACTTACTCATTTCTTCTTATCTCTCACTTCCTCATTTATTCTTATCTCTCACTTCCTCATTTATTCTTATCTCTCAGTTCCTCATTTCTTCTTATCTCTAACTTACTCATTTATTCTTATCTCTCACTTCCTCATTTATTCTTATCTCTCACTTCCTCATTTATTCTTATCTCTCACTTCCTCATTTATTCTTATCTCTCACTTCCTCATTTATTCTTATCTCTCACTTCCTCATTTATTCTTATCTCTCACTTCCTCATTTATTCTGATCTACCAAGCCATCAGAAGTGCAATAATAATGAATGCATACACAAGAACAAAGTTATCATTACGCCGGTTGTTCTTTCCTTAGTGGTTCAATGTGGTTTAGAAGCGCGGTCTTAAATTTGATTTGAAATTTTTAAAATGTGTAGGGGTGACTGGTGGAGGGAAGGATCGATAACCAAAAAAAATTGTATAATTAGCGAGTGATAACACTTACAATTCATAGACTACACCGAAGCTTTTGATAGAATACACCATAAACAAGCTATAGAATGCCTAAAAGAGATACATCTAGATGAGATGGACATACGACGAATATGTAATTTATACTGGGAGCAAACAGTAATAATCAAATATAACAAAGAGAAAAAAACTGAAATAAACGAAAGAATAGGAGTGGCGAAAAGTAATTTTAATGTCATGAAAAATATACTAACATCAAAACAAATAACACCAGGGCTAAAGCTAAGAGTTGTGCCAGGAGGGTGTTTATTCATTAGGACGGTGTTTCTTGATGGAGTTTCTTGACGTTACTTTGAACTGGCGGCGATCTCTGGACAGCTGGTGAATCAGCTGTTGCACTCACTGCCCTGGTTTCTGGCCGTATAATATGGCAGGCCACACACTTGCGCCGTGGCCCTGACCTTACTTGACACCTGGATCTGGTCAAGCACGAGATCGTTCGCTTTGGGAAACCCCGACACTTTATACCACGTCCCGTGTTAGAGTATAGTGATTTGTTTACGTTGCACCACGACTTTTTAATTCTCCTCTTCCTTCCCCAAGTCCTTCTTCGCCAGGCGTGATCTGCAAAATTGTTGGACACACCAAAGTAGAACACTTTAATACGAATAGTCTTTATTTCACAGCCCAATCCATGGACGACTTATTTAACGTTTACATGGCATTACATGTCCAATGTTGGTAATGAGGTCACTCACACGCTGCCCAGTAGCAATGTTAATCGTCAATGGACCCTTCTACATACTTCTCTAGTTAAATACTCACTTAAGCGGAGACAGTTCCCCATTGAACGACCTCCTCAGGTCTAGGTCGAATATACTTATTCTACCAGTTTAGTGTACTTATATAGCGACTGTTCCCCACTAAACAGCCTCTTCCGATCTAATGCTAACCTACTTCTTCTACCAGTTCAGGGTACTTATATAGAGACAGTTCCCCATTGAACGACCTCCTCAGGTCTAGGTCGAATATACTTATTCCACCAGTTTAGTGTACTTATATAGCGACTGTTCCCCACTAAACAGCCTCTTCCGATCTAATGCTAACCTACTTATTCTATTCGTCTTGTGGACTTTATCTCTCTGGAAACTCCTAACCTAATCCTCGAGGTGACTGTGTCTAATCATACTCTTTACATCTAACTGTACTTAGTCTACACTTAGTTAATCGCTGCTTACTAATCTGGCTATGGTTAGCCCCTAAGGCGGACCACACGTGTGGCCGCTCGCTCTCTCTCTCTCTCTCTCTCTTTCTCTCTCTCTCTCTCTACACCTACTCATGTGTCATTTCTAATGTTTTCCTGGAAATTCCTCCCGTTTCTTTGTTTCTCCCTTTACATATTTGCTGGCTCCTCCAATCAAATCAATCCACGTGTTTAATTTCTCGACTAATACACCCCAGCAATTCTCGAGATAGTCTGCTTCATATTTTTCTCTACTTTCTCGTGGACTATTATTTCCGGTTGCTTGTCGGCTATTTCGGACTCACGCTCCACCCCGCAATTCTCGAGATGTGTTTTATCTATTTCTTTTATTTTCACGTGGTATCTTTCCCCCCACGTCTACAGAATGGCAAAATGTTATGTCTTCTCAATATTCCTATATGGTGCAGAAACATGGACATTAGACAAGAAAATAGAACAGAAAATTGAAGCCTTTGAAATGTGGATATATAGAAGAATAGGTAGAATTGGATGGCAAAAAAAGAAAACAAACGATGAAGTCTTAAAACAACTAAAAATGAAAAGAGAACTACTAAATACAATTCAAACAAGACAAATGTGATTTTTGGGGCATGTTAAACGACACAACAGCCTAATAAATGTAATCTTGGAGGGGAAAATACAAGGTAAAAGAGAGAGAGGCAGACCAAGACTAACATGGACGAGTAACATCAAAAGTGGAAAAGTCAGCCTATGACAACCTGCACAATCAAAGCAAGAGACAGAGTGGAATAGCGCTCCATTGTAGCCAACCTTCCATGCGGAGATGGCACTTGGTGATGAACACGTACAGTTGGCCGGTCAGACTAGATCAATTACCGGTGAGATAAGAACGCAAGTCGGACATCCTCAGTCCTCAACAAACGGACGAGCCATCTTGAGATACGTTCCCAGGCATATGTGCAGATGAAGTGACTCTAATGTACTTTAATTCTATTCCTCGATCTTTTGTTGTGTTTATCTTAACGATGCCGCTACCGAGATTAATAAATTGCATTAAATTTGTTTTGCAGTTTGTCCAATGGAAACAAAAGAATACGTTCTTAAATGGTATGTAGAGCCAGCTTTAACAAAATGAGTGTGCATCATGGACAATTGGATAACAGACAAGAAAATCATTGGAGACTGTAGAATGTGATTTTACAAAAAAATGTTGAGATTACCATAGACAGCACTTTTTCTATGATAATCGGTCACACTTACACGTTTAAATAAGTCATATTTACACGTGTCAATCAGTCACACTTGCACGTTTAAATAAGTCATATTTACACGTGTCAATCAGTCACACTTACACTTGTCAATTAGTCACACTTACACGTTTTAATCAGTCATATTTACACTCTTCCCCCAGAAGGACGTGGTAATTTCTTCCAGAGAGCCATCATCCAAAGTGGAGCAGCCCTCAGCACGTGGGCAGTGTCCTACAAACCCAAATGGTGCACAGAGAAGTTAGCCACGAGCGTGAACTGCTCTCAACACATGGCCAACACGCAAGCCCTCATCCACTGCCTCCGAGAACGGAACTTTACAGAACTCATCGCCGCGTTACCGGAAACTCCCAAATATTTCTCCTGTTTCGGGCCTTCCCTTGACTGGGCTGTCCTTCCACACGATGTAAGGAGACTTTTAAAGGACGGGAATTCCAAATTTGCGTCAGTTCCTGCTATTTTTGGCATCACGAAAAATGAAGCTTATTCCTATCTAAAGCAGGATGAAATTAAAAAGGGAATTTCCGATTTTCGGAAAACTCAGATTATTAGAAGTTATGTGCAAAATGTCTTTAAATTTCATAGACAGAAGATTTATGAAATATTAGATCACCATTACACAGACTGGACGCATGCCTCTGACCAGATAACGAATCGGGATAATATTCTGGAATTGTTAAGCGATGGGCAGTACGTGGCGCCACTAATGGAGATGACCAACTACCACGAGCAGACGGCTGACACATTCTTATACTACTTTGGATATTCCACACATTCTGAAAGTGAAGACGCTGAGAGTGTACAAGGTTAGTATTACATCTGTGTAGCTTCTCTCACTCGCTCTATCATTCTTAATATCACTTTCTCCCTACATTTTTGTGTTGCTTCATTTTGTTTTTCATATTTAGATTGTTGTTCCTTCTCTCTCTCTCTCTCTCTCTCTCTCTCTCTCTTCTCTCTCTCTCTGTGTATCTTCTCAATTAAAATATTATCCAATAAATGCCTTTGTTGTTGCCACTACTTTTTCTGATCTAACACTTTTCACCCTCTTCCACTTCCTAGGACCTTCAGTCGCAAAAGCAGGGTCGGCGCAACATAGCTGACCAAGACCAGACAGTTCTATACCCTTGTAGGCTCTACCGGCAACAGTCTGCGCCAAATAGGCAGGCTAGCAGAAGCTAGGATCGTCGTGTTCCCTGCAGTGGTAGATGTTACTAATATAGAAGATCTAGTATTGGGGCTACATTAAAACAAGCTAGCTAACAGGAGCTAAGATCACTGTGTGTCCCTGCAGTGGTGGCTCTTACTGATTTAGAATTCCCAGTATTGCAGTAACTCCAGACTGGACTAGTAGTTTCCCAGTATTGCCTGGGACTAGGCGAACTCCATCTTCTCCAGTATAAGCCGGGAATGTCAAGAAAGCCATTACGACCCGCCACATCAATGAATAGAAGGGCACCCTTCCGGCATCATCTTGTGGCATCACGTCAACAACAACTCCACTCCTCTCTATGATGTCCTCTATGATGTCCTCTATGATGTCCTCTATGATGTCCTCTATGATGTCCTCTCTCTGTCTACAGTAGTGCCTCACTTTTTCTTATGTCTATTCTCTATCGGTATATCTTTATCTCCATACATGGCTTTCTTCTTAGTCATTTTTATTCACAGCTGTTTTACTGTTATCTCTGTATTGTTGGTTTAGTATTGACCATTGTTTCTCTATGTCTTCGATCTCTCTTTTAATTTATTGTTTGTCTTCATCTCTATTTATCTATTTTTTTTCGCCACGTCTCGCACTCTATAGTGACATTTCACATTCATTTCTCACTTGACCTTCGTCATATGATTCTTCCTCTTAATCTTCATCTTCTTCTCAAATTCTTGTGGAGCATAGGTTTTAAACAAACAGCATCACCATTCTCCTCAACATCATCACCATCACCAACAACAATATCACCATTAGCAACATCATCACCACCACCACCATTCTTCTACACATCATCATCTCCACCACCACCATACTTCTACGCATCATCATCCTCACCACCACCACCACCATCCTTCTACACATCATCATCATCACCACCACCACTACCCTCCTTCTACACATCATCATCATGATCACCACCACCACTACCCTCCTTCTACACATCATCAATCATCACCACCACCACCACCACCATTCTTCAACACATCATCATCCTCACTACCACCATCCTTCTCCACATCATCATTCTCACTACCACCAACCTTCTACACATAATCATCACCTCCACCATCCTTCTCCACATCATCATCCTCACTACCACCATCCTTCTCCACATCATCACCACCACCACCACCATCCTTCTTCACATCATCATCCTCACTACCACCATCCTTCTACACATCATCATCCTCAATACTACCATCCTTCTCCACATCATCATCACCTCCACCATCCTTCTCCACATCATCATCCTCACTACCACAATCCTTCTCCACATCATCATCACCTCCACCATCCTTCTCCACATCATCATCTTCACCAACACCATCATTCTCCACATCATCATCACCACCACCATCCTTCTCCACATCATCCTCACTACCACAATCCTTCTCCACATCATCATCACCACCACCATCCTTCTCCACATCATCCTCACTACCACAATCCTTCTCCACATCATCATCACCTCCACCATCCTTCTCCACATCATCATCTTCACCAACACCATCATTCTCCACATCATCATCACCACCACCATCCTTCTCCACATCATCATCCTCACTACCACCATCCATCTCCACATCATCCTCACCACCACCATCCTTCTCCACATCATCATCCTCACTACCACCATCCATCTCCACATCATCATCACTACCACAATCCTTCTCCACATCATCATCACCTCCACCATCCTTCTCCACATCATCATCTTCACCAACACCATCCTTCTCCACATCATCATCACCACCACCATCCTTCTCCACATCATCATCACCTCCACCATCCTTCTCCATATTATCATCCTCACTACCACCATCCATCCCCACATCATCCTCACTACCACCATCCTTCTTCACATCATCATCCTCACTACCACCATCATTCTCCACATCATCATCCTCACTACCACCATCCATTTCCACATCATCATCACTACAACCATCCTTCTTCACATCATCATCCTTACTGCCACCATCATTCTCCACATCATCATCCTCACTACCACCATCCATCTCTACATCATCCTCACTACCACCACCCATCTCCACATCATCATCACTACCACCATCCTTCTTCACATCATCATCCTCACTACCACCATCATTCTCCACATCATCATCCTCACTACCACCATCCATCTCCACATTATCATCACCGCCACCATGCTTCTTAACATCATCATCCTCACTACCACCATCCTTCTTCACATCATCATCCTCACTACCACCATCATTCTCCACATCATCATCTTCACTACCACCATCCATCTCCACCTTATCATCACCTCCACCATCCTTCTTCACATCATCATCCTCACTACCACCATCATTCTCCTATCATTATCCTCACTACCACCATCCATCTCCACATTATCATCACCTCCACCATGCTTCTTCACATCATCATCCTCACTACCACCATCATTCTCCACATCATCATCACTACCACCATCCTTCTTCACATCATCATCCTCACTACCACCATCATTCTCCACATCATCATCCTCACTACCACCATCCATCTCCACATTATCATCACCTCCACCATCCTTCTCCACATCATCATCCTCACTACCACCATCATTCTCCACATCATCATCCTCACTACCACCATCCATCTCCACATTATCATCACCTCCACCATCCTTCTCCACATCTTCATCCTCACCGACACCATCCTTCTCCACATAATCATCACTACCACCATCCTTCTCCACATCATCATCCTCACTACCACCATCCTTTTCCACATCATCCTCATTACCACCATACTTCTCCACATCATCAACAGCACCACCATCCTTCTCCACATCATCATCCTCACTACCACCATCCTTCTACATATCATTATCCTCACTACCACCATCCTTCTCCACATCATCATCATCACTACCATCCTTCTCCACATCATCATCCTCACTGCCACCATCATTCTCCCTCCACATCACCACCACAATATCCTTCCACATCACCACAACCATCTCCCTCCACATCACCACCACCATTTCCTTCCACATCACCACAACCATCTCCCTCCACAACACCACCACCATTTCCTTCCACATCACCACAACCATCTCCCTCCACATCACCACCACCATTTCCTTCCACATCACCACAACCATTTCCCTCCACATCACCACCACCATTTCCTTCCACATCACCACAACCATCTCCCTCCACAAGACCACAACCATCTCCCTCTACATCACCACCACCATTTCCTTCCACATCACCACCACCATTTCTCTCCACATCACAAACACAATCTTCATCCACCTCACCATCACCATCTCCCTCCACATCACCACTACCATCTCCCTCCACACCACCACACTATCTTCCTCCACATCACCACCACCATCTCCCTCCACATCACCACCACCATCCTTCTTCTTCCACATTACCACCACCATTTCCCTCCACATCACCGCCACCATTTCTCTCCACAACACCACCACCATCTCTCTCCACATCACCAACACAATCTTCCTCCACCTCACCATCACCATCTCCCTCCACATCGGCACCACCATCTCCCTCCACACCACCATCTCCCTCCACATCACCACCACCATCTCCCTCCACATCACCACTACCATCTCTCTCCACACCACCACACTATCTTCCTCCAAATCACCACCACCATCTCCCTCCACATCACTACCACCATCCTTCTCCCTCCACATCACTATCACCATCTCCCTCCACATGACCACCACTATCTATCTCCCACCTCATCACCAACACCATTTCTCTCCACATCACCGCCACCATCTCCCTCCATCTCACCACCACCATCTCCCTCCACATCACCACCACCATCCTTCTCCCGCCCCACATCACCACAATCCTTCTCTCTCCACATCACCACCACCATTTACGTCCACATCACCACCACCATCACCCTCCACATCACCACCACCATCACCCTCCACATCACTACCACCATCCTTCTTCCTCAACATCACCACCACCATCTCCCTCCACATCACCACCACCATCCTTCTCCCGCCCCACATCACCACAATCCTTCTCCCTCCACATCACCACCACCATTTACCTCAACATCACCACCACCATCACCCTCCACATCACCACCACCATTTCTCTCCACAACACCTCCACCATCTCCCTCCACATCACCACCACAATCTCCCTCCACCTCACCACCACCATCTCCCTCCACATCACCACCACCACCTCCCTCCACACCACCACAACCATTTCCCTCCACATCACCACCACCATCTCTCTCCACATCTCCACTACAATCTCCCTCCAGACCACCACCACCATCTCCCTCCACATCACCACCACCATCCTTATCCCCTCAACGTCACCACCACCATTTCCCTCCACATCACCACCACCTTCTCCCTCCACATAACCACCACAATCTCCCTCCACATCACAACCACCACCATCTCCCTCCACATAACCACCACAATCTCCCACCACATCACCACCACCACCATCTCCTCCACGTCACCACCACCACCACAATCTCCCTCCACATCATCACCACCACCATTTCCCTCCACATCACCACCACCATCTCCATCCACATAACCACCACAATCTCCCTCAACATCACCACCATATTCCTCCACATCACCGCCACCACCATTTCCCTCCACATCACCATCACCATCTCCCTCCACATGACCACCACAATCTCCCTCCACATCATCACCACCACCATCTCCCTCCACATCACCACCACCACCATCTCCTTCCACATCACCACCACCATCTACCTCCACATCACCACCACCATCCTTCTCCCTCCACATCACCACCTTTTTCTCTATATTACCTTTCTGCTACTAGTCTTTCTCCTTACGTTTTACCTTACCTCACTCTTTAAACTGCAAATAATTTCCTCGTTTACTTTTTACTCCTCCAACCTGCAGCACATCATAATCTATAATAATCGTCTGAGCATGTTTCTTTACATATCACTTTGTTGACAAATAGGCTCACAAATCCTAAATATTGTCTTTTTATTCTTTTTGTAGTCACTTTCAGATATTTTATTCCTTCTCTTATTGTTGTTTCAATGCATTTACCTTACCTACATGTATCTATTCTTCAAAATAATGTCCTTTACGACATGTATTCATTTCTTAATACATTCTTTGTCGCTCTATTACATTCACCTGCAAGATTTTCAATTCTTTTCGTGTTCATATTATTATCAACATAATTTACTTTCTTTCTGACATATTTGTATTTCATTGTATTTTATTTATGTATGACATGTTTAGATTTGTTTTTGCCTATGATTCAACAAAATAAAATTCGTACGCAGTGAGTTGCTTGTAAATCTGTTCTTATTTGCAAGTGATTTCTTTACGTTGGGTTTTTATTCACAGAAATGTATATATTCTGGCTGCGTTAAGATCATCTAATTCTCTATAGCGAGGTGATCTAACTGTCTTGTCTCGTCTTCTTGGGCAGTAGCAATGTCATTATTCATTCTTATTTTTTTTTTTTATGTTCAGATAAGCTGTAATTTTTTATGTTCCTTCTTTCTATCGGATCGGTGCTAAGTTTTGGGCTATTTTTTATTTATTTCAAGCTCTATGTTAAGTTGTAGATATTGTTGTCTTTTCTACAGTTCTGTACTGTAAGTTTGAGCTATTTCTTCTTTCTTCCAGTTCTATACTAAGTTTGAGCTATTTCTTCTTTCTTCTAGTTCTATACTAAGTTTCAGCTATTTTCTTTCTTCCAGTTCTATACTAAGTTTGAGCTATTTCTTCTTTCTTCCAGTTCTATACTAAGTTTGAGCTATTTCTTCTTTCTTCCAGTTCTATACTAAGTTTGAGCTATTTTCTTTCTTCCAGTTCTATACTAAGTTTGAGCTATTTCTTCTTTCTTCCAGTTCTACCCTCAGTTTCAGCTATTTTCTTTCTTCCAGTTCTATACTAAGTTTGAGCTATTTCTTCTTTTTTCCAGTTCTATACTACGTTTGAGCTATTTCTTCTTTCTTTCAGTTCTATACTAAGTTTGAGCTATTTCTTCTTCCTTCCAGTTCTATACTAAGTTTGAGCTTTTTCTTTTTTCTTCCAGTTCTATACTAAGTTTGAGCTATTTTCTTCCTTTCAGTTCCATACTAAGTTTGAGCTATTTCTTCTTTCTTACAGTTCTATACTAAGTTTGAGCTATTTTCTTTCTTCCAGTTCTATACTAAGTTTGAGCTATTTTCTTTCTTCCAGTTCTATACTAAGTTTGGGCTATTTTCTTTTTTCCAGTTCTATACAAATTTTCAGCTATTTTCTTTCTTCCAGTTCCATACTAAGTTTGAGCTATTTCTTCTTTCTTCCAGTTCTATACAAAGTTTGGGCTATTTTCTTTTTTCCAGTTCTATACAAATTTTCAGCTATTTTCTTTCTTCCAGTTCTATACAAAGTTTCAGCTATTTTCTTTCTTCCAGTTCTACACTAAGTTTGAGCTATTTTCTTTCTTCCAGTTTTATACTAAGTTTCAGCTATTTTCTTTCTTCCAGTTTTATACTAAGTTTCAGCTATTTTTTTTCTTCCAGTTCTATACAAAGTTTCAGCTATTTTTTTGCCCAGTTCTATACAAAGTTTCAGCTATTTTTTTGCCCAGTTCTATACAAAGTTTCAGCTATTTTTTTGCCCAGTTCTATACAAAGTTTCAGCTATTTTTTTTGCCCAGTTCTATGTTAAATTTCTGCAATATTTTCTTTCTTCCGTTTCTCTACTAAGAAGATTTCACCTGTATTAGTTTACGAAAAATTCCATCTGCTTGTCCTTCACAAATTATTGTTATTTTGATTCGCTTACTTTTTTTCCACTTATTATTTTTCTTTAACTAAGAGGCACGCCAATAATGGAGGTAAAAATAGCAGGCATTGATTGACTTCTTCACTGAGATTGAAAAGCTCGCCAATAAGAGGCACGCCAATAATGGAGGTAAAAATAGTAGGCATTGACTTCTTCACTGAGATTGAAAAGCTCGCCAATAAGAAGCACGCCAATAATGGAGGTAAAAATTGTAGGCATTGACTTCTTCACTGAGATTGAAAAGCTCGCCAATAAGAGGCACGCCAATAATGGAGGTAAAAATAGTAGGCATTGACTTCTTCACTGAGATTGAAAAGCTCGCCAATAAGAAGCACGCCAATAATGGAGGTAAAAATTGTAGGCATTGACTTCTTCACTGAGATTGAAAAGCTCGCCACTAGGAATGCCATATGACGGTGTACACTGCGAGCCGTGTGTTTTCTTTAATGTCACTATAAGGATGACTATTTCTCGCACTATTTTCCCCAGGTGTGTTTCTTTCCTTTCAGGTATCCACGGAGATGAACTGCCGTATGTTTTCGGGTCTCCCCTTGTAGATGGACTCTCCCCCTTCCCGTCCTCCTACACCAACACGGAGCGGATGTTAAGTGAGGCCGTCATGACCTACTGGACTAACTTCGCTAAGACTGGGTACGTTGCTCTCGTTGTCATTTTAACCCTCTACACCGCCTCGTGGGTTAATATATGATTCTTTCTAAAAGTACAGGTGTGTTATCATACCAATGTTTGTTTCAAAATAAGCTCACCTTTATTAGCATTACACAGTTCACCTTCATTAGCATTACACCGCTCACCTTCATTAGCATTACACCGTTCACTTTCATTAGCATTACACAGTTCACCTTCATTAGCAATACACAGTTAACTTTCATTAGCATTACACAGTTCACTTTCATTAGCATTACACCGTTCACCTTCATTAGCATTACACAGTTCACCTTCATTATCATTACACAGTTCACCTTCATTAGTATTCCACAGTTCACCTTCATTAGTATTACACAGTTCACCTTAATTAGTATTCCACAGTTCACCTTCATTAGTATTACACAGTTCACCTTCATTAGTATTACACAGTTCACCTTAATTAATATTCCACAGTTCACCTTCATTAGCATTACACAGTTCACCTTCATGTTCTTTCTCTCTTAATACTATTGTGTGCGTTATCTCTCTTAATGCTATCTCATGTTCTTTCTCTCTTAATACTATTGTGTGCTTTATCTCTCTTAATGCTATCTCATGTTCTTTCTCTCTTAATACTATTGTGTGCTTTATCTCTCTTAATGCTATCTCATGTTCTTTCTCTCTTAATACTATTGTGTGCTTTATCTCTCTTAATGCTATCTCATGTTCTTTCTCTCTTAATACTATTGTGTGCTTTATCTCTCTTAATGCTATCTCATGTTCTTTCTCTCTTAATACTATTGTGTGCTTTATCTCTCTTAATGCTATCTCATGTTCTTTCTCTCTTAATACTATTGTGTGCTTTATCTCTCTTAATGCTATCTCATGTTCTTTCTCTCTTAATACTATTGTGTGCTTTATCTCTCTTAATGCTATCTCATGTTCTTTCTCTCTTAATACTATTGTGTGCTTTATCTCTCTTAATGCTATCTCATGTTCTTTCTCTCTTAATACTATTGTGTGCTTTATCTCTCTTAATGCTATCTCATGTTCTTTCTCTCTTAATACTATTGTGTGCTTTATCTCTCTTAATGCTATCTCATGTTCTTTCTCTCTTGATACTATTTCTCGTTCGATCTTTTTTTTAGAGATACCATTGATATATTTCTCATCATCATTGGGTGCCGTCTCGACCTCGAAAAGTTTCTACCATGGAGCGCCATTCTGCTCTGTCTCTTGCTTCCAAGATTACTTTTAGTAGGCTGCTGTGTCTTTTAACATGCCCCCAAATCGCATTTGTCTTGTTTGAATTGTGCTTAGTAGTTCTCTTTTTCTTTTTAATTGTTTTAAGACTTCATTGTTTGTTTTCTTTTCTTTCCATCCAATACTTCCTATTCTTCTATAAGTCCACGTTTCAAAGGCTTCAATTTTCTGTTATGTTTTCTTGTAATGTCCCTGTTTCTGCACCGTACAGGAATGTTGAGAAGATGTAACATTTTGGTGTCCTAAGTTTTAGCCTCCGTGTTATTTACTTTGATGTTAGTATATTTTTCATGACATTAAAATTACTTGTTTGCCATTTCTGTTATTTTGTTTATTTCAGTTTTACATTTTCCATCATCTAGTTATAGTATGTCCAAGGTAGTTGTAGTTCTGAACTGTCTCCAGGGCTGTTCCTTCAACTTTGATATTCACTTGTAGGTTTTAAGTATTATCTTTGTTTATGATCCTAATTTTAGTCTTTTTGATATTCATATGTAATCCATATTTTTCGCTTGTCATGTTTATTTCATTAAGTAATTGTTGTAGGTCTTTAGGATTTTCTGCTAGTAGTACAGTATCATCAGCATATCTTAGGTTATTGATTATCTTTCCATTAATTTGTAGGCCTGGCATCTCTATGATGTTTTTAAAGATTTGCTCAGTGTATAGATTGAACAAGCTTGGTGATAGGATGCATCCTTGTCTTACTCCTCTTTTTATATCAATGGGTGTAGAGAACTCTTTGTTATATTTTATTATTGCTGTTTGCTCCCAGTATAGATTGCATATTAGTCGTATATCCATGTCATCTAGATGTATCTCTTTTAGACATTCTATAAGTTGTTTGTGGTGTACTCTATCAAAACTTTGGTGTAGTCTATGAAGCAGGCATATTTTGGTTCGTTCACTTCTGTGGACCTTTCAAGTAATGTTTTCATGCAGAATATGGCATATTTTTCCCCACCCTTTTTTCCTAAATGCAAACTTTTTTCTTCTAATTCCATATTGATTTTATTCTGAATCCTTCTGTATATAACTTTTAGTAAGATTTTTGTTACATGGCCCAATAGTAAGAGTATCGTTCTAAAATCACGTCATTCGAATTCGCCGTTATTTTTAACAACGCAATGAAAATTAATGTGTTTAATCCTGTATGGTATGTATCGTTACATTTGTCTGTGATCACTTCAATGCCCAAATCATCTAGTGCCTTTATCATCTCTTGTCTTGTGTTGTCAAGTCCTTCTGCTTTCCCTTTTCTCATTGTTTGTATAGCTTTTTTACACGACCGATTTTAATATGTTATAGCTTAACGTACATTTGATACTCGGTTTCTTGTCCCTTCCGTCATAAAATAATTCTGCTATATATTCCTGCCATCTATTGACTATATATTTGTTGTCAACTTCAATGCACCATATTTGTTTCTATGCCGGTTGCTGATGTATTGGAAATATATTTTTGTCGCCATTCTCCCTCCCAATGCACAAAACAATGCACATCAGCACAGATAAACAACTTAAATGAAACATTAACTCTCATCCATTACTAATAAAACCAACCATGGGCATTTACAACAAGTCACAAAAGACAGTTTTTCATCACAGAAATCAGATGTTTGTAAAAAAAAACAGACCAGAAGAAACAAAATTAGAAATGTGACATACGAGAAAGAATTGACATACTATAAATGTTGAACTACATACAGTGACAACATATTAAATTACACAAAATACATCATGAAAATCAACATCAATAAAATATAAGTCATGAATATCGCAAATAAAAAAAAAACTGAACATCAACATAACTATAGACGGTAGACAATTATAACAAGTAGAGAAATTTAAATACCTAGGAAGTCTAGTGATAAACGACAAGTCACAAACAGCGGAAATAGACTTAAGATGCAACAAAGCTTATCAAATCATCGGACAGCTATCACCACTATTGTCCAACCAGGACATAACTGTGTAGACAAAAGGGACACTCTACAATACAATCTTCATCCTAACGTTGCGCTACCAATGCCAAACCTGGACACTAGATGCAAGAACAATAAGGAAAATAACCACTACCGAGATGAAGTGTGTCAGACGAATGACAGGAAACAGTCTGAGAGATATGATCAGACATGAAGAACTGATAAAAAGGCTAGGAATAATCCCCGCCATAGAATATATAAAGAAACAACAAATTAAATAGTTTGACCACGTGAAAAGGTAAAAAAGATGAAAACACAACACAATCGAGACTTCAACAAACGTTGTCAGAACACCAGACCCAAGGGCCGACCACGTAAAAGATAAATTGACGGAATATTAGAAACACTAGTTAACATAACAGCAGGAGAGGCCAACACATGAGCAAAAGACCGCAAATTATATCTCCCCTAGATGCTGAAAGACAAATGAGGAAGGAAGGAAATACATTTAGAGAGGCTGTTTTTGTGATATTTGTTGTTTGTTTGTTTTGTTGCGTTCAATAACTGTATATATATACATCTAGAGAGGCTGTTTTTGTGACATTTGTTGTTTGTTTGTTTTGTTGCGCTCAATAACTCTATATATATATATACATCTAGAGAGGCTGTTTTTGTGACATTTGTTGTTTGTTTGTTTTGTTGCGTTCAATAACTCTATATATATATATATACATCTATAAGTCCTGAAGAAGTGAATTTTTCGAGAACATCACTTCTTCCTTTTTCCACCAGCAGTCGTATGCTCAGATGTCCCCCGCCATACAGGCAGATATTCTCTCACTTCAGAGGTACTATCATATTTTTATCGTCCAGAGTTTTAACATTTCGAGCAGATGATTTCCTGTCACTTTTTCCGGGCAGCGATCATTTTGGCCTACTCTTTTTGATTTCCAACTGGCAAAGACTATTTAAAGTGCATAAGGGTAATTCCTGTCTCTCTCAGTTTTCCGAGAAGTATAGAATTCCACTACCAGGAGACCAGGGAAGGGTAAACCCTTGGATTAGATGTTATTTTATTTTGATACATATTTTTAAAAAAAAATTTCCACCGCCTGTGATGGGAATGGAACCCTGGACCTTCTTTTCTGGAGCCCAACGTCTTACCTCTAGACCACGTAATCCCCTTCCCTTCTCTGCCACCCGACATTAAATCAATTATAAAAAAAATGGTGCAGAAACATGGACGTTACACAAGAAAACAAAACAGAGAATTGAAGCCTTTGAAATGTGGATATATAGAAGAATAGGTAGAATTGGATGGAATGAGAAGAAAACAAACGATAAAGTCTTAAAACAGCTAAAATTAAAAGAAACTACTAAACACAATTCAAACAAAACAAATGCGATTTTTAAGCCATGTTAAAAGACACAACAGCCCACTAAAAGTTATCCTGGAGTGGAAAATACAAGGTAATAGAGGCAGAGGCAGACCAAGACTAACATGGACGAGTAACATCAAAAGGTGGACAAATCAGCCAATGACAACCTGCACCATCAAAGCAAGAGACAGAGCAGAAAGGCGCTCCATGGTAGCCAACCTTCGTTACGGAGATGGCACTCGATGATGATGATGATGATGATGATGATGATGATGAAAATAATGCGAAAAAAAAAAATTAACTAATTCACTTCCTTCAGCAGCCACATCTCGGGTAAGTGTTTTTATCTGTTTCGGCGTGAAATAATTTTTTTCCTCGCGTGTTAAAATGAAATAATTTTCTTGAAAGTGCATAATCTTTCAAGGATTATTATTTTCTCCCGTCCATTTCTTAAAACCCTATTATTTTTACTCGTTCTGGCTTGTGCTAAAAATAAACCAGCATAATTTTGAAGATTTTTGGAACGTGCAATAGCAAGTGTAGACCCTGTCAACACAAGGATGCAATGGACAAGGCTCCGGGGTTCACCCAGCCTCTAAAAATGGGTAACATAATTTTTTTTTTTAATGGGAAGTTAAGGCGGCCTGATTTGATACCGACATGATCCAAAAATATGGACAGAAAATATGGTCTCTAACAAGATTTTACCCATACGCCTAGCAAGGCAGGGGAGAAACCTTTACTTTACTTTACTTCACTTTACTTTACTTTACTTTAATTTACTTTTACTTTACTTTACTTTACTTTACTTTACTTTTACTTTACTTTACTTTACTTTACTTTACTTTAATTTACTTTTACTTTACTTTACTTTACTTTACTTTACTATACTTTACTTTACTTTCACTTTACTTTACTTTACTTTACTTTACTTTACTTTACTTTTTACTTTCACTTTACTTTACTTTACTTTACTTTAATTTACTTTACTTTACTTTACTTTACTTTCACTTTACTTTACTTTACTTTACTTTACTTTACTTTACTTTACTTTACTTTACTTTCACTTTACTTTACTTTACTTTACTTTACTTTACTTTACTTTACTTTACTTTACTTTCACTTTACTTTACTTTACTTTACTTTACTTTACTTTACTTTACTTTCACTTTACTTTAATTTAATTTACTTTACTTTACTTTACTTTGCTTTACTTTACTTTACTTTTCTTTACTTTACTTTACTTTACTTTCACTTTACTTTACTTTACTTTCACTTTACTTTACTTTACTTTACTTTGCTTTGCTTTACTTTACTTTACTTTACTTTCACTTTACTTTAATTTAATTTACTTTACTTTACTTTGCTTTACTTTACTTTACTTTACTTTACTTTACTTTCACTTTACTTTACTTTGCTTTACTTTACTTTACCTTAATTTACTTTTACTCTACTGTACTTTACTTTACTTTACTTTTCTTTCACTTTACTTTACTTTACTTTACTTTACTTTACTTTACTTTTACTTTACTTTACTTTACTTTTACTTTACTTTACTTTACTTTACTTTTACTTTACTTTACTTTACTTTTACTTTACTTTACTTTACGTTACTTTATTTTACTTTACTTTACTTTCACTTTAATTTACTTTACTTTACTTTACTTTGCTTTACTTTACTTTACTTTAATTTAACACCAAACGATATCAAATGGATTTACACTTCTGCTGGATGTTATGGGGCTGCCTTTGACTGTTAACATGGGACCCTCTTTGAGTACCTTTTGATTTTCTGTAAAATAAAATGTGTAAATGAGCAGTAATCTGGTGAGAGATAATGAAGGATAGCCACACTAGACAACCTGTCGTAAATCTGCTGAGGCTGGGATGCACAGTTTGTGCAAGACTTTGGGTATCCATTCTGAGGTTTTGGCCAATAATTAAGCTACATGAAGAGATGGAAACAGAGATACAATGAAGACGATGGCACTGGCTTGGACACACACTGCGGAAGCCAAATGAGAGTATTCTACGACTGGTCCTTTTTTTGGAATCCCCAGGGGAAACGATACAGAGCAAGATCACAATATTCTTGGAAATGACAGGTGGAAGCAAAGATGAAGATGATGATGATGAAGTCATGGAATGATCTGAAAAGAATGGCAAGAAACGGAACGGCTTGGAAAGTGTTTGTTGAAGACCTATGCTCCACGTGGAAATGAGATGTGTTTGTTGAGGACCTATGCTCCACGGGGAAATGAGATGTGTTTGTTGAAGACCTATGCTCCACGGGGAAATAAGATGTGTTTGTTGAGGACCTATGCTCCACAGGGAGCTGAAAGTGTTTGTTGAAGACCTATGCTCCACAGGAAGCTGAAAGTGTTTGTTGAAGTCCTATGCTCCACAGGGAGCTGGAAGTGTTTGTTGAAGACCTATGCTCTACAGGGAGCTGGAAGTGTTTGTTGAAGACCTATGCTCCACGGGGAAATAAGATGTGTTTGTTGAGGACCTATGCTCCACAGGGAGCTGGAAGTGTTTGTTGAAGACCTATGCTCCACAGGGAGCTGGAAGTGTTTGTTGAAGACCTATGCTCTACAACGAACTAAAAGGTAGAACAGATATCTTGCTGCTAAAACACTCAAACGCCATATGCTGCAAGTTGTGTCAGCCATTGACTCATTTCGAGAAATTAAAAAAAATATGAAAGAAAAAAAATTGTATCGTTAAAGCTTCATGTAACAAGTGGACATCAGAACTACGTTTCGGCGCAAAAGCCTTCAATAGGAACAAACATACAACACACGTACAAATATGCATTTAAAATCAATATAATAGTTAAAATAAATGGGGGGCCTCGGTAGCCTATTTGGGAAAACCACCCGACTGGACTACCGAAGTTCGGACGACCCGTGTTCGATTCCCGCTGGGAGCAGTTTGAATTCTACAAGTGGTTGAAAAAAAAATACCCCACGGTCGACCCATTACTTTGGGAAGGTGAGGAATGTCGCCTCGCATCTATCTATCTATCTATCTTTCGTTCGCCTGAAGCATTGTCTATATCTGCAATGTCGTTTCCTGTATAAATGTTACTGTCTTTTGTAATTCTTGCAGTGGCCCATATAGTTTTGTCTGTAGTGTTGTATCTATGGGCCAATGGATTTTCCTCAGTCTACTATATTCAGTGCAGTCTTGAAGTATGTGTTCAGCAGTCTGGGGCGCCTGTCCACATGTACAAGTAGTTGAGGTGCCGATCTTGAATTTTGTATACATGTGACTATGGAGTCGATTGTGTCCTGTTCTGAGACGTATAATGATAACTTGTTCATATCTATTCATATTATAAAAGGCATCCTGATTTGGGGCTTGTGGTCCTCTGATTGATTTGATTATCTGTTTCTTATGATGGTATGTAACAGGTGTATCTAGTTGTGTGCCTGTTGAACCTTCCTTTGCCAACTGATCTGCTTTCTCATTTCCTGGTATTCCACAGTGAGATGGGATCCACTGCAGGGCAACCCTGTGGTGCTTGCAGAGTTCAGTCAATAAGGTCTGCAGATGTGGTAATTTTCTGGATTGTAGTGCCTGGAGTACTGATCTTGCATCTGTCAAAAACACTACAGGCTGCGGGCTAAGATTAATGTTCAGCAGTTTTTCTATTGCTAACTTTATTGCTTGTATTTCTGCATCATAATTGTGACAATATTTCCCTGTTGCTATTTTATTCATATCCCTAGTGTTATTTGGGTATTCTATATATGCACCTGCTCCCCCATTTTTTACTGCATTCTGTGCTGATCCATCTGTATACACACGAATCCATAGGTCTTGTGGGTATTCTTCATCCAGGAAACTGAGAGTTATTGTTTTTCGCTGTAGACTATTCTGTTCCTCTTTATCAACTATTCCTTTCACTTCTGTCCGTATTTGAACTGATAATCCAGATTCCTCTGTCCAGGGAGTCTGTTCTGGTATGGGCAGTAGGGGGTTAACAGCTCTTGGCATGTCTGGTGTTTGTCTACTAATACGCTTGGCTTGGTGGATAAAACTGCTTCTCTTAAGTCGTCCCAATGCAAGATTTTGGAATCGGTCCTTCATTGGATGTCTCGGCATGCAAGCAAATTTTTCTGCCTGTATCAGCACCTTTGTGTCCCTCCGTTCTCTCAGTGCTGGTATCCTCCACAATTTCTCCATCTCTAATATTGGTGTTGATTTCATTGCTCCTGTGATGACCCTAAGTGCCTGGTTTTGTACTTTATCCAGTTCTTGAAGTGTGGTGTTTGATGCTGAACACCATGCAGATGATCCATATTCTAAATGTGGGCGTATACTCTGTTGGTAAACTTTACTGAGTATTTTCCCACTCGCACCCCACGTAGTTCCACACAGCTTTCTTAGAATAGCCAATTTTCTCCTTGCTTTTTGGGTTGCCTTATTTATCTGCTGTTTCCAAGATAGTTTGTTATCAAATGTAACTCCGAGATACGTAGCCTGTATGTCTTCTTTCACAGGCTCATTGTTTATATAGATGGCTCCTGCTTTTTGTTTTGGGGAAAGAGTGAAAAGTGTAGTACTGCATTTGTCTGTATTGATGCTGATACACCATCTATTTGTCCATGAATTCAGTGCATTCATAGCTCTTTGTAACAATTTGGAGGCCACTGTTGCATACTCCTCTGTGCACCACATTACCAAGTCATCTGCATACATTGCCACTTTGATACCATGTGGTAGTTCAGTAACTAGGTCATTGATGTAGATCAGAAAAAGTGTTGGAGATAGTACCCCTCCCTGTGGAACGCCCTGGCGCAGTAAGACCTTCTTACTCTTAAGACCATCCAGTTGCACTCTGGCTCTCCTGTTATGCAGGTATGCTTTGACCCATTTGTACATCCTGCCATTTACTCCATAATTTCTCAGTTTCTTCAAAAGCCCTTCCTTCCATACCTTATCAAATGCTTTCTTTAGGTCTATCCATGCTGCTAGTACCAGTTTCTTTTCTTGAAACGCATCCTCAATTTCCTGGGAAAGATAGGTTGCCTGATCTTCGGTAGAGTAACACTGTCTAAAGCCTGCTTGTTGTGGGACAAGGAGATTTTCACTTTCCAGGTACCACTGCAGTCTGAGATTGATTATACGTTCCATTGTTTTACACAAACAGCTTGTAAGGCTGATTGGTCTATAGCTGGATGTCATTGAACCATCTTTTCCTGGCTTTAGTAATGGTATCATAATTGCTTCTCTCCATGCCTGTGGCACTTTACCTGTGATCCAGCAAATGTTGTAGATCTGCAGTAGTTTTGCTTTAGCTGCAGTTCCCAAGTTCTTAATCATTTCATTAGACACTCCATCACTACCTGGTGACTTTTTCATTTTTAATTTGGATATTGCCAGCTCTAGCTCTCTTTGTGTAATGGGTATTTCCATGACTTCATGTGCAGTCTCTTCTTGTCTTGCATTTTGTTGTTTTAGACGGGTCTCTTGACGTTTCTCTAGGCTAATTTCAATATTGTTGTCATTTGCAAAGGAGTCTGCAAAGTGATTTGCTGCATGTTTACCTGTTAGAATGTTTCCATCCTTCTTCAGTGTAATTTTTGTGTTCCCTTCTGTACCCTCATCATTCAGCTGTTTTACAAGCTTCCACACTTTTCTTGTGTCTCGTTCTAGATTCATGTACTCTGTTTTCTCTTTCCAACTTCTCCGTCTGGCTTGTAGTTTAGCCCATTGAAATTTGGCTTTAGCATGCTGATAGTTATTGTGGTGTTCCTGGCAGGGGTTATTTTCTGCTTGTTTTCGAGATGTTTCCATGTCATTGTGCAGTTGCTCTAGTTCACTATTCCAGTATGGTTTGTAGTGTTTCCGTGCCCCTCTGGGTATTGTTTCACTGGCAGCTTGTATTATTAGTCTACTGAATTCATCAACTATTTTGTTGATGTCTCTGTCTGTATTTAGATCTTTAGTCAGTACACTGGTGTAATGTTGATACATTTTCCAGTCTGCCTTTTTGTAATTCCATCTGGAGAGAGTGCTGCTCTCCCTGACGGCCTCATTTTGCACCACTAAAAAGACAGGTCGGTGGTCGCTGCCTCCAAGTTGTTTCCCAACAATACGTGTGATATTCCAATCCAGGTCTGGTGAATGGAAAGCAAGGTCTGGTGTAGATGTGGTATGCCATGATCTGGAATAGAATGTTGGTGGATCTGTTGCCTGGTTTAATAGTATAAGCCCATTGTCATCCTGCCAATTTTCAAGTTCTTCACCTCTCTTGTCCATATCTTCATAGCCCCAGCTCTGTGAATGGCTGTTAAAGTCTCCACATACAATTATTCTTTCTTTTAATGTAATTGTGTCTAGTGCTAGTGGGCGGTCACTCGGACAGTAGTAGTTTAGTAGATGGAAGTCTGTATTTCCTGTCCTGAGGTGCAGTATTTGATATTCCGCCCCATCCATATACACTTCAATCTGACATGCATTAATGTTGTTCCTTACAAGAGTCAGTATTCCGCCCTTTTGTCTGTTTTTCCTGTCAGATCGGTAGCACTGGTATCCCCTAATCTTCAAGGCTATGTCGTTGTTTAGATGGGTTTCCTGCAAACAGCATATGCTTACTTGTTCTTCATGCAGGATATTTTCTAATTCTATCTTTTTACTGTACCCATCTCTTTTGCTGTTGATGCCTTCAGCATTCCAGTGCATTATTTTGAGTGGTCTTATTTTGGGTTGGCCAGTAACTCTATTCTCTCGCCCCCTGACTCCACAGAGCGATTGAGAAGGACATCCAGTAATATAGGTTGGGCCCTTTCGAGGCTGAGGGCCCGGCGCTGCACCTGCCTGAGTGTCCATCACAGGGCGAGTGCCATATCGATTTGCAGTTATAGGCATGCTTCCCATTGGCGTGAGTGCGTGGCATCCTGATTTTTGTAGTGCGCCTTTTGGCTGGTTGCCTCCGACTTCAGCACTTAAAATTGCTAGAGCAGACTGTGGTCTTGCACGGGTGTAGGAAGGCCTGGCCAGTCTTGGTTTTCAGTCCCTGGTGACTGTTAAGCCCCATCCCCACGACAAGGAGCTGGACTCAAACGCCATATGCTGCAAGTTGTGTCAGCCATTGACTCATTTCGAGAAATTAAAAAAAATATGAAAGAAAAAAAATTGTATCGTTAAAGCTTCATGTAACAAGTGGACATCAGAACTACGTTTCGGCGCAAAAGCCTTCAATAGGAACAAACATACAACACACGTACAAATATGCATTTAAAATCAATATAATAGTTAAAATAAATGGGGGGCCTCGGTAGCCTATTTGGGAAAACCACCCGACTGGACTACCGAAGTTCGGACGACCCGTGTTCGATTCCCGCTGGGAGCAGTTTGAATTCTACAAGTGGTTGAAAAAAAAAATACCCCACGGTCGACCCATTACTTTGGGAAGGTGAGGAATGTCGCCTCGCATCTGAGTTTCGATGCTTGAGGCGACACTATACAGAAATTTCCGAACATTTTTGGATAGGCGGCCGAGCATATATGGGTGTAAACTCGCGTGCTAAGACGCCGGTTCAAATCTCGTACTTGACCTTTACCTTTATTTACAATAAATAATTAAAATTAAATAATCGAACTAGAAAGAGAAATGAAATTTATAGGAGAATAACATGTTAATAATATGTTAATAAAATGGTTCCTGTAAGATCAAAGAAGATTCTTTCTTCTGAAAGAACGGAAGTGCGCACGGGGTGCATGTGGGTGCACACAAGTGAAAATGTGCGCACACAGCACGCAGTAACAGAAATTTCCAAAACAGATCCGTGTGCATCTTTTTGCATTAGCTCATTTGTCGATTGTTCCCTTCTAATACTTGTTTTTGTAGAATTTGATGAGATTTGTAAGCAATAACATCTTTGGGTTGAACTAAAAGTAATGGAGGGGTGTACAAGCTGCAACATCTCACAACTGTTCCCTTCTCATTAGGGAGCAGCGGTAGCTCAGTGGTTAGTGAACTGGAATACAAAGGACAAGATGTAGGGTTCGATCACAACCGACGGCTTCCGGGTTCACCCAGTCTTAAATTGGTACCGAATTTTTTTCTGGGAAAGTAAAGCGGCACATGCGTAATACCGACCACATTACCCCAAAAATCATGTGCTGAAGGTCAGTAAAATGTATGGTCGCTAACACCATATTCCCCATACGCCACTTGGCGTGACGGGGGCTCTTTACCTTTTCTGTTTACTTTCCCTTCTCATTACATGGTCACATTCCTGCCGCCATTTTGTGCATCTCTATTTTGATGCACGCAAAGACCCGCTAGGCAGATTATATAGTCCGTACAATAAACTACTGACTGCCAAAAATATTATTATACGGCGGGCTGTAGAATGTAAGCAACGCCAAGGTATATTTCAGAAACCCTTAAAAAAAAAGACCCGGAAGACTTCATTAAAAGACTTCAATATTGATATTAACACACGTGAAAGCGTGGCACGAGACAAAAGTTACCTGGCACATCTCTTAGATGTGGGAACTGCTTTCTGAAGACTAACAAGGGACAGTCGAACAGCGGAGGGAGACTAGAACGGCTCGTAAAACTATCTCCGACACTTGGATCTCTGCCAGGTTTCACACTGTTCTAGATAATTCTGGTCTCAAAGGGGTTAACAGTCATAATATAATATACAGACTAAGCTCATCATCATCATGTGCCATATCGGCTGGCGTAGGCGATCATGTACTTCTATAATTCTCTGTCCATAGTGCATCGAATCAATTTTGTTATTGACTGTTTTCCATGCCACAACACCAACCTATCCAGTACCTTCTCTCTTTGTCGTCCGCGATCTTTCTTTATCTGTATCTTGCCAGTTATAACCAAGTATTCCAACTTCCCTCTTCTCTTGATGTTCCCGAAACATATCGACTGTTTCATTCTGACTTTTATGTAGAAGTTCTTAATTGTGCTGGCATTTTTGAGAATTTCTTTTTTTGTGTTTTTTTTTAAAATCCTTTTAGTTGCAAAAATAACTCTTCGTGTCCTTGAAATAGAAGACGCATTTTAAGACCAGACAGAAAATAGTCTACACAACAATCTTGACAGACTAGGGAACGGCATTTGATAAAGTGTTGACAGTCAGGATCCACGGGTTGTATATTTCAGCTCCTTACTTCCTCCTTATACGCAATTTACAATGTCCTAATATTTTTAGACACAATGCCTCTGGTACCTTTCTCCGAGCCCAGGGCGAGGGCTTTTCTTGGAGAATCAAGATAAATGAGGGAGCAGTAATCGTGCGATGAGATACAAAACTGCCAGTGGGGAAGCGTTTCTATTGGCCAGAATTGAAAAATGACGTGGCAGTCTTTACTGTGGACATTTAATAACGTTTGTCCAGTGGATGTTAAAAAGGGAATTACTTTATTACAAATCTGGCTATTTTCTCTATTATGAAGATGGTGATTGAATCGGATGGGAGCTGTTAGTGGGGAGGTTGGTTGGGGGGGGGGGGGGGGTTGTAAAATAAATAATGTTAAGAGATTTGCTACATAATAAAGAGCGTAACAAAATTAAATATAGTCTTTGACGTCTTGACAGACGTTTGGTTGCAAGCAATCATGATTTGACGATAGTT
The DNA here is from genome assembly GCA_032433765.1 of Megaustenia siamemsis. Lineage (NCBI taxonomy): Eukaryota > Metazoa > Mollusca > Gastropoda > Stylommatophora > Ariophantidae > Megaustenia > Megaustenia siamemsis. The sequence continues at coordinate 74,035,271 of JAVIAB010000108.1, forward strand.
TGATGAAATATTAGTGTCTTATGCAGGATGTTTTTTACTGGGCAGCGTCTCTCGTGCCTGATTATGTGAATATATTTTTTTAAAGAATAATGACGACGTAAACAGAGTGGAAGTTGTGGCAAAAATAATTGAGAATGAGAATACAATTAACTTGTGTGTTCTGCAAAAATAGTTGAGTGTAGGGTAAAAATAATTAAGAGAGTGGCAATTGTAATGAGGAGAGTGGGAATTGTAATGAAGAGAGTGGCAATTGTAATGAGGAGAGTGGGAATTGTAATGAGGAGAGTGGGAATTGTAATGAAGAGCGTGGCAATTGTAATGAGGAGAGTGGGAATTGTAATGAAGAGAGTGGGAATTGTAATGAGGAGAGTGGGAATTGTAATGAAGAGAGTGGCAATTGTAATGAGGAGAGTGGGAATTGTAATGAGGAGAGTGGCAATTGTAATGAGGAGAGTGACAATTGTAATGAGGAGAGTGGCAATTGTAATGAGGAGAGTGGCAATTGTAATGAGGAGAGTGGCAATTGTAATGAGGAGAGTGGCAATTGTAATGAGGAGAGTGGCAATTGTAATGAGGAGAGTGGCAATTGTAATGAGGAGAGTGGCAATTGTTATGAAGAGAGTGACAATTGTTATGAAGAGAGTGACAATTGTTATGAAGAGAGTAAAGATAAAGGTAAAGTACGAGACTTGAACCGGCGTCTTAGCACGTGAGTTTACACCCATATGTGCTCGGCCGCCTATCCAGAAATGTTCGGATATTTCTGTATAGTGTAGCCTCAAGCATCGAAACTCAGATGCGAAGCGACATTCCTCACCTTCCAGGATAATACCCTGGTACCCATTTCTGCCAACGGCTGGGTCGACCGTGGGGGTATTTTTTTTATTCCAACCACAAGTACAACTCACACTGCTCCCAGCGGGAATTGAACACGGGTTGTCCGAACGTCGGTAGTCTAGTCGGGTGGTTTTCCCAACTAGGCTACCGAGGCCCCCTATGAAGAGAGTGACAATTGTTATGAAGAGAGTGACAATTGTTATGAAGAGAGTGACAATTGTTATGAAATGAGTGACAATTGTAATGAAGAGAGTGGCAATTGTAATGAAGAAGTAAGAGCAAATAGATTAGTATAAGTAAAGTAAAGTATCCCCATCACGCCAAGTGGCATATAGGGAATATGGTGTTATGTGACCATAAATTTTACAGACCGGCGCATGATTTTTGAGGTAATGTGGTCGGTATTATGCCCGTGCCGCTTTACTTCCATAGAAAAAAATCCGGTACCCATTAAAGGCTAAGTGAGCCCGGAAGCCGTCGGTTGGGATCGAACACCACCTCTTGTCCTTTGTAGTCCAGTTCACTAACAACTGAGCTATCGCGGCTCCAGACTAATATATAATTACTAGTATATTGAAAACCAATTGGGAATGTTTCAACAAATAAAACAGGGTGTTAGGCAAGGTTGTGTACTGTCGCCAGATTTGTTTAATATTTATAGTGAGATTATTTTAAGATCCATAAGGGGCATGCCTAGAATAACAATGGGAGGTCATTATATAAAATAATCTAAGGTATGCTGATGATACAGTCTTAATCACTAAGAGTGAAAATAAGTTACGAGAAATGTTGGTCATTATAGTGAAAGAAAGCCAAAATAAAGGACTCAGCCTTAATAGCAAAAAAGACAGAAGTAATGGTAACAACAAAGAAAAAGACATCACCTCAGTGCAAAATAAAGACAAGTGGAACAATATTAAAACAGGTAAATGAATTTAAATATTTGGGAACTTTGTTAACCTCAGACGGAAGATGTACAACAGAGGTGAGATGCAGAATGGCTCAGGCAAAAGCAGCTTTCCAAAAAATGAGGAAGATACTATGCAATCCATTTTTGACAATAGAAACAAGAAATAGAGTTCTTAAATGTTATGTAGAGCCAGTTTTAACATATATATGTGAATCATGGACAATATGACAACAGACAAGAAAATCATTGGAGTCTGTAGAAATGTGAGCCGCGATAGCTCAGTGGTTAGTGTACTGGACTACAAAGGACAAGGGGTAGGCTTCGATCCCAACCGACGGATTCCGGGTTCACCCAGCCCTAAATGGGTACCGGATTTTTTTTCTGGGAAAGTGAAACGGCACGGGCGTAATACCGACCACATTACCCCAAAAATCATGTGCTGAAGGTCTGTAAAATTTATGGTCACTAACAACATATTCCCTATACGCCACTTGGCGTGACAGTGGTACTTTACCTTTTTTTAACTGTATAAATGTGGTTTTACATAAGAATGTTGAGAATACCATGAATAGCTAAGAAGAGTAATGAAAACTTTCTGAAAGAGGCCAAAGCAAAAAGAGAGCTAATTTCCAATATTAGGAAGAAACAATCATCATTTTTTGGCCATGTAATGAGAAGAGAAAAGCTGGAATATATTGTAACAAGTGGGAAAATTGAGAGACGAAGAGATAGAGAGAAGCAAAAAGTAAAGTTACCAGACAGCTTAAGAGAATGATTTGGCAGAAGGTCAACAACGGGAAATACTAAATAACTGTCGTGATCGAAGGTTGTGGAGAGACATGATCACCTACGCCAACAGGCATGGCACTTGATAATGATGATGATGATAGTGACTAGAAGAAAACAAATTGAGGATAATAAAAAAAATGATTTTAATGGAGTCGATCTGGCTGCCGTGAAGGGGACACAGAGAATCTTACTTTGGTACAAGAGGGGCTTGCTAATAGTTGCTATAGCACGCCGATTATAGACATTCCAGAACTGTCATTCTCCCAGCCATTACTTGTATCTAATCTGACTCCCGATAGCCTCATAACTGAACCATCATCAATCACTGTATGACTCCTCAATGATCCATTTTAGGGAGACCTCGCTCCATCTTTCTAGTCAAGCTCTAATGTCCCTCGCATTAAGTCCTTTAGTTCCAACAATGTGGTCGATTGTCTTCTACACCGTGTAGAATCTATCACATCATCATCATCATCATCATCATCATCATCATCACCGTGTTCCCTCTCCGCAACGAAGGTTAGGTACCATGGATCGCCATTCTACTCTATTTCTTGCTTTGATGGTGCAGGCTGACATAGATTGACTTGTCCATCTTTTGATGTTACTCGTCCATGTTAGTCTTGGTCTGCCTCTGCCTCTTTTGCCTTGTATTTTTCCTTCCAATATTACTTTTAGTAGGCTGTTGTGTCTTTTAACATGCCCCAAAAATTTAATTTGTCTTGTCTTAATTGTGTTCAGCAGTTCTCTTTATTTTCAGTTGTTTTAAAACTTCATCGTTTGTTATCTTTTCTTTCCATCCAAATCTACCTTTTCTTCTATAAATCCACATTTCAAAGGCTTCAATTTTCTGTTCTGCTTTCATGTCTAATGTCCATGTTTCTGCACCATACAGGAATATTTCACAATCTTGACAAATCATAAATCTGCCTCTACAGTATGTTCTTCTTCTACCTTTCAACTTCCTTGTTGAGCCGAGGTCTTCAACGGATACTTTTCAAGCTTTTCTGTTTCTTGTCATTCTTTTAAGGTCGTTCCATGTCTTCTGCATCCTCTTAATCTCTGCTTCCATCAATCTTCTCCAAGAATACTTTTGTCTTTCTCTTTGTCTCTTCCCCTGTGTATTCCAGAAAGGGGCTTGCTGTGGTGACTTCCACAGTGTGTGTCCTATCCAGCTATGTAGTCTTTGTCGTACGGCGCTACTCAATTGTCAAATTCATCATCATCATGTGCCATACCGGTTGGCGTAGGTGATCATATCCTTCCACAATCTTCTATCTACAGTGCATCGTATCAGTTCTGTTGTTGACTGTTTTCCATGCCATGACATAAGCTATTCAATATTTTCTCTCTTTGTCGTCCGCGATCTCTCTTTCCCTTTATTTTGCTAGTTGTAACCAAGTATTCCAACTTCCTCTTCTCATGATGTGCCCGAAAAATGTTGATTGTTTCTTTCTGATGTTTTTTAAGAGCTCCTTTTTTGTGTTGGCCTCTTTGAGAACTTCTTCATTGGTCTTTTTAGCTGTCCATGGAACTTTCAACATTCTTCTGAGAAATCCTGGACTGTCAAATTACCTTGGTTTTTTTTTCAAATCCAAATTTGGGGAAGAATACAAAATCTCCATTTCATGATATCCGTACTTGTCAAAGGTTTGTCATGACATTGATATCAATCCTCATTCTGTTTGTAGCAGCTCAGAAAATTGTTGATTTTTCTGTTTAAATAGTCAATGTATTAATATGTTGGTACAATAATTGTAATGGAATTGTATGGATGCACATATTGACAAATGTGTCACATTCTGGTGTGAAATAATCGGTTGTCCCACTACAAATGTGTCACATTTTGGTGTGAAATAATCGGTTGTCCCACTACAAATATGTCACATTCTGGTGTGAAATAATCGGTTGTTCCACTAAAAATATGTCACATTCTGGTGTGAAATAATGGGTTGTCCCACTACAAATATGTCACATTCTGATGTGAAATAATCGGTTGGTCCACTACAAATATGTCACATTCTGGTGTGAAATAATCGTTTGTACCACTACAAATATGTCACATTCTGGTGTGAAATAATGGGTTGTTCCACTACAAATATGTCACATTCTGGTGTGAAATAATCGGTTGTTCCACTACAAATATGCCACATTCTGGTGTGAAATAATCGGTTGTACCACTACAAATATGTCACATTCTGGTGTGAAATAATCGGTTGTACCACTACAAATATGTCACATTCTGGTGTGAAATAATCGGTTATTCCACTATAAATATGTCACATTCTGGTGTGAAATAATGGGTTGTCCCACAACAAATATGTCACATTCTGGTGTGAAATAATCGGTTGTACCAAATGTTGTTCAAACTTACCCTGCAACTACAGAAACACTGCAACGCTTCACAGATGAATAAAATAAAGTAGTTATATTTTAAAATTGGACCGAAGGGCGTCAGGTCACAGTCGGCTTGGTTATAATTATCATATTTTAAAAATTGGATCTAATGAGGTCAGGATTATAAATATCTTATTTTAAAAATTGAACCTAATGGCGTCAGGATTATAAATATCATATTTAAAAAATTGGACAGAAGGGCGTCAGCTCACAGCCGGCTTGGTTATAAATATCATAATTAAAAAATTGGACCTAATGGCGTCATGATTAAAAATATCATATTTTAAAAATGGGACCGAAGGTGTCAGGATTATAAATATAATATTTTAAAAGTTGGACCGAAGGGCGTCAGGATTATAAGTATCATATTTTATAAACTGGATCGAAGGGCGTCAGGATTATAAATATCATATTTTTAAAAATTGAGGAAATAAGCAAAGTACGAGTACATACACATCACAGCTGTTTGCTTTCATCTCATAGTGGTGTTTTAGTTATGATCTTGAAAGTTTAGCAGCGGTTTATGAAGATGCCCTTGAGCCTAGTACATTCCGCTCTTTCTTTAGGCTGATATGTATGGAAATGATTCCAATTTGTGACGCCAAATATAAAAATGTTGATGTAAAACATGTCAATTTTTTTTAGTTCAATATCTTTTTTTTAAGAGTCAATATTTATCTGTGAGTGATACTTTAGTTGGTAATGTTCAAAACAAGAAGATCAAAGATTGGCAAGTCTGAGAGTTTCGGGAGATGCAATATTGATTTTTAAAGTACAATTTTGTACATTCTTAGATTCACCTTCTTCTAATCTTCTTTGGATGTTTTATAGAAGAAGTATGTGATTGCTGTCTTCCTGGAAATAAAACAATAAGCAAATCAACTAAAGTAGCACCGACAAACAGCTATGACATACATCATCTGTGCTCTTTACATCACTGAAGCGATCTCGTTTTCACTAGTATAAACATATACAAGTACACACACTCACACACTGTCTGTGTGTCTCCCACGCTCCAGTGACTCACTATCCTCTAGTCTATAAACAATCAGAATGCATCAATATTATTACATTCCCCCTTCAGACTCAATCAGACCATGTCAGGCTGAATCCCCCAAACTCGCTTTGTACTCCATCACAGATGGCCAATCCCATTTCGTCACCAGCCAAGCTTGAGTCGCTATGTCCGTTTACAATGTCATGCTCTTGATACTAGTCTCAATTTATGACCTCTAAGGAGCCAATGGTGGGGTGTGCTAAACACTCCAAGGTATGGTGACAGCTTTACAAATAAAGAACACAACACAATACTGACGTTTCGGCCTGTGGCCTTCTTCAGAATACATGGACAACGACAACAAGCGGTGAAGCACAATTACTACATGTTAGATGATAAAGTGGAGGGCGAGAAAGTAGGATGCAAAAATAAGAAAAGAGAGAAATGAATTTTACATGATGAGAGGTATGATGGGCGTCAAAAAATATATAAAATAGAAAAAGAGAGAGAAAAATGTATAATAAATTGTACTTAGCTGAGCTCAGAGCAGGGAGCAGGAAAACTGTAATCCGTGCTGAAACCAGTCGGAATGACTAAATGACTAAAAGCGCAGAGAAACGTGTATAGAAAGCAACACGTGACAAAGACAGGTCAGTAAAGAGGGCAAAAAGGATCAAATTTCGGGAAAACCAAAAAGGGGGGGGGGGAAAGGGGGCATAGACGAGGATACTCCTGGGACACAACAAGCAATACATATAAATCACTCAACAATGGAAGTGAGAGATCACGCGAGAGGTTAAGAGAAAGAAATAGAATGACACGAAAGTAGTAAACTAGGCAGTGGGTGAGAGAGATGGACTCTACAGAATGGATGGCCTCGAACTGAACGAGTTGAGAGGTAGGTCAACGAAAGGAAGGATTGGATACTGGAGGAAGAGATACGGTGAGGAAGAATAATAAAGCCGGTATAATGAGAAGGGCGATAGAGGGGTGGTCCGGAGGAAGTTAGTCTATCGGGAGGTAGGGAAGTATTGGAGGAGGAGGTATGGAGAGGAGGGATAAGAAGCAGGTATGTGAAAACTGGATAGGGGGAGAGGCGGTAGGTCAGAAGTGAATGGAAAAAGAGAAAGTCTGGAAGAAGTGGAGCAATAGGGGATGGTGTGCAAGAGGTATGAACCATAGGAGGTAAAGAAGTAGGGAAATGATAGAACAAAGGGGGGAATGAAAGTGGGCATCAGGATAAGGGGGATACTGGAATAGTAGGTATAGATGAGTAGTGACTACAAGTTAATAGAGAGGAGAGGGGTGAGCTAGGAGTAGATCAGCAGAGGGGTGGTAGGAAGGACGAGGGACAATAGAGGTGGGCAGAGAGATCGTACGTACAGTCCAGGTGGAGAGGTGATATAGTGATAAAGAGGTAAAGGACATGAAGATAGTCAGAAGAGAAAAAGGTGTAGGAGAGGGGGGGGTTTAGGAGGAAGAAGGCAAGATGGGGGTTACTCAAAGAGGATATGAAAAGCAGGGATGGACGAGGAGTAGAGGACCCAAGAAGAGAAATAGGAAGAGAGGTCCATAGGTAGGAGGATGGAGTCGGAGGCAGGAGGGTCCTCAGAGGGACAGGGATACATTGATGCCACGAGGGGTGAGGCAGCCCCAACGAGCGATCAGACGGTGCTCAAGAGTGAGCCGACTGTGGTGATCAGAGGAGCATGATACTAGGCCAGTTACAAGACATCAGTCTTACCTCGATGGCCCCTCGAGTTAAAGTGGGCTGCTACAGGAGTGTCCGCTTCTTGGGTGATGTCATTCAAGTGTTCACGGCACCTATCGCCGATTCTGCGACCAGACTGACCGATGTAGGTCAACTTGCATCGCTTACAGATGATGGCATAAATGATGTTCCGCGATGTGCAAGTGAATCCCTCTCTGATCTCGAAAGGACCATTAGGGAAGAGGACAGTGTCGGTCTGGAGAACGTGGTCACAAGTTTTACATACTCTCCGGTTGCAGCGGATAGTGCCTCGATGGCTGAAGTGGTCAGCAGGAAGACGCCCCTGACAAGAAAGTCTCGGAGGTTCCGGTCACGTCTAAAGGCCACTAGTGGTGGGTCAGGGAAGAGCAGACGAGTAGTAGGGTCAGATCGAAGAATAGGGAGGTAGCGGTGGATGGTCCTAATAGCGGCGTAGTGGTGAGGGTGATGGGTGAGAGCGAGCACTACTCTATCAGAGGGGGGATGAGTAGAGGGGTAAGAGCAGACTGACGTGAAGTGTGGAGAACTCGACGCAGGGCAGGGAGAGAGCTGATTCAGGATAGAGACGTCGGCGGAAGAAATCAAGCATAAGGTGGGCATTGTGAAGGAAATCTTCGTCGTCTTGGCAAAGGCGACGAAGTCTGAGAAGCTGGGAATAGGGAAGAGAGTTCTTGCAGGATGTAGGATGAGAGGAGTCGTAGCGGAGGAAACTATGGGAGTCAGTGGCCTTGTAGAAGACCGAGGTGAGAAGATGAGAGGTGCCCAAGGAGACTAGGATGTCCAGGAAAGATACGGAGGAGGTGGAGATGTGGAAGGTGATGTGGATAGAGGGGTGGAAATGTCCGACATATTCGATGAAACGGAGATCTCATCTTCTGGAAGGTCAGACAGACCAATGCAGTCATCAATGTACCTACGATACATGAGGGGAAGAGGGCCCTGGTAGGTATGGATGATTTGGTGCTCAAGGTAACCCATGAAGAGACAAGCATAGCTAGGGCCCATTTAGTGCCCATCGCCACACCGCTGATCTGGGTGAAGAAATTGCCATTGAACTCGAAAGAGTTGAGGTTCAAGACTAATTCTGCTAGACGGAGGAGGACGCCAGTGGCGATGGAGGGTTGGATCCTACGGTCCAGGAAAAACTGAAGAGCTTGAAGGCCGTCGGAGTGGGAATAGAAGTATACAGGGAGCAGACATCCATAACGAAGAGGCGGTAGTGACGATCAGGAAGGAGGGTGAAGGAGGGCACCACTACGCCGCTATTAGGACCATCCACCGCTACCTCCCTATTCTTCGATCTGACCCTACTACTCGTCTGCTCTTCCCTGACCCACCACTAGTGGCCTTTAGACGTGACCGGAACCTCCGAGACTTTCTTGTCAGGGGCCGTCTTCCTGCTGACCACTTCAGCCATCGAGGCACTATCCGCTGCAACCGGAGAGTATGTAAAACTTGTGACCACGTTCTCCAGACCGACACTGTCCTCTTCCCTAATGGTCCTTTCGAGATCAGAGAGGGATTCACTTGCACATCGCGGAACATCATTTATGCCATCATCTGTAAGCGATGCAAGTTGACCTACATCGGTCAGTCTGGTCGCAGAATCGGCGATAGGTGCCGTGAACACTTGAATGACATCACCCAAGAAGCGGACACTCCTGTAGCAGCCCACTTTAACTCGAGGGGCCATCGAGGTAAGACTGATGTCTTGGTAACTGGCCTAGTATCATGCTCCTCTGATCACCACAGTCGGCTCACTCTTGAGCACCGTCTGATCGCTCGTTGGGCTGCTCACCCATCGTGCATCAATGTATCCCTGTCCCTCTGAGGACCCTCCTGCCTCCGACTCCATCCTCCTACCTATGGACCTCTCTTCCTATTTCTCTTCTTGGGTCCTCTACTCCTCGTCCATCCCTGCTTTTCATATCCTCTTTGAGTAACCCCCATCTTGCCTTCTTCCTCCTAAAACCCCCCCTCTCCCTACACCTTTTTCTCTTCTGACTATCTTCATGTCCTTTACCTCTTTATCACTATATCACCTCTCCACCTGGACTGTACGTACGATCTCTCTGCCACCTCTATTGTCCCTCGTCCTTCCTACCACCCCTCTGCTGATCTACTCCTAGCTCACCCCTCTCCTCTCTATTAACTTGTAGTCACTACTCATCTATACCTACTATTCCAGTATCCCCTTATCCTGATGCCCACTTTCATTCCCCCCTTTGTTCTATCATTTCCCTACTTCTTTACCTCCTATGGTTCATACCTCTGCACACCATCCCCTATTGCTCCACTTCTTCCAGACTTTCTCTTTTTCCATTCACTTCTGACCTACCGCCTCTCCCCTATCCAGTTTTCACATACCTGCTTCTTATCCCTCCTCTCCATACCTCCTCCTCCAATACTTCCTACCTCCGATAGACTAACTTCCTCCGGACCACCCCTCTATCGCCCTTCTCATTATACCGGCTTTATTATTCTTCCTCACCGTATCTCTTCCTCAGTATCCAATCCTTCCTTTCGTTGACCTACCTCTCAACTCGTTCAGTTCGAGGCCATCCATTCTGTAGAGTCCATCTCTCTCACCCACTGCCTAGTTTACTACTTTGTCGTGTCATTCTATTTCTTTCTCTTAACCTCTCGCGTGATCTCTCACTTCCATTGTTGAGTGATTTATATGTATTGCTTGTTGTGTCCAGGAGTATCCTCGTCTTATGCCCCTTTCCCCCCCCCTTTTTGGTTTTCCGAAATTTGATCCTTTTTGCCCTCTTTACTGACCTGTCTTGTCACGTGTTGCTTTCTATACACGTTCTCTGCGCTTTTAGTCATTTAGTCATTCCGACTGGTTTCAGCACGGATTACAGTTTTCCTGCTCCCTGCTCTGAGCTCAGCTAAGTACAATTTATTATACATTTTTCTCTCTCTTTTTCTATTTTATATATTTTGACGCCCATCATACCTCTCATCATGTAAAATTCATTTCTCTCTTTTCTTATTTTTGCATCCTACTTTCCTCGCCCTCCACTTTATCATCTAACATGTAGTAATTGTGCTTCACCGCTTGTTGTCGTTGTCCATGTATTCTGAAGAAGGCCACAGGCCGAAACGTCAGTATTGTGTTGTGTTCTTTATTTGTAAAGCTGTCACCATACCTTGGAGTGTTTAGCACACCCCACCATTGGCTCCTTGCTACCAGCTTTACCGCAGCATTGCAATTATTTGCCTGTTCCCTACTTATGACCTCTAAACCAGGAACCGCAGACTACCAGTGATTCTCAAACGATTACGGCTTGGGTCATTCTGTTTCTTGGCAGTAAATTCGCCTCCCAGCAGCAGAGCTGGAAATTAGCAGCGACCCACAGCTGAGGGCTTGCGACAGCATCGGTGAACCAGAACCATCCAGACCCTACTCCACCTCCCCGTGGTGCTTCCAGTAACAGACTAACATGTCTAGTCTGGTCAAACGAGTAGGGATCGAAGAGAGAAGACAACCCCGGTACTCAAAAATAGCAAGCTGACGTCGGATGTGTTACGCTGAAAGGCGCAAATATCACAGTTTTTTTGCAAACCACAACACAGCGCAGACACGCCCACTTAACGTCCTTTTAAGGGCGGATGATGAGAAGGTGTATTCCTTTAGTCATCGGGCAAACGCAAGCAAGAATTCTTCTTCTTCATCCCTTCCTCATTTGCCTTTCAGCGTCGAGGGGGGATATAATTTGCGGTCTTTTACTCTGGTATTGGCCTCTCCTACTGTTATGTTTCTCAGTGTTTCTAACATTCTGTCAATTCATCTTTTTTGTGGTCGGCCCTTGAGTATGGTGTTCTCGAATTATTCAAAACTCGCTGCGTTGTGTTTTGGTTTTTCTTTCTTATCATGTTACCAAACCATTGTATGTTTCTTTCTTTTTTTTTAAAATATACACTGTTATAGGAATTATTTCTAATTTATTTCCCAGTACTGTTTGAGTCATAAAGATGTAATTAACTTTTAGCATGATTTACAGTAGAAGTCATGAAAGTTGCAAAAAAAACAACAGAACATCAACATAACTGTAGAAGGCAGGCACTAAAATAGGTAGAGGAATTCAAATACCTAGGCAGTCTAGTCACAAACGACAATTCACAAACATCAGAAATACCTCAAGATGCCACAAAGCTTGTCAAATTATTGGACAGCTATAACCACTATTGTCAAACAAGGATATAACTCTAGATGCAAAACGGGCACTCTTCAATACAATCTTCATCCCAACGTTGTGCTACCAATGCCAGTCCTAGACTCTAGATGCAAGAACAATAAGAAAAATAACCTCTACAGAGATGAAATGTGTTAGACGAATGACAGGAAACAGTCTGAGAGATAAGATCAGAATGAAGAACTGAGAAAAAAGCTAGGAATAACTCCTGCCATAGAATATATAAAGAAACAACAGATAAAATGGTTTGGTCACGTAACAGGACAGAGAAAACACAACAAGCCATCAATGAATGTTGCGAGAACACCAGACTCAAGGTTGGGCACGAAAAGATGGATTGACGAAACACTAGGAAACATAACAGTAGCAGAGGCGAACAGAAGAGAAAAAAACGACAAATTATATCTCCCTTCGACGCTGAACGGCAAATCAGAAAGGAAAGAGGAAGAAGAGAATTTACAGTACACGATATTTGAACGATGTCTTTTGAGACATTGCAGTATATCAGGTTCTATCTGCATCTTTCTTTCTTTCTTTTTCTTTCCTCGTATCCTTCTTTATCATATCTACCGATTGATTTCATGATGCGTATCAATTGATAATTATTGTATCTCATTACCTGTGGATTATTTGTTTGTTGAAGTTCACACGAGAACCGATCACGTTTACACCCACGGTGGCAAATTAATTACAGAGAAAGTCTCGCTGGTTAGAAAGCACACGAAAGCGTAGAAGCGTAGAGAATGAACCAAAAGATAAAAAGTAGAATTCTAGGATTTGAAGGTCGCTGTCATAAAAGAGATTCTAAACATCCGTTTCAATGAACACATTATGAACAAAGAAGTTGTCAGAAGATCAGGCATTAACAACATCAAACAAGAAGTGAAAAGATGGCGTTGGAAATAGCTAGGCTACGTTCTACGACTGGAACGAACCAGATAGACGAATCTAGCATTAACATGGGCACTATCTGGCTAACGTAGAAGAGGTAGACCTTGAAGACGAACCGTACATGACGAAATGATAGAGAGTGGCGGGTCCTGGTGAAAGTTATCTATGCTTGCTCCAGACCTGATAGTGCGGAGATCTCTTGTGAGTGCCCTATGATGGGCGGAGATCTCTTGTGAGTGCCCTATGATGGGCGGAGATCTCTTGTGAGTGCCATGTGATGGCGGAGATCTCTTGTGTATGCCCTATGATGGGCGGATATCTCTTGTGAGTGCCATATGATGGGCGGCGATCTCTTGTGTATGCCCTATGATGGGTGGAGATCTCTTGTGTATGCCCTATGATGGGTGGAGATCTCTTGTGTATGCCCTATGATGGGTGGAGATCTCTTGTGTATGCCATGTGATGGGCGGAGATCTCTTGTGTATGCCATATGATGGGCGGAAATCTCTTGTGTGTGCCCTATGATGGGCGGAGATCTCTTGTGAGTGTCATATGATGGGCGGTGATATCTTGTGTATGCCCTATGATGGGTGGAGATCTCTTGTGTATGCCATGTGATGGGCGGAGATCTCCTGTGTATGCCCTATGATGGGCGGAGATCTCTTGTGTATGCCCTATGATGGGCGGAGATCTCTTGTGAGTTCCCTATGATGGGCGGAGATCTCTTGTGTATGCCCTTTGATGGGCGGAGATCTCTTGTGTGTGCCCTATGATGAGCGAAGATCTCTTGTGTATGCCCTATGATGGGCGAAGATCTCTTGTGTATGCCCTTTGATGGGCGGAGATCTCTTGTGTGTGCCCTATGATGAGCGGAGATCTCTTGTGTGTGCCCTATGATGAGCGGAGATCTCTTGTGTGTGCCCTATGATGAGCGGAAATCTCTTGTGTGTGCCCTACGTTGAGCGGAGTTCTCTTGTGTGTGCCCTATGATGAGCGGAAATCTCTTGTGTGTGCCCTATGATGAGCGGAGATCTCTTGTGTGTGCCCTATGATGAGCGGAGATCTCTTGTGTGTGCCCTATGATGAGCGGAAATCTCTTGTGTGCGCCCTATGATGAGCGGAGTTCTCTTGTGTGTGCCCTATGATGAGCAGAGATCTCTTGTTCGTGCCCTTTGATGGGCGGAGATCTCTTGTGTGTGCCCTATGATGGGCGGAGATCTCTTGTGTGTGCCCTATGATGAGCGGAGATCTCTTGTGTGTGCCCTATGATGAGCGGAGATCTCTTGTGTGTGCCCTATGATGGGCGGAGATCTCTTGTGTGTGCCCTATGATGAGCGGAGATCTCTTGTGTGTGCCCTATAATGAGTGGAGATCTCTTGTGTGTGCCCTATGATGAGCGGAGATCTCTTGTGTGTGCCCTATAATGAGTGGAGATCTCTTGTGTGTGCCCTATGATGAGCGGAGATCTCTTGTGTGTGCCCTATGATGAGCGGAGATCTCTTGTGTGTGCCCTATGATGAGCGGAGATCTCTTGTGTGTGCCCAATGATGGGTGGAGATCTCTTGTGTGTGCCCTATGATGGGTGGAGATCTCTTGTATGTACCTTATGATCGGCGGAGATCTCTCATGGGTGCCCTAATATGGATGGAGATCTCTTTCTTCTACAATAATTTATTTTATAATTTTTCTACAAAGTTTTATATATTTGTAAGTCTCTTAAAATCTCTCTATAAGGATTTATATATTTGTAAGTCTCTTAAAATCTCTCTATAAGGATTTATATATTTGTTAGTCTCTCCACAAGAATTTATGTTTTTTTTTTCATCCATTATACACGACCTGCATGTTTATTAATAAAAAGAACTGCCTGTACTTGAGTATATTACATGAATTGCATGTTTGCTATAACGAGCCTTGTTCAGTATTTTAACCTCGCCAAACATTTGCATGTCTTCTCATCATCTCTTACGTTTTGTTTGTTTGCTTGTTTGTTCATGCGAGTTTGTATTTAATTATTTAACACAGTAAGCTCCATTTCGTTTCGAAAGACTCGAAGTTGCATGTCTGGTGCTAGCCCAGTGGATCATATATTTAAATTGAGTACACAAGGGAAGAGCTGACATAATGAAAGATACTATATAAGAATGGATGCATACTGGCACATGGGGAAAATGCAAATAATAACAATAACTTTAATAATAACAACAAGGATACATATATCATTTCTTCTAAGTTTAAAAATGTACAGTCGTTCTTCTTCTCCCTTTCTTCCACCTTTCAACTCTGTGTGGAATACAGGTCGTCAACAAACACGTTCAGCTCCCTGTGGAGCATAGGTCTTAAACATATATTTTCAGCTCCCTATGGAGCATAGGTCTTCAACAAACACTTCCAGCTCCCTGTGGAGCATATGTCTTCAACAAACACTTTCAGCTCCCTGTGGAGAATAGGTCTTCAATAAACACTTTCAGCTCCCTGTGGAGCACAGGTCTTCAACAAACACTTTCCAAGTCGTTCTTTTCTTGTCTTTCTTATAAGATCCTTCCATGTCTTCCCCATCAGCTTCATCTCTGCTTCTGTCTGTCTTCACCAAGAATATTTTGGTCTTCCTCTTGTCTCTTCCCCTGGGGATTCCAAAAAAAGGCTTGTTGTGTAACATTCTATGTTGACTTCCGCAGTGTGTGTTCTATCCAGCGCCATCGTCTTCATTGTATCACTTTATCCACTGGTATTTAACTGGTGCTTTTCCATAATTCTATGTTAGTGATTTTGTCCTGCCATTTCCATCCTTTTATTCTGCTCAAGCATCCACTATTGAAAGTCAGTATCTTCGTGATTGTAACTTTGTGTTGTTCTCCATGTTGCTCATCCATATAATAGAACTGATTCAACAATGAAGTTGACAATTTTTATTTTTGTATTTAATATATTATCTTTAGAATTAAAAAAAAAGTACAACACGTCTTATATATATATATACATATATACATTTAGCCGATAGCTAAATTCCGCAGAAAATCCGCAGACTCGTTGGTAATACGAAGCGATATATCCGGTAACAAGGGACATCAAAACCTATAGACATCTGGACAAATATCAAAGAACAGTAATAAGTTTAATATTCTCCATGCGCGGGTATTGGAAGGGAATTGGTTGTGACGTACAGTCCAGGGAAATAAAACAGCGAAAAAGATTATTCCGGGCGAGCCTATTATTTGTTACTGCCCTTTAACTAATTAGTTTAGATTGCAGCGGTTCTCAGCTCTGTGAATATTCTAGTCTACCAGAATACTCTATAATAATTTAGTCATCGGGCGAATGCAAGCAAGCAAGCAAGACTTTAAAGACATTCTTCCTGTTTTATTCTTCTACTTATCTTCCTCATGTGTCTTCCAGCATCCGGCTGTTTGTCACTAAAACTTTAGTTCATTGGTTCATGTGACTTTGCATAAATATAAAATACACATACTTCTTCTATGAGACATTCAAAGTGGTCAGAAGAATCCGTATCTTTAAACATAAAACTTTTCTTGTTAGTAAATTGAATATTGCAGTTTGGAAACTCTCAGATTTTGGAATTTGTTATCTTTTTATTACGAGCATTACAACTAAACTCAAATTCATACTGGCTTGAGTTATAGATGTTATGTTTTGTGTTGAGTTATCAAAAACTGAAACCAACTTCACAAAGCAACAATTTTAAGAATAAACAGAAAATGCTAAATTTCCAAGATTATAACTAAAACACCACTTTGAGTTCCAAACAACAGCAGTGTTCAGGGTGCATCCAATTTTTTTTTAAAGTGTATCAGAGAAATTCTGTAGGAAGGGAAGGGCAGCGAGGTAGAGAATTTGCCGATCCATCTCGCGAAGCTGAGATTTAGTATAATGACGTCACTAACACGTTATTATCAGATGGGTATATCCTATGAGACTACCTTTTCATATTTAATTATGTTGCCCCTGTGAGACTACAGGGGCCCAAAATGACGATGGAGAGAAAAGAAAATAGCCCCTGCTGCTTGCCACGCGTGTTGTAACAGGCGGCGACTAAGTAAATTTGGAATCGTCGCCTGTACAGTCAGGTAGGACGTGCACGAAGCGACATTGTCAACAGAGTTTATCGACGCATTTTTAAAATTTATGCTACAAGTAGTGGAGCGGATATGGGGTTTTCTTGATTCAATAAAATTGATTATATTGCTGGAAAAAAATGTGTTAAACTTGGGTAAACTATGGCATGTAGACAATGTTATGTGCGTTTTCCTTACAACTCTTCGTTAAACGGCCGTTAAGTGGGCGTAATGTGCATTGTACCGCAGTTTCAAACAAGCTCCGACTTCAACGCCTTTAGATTTAATACAACTTCCTTATGACATTATTTCCTATTGAGTGCATCTTCCATATTTGGAGACAAGTCCCTTGGTTACTCTATATTCAATGCTAGACAGGGATGTTGAGTTGGACAGCAACCGGTTATCTCAATCTTGTTGTTCATAGCCCTGATCTAAGGAAACACTCGAAAATAATCATTAACGCCAGGTGGAGAGTTTGTGAATACGTAACTGACACGCGCTAGAATACACGACTAGCACACGCCTGAAAACACAACTAGCAAGCAATTGAATACACAACTAGCACGCGCTTGAATACACAACTAGCACGTGCTTGAATACACGACTAGCACACGCCTGAATACACGACTAGCACACGCCTGAATACACGACTAGCACACGCCTGAATACACGACTAGCACACGCCTGAATACACGACTAGCACACGCCTGAATACACGACTAGCACACGCCTGAATACACGACTAGCACGTGCTTGAATACACAACTAGCACGCGCTTGAATACACAACTAGCACGTGCTTGAATACACGACTAGCACGCAATTGAATACACGACTAGCACACGCCTGAATACACGACTAGCACACGCCTGAATACACGACTAGCACACGCCTGAATACACGACTAGCACAC
The DNA here is from genome assembly GCA_032433765.1 of Megaustenia siamemsis. NCBI lineage: Eukaryota > Metazoa > Mollusca > Gastropoda > Stylommatophora > Ariophantidae > Megaustenia > Megaustenia siamemsis. The sequence goes on from JAVIAB010000108.1 coordinate 74,053,032, forward strand.
GCCTGAATACACGACTAGCACACGCCTGAATACACGACTAGCACACGCCTGAATACACGACTAGCACACGCCTGAATACACGACTAGCACACGCCTGAATACACGACTAGCACACGCCTGAATACATGACTAGCACACGCCTGATTACACGACTAGCACACGCTTGAAAACACAACTAGCACACACCTGAATACACAACTAGCACACACCTGAACACACAACTAGCACACACCTGAATACACAACTAGCACACACCTGAATACACAACTAGCACACACCTGAAGACACGACTAGCACACGTCTGAATACACGACTAGCACACGCCTGAAAACACAACTAGCACACGCCTGAATACACGACCAGCACGCGCTTGAATACATAACTAGCACGCGCTTGAAAACACGACTAGCACACGCTTGAATACACGACTAGCACGCGCTTGAATACAAAACTAGCACGCGCTTTAAAACACGACTAGCACACGCCTGAATACACGACTAGCACACGCTTGAAAACACAACTAGCACGCGCTTGAATACACAACTAGCACACGCCTGAATACACGACTAGCACACGACTGAATACACGACTAGCACGCGCTTGAATACACAACTAGTCGGAGGTTTTAAAACAAAGCAATTATTGTCATCATTATAAAAATGAATTTGTGATCATAGAACATCAGTCTCATCTGTAGTCAAAATCATGTGAGTGTAATAAAGGTTTGAACATTAGAAAGTGTTTTTTTTTTCAGCATTTGATCTCACATTTCATCTCAGGAATGTCATATTTGTGGCACTATAAGAATGTCATATTTGTGGCACTATAAGAATGTCATATTTGTGACACTATAAGAATGTCATATTTGTGACACTATAAGAATGTCATATTTGTGACACTATAAGAATGTCATATTTGTGACACTACAAGAATGTCATATTTGTGACACTATAAGAATGTCATATTTGTGACACTACAAGAATGTCATATTTGTGACACTATAAGAATGTCATATTTGTGACACTACAAGAATGTCATATTTGTGACACTACAAGAATGTCATATTTGTGACACTATAAGAATGTCATATTTGTGAACATTTCACTCAGACATCAACCATGGGCGTCATAAAGGAAAAAATGAAAAATTCATTTTAATATAGGATAAACACGAAAAATTCATATTAATATTGCAGTTCAACGTAGAAGGACAAACATGAAAAATTCACTCTCGCACAAAAGTTCAACGCAGAATATCAAACCGTCCTTGCAAAGACAAAAGTGTGTTGCATTGCTATAATCACCTGCACCAAACCAATACCCCTGCCCAGCAGTTTGAGAATCACTAGGACGCAATAAAGGAATTGGTGCATTTGTTATGATTAACTGTAACGAGATGGATGTTGATGTTATTGTAGGGCAGACAACCCTTGAGGTCTGGCAACAGTACCGAGTTATCGGCCGTAATTGTTCTCCGTATGCGATTTATCGGTTATTGGAGAAGGCGAGAGGTTGCGGTGGCCAGCATCATTCAGTGCCACGTCGACTGATTATGATGATTAAACCTTATTTATTTTATTTTAATATTATATTTGTTGAACTATAACGAGTAGGGATGGCAAAAAGGCAATTTTAATGCCGTGAAAAATATATTAACATCAAGGCAAATAACACCAGGGCTGAAACTAAGAATAGTAAAATGTATTATATCTTCTCAACATACATGTATGGTGTAGAAACATAGACATTAGACAAGAAAACAGTACATAAAATTGAAGCCATTGAAAGATGGATTTAGAAGAATAGGTAGAATTGGATTGAAAGAAGAGAAACCAAACGATGACGTCTTAAAACAACTAAAAATTAAAAGAGAACTAATAAACGCAATTCAAAAAAGACAAATGAGATTTTTGAGGCATGTTAAAAGACTCAGCGGACTACTAAAAGTGATATTGGAATAGAAAATACAAGGTAAATGAGGTAGACTAAGTCTAACAAGGACGAGTAACATCAAAAGATGGACAGGTCAGCCTATGACAATCTGCACTATCAAAGAAAGTGACAGAGCGGAACGGCGCTCCATGGTAGCCAACGTTTGATGCGGAGACGGCACTCAATGATGATGATCAACAACACTGCGTATATGGTAGGTAGCAGGTGTAGCCCAGTGGTTAGTGGATTGGACGATTAAGGGATCAAGGCAAAGAAATGCATAAAAATGCAAAGCTGCTGTACAGCTGATTGTAAAGCTGATTGTAATGCTGATTGTAAAGCTGATTGTAAAGCTGATTGTAATGCAGATTGTAATGCTGATTGTAATGCTGATTGATTGTAAAGCTGATTGTAAAACTGGTTGTAAAGCTGATAGTAAAAGTGCTGTAAAGCTGATTGTAATGCTGATTGTAAAGCTGCTGTAAAGCTGATTGTAAAGGAGAAACTGAAAAAATATTTTGTAAATGGTATGGTTAAAGCCTACCAAAGAAATCGGGTGCGATTGAATGCGACGATCATCGCACAATAAGCCTTATGAGTCACATGACTAAGATATTACTAAGAATCATCATGCGAAGAGTGCGAAACAAAATCAGTCCAGAAATTAGCGATGAACAGTGTGGTTTTGTTGGAGGTAAAGGAACAAGCAATGCCATTTATATCATAAGATCTCTAGTAGAAAGAGCCATAGAGGTGAAAACAGATCTATATCTATGTTTCATAGATTACACCAAAGCATTTGACAAAGTAAAGCACCAAGAAATAATCAAAATTTTAGAAAGCATAAACGTACACAACAAAGATCTAAGAATAATAAAGAACATGTACTGGCAACAAACAGTGTGCTGTCACCAGATTTGTTTAATATTTATAGTGAGATTATTTTAAGCTCCATAAGGGACATGCCTGGAATAACAATTGGAGGTCATTATATAAATAATCTAAGGTATGCTGATGATACAGTCTTAATCGCTAAGAGTGAAAATGAGTTACAAGAAATGTTGGACATTATAGTGAAAGAAAGCCAAAATAAAGGACTTAGCCTTAATAGCAAAAAGACAGAGGTAATGGTAACAACAAAGAAAAAGACATCACCTCAGTGCAAAATAAAGACAAGTGGAACAATATTAAAACAGGTAAATGAATTTAAATATTTGGAAACTTTGTTAACCTCAGACGGAAGATGTACAAAAAGAGGTGAGATACAGAATGGCTCAGGCAAAAGCAGCTTTCCAAAAAATGAGGAAGATACTATGCAATCTATTTTGACAATCGAAACAAGAAAAAGAGTTCTTAAATGTTACGTAGAGCCTATCTTAACATATGGATGCGAATCATGGACAATAGGAAAACAGGCAAGAAAATCACTGGAGTCTGTAGAAATGTGGTTTTACAGAAGAATGTTGAGAATATCATGGACAGCTAAGAAGAGTAATGAAGATGTTCTGAGAGAGGTCAAAGCAAAAAGAGAGCTAATTTCCAATATTATGAAGAAACAATTATCATTTTTTGGCCATGTAATGAGAAGAGAACAACTGGAATATTTTGTAACAACTGGAAAAATTGAGGGACGAAGAGATAGAGGGAAACAAAGAGAAAAAATAACAGATAGCTTAAGAGAATGGCTTGGCAGAAGGTCAACAACAGAAATGATAAATACTTGTCGAGATCGAAAGTTTTGGAGAGACATGATCATCTACGACAGCAGGCCCGGTACATGATGATGGTTAAAGCTTTAGCTAATCAATGGACGACACAAAACAGAACGACGTTTCGGCTCTATATCCCTTCAGCAAGAACAAACAACACACACAAGAAATATGTAAATAAATAAAATTAGCCCTACATAGCTAACTAAACATGAAATAATGCTTCATTATCAAATCATAACAATACGCGCAGTAGTGGCGGTTTTAAAACTTAGAACTGATTATTGCCATTCTTCTGAGATAGCGATTGCAGCTCTCTACGCGTGATGACGTCATTGCTACTACCTGAATTCAACAAGAGCCCTAATTTGCTTTAGCCGGCTATATTTATTTGGGTTATTCCTAACGAGTGCCGCGCTATTTAACCAGAGATTAGAACTCCTTTTATCAGTTCTGAGCCGACTAATTATAAATGATTACTATTTCTTCTTCTGCGATCATGGCTCATTCGGACTAGGATTCCGGACTCGCTTATGAATGCTGCTTTCTGATTCGGTTGCCCCGTAGAGTCTCTCGTCCAGGGCGGTGGTGTGGGCCACATTGTCCTCATCAGGCCTGAGTACTGGGGGCAACCCTGTGGAACGTGTTTTGTTGTCATGTTATCCAGGATCCATTGCCACTGGACCCTGGATATGGTTATGGTCGTACAACCGTAACCATATCCAGGGTACAGTGACATAGGCTGGTTGTACCAATTTTGAGTTTGGTTAAACATGTGGTTTCTCATTCTATTGTGACCAGTGCGTAGGCGAAGTATGATGACTTGATCTCTCCTTGATAGTTGGAGGTATCCATCCCTCTCGTTATACTTTGGGTGTTCTTGTTTCCATTTTTCATGATACTGGCCTTTGATGATGGATTTGGCTTCATCCGAACCAGATGGTTCTTTTGTGGTAATCTCTTTCTCTTCTTTGCTGGTTTGTCTGCGTATTCGTTTCCTTGTATATTCCAGCGTGGTGGTATCCACTGGATGACCACTCTCTGGAAGTTATTTCACAATTGGATTACCGTTTGAACTCATCATGTCAGTGACGTATTTTACCTGTCAGTAATTTTTATGCACAGAAGTTTCAAGTCTCGTTACCAGACGTCTTTATTGCGTAAGTGGGGTTTCCTGCAGCTCTATCATTGTAAATAGTATTCCTTATACTTGAATCAGATTATTTAGTGCACTCACTCACAGTTATAACTTTTCCTTTTGCTGTCAATAGTGGACATAGTTGCATGTTTGTCTGTACGTACGACATAATTCTGAAGTCACAATTCTGACGTCACACTCATTGGGCAATTAAATATTTTTTTCTTGACCGTGGATTAACCAATCAATTTTCAGTTTGCACAAAAAATGTATCCTTCAATCACGTGTATATCATTTACCTGTAGTAAATGTGTGACTCACCTGCCACTTTCAAGTTCCTTAAAATGAACTCACCTGACACTCACATACATCTAGTCTATAATTCATCATTGGCTGACCAGCTTTTCATTCATTCATTTTCCTCTCGGGCCGAAGACGGTACATAGGGCGGAAGACGGTACATAGGGTGGAAGACGGTACATAGGGCGGAAGACGGTACATAGGGTGGAAGACATAGTTCTCCACGATCTGCTGCTTCTTCTTTGTAGTTCTTGGTTGTTTCTTAGTCCCATAGTTGAGCCTTCCCTATTAATTGTTCTGCGTATCAATTCTCTGGGTCTACCTTGTTTTCTTTTACCAGATGGTTTCCACATGAATGCCTGACGGGGAAGTCTTTCTTCATTCATTCTCAGCACATGACCGATGTATTTCCAACACCTTCTTCTGATAAAGCTCGACGCGTATTTTTTTTTTTTTTGATTCATCTCTTATCTGTTCATATGAAATGTTTTCTTTCCACCTTGTGTGTGAGATCCTACGATGACATTTGTTTTCAATGAGATTTAATTTCCTATCTAAAGTCTTGGTGGATTTTCAACTTTCACATCCATATGTTCGCACAGGTATCACACAGGAGTTGAACAATTTAGGTTTTGTTCGTTTACAGAGAACTTTGGATCTCCATATGTTCGTCAGTTGGTTGGAGACATGTATGCTATTCCAATGCGTGTCATTCACCCATAAGTAAATAATTATTCAAAATTGACCTATAACTACTTAATCACTCACCATCACTCACCATTCACCTAAAACTAATTAATCTGAACATTCACATATAACTAATTAATTTCAACATTCAGCTATAACTAATCAATCTCAACATTCACCTATAACTAATTAATCTCAACATTCACCTATAACTAATCAATCTCAACATTCACCTATAACTAATTAATCTCAACATTCACCTATAACTAATTAATCTCAACATTCACCTATAACTAATTAATCTCAAAATTCACCAATAACTAATCAATCTCAACATTCACCTATAACTTATTAATCTCAAAATTCACCAATAACTAATCAATCTCAACATTCACCTATAACTAATCAATCTCAACATTCACCTATAACTAATTAATCTCAACATTCACCTATAACTAATTAATCTCAAAATTCACCAATAACTAATTAATCTCAACATTCACCTATAACTAATTAATCTCAACATTCACCTATAACTAATTAATCTCAACATTCACCTATAACTAATTAATCTCAACATTCACCTATAACTAATTAATCACTCACCCTGTACCTTCCAGAAACCCCAACCAACCAAGGAACCAAACTTCAATTCATGGGGACAAAGTCACCAACAGATTCGTGGACTTACCTTGGCCTAAATACCTCAAGAACACACAGGAATACCTCCCAATTGGTAATTACCAAGTAACATTTTCCCAACGTAATTCTGAAAGTTAAACTTCTATTTATTTATCTTTGGATTTGGTATTTTATCTAATATAACATAGAACATCTTAGTTGTGTGGATGTCGTTTATTTCTGTTTAATTGTCAAGTTTATGAGTAAAGAATAGAAGAAAGTGGAAGATTGATAAGGAGAAATGGATAAAGGTGGACAAATTAGAAAGGAATAGAAAGACGAGTAAGCTGATGCTGTATTAAGAAGAGGAGGCAGATAGAGAGAGAGATAGAGAAAGAGAGAGAGGATGTGTGAGTGTGCGACTGAGTGAGTGAGAGATAGGGTGAGTGAGTGTGTGTGTGAATGTGTGAGTGTGCGAGTGTGCGACTGAGGGAGTGAGAGATTGAGTGAGTGAGTGTGTGAATATGTGAGTGTGCGACTGAGTGACTAAGTGGGTGATTGAGTGAGTTAGTGTGTGAATATGTGAGTGTGCGACTGAGTGAGTGAGTGATTGTGTGAGTGAATGTGTGAATGTGTTAGTGAATGTGCATGTGAGTGAGTGAGTGAGTGTTAGTGTGTGTGAATGAGTGTGTGAGTGAGTGTGAGATTGAGTGATTGGGTGAGTGAATGTGTGTAAGTGTTCTAGTGAGTGAGTGTCTGTGCATAAGCGTGAGTGAGTGGGTGGGTGTGTGAGTATATGATTGAGTGAGTGAGTGAGTATGCAAGTGAGTGAGTAAATGTGTGTGGTAGTGTGTATGTGAGTGAGTTTGTAAGTTTGTGAGTGAGTGTGTGAATGAGTGAATATATGAGTGAGAGTGTGCGTGAATGTGTATGTGTGAACGTCGACAAGAAAACGTTAATTTACAATTTTACCTGGAACGTTTACAATTTTACCTGGAACGTTGACAATTTTACCTGGAACGTTGACAATTTTACATGGATCGTTGACAATTTTACCTGAAACGTTGACAATTTTACCTGGAACTCTTAGAGGATTCTTGAGGTGTAAGCTCAACGGAAGGGTTGTCAGCATCAAAGCGTTCGTTGTCTACTAAAGAGACCTGAGCACCTATGTCTTCTCTTAGGGTGCAGAAATGTCGATGCTTCTTTAAATCAATCCATAAAGAGAGAGAGAGAGAGAGAGAGTGAGAGAGAGAGAGAGAAACGCATTGAGAGATTGACATATACGGAGAGAAATATATTGAATTACATAGACAAATAGACGTACTGGAGTAAACAAATATGGGTAAACAGAGAAACATTTAGACATACGATTGGAGAAACAGACATGTACCGAGGAATAGTTTGGAAAACGAACGTAGAAATAGGTAATGACAGCGAGACAGATAAACAGAGACATACTGTGACCCATAAGTAGGTAGATACATAACTTAGATGGAATGAATAAATCAGTGTTTTTTAATTAGTTGAAATATTTAAAAAAAACAATACCTATTTTTGTATATTTGGATTAGTTCAAGTGTAGATACAAATTTATATTTTAGTATTTTTAAATAGTTCAGGTTTAGATACAAATTTATATTTTAGTATTTTTTAAATAGTTCAGTTTAGATACACATTTATATTTTAGTATTTTTTAAATAGTTCAGGTTTAGATACAAATTTATGTTTTAGTATTTTTTAAATAGTTCAAGTGTAGTTACAAATTTATATTTTAGTATTTTTGAAATAGTTCAGGTGTAGATACAAATTTATATTTTAGTATTTTTGAAATAGTTCAAGTGTAGATACACATTTTTAATTTAGTATATTTGAATTAGTTCAAGTGTAGATCAAATATATTTCAGTAATTGACGATACACATTAGTCACAACTATTGAGTGAACTAAATATTACAATTTTGAAACAACAGAACTAACAAACACTAACTTGACTAACACACCACCCAATTTGTAACAGGCCTGGACACTTTCTTTATTATCATAAACAGATTTGTCCCCCTTCTCAGGCAGAAGACCAACAGTCCGCCATCACTACCGAGCTCAAAAACTGGCTCTTTGGCTAGATCTGATTCCTAAGATAAACAGGGACGACGGTTCGGATCGAGCGTCACACCTTCTGGACAATTCAAACAACGCTTCAACGTTTGACGATTATCATCTTCTCATCTCAAGTCTCGACAACTCGTTCCCTCAATCAACAGGGCTACCTCACGTTCCTTATATCATCAACGGAACATGGACAACTCAGAATCCATATTTTACTGACGTCACTAACGACGACAACTCAGAAAGTTTGAACAAAAACAACAAAAATAATGGATTGCCTAACAACAGCAACATCAACTGCCGTCCTGTTGGGGACCCCAACCACCATCACACAGATGAACCACCTTACACTTCCGGCAGAAGCGAAGCAACATCCGGGGTTCCTCTCAGCATCGTCATTGCTATTGGTGGATCCCTACTCCTTATCAACATCCTGATCTTCGCTGGTTTATGCTACCAGAGAGAACGCATGAAGAAAATGAGGCTCAGCGGTAAGACTCTGCCTCCGAGTGACCTAGATTTTGAGGAGGCAACTTTCAGAAAGATGGACTCTAATCGGAGCTCCCCCTGCACTGCGCGAGGCACTGGTACCGGCCCTGAATGCATGGGTTTGATATCCGGCACATCAATACATCACCATTCTTCGTCACCTCTGAAACATTCTCATCACGCAAACTCACACGTTCATATTCCGAGCCCTCAGCCAAGCCTCCACAGTAAAAGGGGGCAATCTGTGCCCCGAGTTACGGCGCCTAATGAAAACATAACGTGTAGCTACAGTCCTGTACCTATTAATATAGCATCCCCTGTCCACAGATCACACATGGGCGTCTCCCAAAGCGGGGGCCCCTTACCTCATAGACCTGACTCAAACTATGTATCCAACGAATCCCGTTCTGGGCCCGATCAGACTCATATCACAACAGACGCCAGAGGCGTCGCTGGTGGTGGGGTGAGTACATTCAGTGGCGGACATCCTGCTGTAGGAGGCCGTGTTGGTGACGCTGCGGGAGATAACAATCACGCCGCATCAAGTGGGAGTAACTCTGTCCGCGGAACAACTTCAGAAAGTGGTGACCCGCTGTACAAAACTATTAACAAATCCGGCCAGAACAACGCTGTTACTGTTGTTTAACATTAAAAGATCACGATATAACTTTATTCTAATGTTATACCAAGGGTGACGGAAAAACAGATGAAGTGTTAAGCAGCTTTACACAGTCACAATAACAATAAATAAGAGCTATTTTTATGTTTCTCTAAATGTGGGACAACTGAGAAAAAAAAACACAACTGAGGAGTCAAAACGACTGAGATTTAAACATCTGATTCTTTCTCTTATTGCTGCTTTTGTTATTTTCATTTTTTAAGAAAAAAAACTGAACTGTCTGAAGTATCAGTCTTGAGGATGTACTTATTCAGAACTGCTGACTCGATTTATCTGCAAGGCAGCGCACGTTTGTAGTCCGAGTTGTTTCTTCTGTTGTAAGTAAAATTCAGTGTAAAAAATTTCTTAAAAAATAATAAAATTAAAAAAAACAACAACTTGGAAACGTGATAACAGGAGGGGACGCGAGAAATGGGAGAACGTGGTAATAAGAGAAAAGCTCTGGGAAATGGGTTGGGTATGGGCTTTAGAAGAGAATCATAGAATAAAAAGTGATTGTAGTCGATACCAGACAACCAAGGCGATCTGGGTGTGATATATCCCTGACCACCTGGGATTGACTGCTGCATACACTGGACTGGACACCTCATGCTTTGTAGAAACAATTTCAGAGTAGTTGGCATAAGAGCCATATTTTTAATGATAATGATGATAATGATTATGATAATGATGATGGTGATGATGATAATAATGATGGTGATGATGCGCCTCAGATAGAAAAAAAATGAGAGACAGATGAAGGGAAAGTAAAATGGAAGCGTAACGAGGGAAAGTGAAGAAAACCCCTTGGTACATGCTTGTGGGCTAAACTTTAGAGTGTGTGAAGTGGAAACATAGATACGTGTTTGTGGGCTAAACTTTAGAGTGTGTGAAGTGGAAACATGGATACGTGTTTGTGGGCTAAACTTTAGAGTGTGTGAAGTGGAAACATAGATACGTGTTTGTGGGCTAAACTTTAGAGTGTGTGAAGTGGAAACATAGATACGTGTTTGTGGGCTAAACTTTAGAGTGTGTGAAGTGGAAACATAGATACGTGTTTGTGGGCTAAACTTTAGAGTGTGTGAAGTGGAAACATAGATACGTGTTTGTGGGCTAAACTTTAGAGTGTGTGAAGTGGAAACATGGATACGTGTTTGTGGGCTAAACTTTAGAGTGTGTGAAGTGGAAACATAGATACGTGTTTGTGGGCTAAACTTTAGAGTGTGTGAAGTGGAAACATAGATACGTTTTTGTGGGCTAAACTTTAGAGTGTGTGAAGTGGAAACATAGATACGTGTTTGTGGGCTAAACTTTAGAGTGTGTGAAGTGGAAACATAGATACGTGTTTGTGGGCTAAACTTTAGAGTGTGTGAAGTGGAAACATGGATACGTGTTTGTGGGCTAAACTTTAGAGTGTGTGAAGTGGAAACATGGATACGTGTTTGTGGGCTAAACTTTAGAGTGTGTGAAGTGGAAACATAGATACGTGTTTGTGGGCTAAACTTTAGAGTGTGTGAAGTGGAAACATGGATACGTGTTTGTGGGCTAAACTTTAGAGTGTGTGAAGTGGAAACATAGATACGTGTTTGTGGGCTAAACTTTAGAGTGTGTGAAGTGGAAACATAGATACGTGTTTGTGGGCTAAACTTTAGAGTGTGTGAAGTGGAAACATAGATACGTGTTTGTGGGCTAAACTTTAGAGTGTGTGAAGTGGAAACATAGATACGTGTTTGTGGGCTAAACTTTAGAGTGTGTGAAGTGGAAACATAGATACGTGTTTGTGGGCTAAACTTTAGAGTGTGTGAAGTGGAAACATAGATACGTGTTTGTGGGCTAAACTTTAGAGTGTGTGAAGTGGAAACATAGATACGTGTTTGTGGGCTAAACTTTAGAGTGTGTGAAGTGGAAACATAGATACGTGTTTGTGGGCTAAACTTTAGAGTGTGTGAAGTGGAAACATAGATACGTGTTTGTGGGCTTAATTTTAGAGTGTGTGGAGTGGAAACATAGATACGTTTTTTGTGCTTAACTTTAGAGTGTGGGAAGTGGAAACATAGATACGTTTTTTTGTGCTTAACTTTAGAGTGTGTGAAGTGGAAACATAGATACGTTTTTTTGTGCTTAACTTTAGAGTGTGTGAAGTGGAAACATAGATACGTTTTTTTGTGCTTAACTTTAGAGTGTGTGAAGTGGAAACATAGATACGTGTTTGTGGGCTTAACTTTAGAGTGTGTGGGAAGTGGAAACATATATACTTGTTTGTAGGCTAAACTTTGGATTCTCCCAACGAGGTCCGCTAATGATTTAATATAACTTTTATTGTTGCTTCAAGTAAGGACACATAATTAGACGACTATAAATTACATGACTTTTGGTTCCTCCCTGCATGATTATGTCTGTGCTTGATATATCAGGTTTCTTTGTTTAATTCCGTTCACTAGGCTTCTTTCATGTTCAAATCTCCAAAGATGCTTTATACATTTATTCTTTTCCCTGGGCCATGATAATTATGTTTATGTTTAATTTTAAAAGAAGAAATTTAAGTTTCAATATAAGCCCGAAGTATTCTCAGTTTATTCAAATTAGGTGGTGTTTTGATGTAGATATTTCATTATTAAAATACTTTGTTCAGCAATATATGGACTTTTCATAATCTCTCCTAGGTAGAATTCGTTTGTTGGGGAATGAGTGACTGTTGGTATTTTATCTGTTGACAATTTTAAGCTTGTGGTTCACAATTGTTTTTGTTGAAGTTGTGTCGGTCTTGTTATTTGTCATCATCATTGCATTGATTGAATGACATATAGATGTGAACAGTGTTTCTGAAACGGGGGCTACAGGATGTTCCAAACGGAGGGGGGGGGGGCACAGGTATAAATTGCGTATTTTAAAATGGCACAGCACGAGACTAGTGCGTCATATCTAGGGATGTAAGTGTTTCTAGAATGCAATAGTTAGACATCACTTTTTTGAACTCTGTGGATTGTTAAATTAGCGGCAGCTATAGGACAAGCAGCCGCGATAGCTCAGTGGTTAGTGAACTGGACTACAACGCACAAGGGGTAGGGTTCGATCCCAACCGACGGCTTCCGGGTTCACCCAGCCTTAAATGGGTACCGGATTTTTTTCTGGGAAAGTATAGCAGCACGGGCGTAATACCGACCACATTACCCCAAAAATTATGTGCTGAAGGTCTGTAAAATATAGGGTCACTAACACCATATTTCCCTATATGCCACTTGGCGTGACGGGGGTACTTTACTATTTTTTTTTACTTTTATAGGACAAGCGCACATCCGAAGTATTTGACAATCGGTGAGTTATTTCCTCAGCCAAATACGAAATCGCCTGAACATAATGGAGAGAGGTGATCTTGGATTATCCCTCGCAGATATCGAACCAGATAATTTTAAAAAAAGTGGTATCTGGATATGGAAGCACAAGGTCACATTGATTAAGAAATATGTTAAAGCATTCTATGTAACTGTATTATGTATAATCATCATCATCATCATTGAGTGCCGTCTCCGCATCGAAGGTTGGCTACCATGAAGCGCCATTCCACTCTGTCTCTTGCTTTGATGGTGCAGATTGTCATAGGTTGACGTCTTCTATTGAATCACATTTCAAAGGCTTCAATTGTCTGTTCTGTTTTTTTTTTGTCTAATGTCCATGTTTCTGCATCATACAGGTGTTGTTGTGGGAGCAACACAAAACATGACGGGCGATGCTGTTGTAAAGCAACTAAACACTTCATTTGGTTTTTACTTGGTAATTAATGTGACTGCAGCCACGTGGCCAACATGGCCGTACAGTGTACATATATAATGGAGTGGCCAGGAGCTTTGGCCAAATATAAAGCCACATTTGTTTTAATGAATGCTGAGTTCGTGTTGATGCAATTCAAATTTAATATTATTATTTTTATAACAAGACGTTGTTAAATAACATATCATTATTGTGAATTCTTTTTTTCTCTTGCTCTTTAGAGTCTTCATTATCCTTTCTACTATTCTTTTCATTTACTTCTTCCTTAGTATTTTCTTCTCATTATTATTTGCTTGTTTTAAGGGTACCTGTCCGGAACCCAGAAAATCAAGCATTTTCCTTGTGTCTCTAAATCTATGTTCTTTTCGAGTACATCATTTCGTTCATAATTCCATTCATTGAAATCTTAGTGAATAATTTCTTGTTAGTTTTATTTCAATTATATATCTGATTTCAGCACTTTTACTGAACGTTTCATTCATAGACTACTTTACTTTCATGCCAAAATGCATTGTTTCCTTGATAGCGTCACATTTTGATTGTGTCTACTGTCATCAAAACAGTACTCTGTTGGCCAGGCCTCTATTCATTGTTTTTAATTTCAGTTTTAAAAAATCAATGTAATAGAAATAAAGTTTAATTCAACACATTCTAGAAGAAACATACAGTTTAACCATACATCTTAGAACAAACATCACGTTTAAATCAATATATTATCGAACAAACGCTATGTTTAACTAAATACATCAATAGTAAAAACATAAAGTTAAACTAAATACATCAGTAGAACAAACATAAAGGTTTAACTAAATACATCAATAGAACAAACATAAAGTTAAACTAAATACATCAATAGAACAAACATAAAGGTTAACTAAATACATCAATAGAACAAACATAAGGTTTAACTAAATACATCAATAGAACAAACATAAAGTTAAACTAAGTACATCAATAGAACAATCATAAAGGTTAACTAAATTCATCAATAGAACAAATATAAGGTTTAACTAAATACATCAATAGAACAAACAACATAAAAGTTAACTAAATACATCAATAGAACAAACATAACGGTTAATTAAATACATCAATAGAACAAACATAAAGGTTAACTAAATACATCAATAGAACAAACATAAAGGTTAACTAAATACATCAGTAGAACAAACATAAAGGTTAACTAAATACATCAGTAGAACAAACATAAAGGTTAACTAAATACATCAGTAGAACAAACATAAAGGTTAACTAAAAACATCAATAGAACAAACATAAAGGTTAACTAAATATGTACTAGATCAAGAAACTCCAAACACACGTTGAATTACCTCCATTTTGTACGCAAATATGTGTTTCCCTGTACTCATTCATTTTTCATTTTAGTTTTGTCCCATCTCATTCATTTTTCGTTTTAGTTTTGTCCCATCTTATACCATGAATCCTCCTTGTGTACAATTCAAATTTCATTACCTCTGTCTGTTATCGCACGCTTACCTTCTGTACACTAGCATGTCATTATTGATATCACATTGTCGGTGTTTTCGGTACACTTTAAGACGAGACTGTTCTCTATCCCACTTTATTGTAGTAATTTCTTCTGTACATAATTTCCGTCGCTAACGTTTGTTACCATCAAGATACTGTAATTATTTTACATTGTGATATCATGATATCCTCTGTACACATCAAACTTAATTTCTAAAACCTTACACTGTTACAGTTATGATGCCCTCATCAAGTTTCTTTACCATCAAATGTCATAATTAAAAAAAATCATACCTTCCTAAACAGCTGAATCTTGAAAAAGTCTTCTACAATCAACATCCATACGTCATCATCAAAAAAAATACCCCACTCTTTTCAAGTATGTTTATGATAAGTTGTTGATGGTCGTTATTTTGCTGTTAGTAATTTCAGTTTGTAAAAAAAAAAAATGTGTTTAATAATTAGCGATCTCTTTTTTTTTTAATTAAAAAACGATTCATTGTTTAAACTAAAACATGTGTCAAGCTGACATAATATTCATGTTAATTTATGAAACAGTAAAATGAACTTATGTACATATGACAGAAGAAAGAATCTGTACGATGTTGGAAATGTCAGGTTTTAGTTCATTATCAGACCAAGAACTATGCAAATACAATTCCAAGAAAATCCTTTGCAATAATTTATCTTTAGTGTTATATTTTCTTTTTTTTTAAAGAGAAACAAACATTAATAAAGATTAAATATAAGGATGTTTGCAAGTCTTCCTTGAGTGGATTTTATATCAGTGAAAGAAACTCTCAGGATCTGGCTGCAGATCGAAGCACACGGAGAACAAATTAAAAAAAATAAAAACAGCAACTATCGAGACAGCGTTGATATCAAGTTCAGAAGACAAAAGTCACAAGAACAAGGAGAAGACGAGGCCAGGCAAAACTGATATCTTGTTCATACTGCGGTCGGATCTGTCTATCATATATCGGCAGGTTCAGGCACGAGAGAAGCTTTTCAGCAAAAACAGCGTCCAGCAACAGACATTAATATTTTACCAAACTACTGACTTTTAATGAATATATTTATAGTTAGTCGATGGCCCCGGTATCACTGCAAAAGAATTTAATCCAAAATTGCTCAACCGCCAGTGCCAGTGGAATCATTCGAATTAAAACTCATCTCATTGATGAATCCAAACAAAGAAAGGCAGCTGAAGTCCTCATTATAGCAGCTACAGAACACGCCAAAAGACATGATGGCGCAGCAGCACCGAAAGTGAACGCAGCTGAACTGTCCTTCGCCATACGATATCATCATTCATCGTAAGAAATCGGAGTATCGAAACACAATCCGGATGAAAAACACAACTCATGGTGTGCACAGTGCACTAAACTCAGTAGCTCCGGCATAAAGTCGGACTTTTTTAGACAGATCCTCAGAGGTTCCAGCTGCCTTTCCGCCATATTGACCGGAAGTCATTATAATGATTGCTTGCTACCAACCGTCTGTCAAGACGACAAGAACCATACATACATACATTAATAAAACTCATATTAAAGCACTGCAAGGCAGGTTTTTCTGTGGAACCAACTCGAAGTATGGAAAAGGGAAAAATAGAAACAGAAGAAAATCGGAGGAAGAATCAGTAGAGTAAAGGCTGAGAATATATGTATAGATTTCAAACAGAAATAAGTACTCATGGAATTTGTTCCAGTGAAGTGATGATATTCATGTGCGCAAACACGATGCGGGTCTCAATATTTTATTGAGCTCCCAATAAATAATATTGAAAACTCACGGAGTTCGTTCCTTCCTTTAATATCTTGCCCCATCGTATTATTTTCCAGATAATTATTATAATTATGAGAGAAATGTATCATTCAATGAGATCAAAGAGAAAGTGATATTAAGCAAATTCTATGGAAGAAGTGATATATTTTGATGCCGAGTGAAATATGTTTTGAATGTTTTCTTTGTAATAACAAGATAATATATTATTTCTGTTTTCTATGTCAAGAAAAGAGTGAACAATTATTTAATTTCTGTCTTCTATGTCAAAGAAAAGAGCGAACAATAATTTAATTTCTGTTTTCTATGTCAAGAAAAGAGTGAACAATAATTTAATTTCTGTTTTCTATGTCAAGAAAAGAGTGAACAATAATTTAATTTCTGTTTTCTATGCCAAGAAAAGAGTGAACAATAATTTAATTTCTGTTTTCTATGCCAAGAAAAGAGTGAACAATAATTTAATTTCTGTTTTCTATGCCAAGAAAAGAGTGAACAATAATTTAATTTCTGCTTTCTATGTCAAGAAAAGAGTGAACAATAATTTAATTTCTGTTTTCTATGTCAAGAAAAGAGTGAACAATAATTTAATTTCTGTTTTCTATGCCAAGAAAAGAGTGAACAATAATTTAATTTCTGTTTTCTATGCCAAGAAAAGAGTGAACAATAATTTAATTTCTGTTTTCTATGCCAAGAAAAGAGTGAACAATAATTTAATTTCTGCTTTCTATGTCAAGAAAAGAGTGAACAATAATTTAATTTCTGTTTTCTATGTCAAGAAAAGAGTGAACAATAATTTAATTTCTGTTTTCTATGCCAAGAAAAGAGTGAACAATAATTTAATTTCTGTTTTCTATGCCAAGTAAAGAGTGAACAATAATTTAATTTCTGTTTTCTATGCCAAGAAAAGAGTGAACAATAATTTAATTTCTGTTTTCTATGCCAAGAAAAGAGTGAACAATAATTTAATTTCTGTTTTCTATGCCAAGAAAAGAGTGAACAATAATTTAATTTCTGTTTTCTATGTCAAGAAAAGAGTGAACAATAATTTAATTTCTGTTTTCTATGTCAAGAAAAGAGTGAACAATAATTTAATTTCTGTTTTCTATGCCAAGAAAAGAGTGAACAATAATTTAATTTCTGTTTTCTATGCCAAGAAAAGAGTGAACAATGATTTAATTTCTGTTTTCTATGCCAAGAAAAGAGATGTAAGTATTTTATTTTTATCCATATGAAAACGTGCAAGCTATCTTCATAATAACTGATATACGCTACATGTGTTTGTATATGATATATAGAGAAATCAGGGTGAAAGCATTTTTTTTTCATGTTTGATATAAAGTATGACAACTCGTAGCAACGATAAATAAAGAATATTTTGTACAGACATTAAATAAACACTGGCAAGACTTTATCTACGAGACATACAACATTGTGTTTCTTTGTCTGATGTTTATGTGTCCACGACTGGGTGTGTTTATTTTAGTGTACATTTTTCTTTTGAATCGTCGTTTTGTGTATTTTTATAACTGCTACATCATCCTAAAGGTCAAGAACAGAAGTGACAAATAATTGTTGAGATCGAATGTTGTGGAGAGACATGATCACCTACGCCAGCAGGCCCGGTACTTGATGATGATGACATCACCCTAAAGGTACTTGCTCGAGGCAACCTTGATGTCATCTCTTATTCAGGGCACGAGTAGGTGTTTAACAGGTAGTGCATTCATGACTTGTCATTTTTCTTTAATTAAATAATTCGAAAGAAAATAATGAAGTAAAAAAAAAAAATCATCTCTTCTAGCAACTATTTCGTACAACCTGCACTATCACAGCAGGAAACAGATCGGAATGGCGCTCCATGGTAGCCACACTTCGATGTGGAGACGGCACTCAATGGATGAATGGCGCTACATGATATCCAAATGTCGATGCGGAGACGGCACTCAATGGATGAATGGCGCTACATGATATCCAAATGTCGATGCGGAGACGGCACTCAATGGATGAATGACGCTCCATGATATCCAAATGTCGATGCGGAGACGGCACTCAATGGCTGAATGGCGCTCCATGGTATCCGACTTTCGATGCGGAGACGGCACTCAATGGATGAATGGAAAATTAAAAACGTCGTATGCATCAAATCTATGTCAGTAGAAGTAAGAAAGAGAGTTCATCGGTGCTATATAGAGTCAGTTCTAACCTATGGAAGCGAATCATGGACAGTAAACAAACAAATGTAAAGACGATTAGAAGCCAGAGAGATGGGATTTCTGAGAAGAATGTTGAAAGTTTCCTGGACAGCTAAAAATACCAACGAGAAAATTCTTAAAGAGGCCAACAGAAAAAGGGAGCTCCGAAAAAAAACATCAGGAAGAAACAATCAGCATTTTTCGGGCACATCATGAGAAGAGGAAAGTTGGAATACTTGGTTACAACTGGTAAAATAAAAGGAAAGAGAGATCGTGAACAACAAATAGAGAAAATACTGGATATCTTGCTGTCCTGGCTCGGAAAATAGCCAGCAACAGAATTGTTACGATGCACTGTGGATAGAAGATTGTGGATGGACATGATCGAGTACGCCAACCGGCATGGCACATGATGATGATAGTTTCAATTACAGGAAGATTTCAGTCGCTCTACGTGAAAGATGAATCAACAACACGATCATTAAATTAGAGACAGTAATAACAGGGAGAAGGAAGTTTGATCCCGTCAGTACTCAATCATTTCGCTATTTCGCAAAATTAATGCTAAGGGACGCTCTCTACCCTTGGGTAACTTGTTGACAAGTGACCTCAAAGACAGGTTTAACGTTAGAGCAGAGGTGTGTATGAGCCTGCTGGAAACTATCAGGCAAAAATGATCAGAAAAGTCTTTCCCATGAACTTAATGATCGCGTTTGCTTTTGTTATCTTAGGCAACACGGCAGCAGGTCTTTATTTACCACTGGAGAGCACAAACAATCACATTCATTGTTGAGTTCAGATTGTTAGTGTCTTCAACAAACTCTCTTACAGCAACATTCATCACGGCAACAGCTTGTTAGTGTCTTCAACAAACTCTCTTACAGCAACATTCATCACGGCAACAGATTGTTAGTGTCTTCAACAAACTCTCTTACAGCAACATTCATTACGGCAACAGATTGTTAGTGTCTTCAACAAACTCTCTTACAGCAACATTCATCACGGCAACAGATTGTTAGTGTCTTCAACAAACTCTCTTACAGCAACATTCATTACGGCAACAGATTGTTAGTGTCTTCAACAAACTCTCTTATAGCAACATTCATCACGGCAACAGATTGTTAGTGTCTTCAACAAACTTTCTTAAAGCAACATTCATCACGGCAAAATATTGTTAGTGTCTTCAACAAACTCTCTTACAGCAACATTCATTACGGCAACAGATTGTTAGTGTCTTCAACAAACTCTCTTACAGCAACATTTATCACGGCAACAGATTGTTAGTGTCTTCAACAAACTCTCTTACAGCAACATTTATCACGGCAACAGATTGTTAGTGGTTTCAAAAACTCTCTTACAACATTCATTACGGCAACAGATTGTTTGTGGTTTCAAAAACTCTCTTACAACATTCATTACGGCAACAGATTGTTTGTGGTTTCAAAAACTCTCTTACAACATTCATTACGGCAACAGATTGTTTGTGGTTTCAAAAACTCTCTTACAACATTCATTACGGCAACAGATTGTTAGTGTCTTCAACAAACTTTCTTAAAGCAACATTCATCACGGCAAAATATTGTTAGTGTCTTCAACAAACTCTCTTACAGCAACATTCATTACGGCAACCGAATGTTAGTGTCTTCAACAAACTCTCTTACAGCAACATTTATCACGGCAACAGATTGTTAGTGGTTTCAAAAACTCTCTTACAGCAACATTCATCACGGCAACAGATTGTTAGTGGTTTCAAAAACTCTCTTACAGCAACATTCATCACGGCAACAGATTGTTTGTGGTTTCAAAAACTCTCTTACAACATTCATCACGGCAACAGATTGTTTGTACCTTGAATGTATCTTGAATGGCCGGTATCCTGATTCATTCAAAATGTTAATATTAAATCTTGTCATTTCTATTTGGTCACAGTTGTTTCTACCTGATACTTTAGTTGTCTTCTTCATCATTTCCTTCCGAGTCAAATACAATACAACAAATTCTACTATTATACATTCATATCAAATATGCATAAAATGGAACATCGAAACTAACAGAAAGACAAGACAAACTACAGGTTTCGACAAAAAGTTATCAGCATGACTAACAAACAAACTTTAACAAATTAAACACACAAAATGATGAAGATGTATCTTACAGTTTTAAAAATGCGTGGATTAAAAATTGATTATTGCATCCCCCGAAACTCTCAAATTTATAATTCCTTGATTTTCATGTTAGGAGCAGTAATTACTAAAATATCATCAAATTTTAACTTTAGCTAAAAATGTTACGTTTTGCATTTGATGTCACAACTTGGAACCACTTCATTAAAATACCAATTTTATGAGTTAATGGAATGTACCAGGCGCAGGACATCTTCATAAAGTGTGAAAAATTTCCAAGATTAAAATACCACTTTGGTGTGAAAACAAAGTGAATGGTTTTGTAGAAAATATACTCATTCTCAACGGGAGTAGTTTTGTTATGTTGTCCATTTAACCAGAGTCATCTATAGTTTTAACAATATCCAATTCAAGCGTTGTATCAACTCCTACCTTCGCATGTAAAAGCTGGTACAAAAATTGGATGTCTCTGATATAAATATAGAATTCCTACAAAGATTACACATATTATATATCTCTGTTATAAATATAGAATTCTTACAAAGATTACACATATTGGATGCCTCTGTTATAAATATAGAATTCCTACAAAGATTACACATATTGGATATCTCTGTTATAAATATAGAATTCCTACAAAGATTACACATATTGGATGCCTCTGTTATAAATATAGAATTCCTACAAAGATTACACATATTGGATGTCTCTGTTATAAATATAGAATTTCACCAAAGATTACACATATTGGATGTCTCTGATATAAATATAGAATTTCACCAAAGATTACACATATTGGATGTCTCTGTTATAAATATAGAATTTCACCAAAGATTACACATATTGGATGTCTCTGATATAAATATAGAATTCCTACAAAGATTACACATATTGGATGTCTCTGTTATAAATATAGAATTTCACCAAAGATTACACATATTGGATGTCTCTGTTATAAATATAGAATTTCACCAAAGATTACACATATTGGATGTCTCTGATATAAATATAGAATTCCTACAAAGATTACACATATTGGATGTCTCTGTTATAAATATAGAATTTCTACAAAGATTACACATATTGGATGTCTCTGATATAAATATAGAATTTCACCAAAGATTACACATATTGGATGTCTCTGTTATAAATATAGAATTTCTACAAAGATTACACATATTGGATGTCTCTGTTATAAATATAGAATTTCACCAAAGATTACACATATTGGATGTCTCTGATATAAATATAGAATTTCTACAAAGATTACACATATTGGATGTCTCTGTTATAAATATAGAATTTCTACAAAGATTACACATATTGGATGTCTCTGATATAAATATAGAATTTCTACAAAGATTACACATATTTGATGTCTCTGTTATAAATATAGAATTTCTACAAAGATTACACATATTGGATGTCTCTGTTATAAATATAGAATTTCTACAAAGATTACACATATTGGATGTCTCTGATATAAATATAGAATTTCTACCAAGATTAAAGTCTTTTTTTTTATGTACCGTAGATAAACCAGAAAAATTGTAGGATATAAATGAAACAGTTTTTTTTTTTTTATTTGAATGCACAATTTTGCTTTTAAAAATAAAACAAGGATAAAGAACGATCTGCAGATAGTGAACACAAAGCAAACAATTGTGGAAGATCATCAAATATGGTGCTGTTTGTGTTAATGTTCTTATCTGTCGCCTTTTATATTTCATGATCATCAAGTGCCATACTTGCTGGCGTAGGTGATCATGTCACTCCACAACTTTCGATCTCGAGATTTATTTATAACTTCTGTTATTGACCTTCTGCAAAGCCATTCTCTTAAGCTGTCTGGTATCTTTTCTCTTTGCTACCCTCTATCTCTTCGTCCATCAACTTTCCCAGTTGTCACAATATATTCCAGCTGTTCTCTTCTGATTACCAAAAAATGATGATTGTTTCTTCCTAATATTGGAAATTAGCTCTCTCTTTGCTTTGGCCTCTTTCTGAAAGTTTTCATTACTCTTTTTAGCTGTCCATGGTATTCTCAATATTCTTCTGTGAAACCAAATTTCTACAGACTCCAGTGATTTTCTTGTCTGTTGTCCTATTGTCCATGATTCACATCCATATGTTAAGACTTGATTTACATAACAGTTATGAACTTCTTTTCTGGTTTCCTCGTCAAAAATGGATTGCACACTATCTTCCTCATTTTTTTTTTTGAAAGCTGCTTTTGCCTAAGCTATTCTGCTTCTCACATCCGTTGTATATCTACCATCTGAGATTAACAAAGTTCCCAGATATTTAAATTCATTTACCTGTTTCAATATTTGTCCACTTGTCTTTATTGAGCATTACGTTGATATCTTTTTCTTGTTCACTACCATTATTCTTTTGTAAGCAACTTTTACACTTTACGAAACGGTAATTATTAACGTGACACAATCCATCATTGGATGGCCTTGACTGCTATGATATAAAGAGAATATTAAAATATTATTATGTAAACAAAACAAATAGAAACAAGAGACTCGTCACGTTTATTAGAGTGTTTCACATGACTATTTGATTAAAATAAATTTAATATTTGAAATAAAAACAAGTTATGATAAATCAAATTACACATAAATACACAAGTAGTGAACGAGATTAGAGTAATAACGGACATTATCAGGTGCCAATCATGATAGCTCTATATACAAGGACAATGGACGGAATCGATGAGGGATCGCTGCTTTTCAAACACTCAGTCAGCCGCAGTCAAAAGAAGATTAATATCACTCACTGATCCTTGGAATGTTAATAATAAAAAAATAATTAATAACACAATAAAAAACAATATATAACACAATTAAAAGCAATAAATAGCACAAAAACAACAATAAATAACATGTTATTTATTTGTCCAACTCAATCATTGGCCCTTTCTAAATCACATTTAAAAAAATAGATCAATACATGTGAGATGCGATGCTTGAGAAAAGTAACAAACAAAACAAGAAGAGATAGAATACCAAATGAAACCATAAGAAAAATGGTAGGAACAAAACCCTGTCAAGAATATATAGAACAACAACAACTTAAATGGTTTGGCCACCTGGTCAGAATGAATCCTTACCAATCACCATCAAGGACGTTCTTCTCGAGAATGCATGGAAAAAGACCAAGAGGAAGACCCAGAAGAAGATGGATAGATGCAGTGACAGAGACATGTAACAACAAAGGAAAATCACTAATTCAGACAGTTCGAGCAGCTCAAGAACAACAAATGATATAAACCACGACACCTTTTCGGTACCAGTAAGAATGAGAAAAGAAAAAAGGAAGAATGAGATGGCGGGGGACATCTGAGCGTACGGTTATAGGTGTGAAAAATAAGAAAATGATATTACGCCAAAGTTTTGTCTCTCAGGACTTCGCTAGAGCGGACGCATAATATATCTATATTATATCATCTATACTATATCTTCTATATTATATCATCTATATTATAATATCTATACTATATCATCTATATTATCAAATCTATTTATATGATGCAATAATAACGTAACTAAACATATAAATAAATAAACTTATAAACGAAGATACAAAGAAACTAATAAACAAATCGTATACAATGGTACCTCGTACTTGTAACTTAATTCGCTACAGGAGACTGTTTTCACACTGATTTAATTTTTTTTCCGACTAGAAATAAAGTAAAATGAAGTAACCCATACTTCATACCAAGGCCATAGCAAAGCTCATTTCTAGCAAGGTAAGCAGCAAATACATTTAATTTAATGTGAAGGTAACACAATAAAATGCTCTAAAAAATAAACTCAAATGATGAAAACAATCAATAAAATATGGACATGCTACACAATAAAATGAAAATTACATTTACTGTAACTTAGTGATGGTTGGTAATGTCCCCTGTGGCTGGTGTAGACAGAGAAAAAGGTTACTGTGTGGAAAGGGATTACCCTTCCATAAACACACCACAAAACTGTATTCATAACGTTCTCTGTCTCTTTTGCTTTCTCTTCCTTTCTCTGTTTCTCTCTTCCTGTCTCTCTTTCTCTCACGCTCTAACTTTCCTTCTCTTTCTCTCTCTCTTTCACTTTCTCTTTCCATCTCTTACCTCTTCCTCTCTCGTCCTCTCAGTTCTTTCTCTCTCCCTTTCTATCCCCCTTCTCTCTCTTTCTCGTTCACTCACTCTCTTCCTATATTTTTTTACTCTCTCTCACTCTTCTCTCTCTCTCTCTTGTTTCATATAATTTCTGACTGAGAGTTTTAGTTGATCTCCCCTCTTTTCTACGAATCCGTCAGGCGTGTATCGTTTCAATGCTTCTCAATAAATCTCTATTCAAATGCAGGTGTCGATTCTTTCTCTTCAGTTTCATCGCTTCTACACTTTTCTTGAATGCTATAACTAATAAACAATGGTTGTATATATAACCAAAGTACCACAAAATAAAGCTGACAAAAGCACTGAAAATACAAAAGCTTCACGCAAGACATGACTTGTATGTACAACAAAATTATTGCAAACATTTATAAATGAAATGTGTTTCACTGCGCATGCGCTACATGCCAGCGTTGAAAAATCCAATTATGTGTTCGAACACTGAAGCGTTCCAATTTAGGAACGTTCGACATACGAGACTTCACATAGAGTTATTGTTATAAATCTCATAACTGCTAGCCTAGGTGATTGTTATCTCGATAACTTTCTCTCCACATGCATTATTGCGTTATTCACCTTGACAGCAGGTGGTCGAATTGGTAGCTCCACACCAGGAGTACGTCAGGGTAAAAAAAAAAAAAAAAAAATTTCTATTGGGTGGGTGGGGGGGGGGGGGGGGGGCTCAGACCCGAACACTTGGCGGCAATTGCACTGCACAAGCTGCCTTTATTCTCTGGTACTACCTATCCGGTGGACCACAATAATAGGATATTACCGTAAAGATAGTTATTCACTTTCTGTCGTGCTGCTCTCCCAAAACTAGACTAAAACTGCTTTAGATATTTTGCTTAATCTTTCCTATATTTTCTTTCTGTTTCTTATATTTTCTTTCTGTTTCTTATATTTTTCTTCCTCTTTCCTATATTTTCTTTTAGTTTCTAACATTTTCTTTCTGTTTCTTATATTTTCTTTCTGTTTCTTATATTTTTTTCTGTTTCTTATATTTTCTTCCTCTATCCTATATTTTCTTTCTATTTCTTATATTTTCTTTTTGTTTCTTATATTTTCTTTCTCTTTCCTATATTTTCTTTCTGTTTCTTATATTTCTTTTTGTTTCTTATATTTTCTTCCTCTATCCTATATTTTCTTTCTGTTTCCTATATTTTCTTTCCGATTTATACAATCTCTTTTGCCTAGGAAATTCCAGTTACTTCCCTTTTCATTCAAGGCCAATAAATATTGCCCTTTTCATCTAACTTTACGTAATTCATTTTTCTTTGTGCGTTGGTCTTTTTTTCCAGCCACCCTTTTAATTAGAAATGTTTTTAATGTTATACAAACGTTTACAAAACAAATAAAATTAATTAAATCCTAAACTAACCAGAAACTAAAATAAACTAAATCAGTAATGAACAACCATCAGAGTTACCAAATAAAGTTTCTATAAGATTCTCAGTGTGAAACTATAGGACATTTTATTTTACGTATACTTATCTCTTTTTTTACTTACAACTTTTCATAAACGTTTTCAAGTAATGTGCCCATTTATCCGACACGACGACAGACGCATATCAATATATATATATAGTTATAAAACGATGTGACCTTTCTTCTCAAATGCAGTCTAGCTGTCTTGAAAAAGAAGACTAAAATAAATGCAACATGTTGTGTCTGTATGTGTACATATGATAACTGATTACAGACAGCAAAATTAAAGTAACGGTCTATTATTAAAGAGAGGTAATTATATGTGATGTTAACACCAGTTCTGGTTAAGTTTTGTTGCGGCCCTTACATATGCTAACGGCTCTGAGTGGTTACCTACTAATACTTTATTATTATTATTTTATAGTATTGAGAAATCCTTAAGATATCTTGGATAATTAAAATATATCAATGGAAACATATTACAAGCTGTCAACATTAGGAAGAACTGGCATATAAACACCATACTACAGAAGAAATTAAAATACTATGGCCACGTTAAAAGACACAGAGGCTAGAGAGAGCAATAATGGAAGACATGGTTCCTAGGCGAGGTATCAAAGAGAGACCCAGATCAAGAAGAAGACGGTATGAAGACATTAAGAGACATTGAACATGACAACAGACGAAATGGTAAATCTGACTAGAGACAGAGATTCTTTCAGACAGGCTGTGGTGAATGTAACGTTCTGTGAGAGATCTGCATAGAGACAGGGATTCTTTTAGACGGGCTGTGGTGAATGCAACATTCTGTGGGAAATCTGGTTAGAGATAGAGATTCTTTAGGACGGGCTGTGGTGAATGCAACGTTCTGTGGGAGATCTGGCTAGAGACAGAGATTCTTTCAGACAGGCTGTGGTGAATGCAACGTTCTGTGAAGATCTGGCTAGAGACAGAGATTCTGTCAGGCGGGCTGTGGTGAATGCAACGTTCTGTGGGAGATCTGGCTAGAGACAGAGATTCTTTCAGATGGGCTGTGGTGAATGAAACGTTCTGTGGGAGATCTGACTAGAGACAGAGATTCTTTTAGACGGGCTGTAGTGAATACAACGTTCTGTGCGAGATCTGGCTAGAGACAGAGATTCTTGCACACGGGTTGTAGTAAATTCAACCGTTCTGCAAAAGATATGGGACATGGTGAAGATAAGTAATGAAAGAAGAACTTCTCAATTCTAAATAAGACATCATTGTTGATAATTTAGTTCCAGATTTTATTTTTTTTACTAGAAACTATAGAACAGCGGCCCGTCAATAATAATTGGAAATCGTAATGTCGCTACATACTATAAACTATGAACTATGAATTATGAAGACATTTAGAAAAATAAACATAGCGAGGAGAGCAAAGGTTACCGATAGAGAAGGGAAAGAACTTTCTGAGGGCCCTGCTCAATCTGATTCAAGAACTCTCAGATTGAAGGCATTTCTGCTCATCGTGAGAAAAATTATTCTAGTGTGCCAGAATGAAGAAAAGGAAGGATGGTGTTTGATGTAATCTCAGTTGTAGCCAATCCGTGAACATAATTCAGGTTTGGGGCTCGACGAGCTATCTAACGAATACAATATCATACAAATGTTTGTCCCTGGTACTGTAGTTGATGTCCACAATAGTGCCGTGCCTGGGAGGTAAGCTAAACATTCTTCTTCTATTTTACATTCAACGTGATTAGAAAAACACAAAAATGTCTTACTTACAATGTTATAACTTTTCGTGGTTAAAACCTGAAAACTCTCAAGTTTGATAAAAATGTCATCTCCATGTTATGGGCATTATTCTACTCAAATATTTACTTCTTTAGCTAAAATATTTTATTTGTTTCGTATGTGTGGTGTTAAGAAGTAAAACCACTTCCATATAATATCAATTTTCAGAATGAGTGGAATGTACTTTGTTCCAGACATCCATAATGCTGCTAAATTTCCAACATTAGAACTAAAATGCCATTTTTAGATGAATACAAACAGCCGTGATAGGCTTGTCGTCTGCCCTGAGGTGAGTGTGACATGAGAGTGACGTGATGAAGGCCCTGTACTATGGTATTGTAGAAGTCGACATTGCTGTAAATATGTTGTCTTGAGGCCTCAACGATCTGAAGTATAACATCGAAGACAAACTAATGACAGGTTGTAATATAATATAAAGTCAATGAGGAGTGGCAAGTTGTAATATAATATAAAGTCAGCGAGGAGTAGCAAGTTGCAATGGAATAAAACCTCATAGAAGGAGAGGTGGGAAATTGCAAGAGAGAGTTTGGTCACTGCACAACCAGGGAGCTACAGGATTAGTTAGTGTGTTCACAAGCTTCCTTATCGCTTGAAAGCAACGAAAATCGATGGATTAATGCAAAAATACTCCGAAATATACCTTAAGAACAAACAATCTAACTCCAAAATTTGCAATCCTCTTTATAACTTGCAGTAATAATTCCATAATTAACAATCCTCTTTATAACTTGCAGTAATAATTCCAAAATTTGCAATCCTCTTTATAACTTGCAGTAATAATTCCCAAATTTGCAACCCTCTTTATAACTTGCAGTAATAATTCCATAATGAACAATCCTCTTTATAACTTGCAGTAATAATTCCCAAATTTGCAACCCTCTTTATAACATGCAGTAATAATTCCCAAATTTGCAACCCTCTTTATAACCTGCAGTAATAATTCCCAAATTTGCAACCCTCTTTATAACTTGCAGTAATAATTCCCAAATTTGCAACCCTCTTTATAACTTGCAGTAATAATTCCCAAATTTGCAACCCTCTTTATAACTTGCAGTAATAATTCCCAAATTTGCAACCCTCTTTATAACATGCAGTAATAATTCCCAAATTTGCGACCCTCTTTATAACATTCAGTAATAATTCCCAAATTTGCAATCCTCTTTATAACATGCAGTAATAATTCCCAAATTTGTAACCCTCTTTATAACTTGCAGTAATAATTCCCAAATTTGCAATCCTCTTTATAACTTGCAGTAATAATTCCAAAATTTGCAATCCTCTTTATAACATGCAGTAATAATTCCCAAATTTGCAACCCTCTTTATAACTTGCAGTAATAATTCCTAAAATTGCAACCCTCTTTATAACATGCAGTAATAATTCCCAAATTTGCAACCCTCTTTATAACTTGCAGTAATAATTCCCAAATTTGCAACCCTCTTTATAACTTTCAGTAATAATTCCCAAATTTGCAACCCTCTTTATAACTTGCAGTAATAATTCCCAAATTTGCAACCCTCTTTATAACTTGCAGTAATAATTCCCAAATTTGCAACCCTCTTTATAACTTGCAGTAATAATTCCCAAATTTGCAATCCTCTTTATAACTTGCAGTAATAATTCCTAAATTTACGATCTTCCTTCTAAATTCCAAAAGCCGCATTTTCTAATCATGTTCTTTCAGAAATCAGTATTCTTCTTTTACTTTGATGTTTCAAATTAACACTGGATCGATAACTTCAAATGATGTATACGTTATCAAACATTCTGTCTTCCAGCTGTTTTCTGTTTTCATTTCTTATCAATTCCTTTCATATTTTGTTCTCTCCCTGTTTACTCGGGTCCCTTGCCCAAGCGAGTATGTGACAAATAGCTGCCTAGAGAAACGTGTCTACACAACTCTCTTCTTTATTGTAAGAATGTTGTTGAATATCAACACACAGCTGTGCTCGTTTACATTTTGAATTGTTTGGGTTCTATCATTCCTCAACGTGATTATTGAATTAAAGTTGTGTCATCCGTATACCATAAGTCTAAGCACTTGGTCTAATCGAAACTCAATTAAGAAAATATTGTAGGAAAAGAACTGATAACTCCAAACGTGGGTTAAACAGTGTATTTATGGGTCAAAGTGTGTTACCTCATAAATCTTCAAATCTAGAGCGGTCCATTTCCTTATTACACAATGAGTAATATGTTAATTAAGACACACACAGCGAAAGCCAAATTAGAGTATAACACGACAGTCCCTTTTCTGAAACTCCAGGGGAAGAGACAAAAAGATCAAACATTTTTGGACAAGACAAGTGGAAGCAGATTATGAAGATTACATGTAATGATCTTAAAAAAAATGGGAAGAAAAAAGAAAGGCTTGGAAAGTGTTTGTTGAAGACCTATGATCTATAGGGAGTTAAAAGTGTTAGTTGAAGACCTATGATCTACAGGGAGTTAAAAGTGTTAGTTGAAGACCTATGATCTACAGAGAGTTAAAAGTGTTATTTGACGACCTATGATCTACAGGGAGTTAAAAGTGTTAGTTATAGACCTATGATCTACAGGGAGTTAAAAGTGTTAGTTGAAGACCTATGATCTACAGGGAGTTAAAAGTGTTAGTTGAAGACCTATGATCTACAGGGAGTTAAAAGTGTTAGTTGAAGACCTATGATCTACAGAGAGTTAAAAGTGTTATTTGACGACCTATGATCTACAGGGAGTTAAAAGTGTTAGTTATAGACCTATGATCTACAGGGAGTTAAAAGTGTTAGTTAAAGACCTATGATCTACAGGGAGTTAAAAGTGTTAGTTAAAGACCTATGATCTACAGGGAGTTAAAAGTGTTATTTGACGACCTATGATCTACAGGGAGTTAAAAGTGTTAGTTAAAGACCTATGCTCTACAGGAAGTTGAAAGTGTTAGTTGAAGATCTATGCTCTCATCATCATCATCATCATCATCATGTGCCGTACCGGTTGGCATTGGCGACCATGTCCTTCCACAATCTTCTATCCACAGTGCATCGTATCAGTTCTGTTGTTGACTGTTTTCCATGCCATGACACCAAGCTATCCAGTATTTTCTCTCTTTGTCGTCCGCGACCTCTCTTTCCCTTCATTGTGCCAGTTGTAACCAAGTATTCCAACTTTCCTCTTCTCACGATGTGCCCAAAAAATGTTGATTGCCTCTTTCTGATGTTTTTTAAGAGCTCCCTTTTTATGTTGGCCTCTTTGAGAATTTTTACATTGGTCTTTTTAGCTGTCCATGGAACTTTCAACATTCTTCTGATAAATCCCATCTCTGTGGCTTCTAATCGTCTCTTCCTTTGTTTGTCTATTGTCCATGATTCGCTTCCATAGGTCAGAGTTGGTTCTATATAGCATCGATGAACTTTCTTTCTCATTTCTATTGACATACTCTACAGGGAGTTAAAAGTGTTAGTTAAAGACCTAGGCTCCACAGGGAGCTGAAAGTGTTTGTTGAAGACCTATGCTCCACAGGGAATTGAAAGTGTTTGTTGAAGTCCTATGCTCTACAGGGATTTGAAAGTATTTGTTGAAGACCTATGCTCCACAGGGAGTTGGAAGTGTTAGTTAAAGACCTTTGCTCTACAGGGATTTGAAAGTGTTTGTTGAAGACCTATGCTCCACAAGGAGCTGAAAGTGTTAGTTAAACACCTATGCTACACAAGGAGCTGAAAGTGTTAGTTAAACACCTATGCTCCACAAGGAGCTGAAAGTGTTAGTTAAACACCTATGCTCCACAAGGAGCTGAAAGTGTTAGTTAAAGACCTATGCTACACAAGGAGCTGAAAGTGTTAGTTAAACACCTATGCTACACAAGGAGCTGAAAGTGTTAGTTAAACACCTATGCTCCACAAGGAGCTGAAAGTGTTAGTTAAACACCTATGCTACACAAGGAGCTGAAAGTGTTAGTTAAAGACCTATGCTACACAAGGAGCTGAAAGTGTTAGTTAAACACCTATGCTCCACAAGGAACTGAAAGTGTTAGTTAAAGACCTATGCTCCACAAGGAGCTGAAAGTGTTAGTTAAAGACCTATGCTCCACAAGGAGCTGAAAGTGTTAGTTAAACACCTATGCTCCACAAGGAGCTGAAAGTGTAAGTTAAACACCTATGCTCCACAAGGAGCTGAAAGTGTTAGTTAAACACCTATGCTCCACAAGGAGCTGAAAGTGTTAGTTAAACACCTATGCTCCACAAGGAGCTGAAAGTGTTAGTTAAACACCTATGCTTCACAAGGAGCTGAAAGTGTTAATTAAAGACCTATGCTCCACAAGGAGCTGAAAGTGTTAGTTAAACACCTATGCTCCACAAGGAGCTGAAAGTGTTAGTTAAACACCTATGCTCCACAAGGAGCTGAAAGTGTTAGTTAAAGACCTATGCTACCAAAGGAGCTGAAAGTGTTAGTTAAAGACCTATGCTACCAAAGGAGCTGAAAGTGTTAGTTAAAGACCTATGCTACACAAGGAGCTGAAAGCTAGAAGAAGACGAATATGTTAACTCACATAAATGCCGCACAATAACAACTCAAACTCATGTACACTAAGACTACAAACCACTGGCTAAATGCCAGAATATAAACAAAAAACAGAAATTAACTGGACAAACAAATGGACAAACAGAAAAGGAATGCCCTTTATGTAGCTTACAATGCTTCAAACATAATCAGAGCTTTCTATTATCTACAATTTGTTAGGTCTCTTTGTTTGAAATAGATTAATTTTCAGTTTAAAAAATTAATGTCCTGCCTCATTTATTTTGGGAGCATTGATAGCTCAGTGGTTAGTGAACTGGGCTACAAACGACAATAGGTCGTGTTCAATCCGTATCGATGGCTTCCGGGTTCACTCAGCCATAAATCGGAACCGGATTTTTTTTTCTGGGAAAGTAAAGCGGCACGGACGTAATCATCATCATCAAGTGTCATGCCTCCTGGAGTAGGTGTCAGGTTTCTCCACAACTTTCGATCATCTCGACAGTTATTTGTCATTTTTGTTGTTGACATTCTGACAAGTCATTCTTTTAAGCTGTCTGGTATCTTTTCTCTTTGCTTCCCTATATCTCTTCGCCCCTCAAATATATTCCGGCTGTTCTCTTCTCATTACATGGCCAAAAAATGATGATTGTTTCTTCCTAATATTAGAAATTAGCTCTCGTTTTGCTTTGGCCTCTTTCAGAATATTTTCATTACTCTTCTTAGCTGTCCATGGTATTCTCAACATTCTTCTGTAATCATATTTCTACAGACTCTTGTCCATGATTTACATCCATATGTTAAGACTGGCTCTACATAACATTTAAGAACTCTTTTTCTTGTTTCTATTGTCAAAAGTGGATTGCATTGTATCTTCCTCATTTATTTGGAAAGCTGCTTTTGCCTGAGCCATTCTGCATCTCACCTCTGTTGTACATCTTCAGTCTGAGATTAACACTGTTCCCAAAAATTTAAATTCATTTACCTGTTTTAATATTGTTCCACTTGTCTTTATTTTGCAATGATGTGAATTTTTTTTCTTTGTTGTTACCATTACTTCTGTCTTTTTGCTATTAGCCCTGAGACCTTTATTTTTAACCCGACATAATACCAACCATGTTACTCCAAAAATCATGTGCCCGAAGGTCTGTAAAATTGATGGTCACTAACACAATATTTCTTATACGCCACTTGGCGTGACGGGGGCTCTTTACTTTTTTTTTTCTTTTCAACTTTTTCATTTTACAATTTCACGCAAGAATGTAACTAAATGTGGTACATATGATACATGTAGTACATGTGATACATCGCCGGAAAGGAGAATTAAAACATGTTTTAGAATTAAAGTATATAGAGACAACATTTTACGAAAATGACCAAAAGGATTTTAAAAATTGCCATTTAGTGCAGTAAGGTAAACCAAGTACGGGGCTAGCCAGTATGGCAAACTAAGTATTGGGTCAGCTAGTAAGGTAAACCAAGTATTGGGTCAGCTAGTAAGGTAAACCAAGTATTGGGTCAGCTAGTAAGGTAAACCAAGTATTGGGTCAGCTAGTAAGGTAAACCAAGTATTGGGTCAGCTAGTAAGGTAAACCAAGTACGGGGCTAGCCAGTATGGCAAACTAAGTATTGGGTCAGCTAGTAAGGTAAACCAAGTATTGGGTCAGCTAGTAAGGTAAACCAAGTATTGGGTCAGCTAGTAAGGTAAACCAAGTATTGGGTCAGCTAGTAAGGTAAACCAAGTATTGGGTCAGCTAGTAAGGTAAACCAAGTATTGGGTCAGCTAGTAAGGTAAACCAAGTATTGGGACAGCTAGTAAGGTAAACCAAGTATTGGGTCAGCTGGTAAGGTAAACCAAGTATTGGGACAGCTAGTAAGGTAAACCAAGTATTGGGACAGCTGGTAAGGTAAACCAAGTATTGGGTCAGCTAGTAAGGTAAACCAAGTATTGGGACAGCTAGTAAGGTAAACCAAGTATTGGGTCAGCTAGTAAGGTAAACCAAGTATTGGGTCAGCTAGTAAGGTAAACCAAGTATTGGGTCAGCTAGTAAGGTAAACCAAGTATTGGGTCAGCTAGTAAGGTAAACCAAGTATTGGGACAGCTAGTAAGGCAAACTAAGTATTGGGACAGCGAGTAAGGCAAACTAAGTATTGGGACAGCTAGTAAGGCAAACCAAGTATTGGGACAGCTAGTAAGGTAAACCAAGTATTGGGCCAGCTAGTAAGGCAAACTAAGTATTGGGACAGCGAGTAAGGCAAACTATGTATTGGGACAGCTAGTAAGCCAAACTAAGTATTGGGACAGCTAGTAAACCAAACCAAGTATTGGGACAGCTAGTAAGCCAAAATAAGTATTGGGACAGCTAGTAAGCGAAACTAAGTATTGGGACAGCTAGTAAGCCAAACCAAGTATTGGGACAGCTAGTAAGGCAAACTAAGTATTGGGACAGCTAGTAAGGCAAACTAAGTATTGGGACTGCTAGTAAGCCAAACTAAGTATTGGGACAGCTAGTAAGGCAAACCAAGTATTGGGACAGCTAGTAAGGCAAACTAAGTATTGGGACAGCTAGTAAGCCAAACTAAGTATTGGGACAGCTAGTAAGCCAAACTAAGTATTGGGACAGCAAGTAAGCCAAACCAAGTATTGGGACAGCTAGTAAGCAAACTAAGTATTGGGACAGCTAGTAAGCCAAACCAAGTATTGGGACAGCTAGCACGCCAAACCAGATATTGGGACAGCTAGTAAGGCAAACCAGGTATTGGGACAGCTAGTAAGCCAAACTAAGTATTGGGACAGCTAGTAAGGCAAACTAAGTATTGGGACTGCTAGTAATCCAAACTAAGTGTTGGGACAGCTAGTAAGGCAAACCAAGTATTGGGTCAGCTAGTAAGGTAAACCAAGTATTGGGTCAGCTAGTAAGGTAAACCAAGTATTGGGTCAGCTAGTAAGGTAAACCAATTATTGGGTCAGCTAGTAAGGTAAACCAAGTATTGGGTCAGCTAGTAAGGTAAACCAAGTATTGGGACAGCTAGTAAGGTAAACCAAGTATTGGGTCAGCTGGTAAGGTAAACCAAGTATTGGGACAGCTAGTAAGGTAAACCAAGTATTGGGACAGCTGGTAAGGTAAACCAAGTATTGGGTCAGCTAGTAAGGTAAACCAAGTATTGGGACAGCTAGTAAGGTAAACCAAGTATTGGGTCAGCTAGTAAGGTAAACCAAGTATTGGGTCAGCTAGTAAGGTAAACCAAGTATTGGGTCAGCTAGTAAGGTAAACCAAGTATTGGGTCAGCTAGTAAGGTAAACCAAGTATTGGGACAGCTAGTAAGGCAAACTAAGTATTGGGACAGCGAGTAAGGCAAACTAAGTATTGGGACAGCTAGTAAGGCAAACCAAGTATTGGGACAGCTAGTAAGGTAAACCAAGTATTGGGCCAGCTAGTAAGGCAAACTAAGTATTGGGACAGCGAGTAAGGCAAACTATGTATTGGGACAGCTAGTAAGCCAAACTAAGTATTGGGACAGCTAGTAAACCAAACCAAGTATTGGGACAGCTAGTAAGCCAAAATAAGTATTGGGACAGCTAGTAAGCGAAACTAAGTATTGGGACAGCTAGTAAGCCAAACCAAGTATTGGGACAGCTAGTAAGGCAAACTAAGTATTGGGACAGCTAGTAAGGCAAACTAAGTATTGGGACTGCTAGTAAGCCAAACTAAGTATTGGGACAGCTAGTAAGGCAAACCAAGTATTGGGACAGCTAGTAAGGCAAACTAAGTATTGGGACAGCTAGTAAGCCAAACTAAGTATTGGGACAGCTAGTAAGCCAAACTAAGTATTGGGACAGCAAGTAAGCCAAACCAAGTATTGGGACAGCTAGTAAGCAAAACTAAGTATTGGGACAGCTAGTAAGCCAAACCAAGTATTGGGACAGCTAGCACGCCAAACCAGATATTGGGACAGCTAGTAAGGCAAACCAGGTATTGGGACAGCTAGTAAGCCAAACTAAGTATTGGGACAGCTAGTAAGGCAAACTAAGTATTGGGACTGCTAGTAATCCAAACTAAGTGTTGGGACAGCTAGTAAGGCAAACCAAGTATTGGGACAGCTAGTAAGGCAAACTAAGTATTGGGACAGCTAGTAAGCCAAAATAAGTATTGGGACATCTAGTAAGCCAAACTAAGTATTGGGACAGCTAGTAAGCCAAACCAAGTATTGGGACAGCTAGTAAGCCAAACTAAGTATTGGGACAGCTAGTAAGCCAAACTAAGTATTGGGACAGCTAGTAAGCCAAACCAAGTATTGGGACAGCTAGTAAGCCAAACCAAGTATTGGGACAGCTAGTAAGCCAAACTAAGTATTGGGACAGCTAGTAATGCAAACTAAGTATTGGGACAGCTAGTAAGGTAAACCAAGTATTGGGACAGCTAGTAAGCCAAACCAAGTATTGGGACAGCTAGTAAGCTAAACTAAGTATTGGGACAGCTAGTAAGGCAAACTAAGTATTGGGACAGCTAGTAAGGCAAACTAAGTATTGGGACAGCTAGTAAGGCAAACTAAGTATTAGGACAGCTAGTAAGGCAAACTAAGTATTGGGACAGCTAGTAAGGCAAACCAAGTATTGGGACAGCTAGTAAGACAAATCAAGTATTGGGACAGCTAGTAAGGTAAACCAAGTATTGGGACAGCTAGTAAGGCAAACTAAGTATTGTTTATACCAGTGATGGCATATAGGTTATGGTGAACCAGTGACGGGGTACCAGTAATGTCGTATCAGTGATATCATACCAGTGATGGCATACCAGTGATGTTATATCAGTGATGTCATGCCAGTGATGTCATATTAGTGATGTCATACCAGTGATGCCATATTAGTGATGTAATATCAGTGGTGGTGTACCAGTGATGTCATACAGTCGATGTGACATCACATGTCATGCCAGTGATGTCATATACAATCGATGTGATATTAATGACGTCATTCTGATAATGTCACATCAGTGATGGTGTACCAGTGATGTCATATCAGTGATGTCATATCAGTGATGTCATATCAGTGATGTCATACCAGTGATGTCATACTAGTGATGTCATTTACATACACAAATGAGAAAGGACGTGGAGTTTGAGATAAGCAGACTACGTTGCAGTGACAAACCAGAACTTGACAACAGCATCAAGTGCCAATGGCTGAAGATGTCAGAACGACAAGAACAGGAACTTTCTTATTTCCCTCGACACCCAAAATGGATCAAGAAGAAGACGACGACGACGAAAATGAAGAAGATGAGGAAGAAAACGAAAGGGAGACAAAAAATATAATTCAGCTATCACTACATTCCAAAATAACTATGTTACATATGTATGTTGCTATATTAAAACGTTCTAGTTAGTGAGTGGTTCGTTCCACACAGACAAGATACTTGGTGATGTATAAGATGGAAAGAGCAGCAATAAAGATTACAGGAAGAGTGAGAACAGCTCTGAATAAACTAGAGCAACTGCATAACATCTAATAAGGAATTAATCATCATGATCATGTTCCATACTAGTTGGCGTAGGCGATCATGTACTTCCACAATCTTCTATCTACAGTGCATCGTATCAGTTCTGATGTTGACTGCTTTCCATGTCATGACACAAAGCTATCCAGTATTTTCTCTCTTTGTCGTCCGCTATCTTACTTTTCTTTTATTTTGCCAGTTGAAACCAAGTATTCCAACTTTCCTCTTCTCATGATGTGACAGAAAAATGTTGATTGTTTTCTTTCTGATGTTTTTAGGAGCTGCCTTTTTGTGTTGGCCTCTTTGAGAATGTCCTCGGTCTTTCTAGCTGTCCAGGGAGCTTTCAATATCCTTCTGAGAAATCCCATCTCTGTGGCTTCTAGTCATCTTTTCATTTGTTTGTCTGCTGTCCATGATTCGCTTTCATAGGTCAGAATTGGTTCTATATAGCACCGATAAACTCTCTTTCTCACTTCTATTGACATAGATTAAGGAACTAATGCAGCAAAAATATTTAAGTTTTGGTAAAGCCAGTATATTTCCACAGCACTTTACGGCAGTGAAACATGGACAACCGACAAAAAAATACTGAAAGGTGTAGTCGAAGTGTTAGAGAAGAACACTGAGAGAATGGGGGCTTCGGTAGCCTAGTTGGGAAAACCACCCGACTAGACTACCGACGTTCGGACAACCCGTGTTCGATTCCCGCTGGGAGCAGTGTGAATTGTACTCGTGGTTGGAAATTTAAAAAAAAAAAAAAATTACCCCCACGGTCGACCCAGCCGTTGGCAGAAATGGGTACCAGGGTATTATCCTGGGAAGGTGAGGAATGTCGCTTCGCATCTGAGTTTCGATGCGAGAGGCTACACTATACAGAAATATCCGAACATTTCTGGATAGGCGGCCGAGCACATATGGGTGTAAACTCGCGTGCTAAGACGCCGGTTCAAGTCTCGTACTTTACCTTTACCTTTACCTTTACTTTACTGAGAGAACCATGGGCGGAGAAGAGAACAAACATGCCATATCAGTGCGAACAGTAATCCAGTAAACTGGTTCATTAGAGACATAAAAACAAGGGAAGTAAAACATGTTGCTAATGTAAAACATCATCAAGAGAAGATAACTGTGAAGGGCATAGTTTCAGGGAAACAAATGTTAAAGCAGGTGGGAGCATTACACCACAGACGCGCTGGACTTGACTACTGCTGCCATAGGACATCTCGATCCGGGCAGAATAATTATCAAAACAAGCCATATGAAAATATATAAATAGATATGCGAGATATCAAACAAAGCTGTTATATGTTATGTTTGATCATAATATGAACATGCAATCACATTTGTAAATACACTTGTAATAAAGACGATCTACTTAAAACAAATATTATTTCTAATAATTGAGTTGTTGAGTTGTTGAGTTACTGAGTTATTGAGTTATTTGTGGGTTATCATCATTGCACTTCGAACATGTCCATAGGTGCTCAGATATTCTCCTCAGAAAGTCTCGCGGGGTCCAGTGACTGACGACTCCATTTCTGTGTTGGTTGATAAGTCTTCTTACACACCTACTAAGTTTCTCGTTTCTAGTTTTGCCCATCTTAACTCCCATCACTTTCATCCGAAGGAGTGACGTGGACTCATGTTTGTCGGATCCTGTGCCCTTCCCAAATCTCGGAAGGAATTGATGATGTCCGCCCGATCCACTGGTGGACAGGCTTCAAAGACAGCACAGCTGATCAATCTGCCCGCTCTTTCATTTCCCCGTAATCCCGCATGTCCAGGGACGTAGACACTAAGGTGACCCTACGTATTTTTGACTTCCACAACGACTCTACCCATTGCATTAGTACAGATCTCGCCTCCACTTTTTTTTTATCATGCTAATCGAACCACTTAGTAATGCAGGCTTGGGTGTAGTCTTGTGATTCTAACCAGATGAATGCCCTGGTCACTGCCATCACCATTCATCATCATTCTATCGTGATCATAACGTATGCATCACTGTCTTCTTTGACCATTCTGCCTGCCAAGCGTGCTGTATCTCTAATATGCGCTACATAAACGCTAAATATATCAACAGAGTAAACCAAGAAATGTAATCCAGCTTCTATGATTTGAAATAATTCATTGTCACTTCCCCTGTTGTGATTTACATAATTACACTATTATACTTTGTGTTAAGGGCGTATTAGTTTTGCATTTTCAATGGATAAATGGAGTTTATACTTGTTGAAGGCGTCACTTGATTAGAGCAGCTCTGTTTAAACATTTCTGTTCCTGCGGCCGAGGTTTGGAATCTGGAAGTCACACAACTTTCTGTTTGGACGTAAATAGCAGCATAGATTTTGGGCACAAAGAGAAATACGAGGACAACCGTGTGGTTGAGCAGCAGAGCTATGGAGAGAAGCATCACTTTTGAAGAATTCAGAGGGGTTGTGAAGTACGTGGGCACGAACGCCATCCAGATGACCAATGTGGTGGAGACACACATGGAGATGAATTTTGATTCGTTGAAATTGTCCGGAAGTTTCCTGGTTTTGAAGGCGAAGACGGAGCAGAGAACAATGAGGATGAGATTGTATGCCAGGAAGGACGTCAGTCCCGGGGATGTGATGTCACATGAGAGTTCTACAAACTTTTCTGTTCGGGTTGGTTGTGTTGATACCGACGTCGGGGAGTAGATGATGTAGACTGAGGTGCAGATCAGCATCTGTTGAGACAATCAAGATATGATGAGTT
This sequence comes from Megaustenia siamemsis, assembly GCA_032433765.1. Classification (NCBI taxonomy): domain Eukaryota; kingdom Metazoa; phylum Mollusca; class Gastropoda; order Stylommatophora; family Ariophantidae; genus Megaustenia; species Megaustenia siamemsis. Next base: position 74,094,138 of record JAVIAB010000108.1, read on the forward strand.
CACATTACTGCAGACGAACATTATGTTTACTATTATTCTCTATCTATCTATCGTCCTTTCGAGCCGAGGACGGCACATAGGGCAGATCCACAATTTCAAAAACAGAAACCTTGCGTGCCAGAATGGCACTTATTGCAGAGATCACTGCTTCCAAAACTTACTATTATTGTCTTACTATTATTATTACTATTACTATTACTATTATTATTACTATTATTATTACTATTATTATTGCTATTGTTATTACTATTCTTCTTCTTTTTCTTCTACCTTTCAGCTCCCTGTGGAACATAGGTCTTCAACAAACACTTTCTAAGTCGTTCTGTTTCTTGCCATTCTTTTAAGATCATTCTATGTTTTCCCCGTCATCTTCATCTCTGCTTCTGTCTGTCTTCTCCAAGAATTCCTTGGTATTCCTCTTTGTCTTTTCCCCTGGGGATTCCAAAAAGGGCCTGTTGTGCAATACTCTCATTTGGCTTCCACAGTGTGTGTCCTATCCAGCGCCATCGTCTTCGCTGTATCTCTTTATCCACTGGTATTTGACTGGTACATTTCCATAATTCTATGTTAGTGAATGTGTCCAGCCATTTCCATCCTTTTATTCTGCGTAAGCATCCATTAATGAAAGTCTGTATCTTCATGATTGTCATTTTTGTTGTTCTCCATGTTTCACAGCCATATAATAGGACTGACACTTAACATTGGAGTTGAACATTTTTATTTTTGTATTTAACCTAATTTCTTTGGACTTCCATATGTTTCCCAGTGCAATGAAAGCTCCTCTTGCTTTTGATATCCTTATTTTGGTATCATTTTCTGTCCTCCCTCTTTATCTATATTACTACCCATGTATATGTAAGATTGTACGTCTAGTAGAGGTATTTATTCTAATTTTATTTGGTTATTGCCAACTGTATTAATTCTCATAATGTCGGTCTTATCTCTATTAATCTTCAGTCCTAGCTGTTGTGATCTCTCATCAAGTATGCTCATTTTATCCTGCATCTGTTGATGGCTGTGTGATAGGAGAGCTATGTCATAAGCAAAGTCTAAATCATCAAGTTGTTTGGTCTGTGACCATTGGATTTCGTTTCTTTTGTTTTGAGTTATTTTCATAATCCAATCTATGACCAGTAGAAAGAGAAATGGAGACAGAAGGCATCCCTGCCTTACTCCTGTTCTTATTTCAAATGCTTCTGTAAGCTGCCCTTCATGCACCACACTGCATTTCATTCCTTCATATATTGTTTTTATCAGGTTAATAAACTTTATGGGGATTCCGTAATGACTCAGCAACTTCCAAAGCAATCTTCTGTCTAAACTATCAAATGCCCTTTCGTAATCTATGAATCCAACATAAAGTGGGGATTTTAGTTCAAAACTTTGTTCAACTATTTATTATTATTGTTATCTTACTATTATTATTACTGAGCCGCGATAGCTCAGTGGTTAGTGAACTGGACTAAAAAGGGCAAGGGGTAGGGTTCGATCCCAACCAACGGCTTCCGGGTTCACCCAGCCTTAAATGGGTACCGGATTTTTCTTGGAAAGTAAAACGGCGCGGGCGTAATACCGACCACATTACCCCGAAAACCATGTGCCGAAGGTCTGTAAAATTTATGGTCACTAACACTATATTCCCTATACGCCACTTGACGTGACAGGGGTACTTTACTTGCTTTTTTAAAATTATTATTATTATTTATCTTACTATTATTATTTTACTATTATTATTTTACTATTATTTTCTTAATATTATTATTTTACTATTATTATCTTACTATTATTATTTTACTATTATTTTCTTACTATTATTATTTTACTATTATTATCTTACTATTATTATCTTACTATTATTATTTTACTATTATTATTTTACTATTATTATCTTACTATTAGTATCACTATTATTGACTTACTAATATTATATCTTTTATTGCATTAATACTATAATTACTATTATTGTCTTACTATTATTATTACAGTTACTATTATACATGTTGTCTCACTCGCTTTCGAACCGACATTTCTTTAGTTGTTTTAATCACTAAACACACACTCCTATTCTATTCGCTGATACAGCACTGGTTGCTCATGATGAATCCGTCCTGTAGTCATTGATTGATAATCTAGCTAGATCATGTGAAATATTCTCCCTGTCAATAAGTATCCAGAAGACTGTGGTGCTTCAACAAGGTGTAGCCAGCCCCACAACTATATATTTAAATAACAAACCCCTTGAACCTGTGAGAAAGTTCATCTATCTCGGCTATCTCGGTTCTATGGTCACAACCACTGTCTCTCTTGAAGAAGAAATAAATTCCCCAATCGGAAAAGCAGCTTCCACATTTGGTAAACTTAAAGATAGAGCATAGGCCAACGCAAAATTAACACTCAGGACTAAGATTCAAATTAACGAAATTTGTGTGCTTAGTACACTTCTATAAGGATCAGAAACTTGGACTACATATGCAGCGCAGGAGAAAAGGTTAAACAGTCTTCATATGAGTTGCCTTCGAAATATTATGAAAATGAAATGGCAGGACAAAGTAAATAACTCTAATGTCTAAAACGAGCCAAAGTCCCATCCATCGTGGCAACACGTAGAAATTGTAGAGTAAAGTGGCTGGGTCATGTAAGAAGAATGGCAAACTGGCTAGAGACAGAGATTTTTTTCAGACGGGCTGTAGTGAAAGTTTTTTGACAATAGCAACAAGAAAAATAGTTCTTAAATGTTATGTAGAGGCAGTCTTAACATATGGATGTGAATCATGGACAATAGGACAACATACAAGAAAATCACTGGAGTATGTAGAAATGTGGTTTTACTGCAGAATGTTGAGAATACCATGGACAGCTAAGAAGAGTAATGAAAACGTCTTGAAAGAGTCCAAAGCAAAAAGAGAGCTAATTTCCAATATTACGAAGAAACAATCATCATTTTTTGGCCATGTAATGAGAAGAAATAAAATGGAATATATTGTAACAACTGGAAAAATTGACGGACGAAGAGATAAAGGGAAGCAAAGAGAAAAAGTAGCAGACAGCTTAAGAGAATGGCTTGACAGAAGGCCAACAACAGAAATGATAAATAACTGTCGAGATCGAAAGTTGTGGAGAGACAGGATCGCCTTCGCCAGCAGGCCCGGTACTTGATGATGATGATGATGATGTAGTGAAAGTAACGATATGCAACGGACACGCTACCTGATGATGATCAACAATGGCGCTAAATTATCAATTTTTAGAATCGAAGAAGATAGATGTATCCTGACATGCAGTAAATCATCTAAATGTGGTATTTAATTTACTATCTAAATATTTATATTTTGATTAAAGTTTTCTTGGTTATAGACACCTTGTCTGAGTTATAAACACCTTGTCTGAGTTATAGACACCTTGTCTGAGTTATAGACACGTTGTCTGAGTTATAGACACGTTGTCTGAGTTATAGACACCTTGTCTGAGTTATAGACACCTTGTCTGAGTTATAGACACGTTGTCTGAGTTATAGACACCTTGTCTGAGTTACAGACACCTTGTCTGAGTTATAGATAACTTGTCTGAGTTATAGACACTTTGTCTGAGTTATAGACACCTTGTCTGAGTTATAGAAACGTTGTCTGAGTTATAGAGACGTTGTCTGAGTTATAGACACCTTGTCTGAGTTATAGAAATGTTGTCTGAGTTATAGACACGTTATCTGAGTTATAGACACGTTGTCTGAGTTATAGACACGTTATCTGAGTTATAGACACCTTATCTGAGTTATAGACACGTTATCTGAGTTATAGATACGTTTTCTGAGTTATAGACACCTTATCTGAGTTGTAGACACCTTGTCTGAGTTATAGACACCTTGTCTAAGTTATAGACACGTTATTCTGAGTTATAGACACCTTGTCTGAAATATAGACACGTTGTCTGAGTTATAGACACCTTATCTGAGTTATAGACACGTTGTCTGAGTTATAGACACGTTGTCTGAGTTATAGACACGTTGTCTGAGTTATAGACACGTTGTCTGAGTTATAAACACGTTATCTGAGTTATAGACACGTTGTCTGAGTTATAGACACGTTGTCTGAGTTATAGACACCTTATCTGAGTTATAGACACGTTGTCTGAGTTATAGAGACGTTGTCTGAGTTACAGACACTTGTGTTTATTCAGACGAGTTTACGTCTTTCTGAACAATCAAATTACAAAGCCACATTTTTTCCGCTTAAAAAAGGGCATCTGAATGAAAGTTCTGTTTTTTGGCTAAAATGAAGACAAGTATGACCAATTATAACCACATAAATGCCCCAAGTTTGTCAAAGAAGTATAACTTTACCTAAATTATGGTGAAAATTTCCAGTTGTATGAGCAATAAAAACTGCGTAAAAGTGATCAGAAAGGCATGAAACATGTTGGAATAAACTTGGAGTTAAAAAATATATGTCAGGAAAAAAATATGACACGCCATAAAAAAATTAAGACCTAGTGATGATGATGATGATGATGATAATGTTGATTTTTACGATAATGAATATGATGATAATGATGCTGATAACAATGGTGATGATGTTTTGAATGATGATGATGATGATGATGATGATGATGATGATAATGATTGTAGTTATGATGATAAATAACAATATCGAACATTAAAAAAAACCCGTGATGATAAAATAGAAACATTGATAAAGTAAGACGAACATGATGATGATAACTTTGTACCTGAATCCCAATCAGAACACCAGCCAAGACGAGCTGCGAGCAAGGGCTAATTAGTCGAGGGCGCTTGTTGTTCGCTTTACCAGTCAGGAAAATTCTGTAGATCCGAACTGTTTTCACGAGTAGGGATGCATAGATTAAAGAGAAACTGAGACAGAAAAGAAAGTAAAGGGTACCGCACATTTTTGGAGTGGGCGGAGTTTGAAAAAGGATAACTGTGACGTATCCAGCAAAAATTGCCACCATTTTGGCAATGCTTAATTCCCTGCTTGCTGCTTTAATGACACGAGATTCTCTAAAATGAACGTAACCAATGGCAACCAGAGATGCACTTAGTAACGCAACAGTTGCGAGGCAGATTAGTACAACTGGAATCATATCAGTAACAAGGGGATATGTTGGGGATATCAAACTACATGTGGTGTATTCAGTTCTTTTATCGGGCCAAGTTAAGATATCACACACCTCGCATCTCGTTCCTGTACTCGTCACCTTCTCGTTCTCTCGACACTTATGACACTCCCAGCAACACTTCTGGTCCTTCATAATCCTGTACTCCCCAACCCCACAAGGCTTACTGCATATCGACTCTGGTACATTCACGAAAGGAACGACACCTTGCAGAGGTTGCCCGTAGACAACTTGCATTGCATAGCTCCAATTAATCTTCACGTCCGTCCAGTTTAAACTATGAGTTTCGACATCATAGACAGCGACTGTCTTCCCAAAGAAATCTGTATTGAAAGAAATATTCGCCACAGGAATATCTCTGTGACCAAACACGAACTGCCGAATCTCGTATTTCCCCCTGTTGTCGCCGTTTTTATCAAATTGTATTCGGCCATTAGATCCATTAAATGAAACGTTTCTTAAGTAGGAATTTAAAGTGTCGCCGTTTATACATGCCCTGCTTTCATTCCTGGTTGCTAATGGGCAAAGGTCAACCATTAAATTATGAATACCGTTAGCAAAGACGTTAACAGCGTCGATGTACAAAGATGTAGTTTTGTCAAATTCAAACTGACGAGAAGTTAAAATATCAAAATCTTGGTCACATCTCTCAATATCGTCCAATGAACAGCCTGCAAGATTTTCCCACTGTGACTTATACCAGGGGTTTGTTGTGTTGTAGACTCTTAGAGTCCTTAAGTACTTCAGGTAATCGTAGACGTGTGTTGTGTACAGACCTATAGAGAAGGACCCTAACATACTTTGTTTAATCTCTGGCGGCAATTTTCTGAAAAGAACGTTCCAAGAATCGCTCCAGATCCAGATGAAGTGGCCAGGAAGAGCTTGAGACTTCTTCACAGAGTTGAGCAAAGTTATGGAGTTCTTGGTGTTTAGAAATAAGACAACAACGCGTGCTTTTGGGTAAGACCTTAGGTCACTAACTACGTCATCAAAATCTGATGTTTCGTCAATTCTATGTGACGTAGCTACACAAATCCCCATTTTGGGCGCTTCTTCTTTGAGGTGATCAAAAGACTTTTGACCGTAAGAATCTTTGAGGAAGACTACCGATATGTAGGACCATCCGTTGCTGTGTGCGAACTGCAGTACTGCATCGACTAGGTAGATGTCTGATGGAATCATCCTAGTAAAGAACGGGTATCGCTGTTTGTCGCTAAGCTCGTCACTGGTTGATAAGCATCCAATGATGGGAATTCTAGAACTTGAGAACAATTTAGAGACGGCTAAAGTTCTTTGGCTCGTTAAGGGTCCAATTGCTCCAACGATGTCGTAGAAAGGCATCTCTGAGCATGTGCTTGAGTTTGACTGTGAATGTTCACTAATTAATGCCGAAGATGAGCTGTTGGAACAAGTACCAGGACTTTGAGTTGTGAACATCATTCGAGGTAAAAATGACAACGCGATAGCTAATGCTACATTGTCGTTGCTGCAGTCGTTGACTTGAATGAAGCCTAGAGTAGTGTTTGGAAGTAGATGGGGGTTCTCATTTACAGACTTAACAGCGTACGCCACTGCTTCCGTGTATTCAATAACAGAAGAGCCCAGGAGTACCGGCTTAAGGCAGGTAGATGATCCAGATGCTGCCGTCGCTGAAATGAATACCCCAATATTGATATCGCCCAGGCTGCTATAGTTTGTCAGGTCGATACCAGGTACAACTTGTAGAGGGTGAAAATGACTTGACGATACCGACAGTATATCAATGTGGCATAACAGTATCGATGCTGCCCACATGAAATTAATAAATACTCTTCTTATAATTGCCATGATTACTTATCACAAGGAAAACTTCACTGTAAAGTTGCTCACAAATACTTTCTTCTATAATGTGTACAACACTTTCATCTGATTAACGATGACTTTATGGGGAAATTCAGCGATTTCTATTTGTCCACTTTTAATGTCGTTGACCGTTATTTTGTTAATGCACCATTTGACAGGTCTTTAACTTCCTCTTCTGTTTGTCCATTGTGCTCATCAATACTTTGCAATTCTTTGTCTTCGTTGGTCCCAGTCACGTATGCCTAAACTATTTAACAAAGTGTAAATTTGGAAATTGTTGGTACTACACCTACTACGATATCTGCTCGTTATATCCAAAAACACTCTTTTAATATCTGCTCGTTATATCCATAAACACTCTTTTAAAATGAAAAAGCCACAATGTGTGAACGTCCAGCTCATAAGAGTTAAATTATGAAGAATCTAGAGGGTTAATTAACGTCTTGTCCTGGAGGAAACTGAAAATAATAAAATATAATGAGTTAAAATATGACATTGTGTTAAAATTGTAAAGTCAAAAATGCGATGAAATGGTAAGGGTTATCCCATAGTCAATCTTGACAAAGCTAAAAGTATATCTATATACTGTCCTTTCGAGCCGAAGACGGCACATAGGGCAGAGCCACAATCTCGAAAACAGAAACCTTGCGTGCCAAAATTGCACATATTGCAGAGATCACTGCTTCTAAAATATTATATTATATACGCTGTTTCCATAACAATACTTTTTACAATGACAGCTTGTCAAGCCATTGATCAATCTCCTTTGTCGCCTCTTGCATGCCTGGAAGGTCACAGTGCCACTGTGAAAGCTAAAAGTGCTACTCATTTTTTAATTGAGCGGATTAGATTTATAATTTCTTAAAGGGTTATTTTTCAATCAGTGAAAAAGAGCGGTGGATTAAATATACATGAACAATAACCTGTGTACGGTTATACATGAACAATAACCTGTGTACGGTTATACATGAACAATAACCTGTGTACGGTTATACAGAAGGACAATACATTAAATGTGAGTTGAATAGGACTACACAAATAACAGATGATTAATAATTAATATCAGACATCCCAGTGGTTCATTACTAAACGTTCTTGCTTCACCGGCGTAGTCGATCATGTCACTCCACTTATTGCTGTCCAATACTCGTCATATCTATATCGACGATTCATGTACATGTTAGTTGATGTTTTCTGCTTCCCTTTTGTTTGTCAAGTGGTCACATCAAGCAGCGATGGTAGAGTGACTTGCATTGAGGGCATCAATGAGAGGACAGCAGTGAGTAGTTTCATTTTGAGAATACAATTGTGCAGTGTGAAATAGTTGATGGAAGGAAAGTTAATTCATTCAAGATTATGCCTTTACCTGTACCTTTACCGTGCCTTTAACTTACCTTTAGCTTTACCATGCCTTTACCTTTACCATGTCTTTACTTTTACAATGCCTTTACCTTGCCTTTACCTTTACCTTTACCATGCCATTACTTTTACCATGCCTTTACCTTTACCTTTACCATGCCATTACTTTTACCTTGCCTTTACCTTTACCTTTACCATGCCATTACTTTTGCCTTGCCTTTACCTTTACCTTTACCATGCCATTACTTTTACCATGCCTTTACCTTTACCTTTACCATGCCATTACTTTTACCTTGCCTTTACCTTTACCTTTACTATGTCTTTACTATGTAGCGTTTCTCGAGGCACTGTCCTCTTTTATTCTGACTTGATGTTTCATATTTGAGAGCTGCATTCTCTGGTCGGTTCTTGTGAACACAGGCCCGACATATGTTCATCTTCTTTTATTGATATCGACATTTATTGCTGATAATCAATCCTCAGAAAAAATGTTGAAAGTTCCCTGGACAGCTAAAAAGACCAATGAGAAAGTTCTCAAAGAGGCCAACATAAAAAGGGAGCTCTTAAAAAAACATCAGAAAGAAGCAATCAACATTTTTTGGGCACATCATGAGAAGAGGAAAGTTGGAATACTTGGTTACAACTGGCAGAAGAAACGAAAAGAGAGATCGCGGACGACAAGAGAGAAAATACTGGATAGCTTGGTGTCATGGCATGGAAAACCGTCAACAACAGAACTCATACGATGCACTGTGGATAGAAGATTGTGGAAGGACATGATCGCCAACGCCAACCGTACGGCACATGATGATGATGGATCAATTTGAATGTGCGAGGATTTTACTTAAATTTACTCCGATTTTTTTTTCAATTGTAAAGTGTACGTAAAAAAAGAGTAAAGTACCCCGTCACACCAAGTGGCGTGTAGGGAATATGGTGTTAGTGACCATATATTTTACAGACCTTCAGCACTTTTTGGGTAATGTGGTCGGTATTACGCCCGTGCCGCTTTACTTTCCAAGAAAAAATCCGATTCCCGTTTAAGGCAGAATTTTAAAGTGTGCATTTACTAAAAATGTAAGTTGTCTGGATTTGCTACAGTAGTACACAGCTGTTTGTCACTGATACTTTAGTCGAGTTGCTCATTTGTGTCTGTCCAGGAAAATAAAACAAGTATACCCTTTTTTTAGTCCCAGACGATTGGCAAAAAGCTATCATTGTCCCATTTTGGAAGAATAAGGGAAGTAAAAGGGAGTGTGAAATGTACAGAGGAATATCCCTATTGAGTCAAGTTGGTAAAATGTTTGCTAAAATATTAGAGAGGAGAGTAAGATACATAATAGAACCACAATTAAGTAATAATCAATTCGGATTCAGAAAAGGCAAAAGCTGCACTGATGCTATATTTACATTGAGACAACTATGTGAAAAAACAATAGAATATGACAGAAACCTAAATATAGTGTTTATAGATCAGGAAAAAGCGTTTGACCGTGTGGACAGGAACAAACTTTGGCAAACTTTAGAAACATACGGGGTAGCAGGACAACTACTAGAAAATATAATAGCACTATATAAAAACAGTCAAAGTGCCATTAGAACATCGGAAGGTCTGTCAGAATGGTTTCAGGTTACAACAGGAGTAAGACAAGGATGTGTCCTCTCACCACTCCTCTTCATCATATATATGGACAAAATAAATCAGGAAACAACCAACAACAAGGACAAATCAAATAATAACATAGAGGTAGAAAACTCCAACATCAATGAGCTACTCTTCGCAGATGACCAATGCCTAATATATGAGGATGAAAACCTGCTACAACAGCATTTAACATCTCTAGATAAAAGCTGCACAAACTACAGTATGAAATTATTAACACAGCAAAAACAGAGGCTATAAGAATAAGCAAATTGAGACACCCATTAAACATCAAGATCAAAGACAAAGAAATAAAACAAGTAGAGGAATTCAAGTATTTAGGCGCAATGTTCACAGAAGATGGAAAACTAGACAGAGAAATTGACATGAGAATACAAAAAGCAAATGCTGTCACATACCAGCTTTCACCATTATTAAGACATCCAAACATTTCTATGCCAGCTAAACAACAAATGATAAATAGCATCTTCATACCAACTTTGTGCTATGAAAGTCAAACATGGTCCCTTTCTAAATCCCATTTAAGAAAGATCAATACATGTGAGATGCGATGCTTGAGAAAAGTAACAAACAACACAAGAAGAGATAGAATACCAAATGAAACCATAAGAAAAATGGTAGGAACAAAACCCTGCCAAGAATATATAGAACAACAACAACTTAAATGGTTCGGCCACCTGGTCAGAATGAATCCTCACCAATCACCATCAAGGCGTTTTTCTCGAGAATGCATGGGAAAAGACCAAGAGGAAGACCCAGAAGAAGATGGATAGATGCAGTGACAGAGACATGTAACAACAAAGGAAAATCACTAATTCAGACAATTCGGGCAGCACAAGAACGACAAATGATATAAATCACGACACCTTTTAGGTATCAGTGAAAGAGAAAAGAAGAAGAAGAAGATACCCTTTTTTTTTCAAATGTACATCCAAAGTGAATTCAAGAAACGGCATCTTAAAATGTAAATAATTTTGTGGTGAAAATGAGAGAATTTTGCAGTCTAGAGACTCTCAGATTTGTCATTATGTGATATTTTTGTGTGCGCGCATTAAATTATCGTTCACACAGAAATATTGACATTAGCGAGAATTATGACTGGCTGTGTGTGGTGTCACAAATTGAAACCACTACCATAAAAAAAATCAGGCTTAAGAATGAGAACAATGTATTAGTTTCTGAACATTCTTCTCCATTAATGCTAAAAATAAATCTAAGATTATAACTAAACTGCCATTTTTAGAGAAAACAAGCAGCTGTGAATAGGGTAACATGTAGTTGGCCAGAAAAGGATGACGTTTTCGAAGTTTATATTTTAGAGTTTTACAGTTTTTTTAAGTCCTTACCTACCAGGTATTGCTTGTTACTCCAAAAGTGTTTTTCTTTTCCTTAAAAGAAAAGGTTTCCTGGAAATCTATCCTCAAATAGCGCAAACCTAGAAAGAAGTTAACAAACCATAGCTCTGACCCTGTAGTGTACTTACATTTGCTTGTAACAGCCATGACGTGGAAATGTAAGTGAGTAAATCATTTTGTTCAGTCTGTTATAAAATATCTATCTTCAGGATAGCTGAAGTACCTAAAGTTTGCCAGAAAGGCTTTCGATCGAACTATATGTTTAGACATTTCCGAAAATAAAGTCAATAATAATATACGATATTTAGGAAATTAACCATCACTTTAAAAGTTTAAAAATATCTTATTTTAATTGCTTTATTTGATGACCATTAGTAAATACATCCCTAATCATATTGCTATACCCCAATATTCAATTATTAAGCGCATACATAAACAAGCACTCACATAAGAAATATCAACCAGAACTCGCCAGCTCGCTCAATCTCCTATTTTATATTTTCCTCGTGAACTTTAACTTCGACTTGTCTGTCTCCTCCAATAAAACGCAGTAATTCACAGATTGACAAATATTGATCTTTTCACAGCGTTGTTCTGTATCCAATTAAATAAACATTTCGTTCTCTGTCCGATGTTGATGTGGTTACTGTCAATATCGTTAGGTTATCTTCACTTAAACTATCCAGCGCTTCGTTTTTCTGCCTTTTATAAACTGATATTCCTTGCCAGTGGCTGTAGCACAGACATTTTCGTCGTTTTGTCACAATTTACAGATCATCATTATCATGTGTCACGCGGTTGGTGATGGGGATCATGTCCATGTTCTACCACAATCTTCTATCCACAGTACATTGTATCAGTTCTATTGTTGACTGTTTACCGTGCCATGACGCCAAACTATCCAGTATCTCCTCTTTCTGTCGTCCGCGATCTCTCTTTCCCTGTATTCTGCCAGTTGTAACTCATTATTCCAAGTTTCCTGTTCTCGTTATGTACCCAAAAAATACCGATTGTTTCTTTCGGATGATTTTTAGGAGCTCCCTTTTTGGTATTGGCCTCTTTGAGAATGTCTTTGTTTGTCTTTTTAGTTGTTCAAGGAATTCACATCATTCTTCTGAGAAATGTCGTATCAGTGCCCTCAAATCATCTTTTCATTTGTTTGTCAAATATTCTTAATTTATTTATTTATGTCAGAACTGCTTCTATATAGCACCAATGAACTCTCTTTTTAACTTCTATTAACATAGACTTGTTGCACAAGACGTTTTTCATTTTCTGAAATGCTATTTCGGCCTCTGCTATTCTGCTTTTTATTTCTGTGGTGCATCTTCCATCTGATGTTACTGTTGTGCCCAAGTATTTGACGCGTTGCACTACTTTCGTATTTGTCTAGTTTACAAATACACTTCAATTTACAAATAAACTTCAATTTACAAATTACTAAAACTAAGTCACTAAGATCACTATCACATTCAAAGTTCTCAGAACATAATTCCTAGCTTTTTCTGCAGTTAATAATAATTCACGTTTAGGAGCGATAGATACTTCCATTACTTACCATCTTTCACTTCTAAACACGAAGGAGTAAAGAGCCATCAGCTATTACAGAAATCTGAAAGAATAGGCTGTATGCCTCTGCCAGGCAATAACATTTCAGATGCAACGCTCTTACTCTAATTATACATGACGATTTTTAAAAACGTTTCTTAAAATGCAATATAGGCCTGATCTCTGTGTTTCGGAGCTCGTTCACTGCTCTAAAATTATCCTGCGTTAACGCGATGCGCAACGTAAACATATTTGCTACGTTTTATCTTCCGAATCTTATTTAGAAATGTACAGTGGATCCTACTTACCCCTAGATCACGGTGTGCTTGCTCTATAACCCGAGAACTCTAACCTCGACGCTACAACAACCACTTCCACTTTCCCCACACACAAAATCCCGCCAATGTAAGTGACTTCAGTCTAATCTGCTATGCCAAGTATACCACCGAAGCCTTCATAATGTGGTGAGCATCACGCATTAATTAATAACTGGCTGGAGTGGCGAAACAAAATAAGGGTTACGGTATCTAACGCCCCTAGCCATTAGTTGCGTTCACATATTAACTCTACTTAGTTCAAAGTGCCTAATTTTAGCTCTCTTTAGGAGTTTAACCGTAATTTCTTGCGCTGAATTTACTCACATTTCAAAATGTGCAAAAACATTGTAGCGTAAAATACTAAACCGTCTGCCATTTTCGACCCTGCAGTAATAACTTGTCTTTGAGAGTACTTGTGTAAGATGTTAGTAGCAGCGGAGCGAGACGGCCTATTCTAGACTAACTGTCTCTGGTTGCATCTTTTAATCCTCTTACTTTTTCTCCTTTACCGTAGCAATGTTACACTACAGGTAAACACAAAATATTCCCGCCCTGTTCTTCGTAGTGACCGAAGCACATACAGACAGCAGTATTATGTCAAAAACGCTAAATATTACAGGGTGTTTTTAAAGTCGCAGTGCAGTGAATTTCTACTCTCGGAAGAAAAAACGTCACCAGAAATGCGGTTAACTAATGCGTCACACAAATTGTAAAATAAATGGTATTATTCAAATATACTTGACTGCTATCGGCGAGCTTATAATGGGTAATGTTGGTATTAACACAATAAAGTTCTGCCTAAAGCATATGTTGAAAATGTCTACCACGGGCCTCAAGACATGTCGTGATTCGTCTTTCCATATTTGCGAAAACCTTCAGAATAATGTCTGGTGATATTTGTTTAATCTTGTCTACTATTTCAGTCTTTAGGTCATTAATTGTCTGCGGATTATTTTCATAAACTTTCCCCTTCAATGCCCCCCACAGATAATAATCTGGGGGTGTTAGATCTGGTGAACGAGCAGGCCAGATTCCACGTGAAATAATGCGATTTGCAAATATGCTTTCTAAATAATTGAGTGTTGTTGTGGCTGTGTGTGCTGTTGCCCCATCCTGCTGAAACCAGGATTCCATAATTTCCCGTTCTGTAAGGTGTGCTATGAACGGTTCCAGAATTAAAGTACGGTAACGTTCTGCATTTATTGTTTCATTAAAAAATATAGGTCCTATTATCCGCATACGACTTATAGCGCACCACACACCGACTTTTTGATCGTAAAGCGGCACTTGATGAAATTCATGGGGGTTTTCACTGCTCCACAGCCGATTGTTCTGACTGTTCACATAACCGGATAAATGAAACCAGGCCTCATCAGTGAAAAAAGTGACGTCAAGGATGGCAGCGCCATGTTCATAAATAAAATTCTGAAACCACATGCAGTAGTTTAAACGGGATTCATAATCTCTTTCTTGGAGTTGAGACACTTCAGTTAATTTGTATGGACGATAGTGTAGTTTACTTCTTAAAACCTTGTGAACAGAACTCTTAGATATTTGCACCTGTTGAGACAAGTGGTTTAAAGATGCATTTGGACTCATTGTAATTCTGTCTTGGAGTTCCATAATTTCTTCTTCTTTTACCTTTTAGCTCCCGGTGGAGCATAGGTCTTCAACAAACACTTTCCAAGTCGTTCTGTTTTTTTGCCATTCTTTTAAGATCATTCCATGTCTTCCCCATCATCTTCATCTCTGCTTCTATCTGTCTTCTCCAAGAATTCCTTGGTCTTCCTCTTTGTCTTTTCCCCTGGGGATTCCAAAAAAGGGCCTGTTGTGTAATACTCTCAGTTGGCTTCCGTAGTGTGTGTCCTATCCATCGCCATCGTCTTCGCTGTATCTCTTTATCCACTGGTATTTGACCGGTACATTTCCATAATTCCACGTTAGTGACTTTGTCCTGCCATTTCCATCCCTTTATTCTGCGCAAGCATCCATTAATGAAAGTCTGTACTTTCGTGATTGTCAATTTTGTCATTCTCCATGTTTCGCAGCCATATAATAGGACCGACTTAACATTTGAGTTGAAAATTTTTATTTTTGTATTTAGCCTAATTTATTTGGATTTCCATATGTTTCCCAGTGCAATGAAAGCTCCTCTTGCTTTTGATATCCTTATTTTGGTATCATTTTCTGTTCCTCCCTCCTTATCTATATTACTGACCAGATATATGTAAGATTGTACATCTAGTAGAGGTATTTCTCCTAGTTTTATATGGTTATTGCCAACTGCATTAATTCTCATAATGTTGGTCTTATCTCTATTAATCTTTAGTCCTAGCTGTTGTGATCTCTCATCTAATATACTCATTTTATCGTGCATCTGTTGATGGCTGTGTGATAGGAGAGCTATGTCATCAGCAAAGTCTAAATCATCAAGTTGTTTGGTCAGTGACCACTGGATCCCATTTCTGTTGTTTTGAGTTATTTTCATAATCCAATCTATGGCCAGTAGAAAGAGAAATGGAGTCAGGAGGCATCCTTGCCTTACTACTGTTCTTATTTCAAATGCTTCTGTAAGCTGTCCTTCATGCACCACACTACATTTTGTTCCTTCATACATTGTTTTTATCAGGTTAATAAACTTTATGGGGATTCCGTAATGACTCAGCAACTTCCAAAGCATTCTTCTGTCTAAACTATCAAATGCCTTTTCGTAATCTATGAATCCAATATATAGTGGGGATTTTAGTTCTAAACTTTGTTCAACTATTATACGTAGGGTAGTTATTTGATCAGCACATGATCTGTTCTTCCTAAAACCTGCTTGTTCATCTCTCAAGTGTTTCTCTATAGCCTCTTTTAGTCTCTCCAGAATGATTCTGCCTAATATTTTTCCTGGCACTGATAGTAGCATAATTCCCCTATAATTTGTGCACTCCTGTAAACTTCCTTTCTTTGGTAGTTTGATCATATAACCTTCTCTCCAGTCTTTAGGTATTTCTTCCCTCTCCCAAATTTTATCCAATAGATCCTGTAACATCTTGGTAGAGGTGTTAATATCTGCTTTGATGGCTTCCGAAGGAATTTCATCTGGTCCTGTGGCTTTACCATCTTTTAATAGTTTGATGGCTTTCATTATTTCTTCTTTGCTTGGTTTTCCGCAGTTAACGTGTAACTCTTCTTCTGCTGGTAGTATATCTGGAGGATTATTTGAGCCGGGTCTGTTCAAAAGTTCTTCAAAGTGTTCTTTCCATCTCTCCATTTGTTCCCTTATATTACTAAGCAGATTTCCTTTCTTGTCTTTGATAAAGGCGTTGATCTGTCTGTATTTTCCACCTAATTTCTTTGTGCTGTTGTACAGTTCTTTCATATTCCCTTTATTTGCTGCTTCTTCTGCCTCTTTAGCTAGTTCATCTATATATTGGAAGTGTTTCTTCGCATGTCTCTTTCCATATATTTTTTACCTGTTTCCAATGATCTTCTATATTTATTGTATTTTCTAGTTGTTGGAGGACTTGGTATTTGTTTGATATTGTGACTGCGAATTTATCTTTAATTCCTTGTTCTTTAAGAAACCCTACATTGAAAAACTTTCTACCCTTATTCGTTGTATTATACCTTTTTAATTTAATTTTAAGTTTGGCTAACAGAAGATGATGGTCAGAAGCTATATCTGCCCCTCTATATACTTTTACATCCTGTAAGGATGACTTAAACTTATTATTAATACATATGTGGTCAATTTGATTTTCCGTTCTATGATCTGGTGACACCCATGTAGCTTTGTGTATTCTTTTATGTTGGAATATTGTTCCTCCTAGGCTCATTTGATTAAGGGCGCAGAAATTCACAAATATCTCTCCATTCTCGTTTATATCTCCAAGTCCATGTTTTCCCATAATCTCTTCGAAGCCTCTGTTGTCTGATCCTACCTTAGCATTTAGGTCTCCCATCAAGATTATAATATCCTTGGCTCGTCTTGCATCCATCTGCCATTGTAGCTGTTTATAAAAATCATCTTTAACTGAGTCATCTTTATCGTTGGTTGGTGCATAGCATTGTATTACATTGTATAATGTGTAATTTTATTTTGTTTTTGGTTGTTCTAAATGTTGCTCTCACCAGTCTTGGTCCCACCGCCTCCCATTCTATTAGTGTCTTCTGTGCATTTTTTGATAGCATTATAGCTACCCCTTCGCTATGTTGTGCTCCTGGTTCCTGGTGTCCTGATGATAAAATCATCTCCCCTGTATTCAATTTTATTCTCTCCGCTCCCAGCCATCTTGTTTCACACATTCCCAGAATATCTATCTTATAGTTGGTCATTTCTGCTGCCACTTGTGCCGCTTTTCCCTGTTCGTTAAGGGTACGAACATTCCAGGTGCCAATTCTGGATGATTTCCTGGTAGACAAAGGGTGAGTCGGCAACCCGGACTCCTTATGGCTTTCTCCGGATTGCGTCATACGTCTCTTAGACAGAGAGCCCTTCTCTTTCCTGGTTGACGGATTAACTTTATCTTTCTTTGACTTGTTCATGTTTGTGAAGTTTTTTCGGCTTACTTTTTTTACAGTATGGGATAGCCAGTCCCATGCCTAACCCTCCTTTCTCGCCTCTTACGAACATGCCTGGTCGGGTACAGCGCCGCTATTCTTTACTCCCCTTTCGGGCCCAGGCAGCGCACGGGCGAGTTCCATAATTTGGTCTTGTGAAATTGAAGGTCTTCCAGATCGGTATGCATCTACCACACTACCGGTTTCACGAAACTTTTTGATCAATTTTGTAACAGAATTTCGGTGAGGGACTTGTGAGTCTGGAAATTTCCTCACGAATTGTCTAATGACCTCGTCCGTATATTTACCGACATTACGAAAGACATGCTCAACCAGAAATACCCTGTTTTCAATCGTCAACACCATTTCCTTCAAGCAATGAGACAGTGAAAGCGTAGTGCCCGTCCTTTACGTAAATAAAACATTAAAGGAAGCAGCGGTTTGTTCATAAATGTGGTTTACAAAATTGTGGTACGTAGATGATGATTACGTCATTTACTGAATATTAGAAATATTCACTGCACTGCGACTTTAAAAACACCCTGTATATTATATTTATCTTTGTCTAAACCATCTGCTATTGAGACCTATAAAATTGATAGAATATGTAGTAGAAAGACTATTACAAATAACGTAAATTATAAAATAGAAGAATTAGTTGCGGTCAATTCATCATCATCATCAAGTACCGTGCCTGCTGACGTAGGTGATCATGTCTCCCCACAACTTTCGATCTCGACAGTTATTTATCATTTTTCTTGTTGACCTTCTGCCAAGCCATTCTCTTAAGCTGTCCGGTATCTTTTCTCTTTGCTTTTCTCTATCTCTCCGTCCCTCAATTGTTCCAGTTGTTACAATATATTCCAGCTGTTCCCTTCTTATTAAATGGCCAAAAAATGATGAATGTTTCTTCCTAATATTGGAAATTAGCTCTCTTTCTGCTTTGGCCTCTTTCAGAACGTTTTCATTACTTTTCTAAGCTATCCATGGTATTCTCAACATTCTTCTGTAAAACCACATTTCAACAGCCTCCAGTGAGTTTCTTGTCTGTTGTCCTATTGTCCATGACTCACATCCATATGTTAAGACTGGCTCTACATAACATTTAAGAATTCTTTTCTTGTTTCTATTGTCAACAATGGTTTGCACAGTATCTTCCTCATTATTTTTTTTTTCTGATCAACTAGTTGAGGCATTTATGGTTATGGAAGGCCTCGGTATCACTGCAAACGAATTAAAATCGATAATTGCTCAACCGCCCGTGCCAGTGGAATCATCCGAATTACTATTTCATCTCCCTAACAAAGATAGGTAGCTGTAGTACCCATCATAGCGGTCTCAGCACACGTCAAAAGACATAACGCGAAACAGCACCAGAAAGTGAACACAGCCATCTGTTCTCCATCATACTATACCATCATTCATCGTAAACAATCGGAATATCGAAACACGATCAAAACAGATGAAAGCTCACGGCTTGCACAGATCACTTAACTCAGTAGCTCCTGCAATATTTATTTGCTACAATGTT
Source organism: Megaustenia siamemsis (assembly GCA_032433765.1). Taxonomy (NCBI): domain Eukaryota; kingdom Metazoa; phylum Mollusca; class Gastropoda; order Stylommatophora; family Ariophantidae; genus Megaustenia; species Megaustenia siamemsis. The sequence continues at coordinate 74,113,431 of JAVIAB010000108.1, forward strand.
GTAGAGGCTATAATGTTAGAGCTAAACTTTTGCTGCTGAAAATAGAGCAGGCTGTTGCGAATAACATCATCTCAATGTTGTATGAACAAGCGCATCTGACTTTGAAACTACACAATCTGCAACTATCATTTCATGATTAATGGAATGATGCGTTTGTCTAATTAAAATCCAATACTGTGAACAGAATACGTGTGTTTTGTTAGAGCTCTCTGCATTTAATTTGAGCTGTTGCTAATTCCTGTAGTTGCAGTGCGTCGGTGGAATTTTAGAGGGAAAAAAAAGCTATTAATCAAAAATAACTTATAGCTTGAATGTTTATAATCGTAGTTTAGTTTGTCTTTGTTGGTTGTGTAGTTGTGGTTTAGTTAGTCTTTGTTGGTTATGTAGTTGTGGCTTAGTTAGTCTTTGTTGGTTATCTAGTTGTGGTTTAGTAAGTCTTTGTTGGTTATGTAGTTGTGATTTAGTAAGTCTTTGTTGGTTATGTAGTTGTGGTTTAGTAAGTCTTTGTTGGTTATGTAGTTGTGGTTTAGTTAGTCTTTGTTGGTTGTGTAGTTGTGGTTTAGTTAGTCTTTGTTGGTTGTGTAGTTGTGGTTTAGTTAGTCTTTGTTGGTTATGTAGTTGTGGCTTAGTTAGTCTTTGTTGGTTGTGTAGTTGTGGTTTAGTTAGTCTTTGTTGGTTGTGTAGTTGTGGTTTAGTTAGTCTTTGTTGGTTGTGTAGTTGTGGTTTAGTTAGTCTTTGTTAGTTGTGTAGTTGTGGCTTAGTTAGTCTTTGTTGGTTGTGTAGTTGTGGCTTAGTTAGTCTTTGTTGGTTGTGTAGTTGTGGTTTAGTTAGTCTTTGTTGGTTGTGTAGTTGTGGCTTAGTTAGTCTTTGTTGGTTGTGTAGTTGTGGCTTAGTTAGTCTTTGTTGGTTATGTAGTTGTGGTTTAGTTAGTCTTTGTTGGTTATGTAGTTGTGGTTTAGTAAGTCTTTGTTGGTTGTGTAGTTGTGGCTTAGTTAGTCTTTGTTGGTTATGTAGTTGTGGCTTAGTTAGTCTTTGTTGGTTGTGTAGTTTGGTTAATCTTAGTGGATGTGTAGTTGTAGTTTGGTTAATCGTAGTGGATGTGTAGTTGTAGTTTGGTTAATCTTAGTGGATGTGTAGTTGTAGTTTGGTTAATCTTAGTGGATGTGTAGTTGTAGTTTAGTTAATCTTAGCGGTTGTGTAGTTGTAGTTTGGTTAATCTTAGTGGTTGTGTAGTTGTGGTTTGGTTAATCTTAGTGGTTGTGTAGTTGTAGTTTAGTTAATCTTAGTGGTTGTGTAGTTGTAGTTTAGTTAATCTTAGTGGTTGTGTAGTTGTAGTTTAGTTAATCTTAGTGGTTGTGTAGTTGTAGTTTAGTTAATCTTAGCGGTTGTGTAGTTGTAATTTAGTTAATCTTAGTGGTTGTGCAGTTAGTGTGCTCGCTTCCTTAAAAGAAGGGTCCAGATTCGATCCCCAAAAGAGGATTTTTTTCGACCGACAAGGCTCTGGGGTTCACCCGGCTCCTAAAAATGGATACCATACATCTGTCTGGGAAGTAAAGCCGGCCTGGTGTGATACCGACCACATCACCCTAAAAGTATGCAGTGTTCATGAAAAATTAAAATCACTAGTACAATGTACGCCATGCGTCCACCAATCAGGAGTGGGAAACCTTCACTTATTAGCTTAGTTAGTAGGTAAACCTCACTGCACATAGGTCAATCTATAAGTTTTCGGATCTCTAATTAATAATATTAGAGAAATCGCCAATCAACCACTAATATCTTCAGTAATAAAGAAAAGACGATGGTCATATGTTGGACATGTGATGAGAAGAGATAATAACCGAATATCAAAGCAAACCCTCATGTGGGAAACAATAGGTGAGAGAAAAAGAGGAAGACCCAGAGAGACACTGAGAAGAACATTGATGAGAGAGGCAAGAGCAGCAGGATTCGGCTCCCTCAATGAGATAGAGCTGCTTGCACAGAACAGAGACAAATGGCGAGATTTGATAAAATATCTTTAAAAGAAAACTGCTAGAACAAAAATTTACATAAGAAAAGGAGTATCTTTGTCTACGCCCTTTGGGCCGGCTACGGCTCGAAAGGTCAATAGATAGAATTAAAAATATGTCTCAAGGCGGAGCGACTAACGATAATGGTATTATGTTGTATTACAAGTCTTCTCTGGCTATCTGCGCTTTTCTCCTGTCTGGCATCTATCACCACCTTGACATGGTATTCCATGTATATATTATACCATGCATATCATATCATATATTTATTTATTTTAAATCACAAAGAGTGGATATAAAGGCTGTCTTAAAAAAAAAAAAAGTAAAGAGCCCCCATCACGCCAAGTGGCATATAGGGAATATGGTGTTAGTGACCATAAATTTTACAGACCTTCAGCACATGATTTTTGGGGTAATGTGGTCGGTAGTACATCGGTGCCGTTTTTACTTTCCCAGAAAAAAATCCGGTACCCATTTAAGGCTGGGTGAACCCGGAAGCTGTAGTTGGGATCGTCCTTTGTAGTCCAGTTCACTAACCACTGAGCTATCGCGGCACCTAAAGGCTATTTTGTTAACTTGTAACTTCGTTCACATATTAAGGAAACACTCATCGCAGGTTTCGACTATGTCAAGGGAACGGAACTCCTTAGTATATAAAGTGATATAGTGATATCTTATTAGACTGTCTTTGTGCCAGGGAGCCGCGATAGCTCAGTGGTTAGTGAACTGGACTACAAAGGACATGGGGTAGGGTTCGATCCCAACCGACGGCTCCGGGTTCACCCAGCCTTAAAATTGGTACCGGATTTTTTTCTGGGAAAGTAAAGCAGCGCGGGCGTAATACCGACCACATTTCCCCAAAAATCATGTGCTGAAGGTCTGTAAAATATAGGGTCACTAACACCATATTTCCATAAACGCCACTTGGCGTGTCGGTGGTACTTTACTTTTTACTTTTTTACAAATGTGTGTCAGATGCATGGCAGAAAGTATCCTGAGAGATAAGATCAGAAATGAAGAGTTACGAAAAAAAAGACTAAGACTGGAACAAGCTAATGAAATAAAACATGCAGCAAGGATCCAGTGGTTCTGATCAAGTGGGTTGTGATCAGAAATAAAGAACTAAATGTAATATAGAGAGTTACTAACAAACAATATGAAAACACCAGACCAAGAAGCCGACGAAGAAAGAGATGGATAAACGGAATTCTAGAAACACTGGGAGGAATAACAGCAGAAGGGGCTAATAGAAGAGCAAGAATGTGCGAAAAATATCTCCCGTCGATGCTGAAAGGCAAAGTAGGAAAGAAAGAAAGGAAGATAGAAAGAAAGGAAGGTTGATAGAAAGAAAGAAAGAAAGAAAGGAAGGTAGATAGAAAGAAAGAAAGAAAGAAAGAAAGAAAGGAAGGAAGGTAGATAGAAAGAAAGAAAGAAAGAAAGAAAGAAAGAAAGGAAGGTAGATAGAAAGAAAGAAAGAAAGGAAGGTAGATAGAAAAAAAGAAAGAAAGAAAGGAAGGTAGATAGAAAGAAAGAAAGAAAGAAAGAAAAAACTTGAAAAATGAAGGGGAAAAATAATAAAGAGGACAGAGAGAAACAAAGGCAAGACATTTGAAAAGAGTGGTTTGGTAGTAAATCAACAATAACAATGTTACACAGCTGTTAAAATAGAAATATTTGGAAGGATTTGTTGGGTGAGTTTAACTTAAAAACAAGCATAACTTAATGTCTGCTACTTTCAGATGTAAATGCTGAAGGCTACTTTATATGTTCCGTTTTGTGTAGAAAGCTGTACAGTGTTGTCCGACTCCGATACATCTAGGCAATCTGCCGAACCTATACTGACAAGGACTTAACTACAAGCTCTTCTTGGGCCATTTTATCGCTAACATGAGAAGATCGCTACTAGAGCAGTTATCCGATTAATAATATTCTTCATCGCAGTCCTTGATAAGGGTTCTTTACGCCTTTGCATGATTGTGCTGTGTTCTTTCTCGCTTACAGGTTCTGCGGCCGAGCACAGTGGTCTTCAAGAGGTAGGCTTCGCTCCCACCCGACGGCTTATGTTTCACCCAGCCTTTAATGGGTACCAGATATTTTTTTTCTGGGAAAATAAAGCGGCACGGGCGTAATACTGACCACATTACCCCAAAAATCATATGCAGAAGGTCTGTAAAATGTATGATCATTAACACCATATTCCCTATACGCCACTTGGCGTGACGGGGGTACTTTACTATTTTTCTTTTTTTTTAAACAGTGGTCTTCTGAATAAACTATTTTGGTTACTGTGTTGCCTTCACTATTTTATCTTAATTTTCTTGCCCAGAACTGTTATCTAACCAATAATTATTATTCTTCTTCCTTTCAGCCCCCTGTGGAGCATAAGTCTTCAACAAAACGTTCTAAGCCGTTCTATTTCTTGCCATTTTTTTTAGATCATCCCAAGTCTTCCCCATCATCTTCATCCCTGTTTCCCACTGTCTACTCGAAGAATAATTTGGTCTTCCTCTTTGTTTTTTCCCCTGGGGATTCCAAAAAGGGCATGTTGTGTAATACTTAGAGTTGGCTTCCACGATGGATAGGTTGAAAAAAGATCTTTATCTTAGTTTATTACTTTACAGCAGCTTTTCATATCTTCTTTTCGTTGTCTGTGTTGGTCCTGTTTTCTGAAGATGGCCGCATGAAGAAAGTCAAAGCGCCGAACAATTTGTGTTGTTGTCCTTTGTAAAGCTGTCCCCATCCTTTATATGAGTGTATGCTACATCTCACCACTTGTTCCCTGCTTCCGGATTTAGCATTTTTTTGCCAGTTCCCTTAGTTGTAATTCACTCATCTTCAAGCAAACAATCAACTATGAACCACTGACACCTCTCACCTCTTGTTTTCGCCAGTGTTTTGAGGCTGAGAATTTTAATTGCAATATTTTTACCGATCTTGAGATGAAAATGCTCCCCATCAGACAGACCGTAGTGAAATCTCTCAAAACTGCGGACTAAATCCTCAAGTATTGATCTATACAACGTCCTGCCAACAATACTCATGCTAAGTAATACGTGCAACAAAATACGTCACACAAAGTAGAACAATTGATCTATTTGTTGACACATGGCTTAGATCGGCGTTAATTCCAGCCTTGTTCTAAGATCGATCTATAGTCAAGTAATTTAGCAATTCTTTTGATAAAATTAATTCCAGCTTAGTCAAGACAGCGCCAACTAAACGGCAAGCCAGTTACCTAAGAAGGACCACCCAAAGTTTGTGACGTCTTCAGCACTTCGAGGAGGGTGATTGTGAGTAAAATGACTTCTGCCCTCTATAGTTTGTATAGCTGAAGACGTAAAAAACGTTGGGTATTTCGGAATACCCCTTTCAGCCCGCGGAGATGATAGTTGACGCTGGTCAATATTAGAGGATGGCAATTAAATCAAAACATTTTTTTTGTCTGCGTCCGATACAATGTCTGACAATTAAGTAAGGATTATATTTTGGCCAAGAAATAAGTGACATCTAAGTGAAGCAAAGCATGGAATCCAAAGAGGCACCCGCCATCTAATTTTTGACACTTCATCGCCGCCGGATAAGCAGACGACAAAAAAGCCGCCATTTTGTAGATTTAGTTAGAGGTTCATTTTTACGTAATTAACATGGAGTAAAAAGTTAACATTGAAATATGTGTAAAGCTTGGTAAAAGTGACATGGAAACAGTTGAATTGTTGTGACAAGTGTATGGGGATTATTGTTTATCTTCAGCACATATATTTAGATGGTGTTACGATTCATAAGTGGCGGAGAAGCGATTACAAATGCAGCTAGACATGGATGCCCATTTGTGTTCATAATGATGAATTCATTGCAAAAGTTAAAAAACCGATACAAGAAGATCGTTGTTTGACTGTGATACAAGAAGATCGTTGTTTGACTGTGATACAAGAAGATCGTTGTTTGACTGTGATACAAGAAGATCGTTGTTTGACTGTGATACAAGAAGATCTTTGTTTGACTGTGATACAAGAAGATCGTTGTTTGACTGTGATACAAGAAGATCGTTGTTTGACTGTGATACAAGAAGATCGTTGTTTGACTGTGATACAAGAAGATCGTTGTTTGACTGTGATACAAGAAGATCGTTGTTTGACTGTGATACAAGAAGATCTTTGTTTGACTGTGATACAAGAAGATCGTTGTTTGACTGTGATACAAGAAGATCGTTGTTTGACTGTGATACAAGAAGATCGTTGTTTGACTGTGATACAAGAAGATCGTTGTTTGACTGAGATACAAGAAGATCGTTGTTTGACTGTGATACACGAAGATCTTTGTTTGACTGTGATACAAGATAATCATTGTTTGACTGTGATACAAGAAGATCATTGTTTGACTGTGATACAAGAAGATCTTTGTTTGACTGTGATACAAGAAGATCTTTGTTTGACTGTGATACAAGATAATCATTGTTTGACTGTGATACAAGAAGATCGTTGTTTGACTGTGATACAAGAAGATCATTGTTTGTCTGTGATACAAGAAGATCATTGTTTGACTGTGATACAAGAAGATCGTTGTTTGACTGTGATACAAGAAGATCATTGTTTAACTGTGATACAAGAAGATCATTGTTTGACTGTGATACAAATAGATCTTTGTTTGACTGTGATACAAGATAATCATTGTTTGACTGTGATACCATAAGATCATTGTTTGACTGTGATACAAGAAGATCATTGTTTGACTGTGATACAAGAAGATAATTGTTTGATTGTGATACAAGAAGATCATTGTTTGACTGTGATACAAGAAGATCATTGTTTGACTGTGATACAAGAAGATCTTTGTTTAACTGTGATACAAGATAATCATTGTTTGATTGTGATACAAGAAGATCATTGTTTGACTGTGATACAAGAAGATCATTGTTTGACTGTGATACAAGAAGATCATTGTTTGACTGTGATACAAGAAGATCATTGTTTGACTGTGATACAAGAAGATCATTGTTTGTCTGTTATACAAGAAGATCATTGTTTGACTGTGATACAAGAAGATCATTGTTTGTCTGTGATACAAGAAGATCATTGTTTGACTGTGATACAAGAAGATCATTGTTTGACAGTGATACAAGAAGATCATTGTTTGACTGTGATACAAGAAGATCATTGTTTGACTGTGATACAAAAAGTTCATTGTTTGACTGTGATACAAGAAGATCGTTGTTAGGCTGTGATACAAGAAGATCATTGTTTGACTGTGATACAAGAAGATCATTGTTTGACTGTGATACATGAAGATCATTGTTTGACTGTGATACAAGAAGATCATTGTTTGACTGTGATACAAATAGATCTTTGTTTGACTGTGATACAAGATAATCATTGTTTGACTGTGATACAAGAAGACCATTGTTTGACTGTGATACAAGAAGATCATTGTTTGACTGTGATACAAGAAGATCATTGTTTGACTGTGATACAAGAAGATCATTGTTTGACTGTGATACAAGAAGATCATTGTTTGACTGTGATACAAGAAGATCTTTGTTTGACTGTGATACAAGATAATCATTGTTTGATTGTGATACAAGAAGATCATTGTTTGACTGTGATACAAGAAGATCATTGTTTGACTGTGATACAAGAAGATCATTGTTTGACTGTGATACAAGAAGATCATTGTTTGACTGTGATACAAGAAGATCATTGTTTTTTGTCTGTGATTCAAGAAGATCATTGTTTGACTGTGATACAAGAAGATCATTGTTTGTCTGTGATACAAGAAGATCATTATTTGACTGTGATACTAGAAGATCATTGTTTGACTGTGATACAAGAAGATCATTGTTTGACTGTGATACAAGAAGATCATTGTTTGACTGTGATACAAAAAGTTCATTGTTTGACTGTGATACAAGAAGATCGTTGTTAGGCTGTGATACAAGAAGTTCATTGTTTGATTGTGATACAAGAAGATCGTTGTTTGACTGTGATTCAAGAAGTTCATTGTTTGACTGTGATACAAGAAGTTCATTGTTTGACTGTGATACAAGAAGATCTTTGTTTGACTGTGATACAAGAAGATCTTTGTTTGACTGTGATACAAGATAATCATTGTTTGACTGTGATACAAGAAGATCGTTGTTTGACTGTGATACAAGAAGATCATTGTTTGTCTGTGATACAAGAAGATCATTGTTTGACTGTGATACAAGAAGATCGTTGTTTGACTGTGATACAAGAAGATCATTGTTTGACTGTGATACAATAAGATCATTGTTTGACTGTGATACAAATAGATCTTTGTTTGACTGTGATACAAGATAATCATTGTTTGACTGTGATACAAGAAGATCATTGTTTGACTGTGATACAAGAAGATCATTGTTTGACTGTGATACAAGAAGATCATTGTTTGATTGTGATACAAGAAGATCATTGTTTGACTGTGATACAAGAAGATCATTGTTTGACTGTGATACAAGAAGATCTTTGTTTAACTGTGATACAAGATAATCATTGTTTGATTGTGATACAAGAAGATCATTGTTTGACTGTGATACAAGAAGATCGTTGTTAGGCTGTGATACAAGAAGTTCATTGTTTGACTGTGATACAAGAAGATCGTTGTTTGACTGTGATACAAGAAGATCATTGTTTGACTGTGATACAAGAAGATCTTTGTTTGACTGTGATACAAGAAGACCGTTGTTTGACTGTGATACAAGAAGATCATTGCTTGACTGTGATACAAGAAGATCATTGTTTGACTGTGATACAAGAAGATCGTTGTTTGACTGTGATACAAGAAGATCTTTGTTTGACTGTGATACAAGATAATCATTGTTTGACTGTGATACAAGAAGATCGTTGTTTGACTGTGATACAAGAAGATCATTGTTTGTCTGTGATACAAGAAGATCATTGTTTGACTGTGATACAAGAAGATCATTGTTTGACTGTGATACAAGAAGAGCATTGCTTGACTGTGATACAAGAAGAACATTGTTTAACTGTGATACAAGAAGAGCATTGCTTGATTGTGATATAAGAAGTTCATTGTTTGACTGTGATACAAGAAGATCATTGGTTGACTGTGATACAAGAAGATCATTGTTTGACTGTGATACAAGAAGTTCATTGTTTGACTGTGATACAAGAAGATCATTGGTTGACTGTGATACAAGAAGATCATTGGTTGACTGTGATACAAGAAAATCATTGTTTGACTGTGATACAAGAAGTTCATTGTTTGACTGTGATATAAGAAGATCATTGTTTGACTGTGATACAAGAAGATCATTGGTTGACTGTGATACAAGAAGATCATTGTTTGACTGTGATACAAGAAGTTCATTGTTTGACTGTGATATAAGAAGATCATTGGTTGACTGTGATACAAGAAGATCATTGGTTGACTGTGATACAAGAAGATCATTGGTTGACTGTGATACAAGAAGATCATTGGTTGACTGTGATACAAGAAGATCATTGGTTGACTGTGATACAAGAAGATTATTGTTTGACTGTGATACAAGAAGTTCATTGTTTGTCTGTGAGGATGATGGCACATAAATTTGTTGTTAACCAAGAGACCACTCGTAACAATTTTAGTGGAAGATTTGAGCAAGAAACAGTTGCCGCCGGTTTGTACCACATTCGTTGTGCGATGACCAAAACCATCAGCGTGTTGAGTGCACAAATGACAAAATCAAAACGTGTCGCAAAAATAAACATTTCTTAAATGTGCTTGTCGCAGAGGATGAAACATGCATTATCCACTATGATCCCACAACTAAACGCCAAAGTGCTCACTGGAAGACGTCATCATCATCTTTAAAGGGTAAAAAATATCGTCTTCAAAAGTCAAAAGTGAAGACAAAAGGAAGTAAGCTTCTGCGACAGCAAAGGAACTATTTACAAAGAATTAATTCCAGACTGTCACAGCCTAAATTTATTTCAATATTTTAAAACGCCCATTGAAAGGAATTCGAAGTGTCCGACCCGAGTATTCAACACCTGGCAGTTTTATCCAAAAACAAGTGCGTGTTCTTAACCACCCGCCCGATTCCCTAGATTTGTCTCCCTGCCATTATTTTCTATTCCCAAAATTAATGTTACCATTGAGTGACACTTCTTTGACGACACTGATGACAAGCATGGGCTGTAACTTCGACTTTAAGGGCCATACCAAGGGCCATACCTAGGGCCATACCAAGGGCCATACCAAGGGCCATACCAAGGGCCATACCAAGAGAAGAACTGCAGAGATCACCTCGTGTGCCTGTTAGATCGTGCCACTCGTTGCAACAATGCATAAGGGGCTGCCTGTGAATAAAATACAGGTAACGTCTACAGCTGTTATTTATTCTATTTTTGTTTTAATTAGTTTCATTACTTTAACATCTTCAGCTGTTATTTATTCTATTTTTGTTTTAATTAGTCTCATTACTTTAACATCTTCAGCTGTTATTTATTCTATTTTTGTTTTGATTAGTCTCATTACTTTAACATCTTCAGCTGTTATTTATTCTATTTTTGTTTTGATTAGTCTCATTACTTTAACATCTTCAGCTGTTATTTATTCTATTTTTGTTTTAATTAGTCTCATTACTTTAACATCTTCAGCTGTTATTTATTCTATTTTTGTTTTGATTAGTCTCATTACTTTAACATCTTCAGCTGTTATTTATTCTATTTTTGTTTTAATTAGTCTGATTACTTTAACATCTTCAGCTGTTATTTATTCTATTTTTGTTTTAATTAGTCTCATTACTTTAACATCTTCAGCTGTTATATATTATATTTTTGCTCTAATTAGTCTCATTACTTAATTGTCGGACAATGTAATTTATTTCATAACGTCTTGCCTCTAGACAAAATCAGCCCTTTAAATTGTTATTCATTATTTCCTTATTTCAATTGGGTCATTGTATCACATAGCCATAACATTGAACATTTATAGCGTAATAAATATTAACGTTTCTCTTTATGCCAACGTCTTTTATATAACAATAAAGTGTGTCCTCGGATGACCGCTACACGGTTCTGTTCCTATAAATGTCTCTTTATCAAGTTCCAGCTTGGATGTATCGTAGAGAGCGCTTCCGACTAGTGGCCTGTAAAAGTTCATTTTGAATTTATCGAGAAAACACGAATATCGATTTTCTTTTATAGTAGCAACTTAAAGGGCAGATAATTAATTATTTATTGATAGTAACATTATAGTACAGTTATTGGTCTTGTTCTAAGGTCATCGCCCTTTCTAAGACCCTGTTTGTTTCATCTCAAAGTAGTAACTTAGTTCTAATCTAGGACATTATGCCTGATTTATAGATGCCTTGAGTACAATACATTCTACTCTTTGTTAAAGTTGATATTTTATGCAAGTGGTTTCACTTTGTGACCTAACAAGTCGTTAAATTCTTAGCTAGATTAAACATGTGTATGTGAATCATGATTTTGGTAGAACAAAGATTTGTAACATAAACATCAAAGACTGGCAATCTGAGAATTCCGCTGCCCAATAATGTATTGTTAACTACAAAAGCTTCAACATTTTCAGATACAGTCTCTTCTAATCTCTTTGAATGTTTAATAGAATGAGCTTGTGTTTTGTCTTCCTGGAAGTACACACATGAGGAAATCAACTCAAGTATCAGTGGCAAATAATTGTGCTGCACTCTGGCAGCACCAGTCAGAGTTTTCTGGTCACTTTTGTGTTCTGTTGTTTTGTATTCGCCCTCATGACGTCATCACGCTTGCTAAAACTCTTTCGGAGATAGTTGACGGCACAAATATAACCAGGGATGGGCAACTTATGACCCACGTGTCAGAAACGGCCCGCCTGGTGATTTTGACTGGCCTGCTAGAGAGACTATTTTCCAACACACTCAATTTGCTGGACTGAAAGACAAAAACAGAATTAAAAAGTAAGACAAAGAAGCAGAATAGTTTTTGTTTTTCTGTATGAACATTTCAAACATGAGATATTTCACAGCAAATAGGGACATGATTACGTCAAGTCTTGGATCGTGCAAGGTTGTGTAGATATGTCCATATGGCCAAGTGATGGTGATGGTGATAGTGACGGTGGTAGTGGTGGTGGTAGTGATGTTGGTAGTGATGGTGGTAGTGATGGTGGTAGTGATGGTAGTAGTGATGGTGGTAGTGATGGTGGTAGTGATGGTGGTAGTGATGGTGGTAGTGATGGTGGTAGTGATGGTGGTAGTGATGGTGATAGTGACGGTGGTAGTGATGGTGGTAGTGATGGTGGTAGTGATGGTGGTAGTGATGGTGGTAGTGATGGTGGTAGTGATGGTGGTAGTGTCGGTGTTAGTAATGGTGGTAGTAATGGTGGTAGTGATGGTGGTAGTGATGGTGGTAGTGATGGTGGTAGTGATGGTGGTAGTGATGGTGGTAGTGACGGTGGTAGTGACGGTGGTAGTGATGGTGGTAGTGACGGTGGTAGTGATGGTGGTAGTGATGGTGGTAGTGACGGTGGTAGTGATGGTGGTAGTGATGGTGGTAGTGATGGTGGTAGTGATGGTGGTAGTGATGGTGGTAGTGATGGTGGTAGTGACGGTGGTAGTGACGGTGGTAGTGATGGTGGTAGTGACGGTGGTAGTGATGGTGGTAGTGATGGTGGTAGTGATGGTGGTAGTGATGGTGGTAGTGATGGTAGTAGTGATGGTAGTAGTGACGGTGGTAGTGATGATGGTAGTGATGGTGGTAGTGATGGTGGTAGTGATGGTGGTAGTGGTGGTGGTATTGATGGTGGTAGTGGTGGTGGTATTGATGGTGGTAGTGATGGTGGTAGTGATGGTGGTAGTGATGGTGGTAGTGATGGTGGTAGTGATGGTGGTAGTGATGGTGGTAGTGGTGGTGGTAGTGATGGTGGTAGTGGTGGTGGTATTGATGGTGGTAGTGATGGTGGTAGTGGTGGTGGTATTGATGGTGGTAGTGATGATGGTAGTGATGGTGGTAGTGGTGGTGGTAGTAGTGGTGGTAGTGATGGTGGTAGTGATGGTGGTAGTGATGGTGGTAGTGGTGGTGGTAGTGATGGTGGTAGTGGTGGTGGTATTGATGGTGGTAGTGATGGTGGTAGTGACGGTGGTAGTGATGGTGGTAGTGATGGTGGTAGTGATGGTGGTAGTGATGGTGGTAGTGATGGTGGTAGTGACGGTGGTAGTGACGGTGGTAGTGATGGTGGTAGTGACGGTGGTAGTGATGGTGGTAGTGATGGTGGTAGTGATGGTGGTAGTGATGGTGGTAGTGATGGTGGTAGTGATGGTGGTAGTGATGGTGGTAGTGATGGTGGTAGTGATGGTGGTAGTGATGGTGGTAGTGATGGTGGTAGTGACGGTGGTAGTGATGGTGGTAGTGACGGTGGTAGTGCTGGTGGTAGTAATGGTGGTAGTGATGGTGGTAGTGATGGTGGTAGTGATGGTGGTAGTGATGGTGGTAGTGTCGGTGTTAGTAATGGTGGTAGTAATGGTGGTAGTGATGGTGGTAGTGATGGTGGTAGTGATGGTGGTAGTGATGGTGGTAGTGATGGTGGTGATGTAACGTACACTTCAATAATTTTTTTTTAAAAGTGAAGGTGCCCTGCACTGCCTTGCTAGGCCTATGGGGTATATGCGCCATAGCCAATAATCGTATATGGCTACACATATTTGAGTGATGTAGTCAGTATAACGCCAGGTCGCATTTACTTCAAACAAAAATCTCTGGTATCCATTTATATATATATATATATATACTTATATAGGTGAACCTCGGAGCTTTGATAGTCCTAAAAAAATCTGTATGTTTAATATCTCTTTATGAAGCACTTATATCTCTCTACGAACGTCATACTCTCTGCGTTCAGGACTCAATCAGAGTAAGGATTCCAGACTCTCATATGAAGTCAGCTGTCAGGCTAAGTGTGTTGATCGCCCCCACAGACAGAACATCACAATTAGAGTCTGTCAGATCCACTCTGACTGAACACCCGTTAATACGTTGCACTGTGTTCTGCGCCAGTGGCCCAGTGCATCCGATTTCAGCCAGCATTTTTTCAGGTTTGCTTTCCTTAGCCTTTGATTGTCCCCAATCTTCCTGCAAGGCAGCAGTTGATCTTTTCTGTCGGGGATTCTGCCCTTAGATGGTCGGCCTTCCCAGGTTTACGAGCACCATCTGCCCGAGTCACTAGAGGTGACTAACACAGACATGCGACTTGTAATATGAGGAAACTGCAACAAGGAACACATTTCATGCGTAGCCTCCATTTGTTCCCGCCGCCTATCCCCATATACCGGTAAGTCACGTCCTCCCGAAAATGATGATCATCGTAGCACTTGATGATGTTAGGCCATCGTTGATGACTCCAATTCCGAACATATAGACACACAGTCAGTCGTCAATTTATTCTTGTTGCACATCAAACAGCAGACCGTAAGATTTGCGCACGGCCGGTTTAGGGAACCAATACGATGACGTAGGACACAATGTCGCCAAACTCATAATCTCGATACCTTTAGACTTATGTCTGATTACTCAAGTGTAAACAGTCTACGACGAACAATACACGAAGCAACTTCCCCAAAGAGACAAAACTGCGACTGACGAAGTAGTTTACATTAATGTGTAACGTGGAAATAACTTGCGTCAAAGAATCCCAATAACGGTCTTGAACAGCACTAATGTGACGTAAAGCACAGATGAAGTCTGGACGGTGGAATGTCTCACTCACAACACTTGATTCGTCAAAAACGGACTGTTGTCGACCTACGACCTCGCCTTAGCGACACAGATGTATCAAGCATATCATCATTTTGACTTTTACGCAGAAAAGTGCAATGAAGATCCGAAATTAATCAGACCTTGGGTGCATTTTCTGCAGCGATCGAGAGGACGTGGACTAGATCCGCCATCTTGGAACGTCATACGAGGCGTATCTTAAAGTTTATGTGTATAGTCCGATATTTCACCGAAACATGGGCCGATTGCCCACATGCACATGGCTACCCAGAGACACATTGAGAAGCGACAGCTAGCGTGGAGTACACTTGACCAGCAGTGTAAACCCACTGCCAGGATTTGAACGTTGTCAGTGTGAGAGGTAGGGTCACATTGCAATGGAGGATTGAACATTATTCTGTTTCAAATTGGGGAATTGGCCGCGGAGACATGAAATGTGAATGTACTGAACGGGAGTCTATTTCCCAAGCATCCACCATACTCCACTGGTTTAACATCTGCGAACGTATTTCTGTGTCCCCGCTTGAAGAACGTCATGAATGGTGTCGTATTGTGGACTTGACAACAACCCAAGAAGGTGTGACAGCAGTTCTCTAATCGACTTTTACGGAAATCTCTGCTGACAGTTTCCAGAAGCGCCAGATGAGACATGTGGCCGAAACGTTCGGTTATTTTGTTTTGCCCGTTTTCCGTGAAACAGTCACATCCATTTGTATGTGTTTTACTCCAACATATACACATCTTCTGTGTTTACACAATAAACAACATACAAATGAAAGATAATACAGGCAATGTGATATTGTAAAAACATTCCCGCAAAAATATCACAGAATTCAAGACATCGAAAGTTACTAGTAGAAGCAGCAGATGGTGGGTGTAACGTACGCTCCCTCAAAGTATGGTGACAGTTTAGGTCTTTTGGCGTGTGCTGTAGCTGCCATGATCGAAACTGCAGATGCCTTTCCTAGTTTGGATCCTTCAGTGAGATGAGATATTAATTCGGATGATTCCACTGGCACGGGCGGTTGAGCAATTATGGATTTTAATTTGTTTGCAGGCGATACCGAGGCCTGCGGCTAACTAGATCTACATGTTGACAGTTTTACAAAACAGAAACAAAACTAAATCATGTCAAAACCTTGTTACCTTTTATAAAGGGGTTGTCATGTTTTGTAGGATTAAATATATTACACCCCACAACTTACTCATTGCTACCAGCTTTACCGCAGCACTACAATTATATGCATGTTCATTACATCAAGCCATCTGCTAAAGCTTATGCATGGACTAGTTATAGAACGATCATTCCAGGCGTCCCTTACTTCAACTCTCTACTGCCACTGATCACTTCAATAATTACAAAAGTGTAGTGGGGGCGATCATTCTTTAAATCAATAATCGATTAATATTCGGTTGAGGTTTCAACGTCTCCTTTATTCCGTCCATTAAATGGAAATTGCGAAAAACCTAGGACTGAATGTAGCTACAGCTACACAACAACGCAATGCGTCATCTATTTCACACATGTCACGAAGACAAGACGAGTCACAAATTATGAGAAGTGCACCACACTTTACTGAGAACAAGATAAATGGTTTTGCTAATGCTCGGTTGGGGTACTCTATTCAAAATATCAACTTTGTTTTTCATTATTCACTTATAATGATACGCGTGTTGACTATAAATGACATCTCAGTCAATGAACATATATTGATTGGGTGACATGTTCGAGTGTAATAGCAAGGATAATATAGAGATTGAAATGGCACTTTCAAAAGTAGCTTATATACACTTTCAGAAGTAGCTCATGTACACTTTCTGAAGTAGCTTTATATACACTTTGAGAAGTAGCTCATATACACTTTCAGAAGTAGCTTTATATACACTTTCAGAAGTAGCTCATATACACTTTCAGAAGTAGCTTATATACACTTTCAGAAGTAGCTTTATATACACTTTCAGAAGTAGCTCATGTACACTTTAAGAAGTAGCTCATACACACTTTCAGAAGTAGCTTTATATACACTTTCAGAAGTAGCTCATATACACTTTCAGAAGTAGCTTTATATACACTTTCAGAAATAGCTTTATATACACTTTCAGAAGTAGCTCATATACACTTTCAGAAGTAGCTTTATATGCACTTTCAGAAGTAGCTCATATACACTTTCAGAAGTAGCTCATATACACTTTTAGATGTAGCTCATATACACTTTTAAATGTAGCTCATATACACTTTGAAATGTCAAAATTACTCTCTTGACAGCGCTTTATGCGCCTGAAATGTCAAAATTACTCTCTTGACAGCGCTTTCTGCGCCTGAAATGTCAAAATTACTCTCTTGACAGCGCTTTCTGCGCCTGAAATATTAAAATTACTCTCTTGACGACGCCTTGAACATCTTCCACTCCTTTCATTAACGATTAGTCCTGCATGCCCTAGACCTCAACAGCTCCCGAATGATGACTTCAAAACCTTGCCAGTTCTCTGCACTTGTTCTACAAACGAACAAATTCTATTTGCCCTTAACTTTCCTAAACATTCTTTATTTCTCTTCTGTCCACCTTTCTTTCTAATACTCTTTTCCTAAAACCATCTTTAATGTTCTGTTTATTTTTCCTCACAAATTGATAAGTGACTACGTACATTTTCATTAATTCCCAAAGGCATGTTGGTTATTTGTGTTTCTTTAAGCTCAAAGAACATTCCGTGTCGTTATTTATTTATCTTACCTGATCGATGGCCTGTGTTGATGATTATTTGTTCACCTTTGAATCGGTGCATAGAGTTGACTATTTTCATGTAAAATTCCGCAGTTATTTTAAGCTTACCACTGTAATTATTAAATTACTTGTATTTTATTTTCCTTAGGTTTAAATACAAAGGCTGGTTTTGAAAATATATTCCTGTTATTAGATGATGATTAATGAGAGAAAAATGACAGAGAAGCTAAAAACAGTGTTTCAGAAAAAATAATTATAATCCTGGGTTAGTTTGTCAATGGAAAGGGAGAGAAATCTCTTTTGTTCTGGGCAGGAAATTCTGGCATAACAAGCCGAGCTATGAACAAAGGGAGATAATTACAAAGGGAAGGTAGAAAATATTAGGTTTTGAGAAGGTAAGTAATATAATGTTGATATGCTTGATGACGTCATTGCACGTAAGAAAATATGAAAAATATTAGGAGAGTTATTACAAAATTACGTAAGTGATATATCAAAAGTAAAAAAAAAAAGTTATTTATTTCAAGTTTGTAGAATGAGATATATCATAGATTCAACCAGAAGTGTTGCGCTTAATAAGTGTAGTTATAATATCATCATCATCATGTGCTATACCGGTTGGCGTAGGCGGTCATGTCTTTCCACAATGTTCTATCCACAGTGCATTGAATCAATTAAGTTGTTGACTGTTTTCCATGCCAAGACACCAAGCTATCTATTATCTTCTCTCTTTGCAGTCCACGATATCACTTTCCCTGTATTTTGCCAGTCGTAACCAAATATTCCAACTTTCTTCTCATGGTGTGTCAGAAAAATGTTGATTGTTTCTTTCTGATGTTTTTTAGGAGCTCCCGTTTTTGTGTTGGCCTCTTTGAGAACTTCCTCGTTGGTATTTGTAGGTTATTTCTGTACCTTTCTTGTTTCTTCTCCTCCCCCCCCCCCCCACTATCCTGCAATGTGCTAAGACCTCAACAATCATGTCGCTGCTCAGATGTCGAAGACTAAGATGGCTGGGGTATGTCCAACGAATGGAAGAAAAGCGCATCCCTAAGCAAATACTATATGGTGAACTAATACACGGAAAAAGACAAATCGGCAGATCTAAACTATGATATAGAGATATCTGTAAATCATCTCTGAATGACTTCTCCATCTGTGAAAATGACTGGGAACATCTGGCAAGTGATAGCACATCATGGAGAGCATGTATAAGGAATGGTATAACATCATTTGAGACTGTGTTAAGGCAAAACTTAGAAGAAAAAAACTAATGAAAAAGGATGGGAAAACCCTGTGGATCAGTGGGCCTGACTTGTTCATTCTGAGGCCGTGTGTGTTTGTCAAACATTGGTAGAATTAGCCACGAGAGAAGCTGTTCGACAAAAACAAAACCTAAAAAAATACACAACAGCATCTACTAGATAGTCTGACAAGACGAAAAGGGCCATATATGTGTATATAAAAGATACTGTGTATATAAGAGAAACTATGTATATATAAGAGAAAATATGTGTACATAATAAAAACTATGTATATATAAGAGAAAGTTTAATTATTTAGAATAAACCCTGTGTAGATGAAAGAAACTCTGTGTACATAAGAGAAGCAATGGTGTGCTCATAATTAAAACTGATTTTCTTTGAGAACTAGAACATTTCTTTACACATGAAAATTAATAAATACTTTGTACGGAAACCAATACTTTGTACGCAAATCAATACTGTGAACACAAATCAATACTGTGAACACAAATCAATACTGTGAACACAAATCAATACTGTGAACACAAATCAATACTTTGTACGCAAATCAATACTGTGAACACAAATCAATACTGTGAACACAAATCAATACTGTGTATGCAAATCGGTATTTACGATCGAAAGGAAAGCGTTGAGTTTATATATATCGTGAATAAATTACTTCTCGTCGATCATGCGTTATTAACGTAATATCTGCAACATGGCGCACGTTAACACGAAATTGATTCCGACGCTGTAACTGTTCTCTTTACTATGTTGTACCAAATACAGTAATAAACAAATATCTACATTGACGACATGAAAGAAATGGCGCACGTTAATATCTGATGTAGCCTCTTTCTGAGCTTTGACAACGACCCCAAAAGGGGCTGTTAGATTTCAGGAAGGCTTCTAGAAGTTGAGAGCTGCAAACGAGGTCTGCTGGAACTTTCTCCTCATGTCTGATGTCTTTGATCCTTTAATTTCACGGGACAAGGTCTGGTAGATAGTGAGGGACCTGATCTGGTATATAGGGAGGTAGTAGGTCTGGTAAATAGGGGGGAGTAGGTCTGGTAGACAGGGAGGGACCTGATCTGGTATATAGGGATGTAGTAGGTTTGGTAAATAGGGAGGTACCTGATCTGGTATATAGGGATGTAGTAGGTTTGGTAAATAGGGAGGGAGTAGGTCTGGTAAATAGGGGGGTAGTAGGTCTGGTAAATAGGGAGGAGTAGGACTGGTAAATAGGGAGGTGTAGGTCTGGCAAATAGGGAGGGAGTAGGTCTGGTAAATAGGGAGGGAGTAGGTCTGGTAATTAGGGGGGGGGAGTAGGACTGGTAAATAGGGGGGGAGTAGGTCTGTTAACAGGGGGGAGTAGGTCTGGTAAATAGGAATGGAGTAGGTCTGGTGAATAGGGAGGAGTAGGACTGGTAAATAGGGAGGTGTAGGTCTGGCAAATAGTGAGGGAGTAGGTCTGGTAAATAGGGTGGGAGTAGGTCTGGTAAATATGGAGGGAGTGGATCTGGTAACAAGGGAGGGAGTAGGTCTGGTAAATAGGGAGGGAGTAGGTTTGGTAAATAGGGAGGGAGTAGGACTGATAATTAACGAAGGGAGTAGGTCTGGTAAATAGGGAGTGAGTAGGTCTGGCAAATAGGGAGGGAGTAGGCCTAGTAAATAGGGATGGACTAGATCTGGTAAAAAGGGAGGGAGTAGGTCTGGTAAATATGGAGGGAGTAGGTCTGGTAAGTAGGGATGGACCAGATCTGGTAAATAAGGAGGGAGTAGGTCTGGTAAATAGGGAAGGAGTAGATCTGGTAAATAGTGAGGGAGTATATCTGGTAAATAGGGAGGGAGTAGATCTGGTAAATAGGGAGTGACTAGGTCTGGTAAATAGGGAGGGACTAGGTCTCGCAAATAGTAAGTGTGAGACAAGGTCTGGTAAATAAGGAAATGGTAGAAGGTCTGGTAAATAAGGAAATGGTAGAAGGTCTGGTAAATAGGGAAATGGTAGAAGGTCTGGTAAATAGGGAGAATGGTAGAAGGTCTGGTAATTAGAGAGAATGGTAGAAGGTCTGGTAATTAGAGAGAATGGTAGAAGGTCTGGTAATTAGAGAGAATGGTAGAAGGTCTGGTAAATAGGGAGAATGGGAGAATGTCTGATATATAGGTAGGATGGGACAAGCTCTGGTAAATGGGGATAATGGTAGAAGGTCTGGTAAATAGAGAGAATGGCAGAAGGTCTGGTAAATAGGGAGAATGGGAGAATGTCTGATATATAGGGAGGATGGGACAAGCTCTGGTAAATAGGGATAATGGTAGAAGGTCTGGTAATTAGAGAGAATGGTAGAAGGTCTAGTAAATAGGGAGAATGGGAGAATGTCTGATATATAGGGAGGATGGGACAAGCTCTGGTAAATAGGGATAATGGTAGAAGGTCTGGTAAATAGAGAGAATGGCAGAAGGTCTGGTAAATAGGGAGAATGGGAGAGTGTCTGATATATAGGGAGGATGGGACAAGCTCTGGTAAATAGGGATAATGGTAGAAGGTCTGGTAAATAGAGAGGCAATGTGTGGTAAATAGGGAGAATGGAAAAAGATCTGGTAAATATATAGAATGGGAGGGGGTCTGATAAATATTGAGGATGGGAGAGTGTCTGATATATAGGGAGGATGGGACAAGGTCTGGTAAATAGGGATAAGGACTTCAGTCTACAAGATGGCGGATCTAGTCCACGTCCTCTCGATCGCTACAGAAAATGCACTCAGGGTCTGATTAATTTCGGATCTTCATTGCACTTTTCTGCGTTAAAGTCAAAATGATGATATGCTTGATACATCTGTGTCGCTAAACCGAGGTTGTAGGCCGACAACAGTTCGTTTTTGACGAATCAAGTGTTGTGAGTGAGACCTTCCACCGTCTAGACTTGATCTGCGCTTTACGTCACACATTGGTGCTGTTCATGACCGTTGATGGTATTCTTTGACGCAAGTTATTTCCAGGTTACACATTAATGTAAACTACTTCGTCAGCCACAGTTTTGTCTCTTGGGCCATTCTTGGGAATTTGCTTCGTGTTTTGTTCGTCGTAGGCTGCTTACACTAGAGTAATCACACAGAAATCTAAATGGAACGAGATTAAGTGTTGGGCGACTTTTTATGTGTGCCACGTCATCGTAATGGTTCCCTAAACTGGCCATGCGCAAATCTTACGGTCTGCTGTTTGATGTGCGACGGGGATAATTTGACGACTGACTGTGTGTCTATATGTTCGGAATTGGAGTCAACAACGATGGCCTAACATCATCTAGTGCTACGACGATCATCATTTTCAAGAGGACGTGACTTACCGGTATATGGGGATAGGCGGCAGGAACAATTGAAAGCTATGCATGAAAAGCGTTCCTTGTTGCAGTTTCCTCATACTCCAAGTCGCATGTCTGTATTAGTCACCTCTAGTGCTCGTCGAGCAGACGGTGCTCGTAAACCTGGGAGGGGCGACCATCTAAGGGCAGAATCCCCCTACAGAAAAGATAATCTGCTGCCTTGCAGGAAGATTGGGGACAATCAAAGGCTAAGGAAAGCAAACCTGAATAAAATGCTGGCTAAAATCGGATGCACTGGGCCACTGGCGCAGAACACAGTGCAACGCTTTAACGGGTGTTCAGTCGGAGTGGATATGGCAGACTCTAACTGTGATGTTCTGTCTGTGGGGGCGATCAACACACTTAGCCTGACAGCTGACTTCATGTGAGAGTCTGGGATCCTACTCTGACTGAGTCCTGATCGCAGACAGACAGACAGATGAATAGGGATAATGGGAGAAAGTCTGGTAAAAAGGGATAATGGGAGAAGGTCTGGTAAATAGTGATAATGGGAGCAGGTCTGATAAATAGGAATGATGGGAGAAGGTCTGGTAGATAGGGAGTATGGGAGAAGGTCTTGTAAATAGCGAGGATGGGAAAAGGTCTGATAAATAGGGAGGATGGGAGAATGTTTTGTAAATAGGGATAATGGGAGAAGGTCTGGTAAATAGAGATGACGGGAGAAGGTCTGGTAAATAGAAATGATGGGAGAAGGTCTGGTAAATAGGGATGATGGGATAAAGTCTGGTAAATAGGGAGGATGGGAAAAAGTCAGGTAAATAAGTATGATGGGATAATGTCTGGTAACTAGGGAGGATGGGAAAAGGTCTGGTAAATAGTGAATCATAGCTGAACGTTTGCGTCACGATATGTCAACCAGACCTGATCATGGTCCAACGCCACTTCTCTCTTATAAGTCTTAGCGCATCAACGCCCATTTAACGCTCTTTTAAGTACAAATAATAGAGAGAATGGAGTAACCGCTGAAATAAAGGAAAGTTGTTAGTGACACAACCTTATAGCTGACACCACGTGAGTGATGATTATTCTTACCTGGACAGCGACGAGGATGAAGGTCATGACAATCTGAGAGCGCCAGCCAACGAGGAGCCGAGTTCCGCTGAAACTTTGAACTGTTCAAGAAGACCCGGTGTACCCTGACAGTCTTCACGAGAAGCGCCGAGTAGAGGCAGGCAAAGCTCAAGCAGAAGGTAACGTATAGAACTCTACAGATCGGCTGTGTTGGTGGCAGTAGAACAACTGTGATGTATCCAACAACAGCAGCGACAGTTTGGAAAAGCTGAACTCATTACTGGAAGCTTTGACGACTCGTGAATCCCTGAAGATGACGTAGCTAATGCTCACAATAACTGTGCAAACAGTTGCAACAAATGCCAGGGATATTAACATGAGAGGAATTGGGGAGCAGAAATCGATGACAGCTCGAGGGATATATCCATGCAAGTGGTAAAATTCGTGGTTGGATCTGGCCACGTGATAGGCGGACACTTCTCACAGATTGTATTTCCTGCAGTAAGTTTTTCATTGTCTCGATACATCCGACATTCCCAACAACAGTCGTGTTCTTTAGGAAGAATGCTTTCCCCAGGAAAACATGGCCGGGAACATATTGACTCGGGTACGCTACTTAAACTTTCAGAGTGAACTGGAAGTTGAATCAGGCGAGGTATAGTAACCAGGTGATCCCAGGATATGGTGTTTCCAGTATAGCTTATTTCCTTAGTGTTGATATTGTACAGCGCAACTGATTTGGGTTCCAAACCATACATAGAAGTTACGTTCAGTGTCCGTATAGTTTTGTAGCCCATGTCGATCTGAAGGATTTCATACTTCCCCTTACTGTCCCTATTGTCATCAAACTCGACGTGCTCGCTGAAGCCATTAATGGAAACATTCTTCATGTACTGCAACAGGTCGTCCCCTTGGATACAAGCCCTCGCTTCAATTCCCGAAATACCTGTACACTTGTCAGACAACATCTTCGTGACGGCATGGGCGTATACCATCGCAGCATCCACATACTGAAATGACGTTTTCGAGATGGTAAAATCAGCAGCATCTAGAATATTAGAATCGGGATAACAGTCTTCTTGACTGAACGAACATCCCAATAGGTTTTCCCAAATTGGTTTTAGCCACGGATTATTAGTAGCGTTTGGTCTAAGCGTGCGGATATATCAAACAGACCAGGAAGGAAGGTCGAATAGTAAGTAAACACAAAAGTCCCCAGAAAATCAAGTTCAGATCCTTTAAAATCACCTCTAAAAGAATTGCCAAGACCACCACCACCAATCCAGATAAAAAAAGCCTCTTGCATTTCTTTTGTTGACTGCATTAAACAGAATTATGACTTCGTCGATATAGATAAACAAGATCACCACTCGAGCTGTTTGAAATCTCAGGATATCACTGACCACATAATCAAAGTCTGACTTATCGTTCACTTTATGGTAAGTTGCTATGCATACACTGTACCCCGGTGGTAGCTGTCGTATTCTTTCGTAGGCCTGTTCCCTGTACACACCAAAAGCGTATAGAACAGAGACGTAGATCCAGTCGTTGCTCTGAATGAAGGCCAGCATTGCTTCAACTTGGAACTTATCCGGGGCTGTTAGGCTGAGGAAGAATGGATGCTTAGTCTTATCGGTGAGGTCATCACTGGTGGCGATCGACCCAATTTGAGGAATCTTTGAAGTTGAGAACAGCTGAGATACGACAACGGCAGACGAACTCTTCAACGGAGAAATGACTCCAATGACGTCAAAATGCTGCATTTCTTGCCGTGATCTTTCATCTCTGATGAGTTCTATCTCCGAGACAATAATCACACAAGTAGCAGATTGAAGTATTGATGTTATATTTTACGTGTGGCAAGAACTGCCCGGCTCTAGTCACGGCCATAAAGATATTGGAGCAGTCATTCAAGAGAACAAATCCTAAGGAAGTGTTTGGAAGTAGTTTCGGATCACCAGCTTAACGCCAGAAGCTATTGCTTCGGCAATCTCGATGGGTGTGGAACCCTTGCGGTATGTTCTCGTACAAGTGCTGTCCCCTGATTCGGTTGCCATTATAAATCCTCCAATGTTTATATCGTCCGGACTAAGCCTCGTCGTCAATGCCTGGTATAGAGGCTAATGACGTACTGTGTCCAAAAAACGAGCAAAGTATCGAGTGTGTTAATTCTGCAGCGTGTGATAGCGTGTGGAACAACACAAGTATAAAATGTGCAAATCACACCCACGTTTTTAGAGTCAGTTCTAAGTACATATTGTTATCACGTATATTCTATTACTTTATAGAAATATACATTTAATTTGATACTGCGCGATTGGTTGATCTCAAGGTAAGACGCCGCTCTCGAGACAGAGAGGTTGTGAGTTCAAATCCCAGCTGCACCAAGTGAGATTTTTATTTTGATATCTCTCTGCGGCAACCACCACTGGTATTAGCAGCCAGGCCTGGCTTGAAACGTGGATTACTCATGGACGGAAAAAAATGTGAGTACCTCCGAAGACGAGGTTATCTGCATGTGTGACGAGGGACCCCAGTGCACACGGCTGCCAGAGAAAAACGCATTAACACGGACAATTGTGGGGACTTCACCAGAGGTAAACGATGGCAACCCACAACAACAAAAATGGAGACTGCTAAATTAGCTAAAGACAAGTCTAAATGAAACGGCCAATAAATGTTGGCCTGAAAGTAAAAGTGAGACAAGCTGCCGGGTCGAGACTTCTACAAAGGAAGTAAAACAAATCTCTGAAAAAATGTTCACAAATATTCAAAGTTCATAGTTTCTATCTATTGACCTTTCGAGCGTAGCCGTCCCATAGGGCGTAGACTAAGATATTCCTTATCTTTTCTAAATATTTGTTCTAGCAGTTTTCAATTCTTTTAAAGATATTTTATCAAATCTCGCCATTTGTCTCTGTTCTGTGCAAGCAACTCTATCTCATTGAGGGAGCCGATTCCTGCTGCTCTTGCCTCTCTCATCAATGTTCTTCTCAGTGTCTCTCTGGGTCTTCCTCTTTTCCTCTTACCTGTTGTTTCCCACATGAGGGCCTGCTTTGCTATTCGGTTATTATCTCTTATCATCACATGTCCAACATATGACCATCGTCTTTTCTTGATTACTGAAGATATTAGTGGTTGATTGGCGATTTCTCTAATTTCTTTATTTTGAATTCGTTCCATGCAATACCAAGTATTTTCCTTAGACATTTATTTTCGAATGCGTTCAACTTTGTTTCTATGTCTCTTGTTGTTTTCCAGCTTTCACACGCATACGTAAGGGTTGATAGTACATTTGATTTGAATAGTCTAAGTTTTGTGTTTGTGCTGATGAGTTTTGATTTCCACAACTTTTCAAGGCTTCTGAAAGACATTGCTGCTTTAGCTATTCTGATTCTAATTTCTTTGCTTGTATCCCCTTCTCGATCAATGTGACTTCCGAGATAAGATAAAGTGATCAATCTCTTCTACTGGTTTGTTTTCCATGTATATTCTGTCGTCTGTTGGAATTAAAGTTTGAATTAATTAATTCATAGTTTCACAAAAGTGATAACATTCCACTACCATCATTTAGTTGTAACATGCTATATCAACTATTGCAGATCAATAAATACATGGTGCATACTAGCAAACTGGAATTTGCAACGAGGAATATGTACTAAAATTATTATGAATTATTATAAATTATTGGAAGTTTGTATAACACAGCACATTCGTGTCTACACGTGAATACGAAAACCGAGATCTAATGAGATGTAAATCGTAACACCGGACAAACTAGTGACATATTTTACTTCTTCGTCTTGTGGCCGACCTTTCCTCAATTAACAGAAACAATAGACAAGCAGAAATGGCGTCTCCTTTAATTTCTATCAAAATGAAATGTTCCTTCACTTGTTCCACTCTTAAATAAATTATTAATTCTCAAGCAATTCTGGGTATAAAGGGAGTTAATACCTGGGAGAAGCTAAACCTATTTCTTCAATCTTCTGTTTATAAAACTGTTGAATCAGCAAAATGTGTTTTTGTCCGCACAATTTCTTAATGAGGTTCAAAGCTGGAAAATCTGTTGACAGATATCTTTGAAGCTTGCAGGAAGTAGCCGGACGTGTCTACTAGTGTGTGCATGCGTCGGTTTTATTGCGGATATTTGAGAGAATGATTGCAGTGGCCGGCGGTATTGTTGTCAGAACGGATGAAAAGATTCTAAAGTCTGAGTGAAAATAAGTCAACTGCCACTACAATGGAAAGGAAATAATACTGCATCCCAGTTTGTCATATTTCGTAATTATTTCTTCTGACAGTCTGGTACATTGAAGTTCGCCTAAGATCTTCCACATTCTCTTAGTGTTTTTTTTCTTCATTCGCCAGCTTTTACCGCTGACGAAGTCTCTAGAGACTAGGAACTGAATTTTGCACGTTAATCCTATTTTTCCTGGTAGCCGTATGCACAGGGGTCCCTCGCCGCACAGGCAGATAACTCCGACTTCGGAGGTACTCATATTTTTTTCCGTCCATGAGTAATTAACGTTTCAAGCCGGGCCTCGCTCCTGAGACCAGAGGTGGTGGCCGCAAAGAGAAATCATAGATACAAATCCCAACCAGTGCAACCAGGATTTAAACCCACAACCTCTCTTTCTCGAGGCCGGCAGCTTGCCTAGAGACCAGTAGTCCCCCTTTATTTTGTTTCAGGTGCATCCGAAGTTTAATATAAGAAGCTGAACGCCGGAACTTCATTTTCCCTATCCATGTAGTTTGTAGAATGTTATACTCCGGCGTAACCTTGCAATTTTTGTATACAAAAAAATGGGTGGAAAAGGGGGAAAAACGGGGGGGGGACATAAGCAAGCGGAATTGCTGCAAAGCTGACAAATGAGAGAAGAGGAGAAAAGTTACAAAACAGTGTGGTCACATCTTTACGTTGATTAAAAAAACAACAAAATGATCCGACGTTATGACCTATAATTTGACTTTCTACTGAGGCATTAGCATACACACAAACATACTGCGCTTGTAGAAATATGAGAGCTGAACTCTGGAATCTACTGCGCTTGTAGAAATATGAGAGCTGAGCTCTGGGATCTACTGCGCTTGTAGAAATATGAGAGCTGAACTCTGGAATCTACTGCGCTTGTAGAAATATGAGAGCTGAACTCTGGAATCTACTGCGCTTGTAGAAATATGAGAGATGAACTCTGGAATCTACTGCGCTTGTAGAAATATGAGAGCTGAACTCTGGAATCTACTGTGCTTGTAGAAATATGAGAGATGAACTCTGGGATCTAATGCGCTTGTAGAAATATGAGAGCTGAACTCTGGAATCTACTGCGCTTGTAGAAATATGAGAGCTGAACTCTGGGATCTACTGCGCTTGTAGAAATATGAGAGCTGAACTCTGGAATCTACTGCGCTTGTAGAAATATGAGAGCTGAACTCTGGAATCTACTGCGCTTGTAGAAATATGAGAGATGAACTCTGGAATCTACTGCGCTTGTAGAAATATGAGAGCTGAACTCTGGAATCTACTGCGCTTGTAGAAATATGAGAGATGAACTCTGGGATCTACTGCGCTTGTAGAAATATGAGAGCTGAACTCTGGAATCTACTGCGCTTGTAGAAATATGATAGCTGAATTCTGTGATCTACTGCGCTTGTAGAAATATAAGCGCTGAACTCTGGGATCTACTGCGCTTGTAGAAATATGAGAGCTGAACTCTGGGATCTACTGCGCTTGTAGAAATATGAGAGCTGAACTCTGGGATCTACTGCGCTTGTAGAAATATGAGAGCTGAATTCTGTGATCTACTGCGCTTGTAGAAATATGAGAGTTAAATTATGTGATCTACTTCGCTTGTAGAAATATGGGAGTTAAACCCTACATGGAATAAGATGAAGAGATGAAGGTGACAGGCAAAGATATACAAGCCACAAACTGTCACTTTTCTACAGGCCTCCACCTCCCGCTGTAAATATCAGGATCTTTGTTCACGGCACATCTCTAGTATCTCTCCCTTTACATCATTCGTTACGAGTGCTTTACTTGAGTAAATCTGCTAATGGTTTCAAATTATCTACACAACGCTTGTTATATTCCATTTGATTTATATTTACCCTTGACAAAGTTCATTTTTATTTAATCTTTAGTACGATCGCTGCAGAGTTGTGCAGGTTTAATTTTACAGTTCATGTGTCCCTTTTTTGCTGTGAAGGTTGGCCTGTCATTAAAACTAATGGACAAATCTGTTAGGAACAGCAAATGTAGAATTATTTCCAAAGCCAACACAACGATCGGGTTTAAAGCGATAATTAATTTGTTTGATTCGTGATAAATTGTGGAGATGTGCGTGTGTGAACTGTGTTTACAGGGAGAATGTTGATGTAGCTCGTCAAGCTTAGCTGCAGCAAATAGATACGTCACAACTAATGCAGGGGGTCCCAAACTGTTGACACCAGCAGGTCGCATGCCATGTGGATCACATACCGTTGTGCCTTCATGGTAATTACGATCGCATAGGTTTGGTAAACTCTGATTCCCTGATAGAATATAGAAAATTATAAATAACGACTGAGGATTAATACTATTCTGTAGAAAGTAGTTCATGTGGTAGTAAACTTGAGACTATGTGGACGTTGTTATGTGATGTTCTAATCACAGTCTCACGACAATAACCTTAGACTAACAAATGTGAACCTATATGGACGTTGTTATGTGATGTTGTAATCACAGTCTCACGCCAATAACCATAGACTAACAAACGTGAGACTATATGGACGTTATTATGTGATGTTCTAATCACAGTCTCACGACAATAACATTAGACTAACAAACGTGAGACTATATGGACGTTGTTATGTGATGTTGTAATCACAGTCTCACGACAATAACCTTAGACTAACAAATGTGAGCCTATATGGACGTTGTTATGTGATGTTCTAATCACAGTCTCACGACAATAACCATAGACTAACAAATGTGAACCTATTGGACGTTATTATGTGATGTTCTAATCACAGTCTCACGCCAATAACCTTAGACTAACAAACTTGAGACTATATGGACGTTGTTATGTGATGTTCTAATCACAGGTGCATGCTGCATGGACAACAACTTGTCTCTTTCTTTTTCTGCTCAAGCTCGCGCCCTGGAGAGGACACTCCAGAATCGCGATTTTGGTGTCGATGCGTTACCATCCACACCTGCCACACCATCCACACCTGCCACACCTGCAACACCATCCACACCTGACACACCTGCAACACCATCCTCACCTGCCACACCTGCAACACCATCCACACCTGCCACATCATCCACACCATCCCCACCATCCACACTATCCACACCATCCACACCTGCAACACCATCCACACCTGCCACACCATCCACACCTGACACACCTGCAACACCATCCACACCTGCCACACCTGCAACACCATCCACACCTGCCACACCATCCACACCATCCACACTATCCACACCATCCACACCATCCCCACCATCCACACTATCCACACCATCCACACCTGCAACACCATCCACACCTGCAACACCATCCACACCTGCCACACCTGCAAAACCATCCACACCTGACACACCTGCAACACCATCCACACCTGCTACACCATCCACACCTGCCACACCATCCACACTATCCACACCATCCACACCTGCCACACCATCCACACTATCCACACCATCCACACCTGCCACACCATCCACACCTGCCACACTATCCACACCTGCCACACCATCCACACCTGCCACACCTGCAACACCATCCACACCATCCACACCTGCCACACCATCTACACCTGTCACACCATCCACATCTGCCACACAAGTGAAATCAAAAAACCAAGAAATTCAACCTGCGATTGGGTTGCATGAACCTCCAACAATGCAAGCTGGCCTAGCCGACAATTTGCACGACATACATTTAGATACAGAAATTGACACTCGTATTGGTAAAGCTGCTACCACCTTTGCCCGTCTTTCTAGGCGTGTCTGGCAAAACATCAAACTGACAATTAGAACAAAAGCCGCAGTGTACAATGCATTCATAATTAGTATCCTCCTGTATGGCAGCGAATCTTGGACAACCTATGTAAAGCAGGAGAGAATGCTAAATGGATTCCATATGCGATGTCTATGCCGTATTCTTGGTATCACCCGGAAGGATCAAGTGACAAACGTTGAGGTCATGACTTGCACAGGCCTCCCGAATATCTACACGCTGCTCAAACAACGTAGGTTACGCTGGTTTGACCACGTGCACCGTATGAGAGATGGCCGCATACCAAAAGATATACTCTATGGACAACTGGCAGCTAACAAAAGAGCTAGGGGGTAACCAAAACTTCAATTTGTAGATGTGTAGATTTGTAGACTCTGAACACAAACCCTGCAGCCTGGGAAGAAATAGCTGCAGACCGCAATCTTTGGAAACACACTCTAAAGCTGCAACTCAAACAAGAAGCAGACAGATTCATAGAAAAAGAGAATACACGGCGAAAGTAAAGAAAAGAAAAAAATAACATTTCTAGGGGCGCTGAAAAATCCATAGTCAACTATGACTGGCGGAAACTACTACTAATCACTGGCTCGCAACAATAACCTTGGATAAACAAACATTTCGGGAACTACTGCTGTAGATAATTGGTACCCACCCCCCCCCACCCCCCGCTCACCCCACCCCAAATTTGTTATTTGTAATTCGCCATCTTCTTCATCTTATTTCCTTCCTGACTTGCCTCTCAGTGTCGAGAAGAGATAGTTTGCGGTCTTTTGCTCTTCTGTTGGCCTTTGCTGCTGTTATGTTTCCTAGTGTTTCTAATATTCCATCAATTCATCTTTATCTCGTGTTCTTTGATCTTTCTGCCTTATCGTGTGGCCAAACCATTTTATCTGTTGTTTTCTTAGGTATTCCATGGCGGGAATTATTCCCAGCGTTCATTTCAGTTTTTCAATTCTGATCTTATCTCTCAGGCTGCTTCCTGTCATGTATCTAGCACGTTATCGTTATGCGGTTCATCTGAAGATTCGGTGTCAATGTAGTTGTTACTTCACCGGGGAGCCCTAGCATCAATTTCCTAAAGTTGCTATTCCTTTTTTATTTTTAGTCCAACGGTTTTGAGGTTTATGCGGCTATTGAAAATGGGTGCCATATATTTTCTCTGGGCGAATAGGGCGACTTGGCATTCTGTTGGCCACAAAGCCATCTATGATGTACGACAAACTAAATATTGGAACATCTATGAGGTAAGACAAGCTAAATATTGAGACATATTCTTTAAGACAATCTCTACTTTGAGACATATTTAAAACATCTAAATATTGATATGTGCGTGTGTGCGCGCGTGTGTGTGTGCGTTTGTGTGTGGCTGTTTGTGTGTGTGTGTAAATGAAACCAAATATTATGTCAAGGAACTGGAACGATTAACAATAAACAATTATCATTCTTCTACAAGTTTTCTTCAGTGCATCACTCAGTTATGCTGCAAGACAAATCACACCTTTTATAGCATCAACACCCGCTAATACAGCACACAACAGTGCGTGTGATCAAACAAAACATTTGTTTCCTCATCGTGCGCGGATGGTGGCAAAAGTGATCAGATGTCAGGAATGTACCCATAGGAATGTTTTAAGATCATTCCATGCATCATCTTCATCTCTGCTTAATCTGTGCTTGGTGTGATTCCAAAAAATGTAATAAGAAGTCTGTACCTTCGTGATTGTCATTCTCCATGTTTCACAGGACTTAACATTTTTGTATTTAGCCTAATGGAATGTTTAGTTTGCTTCTTATTAATCTCTTGATTTGGCTTCTTCTATTATGTTGACAGATGACGTCTATCACAGCACAACGTTTTAAATAATGGTTTTGTTATAACACACAATCACAGACGATGAATCATTCATATTCACATTTATTAGTCGTTAATTTACACATGATGTATAGTGGTGTACGTCATTTATAAATACTGTTCTTCATTGAGATTAACTCTCTAGGCTAACGCCGATCTTGATGTAACCATCTCTAGTACATATTGTCTGTGACAATTAATATTCTATCTTACTTTCACAACTGTCTTACATTACACTTATAGCTTATATTTCACCTACTTTCTTTTGTACTCCGGAGCACAAAACTTGTGAATCTCACATGAAAACACTTCACACCTAAATAAGTTATTTCTGTCTCTAACTTATATATTCTGTACCGTTCTTTAATTTTCTAATTCACTTGTTTCTGTTTTTGTTCAATCTACTTCTCAACTAACTACTAATTTTACTTCTCAATCTCTCAAACCAATGTAACTTTTACTGAAACTCTAACTCTGTCTCTGAATCTGAATTTGAAGGCAGGACACAGAGTGAGACTGGCAGGAGAATTTGAAGGGAGGACACAGAGTGAGACTGGCAGGAGAATTTGAAGGGAGGACACAGAGTGAGGCTGAGAGGAGAATTTGAAGGGAGGACACAGAGTGAGACTGGCAGGAGAATTTGAAGGGAGGACACAGAGTGAGACTGGCAGGAGAATTTGAAGGGAGGACACAGAGTGAGACTGGCAGGAGAATTTGAAGGGAGGACACAGAGTGAGACTGGCAGGAGAATTTGAAGGCAGGACACAGAGTGAGACTGGCAGGAGAATTTGAAGGCAGGACACAGAGTGAGACTGGCAGGAGAATTTGAAGGGAGGACACAGAGTGAGACTGAGAGGAGAAATTGAAGGGAGGACACAGAGTGAGACTGGCAGGAGAATTTGAAGGCAGGACACAGAGTGAGACTGAGAGGAGAAATTGAAGGGAGGACACAGAGTGAGACTGAGAGGAGAATTCGAAGGGAGGACAAAGAGTGAGACAGAGAGGAGAATTTGAAGGGAGGACACAGAGTGAGACGTGAGAGGAGAAATTGAAGGGAGGACACAGAGTGAGACTGAGAGGATAATTTGAAGGGAGGACACAGAGTGAGACTGAGAGGAGAAATTGAAGGGAGGACACAGAGTGAGACGTGAGAGGAGAAATTGAAGGGAGGACACAGAGTGAGACGTGAGAGGAGAAATTGAAGGGAGGACACAGAGTGAGACTGAGAGGATAATTTGAAGGGAGGACACAGAGTGAGACTGAGAGGAGAATTTGAAGGGAGGACACAGAGTGAGACTGAGAGGAGAATTTGAAGCTAGGACAAAGAGTGAGACAGAGAGGAGAATTTGAAGGGAGGACACAGAGTGAGACTGAGAGGAGAAATTGAAGGGAGGACACAGAGTGAGACGTGAGAGGAGAATTTGAAGGGAGGACACAGAGTGAGACTGAGAGGAGAATTTGAAGGGAGGACAAAGAGTAAGACAGAGAAGAGAATTTGAAGGGAGGACACAGAGTGAGACTGAGAGGAGAATTTGAAGGGAGGACACAGAGTGAGACTGAGAGGAGAATTTGAAGGGAGGACACAGAGTGAGACTGAGAGGAGAATTTGAAGGCAGGACACAGAGTGAGACTGAGAGGAGAATTTGAAGGGAGGACACAGAGTAAGACTGAGAGGAGAATTTGAAGGGAGGACACAGAGTGAGACTGAGAGGAGAATTTGAAGGGAGGACACAGAGTGAGACTGAGAGGAGAATTTGAAGGGAGGACACAGAGTAAAACTGAGAGGAGAATTTGAAGGGAGGACACAGAGTAAGACTGAGAGGAGAATTTGAAGGGAGGACACAGAGTGAGACTGAGAGGAGAATTTGAAGGGAGGACACAGAGTGAGACTGAGAGGAGAATTTGAAAGGAGGACACAGAGTGAGACTGAGAGGAGAATTTGAAGGGAGGACACAGAGTGAGACTGAGAGGAGAATTTGAAGGGAGGACACAGAGTAAGACTGAGAGGAGAATTTGAAGGGTGGACACAGAGTGAGACTGAGAGGAGAATTTGAAGGGAGGACAAAGAGTAGGACTGAGAGGAGAATTTGAAGGGAGGACAAAGAGTGAGACTGAGAGGAGAATTTGGAGGAAACAGAAACACCACTTTATAGCAATGACTAGAATTAAGGCAAAAGTTTCCACCGACTTTGAAAGAATTTGAAAAAAAAGCCCACATGTTTCTGCCCAACTTTCTACTTTAAGGCTCAGAATAGTATTTAATATTTTGTATATTTGATATCTGTATTATCTCAAAAATCAAGGGCTATAACCATTAAATAGAAGAATGCATATTTTTATCGTATTATCTTTCTTTAAAACATAACTCAGACCCCACTTATTACAAATGTTCCATTGAGTTATTGAGTTATTAGCGGGTCATCATTATTGCACTCCGAACACGTCCATAGGTGCTCAGATCCCCTCCTGTGAAACACCAGCTTTTTTGACCAGCAGTTGCCAAGTGACGTCACAGATAAATCGGAGAGCACAGATCAATTTTGAAGCCACGATGTTAAAGCTTTAGATGACGTTGAATAATGAAACCTAGCTGACGGATGAGCAGGGTGATGGCTATCTGCTGGTACATTGCATCATTGATTCAGATCCTGCTGAGTCTTTACTGTTCCCATCGATACTTTTGTTGGTACTGGAAGCTTTTCCTCATAGTAAAATCTTTTCTGTTCCCAACGATACTTCTGTTGGTACTGGAAGCTTTTCCTCATAATGAAATCATTAATAAGGAATATGTATATGACCTTTGGCGTCTTGACAGATGGTTGGTAGCAAGCAATCGTGATCAATCAGTAGGTTGGTTAAATATGAGTGACTTATGCCGGATATTGTTTTACTGAACAGCTTCTCTCGTGGCTGAATCTATCAATGTTGGATACACTGTTCTGAAGAAAGAAAGAACATGATGTATTTATGATGCCTCGTCTAATTTCTCCTGCGTCTTTTGTCCTCTGATTGCGGCGTACTCGCTGCCTCGAATGTTGCTTCACCTTTTCTTATTTGTGTTTTTTTCGTGTGCTACGACCTGATGCCAGATTTTCCCAATTTCTTTCAATGATCGAAAGTTCACTCAAAGAAGCCCTGGAAACATTCTTATATCTTATGACTGGTCTGTCCTGAGATCTCTTTCCGTCCCGAAGTTCGTCGTACAATAATCGTTTGGGAATACGATTGTTTTCCATTCTTCTCACGTGACCCGGTAATATGGAACTGTGTCATCATCATCGAGTGCCGTGTTACTCGTCCATGTTAGTCTTGGTCGGCATCTGCCTCTTTTACCTTGTATTTTCCCCTCCAATATTACTTTTAGTAGGCTGTTGTGTCTTTTAACATGCCTCGAAAATAATTTCATTTGTCTTGTTTTAATTTCAATTAGTAATTCTCTTTTTATTTTTTTTGCTGTAAGACTTCATCGTTTGTTTTCTTTTCTTTCCATCCAATTCTACCTATTCTTCTATATATCCACATTTCAAAGGCTTCAATTCTCTGTTCTGTTTTCTTGTCTAATAGCCATGTTTCTGCACCATATATAGGAATGTTGAGAAGATATAACATTTTGCTATTCTTAGTTTTAGCTCTGGTGCTATTAGTTTTGATGTTATCATGTTTTCCAGTAACTTTTGGAAAGAATTTTCAGACACTAGAACAGATAACATTAGGGGAAAAGCAGTTAGAGAGAGAATTGTTTGAGAAGAACTATACTCGGTGGCAACAATTAAAATGGTTAGTCTACAATTTGGAGATTGTCATGTGAATCTGAGTCATACAAAGATGAGAAGGAGACAGTGCTGAGGGTGGACAGAGAATAGGAGTGAAAGGAGAATTTCAAGGATGGACACAGACTACGACTCTTCTTCTTTCCTTCTTCATTTGCAGTTCGGCGTGGACGGAATTTGCATTTTTTTTTTGCTCCTCATTTGGCCTCTACTGCTGTTATGTTTCCTAGTGTTTCTAATATTCCGTCATTCCATAGTTTTCGTGGTCGACCCTTGGGTCTGGTTTTCTCGCAACGTTGATTAAACGCTCGTTGTGTTTTGATCTTTATGCCTTATTACGTGACCAAACCATTTTATCTGTTGTTGTTTCCTTGTGTACTCTACTGCGGGGATTATTCCTAGCTTTTTTCTCAGTTCTTCATTTCTGATCATGTATCTGAGGCTGTTTCTTGTCATTCGTCTAAAACATTTCATCTCGGTAGTGGTTATTTTTCTTATTGTTCATACGTCTAGGGTCCAGGTCTGGCATTGGTAGCACAACGTTGAGATGAAGATTGTATTGTAGAGTGCCCGTTTTGCCTCTAGGTTATTTCCTTGTTGGACAATAGTGGTGATAACTGTCCAATGATTTGACAAGCTTTGTTGCATCTTAAGTCTATGACTGCTGTTTGTGAATTGTCGTTTGTCGCTAGACTTCCTAGGTATTTAAAGTCATCTACATGTTTTAGTTGTCTGTCGTCTATCGTTATGTTGATGTTAACTTTCTCTTTTGCTATATTCATGACATCTGTTATGTTGATGTTGATTTTCATGTTGTATTGTAAGAGTTAGACTGAAGGGACAATTTCAAAGGAGGACAAAGAGTAAGACTGACGGGACAAATTCAAGGGAGGACAAAGAGTAAGACTGAAGGGACAATTTCAAGGGAGGACAAAGAGTAAAACTGAAGGGACAATTTCAAGGAAGGACAAAGGATAAGACTGAAGGGACAATTTCAAGGAAGGACAAAGGATAAGACTGAAGGGACAATTTCAAGGGAGGACAAAGGATAAAGCTGAAGGGACAATTTCAAGGGAGGACAAATAGTAAGACTGAAGGGACAATTTCAAGGGAGGACAAAGGATAAAGCTGAAGGGACAATTTCAAGGGAGGACAAATAGTAAGACTGAAGGGACAAATTCAAGGGTGGACAAAGGATAAGCCTGAAGGGACAATTTCAAGGGAGGACAAAGAGTAAGACTGAAGGGACAATTTCAAGGGAGGACAAAGAGTAAGACTGAAGGGACAATTTCAAGGGAGGACAAAAAGTAAGGCTGAAGGTGCGATTTAAAGGCAATAGAAACATCGTGACATGACAATGACAGAAAATACAGAAAAAGCTAAAACCTTCCTAGACAATAGTGAATTTTGTTTTAAAATATCGTATTACTGTCAAGATCAAGGGTAATAACCACTAAATAAAAGTAGTCATGTTTTTTTCAACCTTATTATCTATCTTTAGCACACGACTCGTTGTCGACACGACACAACGATGTTATACATGTTCCCTGCCAAGCAACGGTTTCTTTTACCAACAGTAGCCAGGTGGTCACTGAGAGTACTGACCAATTGAGTAGACATCACGTGAACGCTTCAGATCTGGTCGCTTTGAATCAAGCAGCTTTACTGACGTATTGGCAGCTTGTCGACATGCAGCACGTCGTTTGTCGAAACAGGTCAGCTTCTGGCCGCATCTTTAACATGGGTTCTCATGCTGATGAGTGGAGGACATTCCACATAGCAGTAGTAGTAGTGAAAGTAGTAGTAGTAGTAGTGGTGTATGTAGTAGTAGTGTTAGTAGTAGTAGTGTTAGTAGTAGTAATAGTAGTAGTAGTATAAGTAGTAGTAGTGTAAGTGGTAGTGGTGTATGTAGTAGTAGTGTTAGTAGTAGTAGTGATAGTAGTAGTAGTAGTAGTAGTGATAGTAGTAGTAGTAGTGTAAGTAGAAGTGGTGTAAGTAGTAGTGGTGTATGTAGTAGTAGTGTTAGTAGTAGTAGTGTAAGTAGTAGTAGTGTTAGTAGTAGTAGTGTTAGTTGTAGTAGTGTTAGTAGTAGTAGTGTAAGTAGTAGTAGTGTTAGTTGTAGTAGTGTTAGTTGTAGTAGTGTTAGTAGTAGTAGTGTAAGTAGTAGTAGTGTTAGTAGTAGTAGTGTTAGTTGTAGTAGTGTTAGTTGTAGTAGTGTTAGTAGTAGTAGTGTTAGTAGTAGTAGTGTTAGTTGTAGTAGTGTTAGTAGTAGTAGTGTAAGTAGTAGAAGTGTTAGTAGTATAAGTGTTAGTAGTAGTAGTGTAAATAGTAGTAGTGTTAGTAGTAGTAGTGTTAGTAGTACTAGTGTTAGTAGTAGTAGTGTTAGTAGTATTAGTGTTAGTAGTAGTAGTGTTAGTAGTAGTAGTTTTAGTAGTAGTAGTGTAAGTAGTAGTAGTATTGTTAGTAGTAATAGTGTAAGTAGTGGTAGTATTGTTAGTAGTAGTGTTAGTAGTAGTAGTGTAAGTAGTAGTAGTGTTAGTAGTAGTAGTAGTGTAAGTAGTGGTAGTATTGTTAGTAGTAGTGTTAGTAGTAGTAGTGTTAGTTGTAGTAGTGTTAGTAGTAGTAGTGTAAGTAGTAGAAGTGTTAGTAGTATAAGTGTTAGTAGTAGTAGTGTAAATAGTAGTAGTGTTAGTAGTAGTAGTGTTAGTAGTACTAGTGTTAGTAGTAGTAGTGTTAGTAGTATTAGTGTTAGTAGTAGTAGTGTTAGTAGTAGTAGTGTTAGTAGTAGTAGTGTAAGTAGTAGTAGTATTGTTAGTAGTAATAGTGTAAGTAGTGGTAGTATTGTTAGTAGTAGTGTTAGTAGTAGTAGTGTAAGTAGTAGTAGTGTTAGTAGTAGTGTAAGTAGTGGTAGTATTGTTAGTAGTAGTGTTAGTAGTAGTAGTGTAAGTAGTAGTAGTGTTAGTTGTAGTAGTAGTAGTGTAAGTAGTGGTAGTAGTAGTAGTGTTATTAGTAGTAGTAGTGTTAGTAGTAGTAGTAGTAGTAGTAGTGTTAGAGGTAGTAGTGTTAGTAGTAGTAGTGTAAGTAGTAGTAGTATTAGTAATAGTAATGTTAGTAGTTGTAGTAGTGTAAGTAGTAGTAGTGACAGTAGCAGTAGTATTAGTAGTAATGTTATTAGTAATAATAGCATAATTATATGTTAGTGATTTTGTCCTGCCATTTCCATCCTTTTATTCTGCGTAAGCATCCATTAATGAGGGTCTGTATCTTCATGATTGTCAATTGTGTGGTTAGATGAGACTCTGGTCTGAAAAAATATATTGAGTCTATGATAGACGAGACTCTGGTCTAAACGATAAGTTGAGTCTATGTTAGACGAGACCCTGGTCTAAACATTATGTTGAGTCTATGATAGATGAGTCTATGATAGACGAGACTCTGGACTAAACGATATGTTGATATAATGATAGACAAGACCCTGGTCTAAACGATATTTTGAGATTATGATAGAACAGGGCCGACAACGGAAAAGATGTAGCATTAAAGACATCAAGTGGCATAACAGAAGGAGAAGTCAACAGAAGAGCCAGAGACCAGAAACTGTATCTCCCCTACATTTTTAACCTCAGGTGAGTAATCTAAAATAAGAACTAAAATACCATTTTGATTTTAAAATAAGCAGCCGTGCAATGCACTTTCCTTCGGTTGATTGTGATTACCCTTGAAGATTGATGAGAAATATGGATCGTGAGACCAATG
The DNA here is from genome assembly GCA_032433765.1 of Megaustenia siamemsis. Classification (NCBI taxonomy): domain Eukaryota; kingdom Metazoa; phylum Mollusca; class Gastropoda; order Stylommatophora; family Ariophantidae; genus Megaustenia; species Megaustenia siamemsis. Next base: position 74,153,922 of record JAVIAB010000108.1, read on the forward strand.
TGAAACAATAATGTAATTGTAAAAATAAATTAAAGTTATTGATTTATCGATTTGTAAGCGAAATTCAATGTCTCGACCATATACCATACTGCTGTTTGTTATTCTATTTGCTTTATCGTCAAGCTGCTGAGTTATCTATTAGTGCGGACCCAGCAAAACCTGAAAAATTGTTGACAAACGAAGCACTGCGACTGTTGAAGCAATCCGGCGGAGTGTCACATGTGCCCATCCTGATTACGTCGCTCTGTCGACTTCCAGTTATATATATATATATATATATATATATATATATATATATATATGTTTCTGAGCCTCTCTCTGTTTCTGAATATCTCTCTCTGATTCTGAGTCTCTCCCTGTTTCTGAATAGCTCTCCCTGTTTCTGAATATCTTTTTCTCTCTCTCTTTCTGTTTCTCTTTCTGAATATCCCTCTCTTTGTTTCTGAATATCCCCCTCTCTCTCTCTCTCTCTCTCTCTCTCTCTCTCTCTGTTTCTCTTTCTCTTCCTGAATTTCTTTTTCTCTTTCAGAATCTAGTTCCCTCTCTCAATTTCTCTGTTTCCCTATCTATTTCTGTCGCTCTGTTTCTGAATCTCTACTTCTCTCTCTCTATTTCTGAATCTCTCTCTCTCACCCTAACTCTCTTCGCTTTCTCTTATTCCCCTTCGTATGTCAGGGAAGACAAACAGGGTTCAGTTCTACCTATTCTTGCCGGCCACTCATCGTCAACTGTTGTTGTATCGATTCTCCTATGTTGTCCGTACATCTTTCCCACCTTTCGCGTGTCTACAATCTCAGATAACAACTTTCCTTGCTACCCAAACCTCCATTCTCACGTGTCTACAATCTCAGATAATAACTTTCCTTGCTACCCAAACCTCCATTCTCGCGTGTCTGCAATCTCAGATAACAACTTTCCTTGCTACCCAAACCTCCATTCTCACGTGTCTACAATCTCAGATAACAACTTTCCTTGCTACCCAAACCTCCATTCTCACGTGTCTACAATCTCAGATAACAACTTTCCTTGCTACCCAAACCTCCATTCTCACGTGTCTACAATCTCAGATAACAACTTTCCTTGCTACCCAAACCTCCATTCTCACGTGTCTACAATCTCAGATAACAACTTTCCTTGCTACCCAAACCTCCATTCTCACGTGTCTACAATCTCAAATAACAACTTCCCTTGCTCCCTAAACCTCCATTCTCGCGTGTCTACAATCTCAAATAACAACTTCCCTTGCTACCCAAACCTCCATTCTCGCGTGTCTACAATCTCAGATAACAACTTTCCTTGCTACCCAAACCTCCATTCTCACGTGTCTACAATCTCAAATAACAACTTCCCTTGCTCCCTAAACCTCCATTCTCGCGTGTCTACAATCTCAGATAACAACTTTCCTTGCTACCCAAACCTCCATTCTCACGTGTCTACAATCTCAAATAACAACTTCCCTTGCTACCCAAACCTCCATTCTCACGTGTCTACAATCTCAAATAACAACTTTCCTTGCTACCCAAACCTCCATTCTTACGTGTCTACAATCTCAAATAACAACGTTCCTTGCTACCCAAACCTCCATTCTCACGTGTCTACAATCTCAAATAACAACTTTCCTTGCTACCCAAACCTACATTCTCACGTGTCTACAATCTCAAATTACAACTTTCCTTGCTACCCAAACCTCCATTCTCACGTGTCTACAATCTCAAACAACAACTTTCCTTGCTACGCAAACCTCCATTCTCACGTGTCTACAATCTCAAATATCAACTTCCTTTCCTCCCCAAACATCCATTCTCGCGTGTCTACAATCTCAAATAACAACTTCCCTTGCTCCCAAACCTCCATTCTCGCGTGTCTACAATCTCAAATAAAGAAAACAATAACCCGTAACTACCACAATCATCATCATGTACCATGCCGGTTGGTGTAGGCGATCATGTCCCTCCACAATCTTCTATCTATAGTGCATCGTATCAGTTCTGTCGTTGACTGTTTTCCATGCCATGACACCAAGCTATCCAGTATTTTCTCTCTTTGTCGTCCGCGATCTCTCTTTCCTTTTATTTTACCAGTTGTAACCAAGTATTCCAACTTTCCTCTTCTCATGATGTGCCCGAAAAATGTTGATTGCTTCTTTCTGATGTTTTTTAAGAGCTCCCTTTTTGTGTTGGCCTCTTTGAGAACTTCCTCATTGGTCTTTTTATCTGTCCAGGGAACTTTCAACATTCTTCTGAGAAATCCTATCTCTGTGGCCTCTAATAGTCTTTTCAATCGTTTTTTCACCACAATAAATCAAAACAAAAAACACCAGGGCTAAAACTAAGAATAGCAAAATGTTATATCTTCTCAACATTCCAGTATGGTGCAGAAACATGGACATTAGACAAGAAAACAGAACAGAGAGTTGAAGCCTTTGAAATGTGGATATATAGAAGAATAGGTAGAGTTGGGTGGAAAAGAAAAAAACAAACGATGAAATCTTAAAACAACTAAAAATGAAAAGAAAACTATTAAATACAATTCAAACAAGACAAATGAGATTTTTGGGGCATGTTAAAAGACACAACAGCCTACTAAAAGTAATCTTGGAGGGGAAAATACAAGGTAAAAGAGGCAGAGGCAGACCAAGACTAACATGGACGAGTAACATCAAAAGATGGATATGTCATCCTTATCTGCACCAACTGCACCGTCAAAGCAAGAGACAGAACGAAATGGCGCTCCATGGTAGCCCACATTCAATGCGGAGACGGCACTCAATGATGATGTTGACCACAATATTAACTTACAAACACAACATTAATGTCCCGCTGTACATTACTCACGAAGGCACGTGCATTAAGTGTATAAATTACAACTATATCATTAAAACATTACTTCACTCGTTCCTTGATGCAAGCTCAATTCTCTAATCTCATAATTTTTTTTGGTTTAATGATTGTAAAATCTCTACAATCTTTTTACTTGTTTTCTATAACACCAGAACTTCAAACACACTTCCTGTTCATGTAGTTATAGTTTACAAAAATGTACGTCATCACACCAAAATTACGGTTAATGTCAGTGGCGTATACTGGTTTTGGGGTCTTTTCTACCGCTGACATAATAAATAAAGATATACATTATATTCAGTAGGCTAACATGAAGAAATATTTGCTAATGACATCACTACATTTTAAATTACTTACTTATTTATATGTAAACTCTATCCGTCTTGCTTGGGACGAAAATATCTCGATGACTTTGTCATTGAAAGTACTGTTGGGTTGGTTTCTAAGTTTCTGAGGGAATGATTTCTCAATGGACATTATTGCCAAACCATATAAGCGTTCTTGTGTCTGAGTTGAGCGACAATAAGATTTGATTCTCTTGAGAGCAGAACAAGTTCTTTCTACAGATGTCAATGCGCATAACGCAGTTATAAATAGGTTACGAAGTTCCGGTAATCAGACATAGTTTCACTTTCACTTTGTGACGATTCTGATTGACTAGAGCTCAAAATAACCCATGAAACCGCATTAGTGTAGAGGTAGCTTAGCCGTATTATTTTGACGAGAATTTTTGAATGTCATGGTCATTAATTCAAGGTCGGAGAGAAGAGAAATGTACCGCTGCTGATTAGCGGTTTCATGTACTATTTATAATAGTAGTTTCGGTCTCATTCACAAACGTTATAGCGGCCATAGGAAAACCTTGCTTTAGTAAATGCAAATCAAAGCAACTAAATCATACCGACCTCCGAAATGTGTAACAGAATATTAAAAAATGTGTAATATAATTATGAAAAAAATATAATAAATTATCATTTCCTTTGTATTTCGTTAATATGTTCAGGCTAGCTGCGGTAGCATAGAGAATACGCCACTGGTTAGTGTTAAGTTATAACTTTTTTTTATAAATGTTATATTTTCATATACCTAGTTATTATTATATTATATCTATTGATATGTACCCGTATTGTTATTTTTTTCAGAATATTTTCATGAATTCTACAGCTTGAAAGATTTATGATTTACACCATGACAGCATTAATGTATTTTGTCCATTAGTATTGATTGTGCTTGTCATCGCTTGAAGTCGAGTTAATGGATGAAGCTGTGAGCATGCTGTTGTGTGAGATGTTAAATCCGGCAAGCATGTAGAATTTGGTAAACCAACATTTGTGCTGGATGAGAGAAAGAAAGGAAGGTAGAAAGAGAGAAAGTAAGAAAGCATGAAAAAGAAAGAAAGAAAGTAAAGACGGATGGAAAATAAAAGAATGAAAGAAAAAAAGGCTAGAAGTAATGACCTATGAAATGGAAAGAAAGTAACAAAATAAGAAAGAAAGAAAGGAAGAAAGAAAAAGAAAGAAAAAAAGAAAGAAAAAAAGAAGAAAAGAAAGAAAGAAAGAGAGAACGTAAATACGGATAAAGCAGAAAGAAGGAAAGAACGAAAGAAAGAAGGAAAAAAGAAAAAAAAGAAAGAAAAAAAGAAAGAAAAAAGAAAGAAAGAAAGAATGAATAAAAGAAAGAAAGAAAGAAAGAAAGAAAGAAAGAAAGAAAGAAAGAAAGAAAGAAAGAAAGAAAGAAAGAAAAACGAAAGAAAGAAAGAAAGCCTCTAGTGTTTTGTACAGTGAATGGGATGTTTTTCCAAACATATTTTTTTCAACCACTGGCACATTTGTAAGCAATGTGGTCACCATTACGCCAGTACCGTGCTTCTTCCATAAAAAAGCACGTCAGACATCATTTAAAGCCTGGCGAACAGTGCAGGCAAACTGGAGAAACTTGCTTGTGACGTCATACTAGTTGTGGTCTCTGACTGCTTTGTATCAAAGGAAGAAAGGAGGGACAGGTAATAGTTTATAATTGTTGTGTATTTATTTGAGACTCAAATGTTGGATACATCAAAGGTACTGAGTCGGGTAGTATTTCACAACACGATATGACTATAACTTCACCGAGGACATTAATCATACCCGCCATTTAGCTGGGGCGCCCATTAAAAATAATATTGTAAGTGATCTCCGCAAATAGATCGGTGGTAGTTAAGTGCCAGTATTGATTTTGTCATGAAGTCGGTGTATGTTTTAAGTGTAATCTCTTTATTGAGCTTCTCGTGCACATTCGATACAAGTGCTAGAACGATACACGACTCATCAAGTTTGAACGGAAGTTATTAATTGACAATTTACAAACAACATAAGTAAGTAAAGTGGCTTTGAGTGGAGATATCTTGCCAACCAAGTAACGGGAGAGTCAAAACAACATCAAGGTAATAACCAACATCCGTTATCTCAACTAGTAAAAAGAATAATTTATCATACTAGCAATATTCTTCTTCTTCTTTCCTTCCTCATCTGCCTTTCAGCGTCGAGGGGAGATATAATTTGCGGTCTTTTGCTCTTCTGTTCGCCTCTGCTGCTGTTATGTTTCCTTCATTTCTGATCTTATCTCTCAGACTGTTTCCTGTCATTCGTCTAACACATTTCATCTCTGTAGAGGTTATTTTTCTAGCAATTTTGTATGTTTTTGTCATAATAATCATAAATTAGTATTAAGCAACTAAACCTAAGGAGAGATGAGACAAACTACAACATATCGACAAAACCCTTCATCGGGTACAAAACAACAAATATAACTACACACACATACAAGGCAGGTGCTAATCTATCTCAAAAGGGCTACATGAAGCGGTTGACTCGTGGTAGATCCGAATGACCAAAAGTGACAAGGAACAACGTGCCTGTTGATCCCGTGATAAGTTATCAATGGCCAGGTAGGATCTCGAGGGTCACTAAAAAGCCAAACAAAG
>JAVIAB010000108.1:74167223-74172223 GCA_032433765.1 Megaustenia siamemsis
ATCCTCGGTGAAGTACGGAAATAATTACAGCATATTGGGCATCCTCAGTGAAGTAGCGGAAATAATTACAGCATATTGGGCATCCTCAGTGAAGTAGCGGAATAATTACAGCATATTGGGCATCCTCGGTGAAGTAGCGGAAATAACTACAACATATTGGGCATCCTCAGTGAAGTAGCGGAAATAATTACAAATATTGGGCATCCTCGGTGAAGTAGCGGAAATAATTACAACATATTGGGCATCCTCGGTGAAGTAGCGGAAATAATTACAGCATATTGGGCATCCTCGGTGAAGTAGCGGAAATAACTACAACATATTGGGCATCCTCAGTGAAGTAGCGGAAATAATTACAAATATTGGGCATCCTCGGTGAAGTAGCGGAAATAATTACAACATATTAGGCAGCCTCAGTGAAGTAGCTCTTCTTGGCACCCCTGTCTTCTCTCTCTCTCTCTCTCTCTCTCTCTCTCTCATCCTTTTTCTCTATTCTTCTCTCATCCCACCTTATGTGGCCCCTCTTTTTATCCTTCCTGATGAGACCATTTCTTATTTTTCCCTGTTTGGTCCCTTTTGTACATATAAAATCCTACCTGCCATACTGCCCATTAATCGTGTAACCAACAGGCACGTATAATCCTGGCCACCGTTTCTTTCCTCCATTTTCAATTTTCAGATAAGTGACTTTTGTGTTTATATTTTGTTTGTTTTAAAATATCAATTGTGCCGATCTTGGTTTTTTATTTTTATTTTTTTTTTGGTACCTGATGACGGCTTTTTTTCCGAAACGTCGTAATCGGTTTCGTCTCTCTATTAGTTTAGCTGCGTAATACCATTCAGTGTTTATTTTACATGATATAACATTGAGGATTGTTGTTGGCTTGCCTGCTATCAAGGACATTGCCGATGAATGACCAAAAGAGAGGAAGCGAGGAAAATAGCTTTCGAGTTAACATGAGAACGCTCTTTTCTTTTCCGTCACTTTCTGTTTCATTCTTTAACGATCTTTCTCTCTCTTTCTCCCTCTCTATTGGCATCTCTCTCCTTCTCTCTAACTCTATCTTCATCCTTCTCTCCCTCTCTATTGGCATCTCTCTCCTTCTCTCTCCTTCTCGCTCACTCTATATTCATCCTTCTCTCCCTCTCTATTGGCATCTCTCGCCTTCTCTCTCACTCTATCTTCATCCTTCTCTCCCTCTCTATTGGCATCTCTCTCTCTATTGGCATCTATCTCTCTCTATTGGCATCTCTCTCTCTATTGGCATCTCTCTCTCTATTGACATCTCTCTCTATTGGCATCTCTCTCCTTCTCTCTCACTCTATCTTCATCCTTCTCTCCCTCTCTATTTGCATCTCTCTCCTTCTCTCTCCTTCTCTCTCACTCTATCTTCATCCTTCTCTCACTCTCTATTGGCATCTCTCTCCTTCTCTATCACTCTATCTTCATCCTTCTTTCCCTCTCTATTGGCATCTCTCTCCTTCTCTCTCCTTCTCTCTCACTCTATCTTCATCCTTCTCTCACTCTCTTTTGGCCTCTCTCTCCTTCTCTCTCTATCTTCATCCTTCGCTCCCTCTCTATTCGCATCTCTCTCTCTATTGGCATCTCTCTCTCTATTAGCATCTCTCTCTATTTGCATCTCTCTCTCTATTGGTATCTCTCTCTATTTGCATCTCTCTCTCTATTGACATCTCTCTCTCTCTATTGGCATCTCTCTCTCACTCTCTCTTCATCCTTCTCTCTCACTCTCTCTTCATCCTTCTCTCTCACTCACTCTTCATCCTTGTCTCTCACTCTCTCTTCATCCTTCTCTCTCACTCTCTCTTCATCCTTCTCTCTCACTCACTCTTCATCCTTGTCTCTCACTCTATCTTCATCCTTCTCTCTCACTCTCTCTTCATCCTTCTCTCTCACTCTATCTTCATTCTTGTCTCTCACTCTCTCTTCATCCTTCTCTCTCACTCTATCTTCATCCTTCTCTCTCACTCTATCTTCATCCTTGTCTCTCACTCTCTCTTCATCTTTCTCTCTCACTCTATCTTCATCCTTGTCTCTCACTCTATCTTCATCCTTGTCTCTCACTCTCTCTTCATCCTTCTCTCTCACTCTATCTTCATCCTTGTCTCTCACTCTATCTTCATCCTTGTCTCTCACTGTCTCTTCATCCTTGTCTCTCACTCTATCTTCATCCTTCTCTCTCACTCTCTCTTCATCCTTCTCTCTCACTCTATCTTCATTCTTGTCTCTCACTCTCTCTTCATCCTTCTCTCTCACTCTATCTGCATCCTTCTCTCTCACTCTATCTTCATCCTTGTCTCTCACTCTCTCTTCATCTTTCTCTCTCACTCTATCTTCATCCTTGTCTCTCACTCTATCTTCATCCTTCTCTCTCACTCTCTCTTCATCCTTCTCTCTCACTCTATCTTCATCCTTGTCTCTCACTCTCTCTTCATCATTATCTCACTCTATCTTCATCCTTCTCTCTCACTCTCTCTTCATCCTTCTCTCTCACTCTCTCTTCATCCTTCTCTCTCACTCTCTCTTCATCCGTGTCTCTCACGGAGTAATATCCATTTCACTAATTAAAGTCCCCAATTATTAAAACTAACCTGGCATCTCTGTCGGGAACTGAGAGCGACACGGTCAACACTTGAAAAGGGCATCGAGATTAATGCCCGTCATTGAATCACTTCCACAAATTGGAACAGTCTAGTTAATATCGCCCATTGGTATCACATAATTGCAATAACTCAAACACAATAATCGATTAGTCTCATCTCACAATTCTTGTTTTATGACCAGCGATGTCACTACACGACCTGACCACCTGGATACTTTGAGATTACGGATTATAGTAAAGTAAAATGTAAAGAGCCCTGTCACACCAAGTGGCTTATAGGGAATATGTAGTTAGTGACCATCATTTTTAATCGTCTTCGACACATGATTTTTGGGGTAATGTGGTCGTTATTACGCCCGTGCCGCTTTACTTTCCCAGAAAAAAAAGTGGGTACCCATTTAAGGCTGGGTGAACGTGGAAGCCGCTCTTGTCCTTTGTAGTCCAGTTCACTAACCACTGAGCTATCGCGGCTCCCTCGATAACATTGTGCTATATACAAAGTTTTTGAGAGCTCTCATATCTTTATTTTATTATTCAAGTTATTTTAACAATTTCAAGACTAGATCAACACCTAATTATACAACACACTCGCATTTGTTTTTACCTTTTCATGACTGATCTCTGCAACACACCAGATGCCAGTTTATATAATCTTCATCCCAACGTTGTGCTACCAATGCCAGACCAGGACCCTGGATGCAAGAACAATAAGGAAAATAACATCTACTGTGATTAAATGTGTCAGACAAATGACAGGAAACAATCTGAGAGATAAGATCAGAAATGAAGAACTGAGAAAAAATAAGGAATAGCTCCCGCCATAGAATATATAAAGAAACAACAGATAAAATGGTTTGGCCATGCGACAAGGCAGAAAGATCAAAACACAACACAACGAGCCCTTAACAAACGTTTTGAAAATACCAGACCCAAAGGTCGACCACGAAAAAGGTGGATCGATGGAATATTAAAAGCAGTAGGAAATATAACAGCAATAGAGGCGTACAGAAGAGCAAAACACCGTAAATTATATCTCCCCTCGATGCTGAAAGGCAGATGAGGAAGGAAAGAAGGAGAAGAAGAAGACCACATGCTCCATTGTTGATACCAGTACCAGTAAATGGAATATCAGTGTTGCGATTGCCGCGTTGATCGTCGATTGGAACAAGCTATCAATTTGATAATTGGCAGTCTCCCCCCAGCCGTAACGTTCATTTTACTTCCAGGGCGTCAACTCTCCCTACTACTCCCGTGCTACCTGGTCATCAAGAGAAATTGCCTCAATCATATTTCACGCTCTCTTGGAGATTAGTCAGTGAACGAGAAATGACGGGATACTTCCCAATTCACTTCATTATGAAGTGGAGTACCTTTCGAAGTGAACACGTCATCACAGAGTGTTTATCAATGATGATTTAAAAAAAATAAATGAAAACACCGCCATAAACCTGAATCAATGGACAGCAAAAATGTTTGCCTTTTTTAATGTTTTATCTTCGTCTCCTCCCTCAGCTCTAGTTCTAACTTCGTTTTATTGTTATTGTTATTATTGTTGTTATTGTTGTTATTGTTGTTATTATTGTTATTATTATTGTTATTGTTGTTATTGTTGTTATTATTGTTGTTATTGTTGTTATTGTTGTTATTATTGTTATTATTGTTATTGTTGTTATTGTTGTTATTGTTATTGTTGTTATTGTTGTTATTATTGTTGTTATTATTGTTATTGTTGTTATTGTTGTTATTATTGTTGTTATTGTTGTTATTGTTATTATTATTGTTATTATTGTTATTATTGTTATTATTGTTGTTATTGTTATTATTGTTGTTATTGTTGTTATTGTTATTATTGTTGTTATTGTTGTTATTGTTGTTATTATTGTTGTTATTGTTGTTATTGTTATTGTTATTATTGTTATTATTGTTGTTATTGTTGTTATTGTTATTATTATTGTTATTATTATTGTTATTATTGTTATTGTTATTATTGTTGTTATTGTTGTTATTGTTGTTATTGTTGTTATTGTTGTTATTATTGTTATTATTGTTATTATTGTTGTTATTGTTGTTATTGTTATTATTATTATTATGGTTGTTATTGTTATTATTGTTATTATTATTGTTATTATTGTTGTTATTATTGTTATTATTGTTATTATTGCTGTTATTATTGTTATTATTGCTGTTATTGTTGTTATTATTGTTATTATTGTTGTTATTATTGTTATTATTGTTATTATTGTTATTATTGTTGTTATTATTCTTATTATTGTTATTGTTATTATTGTTGTTATTATTGTTATTATTGTTATTGTTATTATTGTTGTTATTATTGTTATTATTGCTGTTATTATTGTTATTATTGTTGTTATTATTGCTATT
>JAVIAB010000108.1:74177223-74298004 GCA_032433765.1 Megaustenia siamemsis
AATTAAATGGCTTTGGAAACAAATGTCTTCGTGGGGTCTCAAACATAAGCTGGAAAGAATACATTTATAATGAACAGAGAAGAGACAAATCAAAACAAGGATACATATCGAGCTTTATAAAAAGAAGACTGGAAATACATCGGTCATGTGCTGAGAATGAATGAAGAAATACTTCCCTGTCAGGCATTCATGGGGAAATACATCGGTCATGTGCTGAGAATGAATGAAGAAATACTTCCCTGTCAGGCATTCATGGGGAAATACATCGGTCATGTGCTGAGAATGAATGAAGAAATACTTCCCTATCAGGCATTCATGGGGAAATACATCGGTCATGTGCTGAGAATGAATGAAGAAATACTTCCCTGTCAGGCATTCATGGGGAAATACATCGGTCATGTGCTGAGAATGAATGAAGAAATACTTCCCTGTCAGGCATTCATGGGGAAATACATCGGTCATGTGCTGAGAATGAATGAAGAAATACTTCCCTGTCAGGCATTCATGGTGAAATACATCGGTCATGTGCTGAGAATGAATGAAGAAATACTTCCCTGTCAGGCATTCATGGTGAAATACATCGGTCATGTGCTGAGAATGAATGAAGAAATACTTCCCTATCAGGTATTCATGGGGAAATACATCGGTCATGTGCTGAGAATGAATGAAGAAATACTTCCCTATCAGGTATTCATGGGGAAATACATCGGTCATGTGCTGAGAATGAATGAAGAAATACTTCCCTGTCAGGCATTCATGGGGAAATACATCGGTCATGTGCTGAGAATGAATGAAGAAATACTTCCCTGTCAGGCATTCATGGTGAAATACATCGGTCATGTGCTGAGAATGAATGAAGAAATACTTCCCTATCAGGTATTCATGGGGAAATACATCGGTCATGTGCTGAGAATGAATGAAGAAATACTTCCCTGTCAGGCATTCATGGGGAAATACATCGGTCATGTGCTGAGAATGAATGAAGAAATACTCCCTATCAGGTATTCATGGGGAAATAATCTGGTAAAGAATAACAAGGTAGACCAAGAGAATCGCTACGCAGAACAATTACTATAGAAGGCTCAACTATGGGACTAAGAAACAAGCAAGAACTACAAGAACTAGCAGCAGATCGTCAATCGTGAGGAACTACGACTTCCGCCCAAGATGCCCGAGAGGAAAATAAATTATCTGTTCACTGTGATGACTTTAGGAAGGGATGAGCAACTCTCTGACGGCACTCATCCCCACACTTCACAGGAGATGATATCATGCACTACGAGGTGTTATATAGATCTATTTGTAATGAAATGGAGTTTCCTCACTTCGTATTTAACGGAAAAATATTCTTGGGTTTGTCTTCATCACAGGAAATGACGAGATTTCTCCTTCTTCTTTCAGTTTTAATTTCCTATTTTAGTGGGGATGACGGATTGTACAGCGTACTTTAGCCCTCTCTTTAGCCTCGTCTCCTGTTACATTTCTCAGAGTTTGTAATATCCCGCCTGTAGGACTGGAACCTATTACCAGGACGTCCTATCGGTCTGTTTTTTGTAGTGTTTATGGATTGTGATTGTTTCTGTAGTGTTTATGGATTGTGATTGTTTCTGTAGTGTTTATGGAATGTGATTGTTTCTGTAGTGTTTATGGATTGTGATTGTTTCTGTAGTGTTTATGGATTGTGATTGTTTCTGTAGTGTTTATGGATTGTGATTTTTTCTGTAGTGTTTATGGATTGTGATTGTTTCTGTAGTGTTTATGGATTGTGATTGTTTCTGTAGTGTTTATGGATTGTGATTGTTTCTGTAGTGTTTATGGATTGTGATTGTTTCTGTGGTGTTTATGGATTGTGATTGTTTCTGTGGTGTTTATGGATTGTGATTGTTTCTGTAGTGTTTATGGATTGTGATTGTTTCTGTAGTGTTTATGGATTGTGATTGTTTCTGTAGTGTTTATGGATTGTGATTGTTTCTGTAGTGTTTATGGATTGTGATTGTTTCTGTAGTGTTTATGGATTGTGATTGTTTCTGTAGTGTTTATGGATTGTGATTGTTTCTGTAGTGTTTATGGATTGTGATTGTTTCCGTAGTGTTTATGGATTGTGATTATTTCCGTAGTGTTTATGGATTGTGATTGTTTCTGTGGTGTTTATGGATTGTGATTGTTTCTGTGGTGTTTATGGATTGTGATTGTTTCTGTAGTGTTTATGGATTGTGATTGTTTCTGTAGTGTTTATGGATTGTGATTGTTTCTGTAGTGTTTATGGATTGTGATTGTTTCTGTAGTGTTTATGGATTGTAATTGTTTCTGTAGTGTTTATGGACTGTGATTGTTTCTGTAGTGTTTATGGATTGTGATTGTTTCTGTAGTGTTTATGGATTGTGATTGTTTCCGTAGTGTTTATGGATTGTGATTGTTTCCGTAGTGTTTATGGATTGTGATTGTTTCTGTAGTGTTTATGGATTGTGATTGTTTCCGTAGTGTTTATGGATTGTGATTGTTTCCGTAGTGTTTATGGATTGTGATTGTTTCCGTAGTGTTTATGGATTGTGATTGTTTCCGTAGTGTTTATGGATTGTGATTGTTTCCGTAGTGTTTATGGATTGTGATTGTTTCCGTAGTGTTTATGGATTGTGATTGTTTCTGTAGTGTTTATGGATTGTGATTGTTTCTTGTTTTGTTTTGGGCGGAGTTACTCTAGAAATAAAAATTGTTTTTCCTTTTGACCCGAAAATGTTTTTGCTTCTATTTTTTTTATTTTTTGTCCATTGACTTCATGAACATCGGACATAAAGTGCTTTTGTTTGTATTAGGGAATAGCTTTTGTTGTAAAACTACTGACTGTTGTAAAAGCATAGTCTTTTTGTTGCATTCGGATGTTGGTTTTGTGAATCGTGACTAGGAGGATATAATGTTTGAAGTATGAACGGATGCTTTGTGGCAGTTGAGTCTGGCCATGTTCCTTGTCAAACTTAATGTGTCTGCTTTATAGGCGTTCATTTTTTGTTTTATTTTTTTGTAACGTACTTTTATAATCAAATCAATAAATTGGGTCTGTTAGGGGTCAGGTTTGTCTAGAAGAAGCTTTGACGTCATGAAGATAAAATGGATCGTTGGCTCGTGGCTTCTTGTATAATGAAGTTGTGAAACCAGTTAGCTAAACTGGGTCTGTTGTTGTTGGCTCCTTGTGTAATGAAGTTGTGAAACCAGTTAGCTAAACTGGGTCTGTTGTTGTTGGCTCCTTGTGTAATGAAGTTGTGAAACCAGTTAGCTAAACTGGGTCTGTTGTTGTTGGCTCCTTGTGTAATGAAGTTGTGAAACCAGTTAGCTAAACTGGGTCTGTTGTTGTTGGCTCCTTGTGTAATGAAGTTGTGAAACCAGTTAGCTAAACTGGGTCTGTTGTTGTGGGCTCCTTGTGTAATGAAGTTGTGAAACCAGTTAGCAAAACTGGGTCTGTTGTTGTTGGCTCCTTGTGTAATGAAATTGTGAAACCAGTTAGCTAAACTGGGTCTGTTGTTGTGGGCTCCTTGTGTAATGAAGTTGTGAAACCAGTTAGCTAAACTGGGTCTGTTGTTGTTGGCTCCTTGTGTAATGAAGTTGAGTAACCAGTTAGCTAAACTGGGTCTGTTGTTGTTGGCTCCTTGTGTAATGGAGTTGTGAAACCAGTTAGTTAAACTGGGTCTGTTGTTGTTGGCTCCTTGTGTAATGGAGTTGTGAAGCCAGATAGCTAAACTGGGTCTGTTGTTGTTGGCTCCTTGTATAATGAAGTTGTGAAACCAGTTAGCTAAACTGGGTCTGTTGTTGTGGGCTCCTTGTGTAATGAAGTTGTGAAACCAGTTAGCTAAACTGTGTCTGTTGTTGGCTCCTTGTGTAATGGAGTTGTGAAGCCAGATAGCTAAACTGGGTCTGTTGTTGTTGGCTCCTTGTGTAATGAAGTTGTGAAACCAATTAGCTAAAATGGGTCTGTTGTTGTTGGCTCCTTGTATAATGAAGTTGTGAAACCAATTAGCTAAAATGGGTCTGTTGTTGTTGGCTCCTTGTGTAATGAAGTTGTGTAACTAGTTAGCTAAACTGGGTCTGTTGTTGTTGGCTCCTTGTGTAATGAAGTTGTGAAGTCAAGTAGAATAACTAGGTCTTTTTTTGGGATTCCCTATGTAAGTAATGACGTTTTGAGCTCTTTCTGTAAATTTCTCTCATTGTCTTGTAATCAAATTTATCTTATGAGGCACCTGCTGTAAAGGGGATCGGCAAAGTAGGTATAATAAAAAGTAATGTTAATGCCATGAAAATATACTAACATCAAAACAAATAACACCAGAGCTAAAATTAAAAATAGCAAAGTGTTACATCCTCTCAATATTCCTGTATGGTGCAGAAACATGGAAATTAGACAAGAAAACAGAACAGAAAATCGAAGCCTTTGAAATGTGGAATTATAGAAGAATAGGTAGAATTGGATGGAAAGAAAAGACAACAAACGATGCAGTTTTAAAACAACTAAAAATGAAAAAGAACTAGTAAACACAATTAGAACAAGACAAATGCAATTTTTGGGGCATGTTAAAAGACACAACAGCCTAACAAAAGTAATATTGGAAGGGAAAATACCAGGTAAAAGTGGCAGACCAAAACTAACATGGACGAGTAACATCAAAAGATGGACAAGTCAATCTATGACAATCTGCACCATCAAAGCAAGGGACAGAGTGGAATGGCGCTCCATGGTAGCCAACCTTCGTTGCGGAGACGGCACTCGATGATGATGATGATGATGATGATGCTGTAAAGGGTTGGAAGTCTTGTAGATGATTTGGTCTCGTAGATGATTGGGTCTCGTAGATGATTTGGTCTTGTAGATGATTGTGTCTCGTAGATGATTTGGTCTCGTAGATGATTTGGTCTCGTAGATTGCTGTATCTTGTAGATTATTGGGTCTCGTAGATGATTGGGTCTCGTAGATGATTGTGTCTCGTAGATGATTTGGTCTCGTAGATTGCTGTATCTCGTTGATTATTGGGTCTCGTAGATTATTGGGTCTCGTAGATGATTGAGTCTCGTATATGACTGGGTCTCATAGAGTACATTATGTAGCCTTATCTAGAAGTCAGAAAGACCATTGTGTGCTGTTATCTCTTCTAGTGTAATCTCTCTCTGCGATCAGGACTCAATCAGAGTAGGACTCTCACACGAAGACAGCTGTCTGTTTAAACCTGTTAGATCCACTCCGCTTGAATACCTGTTAAAACGTTGCACTGTGTTCTGCGCCAGTGGCCCAGTGCATCCGATTTCAGCCAGCATTTTGTTCAGGTTTGCTTTCCTTAGCCTTTGATTGTGCCCAATCTTCCTGCAAGGCAGCAGATGATCTTTTCTGTAGGGGATTCTGCCCTTAGATGGTCGGCCCTCCCAGGTTTACGAGCACCATCTGCCCGAGTCACTAGAGGTGACTAACACAGACACGTGACTTGGAATGTGAGGAAACTGCAACAAGGAACACTTTTCATGCATAGCCTTCAATTATTCCCGCCGCCTAACCCAATATACCGGTAATTCACGTCCTTCTTAAAATGATGATCGTCGTAGCACTTGATAATGTTAGGCCATCGTTGTTGCCCCCAATTGTTGCCGAACATATAGACACACAGTTAGTCGTCAAATTATCCCCGTCGCACATCAAACAGCAGACTGTAAAATTAGCGCACTGCCGGTCTAGGGAACCATTACGATGACGTAGCACACAACAATGCCAAACACAATCTCGCTCCCTTTAGATTTCTGAGTACTCTAGTGTAAGCAGCCTACCATGAACAAAACATGAAGCAAATTCCCCAAAGAGACAAAACTGCGGCTGACGAAGTAGTTTACATCAATGAGTAACATGGAAATAACTTGCGTCAAAGAATTCCAACAACGGTCATGAACAGCACCAATGTGTGACGTAAAGCGCAGATCAAGTCTAAACGGTGGAAGGTCTCAATATTCACAACACTTGATTCGTCAAAAACGGACTGTTGTCGTCCTACGACCTCGCATTAGCGGCACAGATGTATTAAGTATATCATCATTTTGACTTTAACGCAGAAAAGTGCAAAGGAGAACCGAAATTAATAAGACCCTGGATGCACTTTCTGCAGCGATCGAGAGGACGTGGACTAGATCCGCCATCTTGAACGATTCTTCTAGTGTAATTATGTGCAGATTAAAAAAAGAAATAAGGTGAATATATGTCACGTCTTCCTTGAGTGTGTAGAAATCTTGCGGGTGACCATGTCTGATATTTCTCTGTCTTTCGTTCAGAATAATTGATGTAGAACTGTTTAGATTTATTTTATGTTGCCTTTTTTATAAAAAATAATGTAGATATTGTTCTTTCATAGGAAAACCAACATATATAGTTCTTTTATAAGAAATTATACAGAAATATTTGGGATTTGTATTTATGATTTCTCTCAGCGGCAAACACCCCTGGTCTCAGCAGTGAGGCCCGGCTTGAAACGTTCATTACTCACGGACGGACAAAATATGAGTACCTCCGAAGTCGGAGTTATCTGACTGTGCGGCGAGGGACCCCTATGCACACGGCTGCCAAGGAAAAATGGATTACACGCAAAATTCAGTTCCTAGTCTCTAGGGACTTCGTCAGAGGTCAAAGCTGGCGAACGCGCAAAAAAAAAAAAAAAAAGAAATATTGTGGTTTCTTGTATGGTGTATGTTCTTTCATAAGAAATTCTACAGAAATCGTATTGCTAAATGTTCCACAGCTCATAAAATACCTTTTCATAGAGATTTCTTATCTTGTTTTAACCTGCCTATGTTCCTGTCCACACAAAGAGAAAGTTTCTTGCTTTCAAAGTCGTCGGATCTTTGCCATTTAATTAGAATCTTGATTAGCAACCCTGCCTTCATCTTTCTGATAACGCCATCCAGTTAGCATCTATTGTGTCCATGCATTGACCGTTCTCAAACATTGACAATATGTCTCTGTTCTTGTCTTTCCCTGATAGAAACTGTTTTAATTCTCTTTTCTTTGATGTTTTTTTCTCATTTGTTTAATTATACACGAGTTCTGTGTCCCGTCAACACCAAACATTTAAATTACTTTTTTTTCCACATTCCGCAAATTTAATGCATCAATAACTACGTCTTTATTTACTCACATCACGTTTTGAGATTAATTCCGATTATTTTGTGTTTATCAAGCATATGATTCGTGTGCCGTGTGTCACTTTAATATCAAAATAATTATTTTACTCTTTTTAATGAAACTCATTCTTAATGTGAGAGTGTCAGATGTCTAGTGCTAGAGCACTGTCTTAGCGATAAAGTGATCGCTGGTTCAAACACGGCTTCCCGGTATCGAGTCAGCCAGACTGAATAGGGAATACCATAAATGAAAAAAAAAAAATAAACGTGCGATGGCATTAACTCTATCCGTACGTTGTGCCGCACTGTGCGGCATGCTGATTTCTGTAGCGTGCGTTGTGCCGCACTGTGCGGCGTGCTGATTTCGGTCGCGTACGTTTAGCCGCATAGTGCGTCACTCTCAATTTTTTTTTTTTTTTTTTTTTTTTTTTTCGTTTGCCAGCTTTGACCTCTGGCGAAGTCCCTAGAGACTAGGAACTGAATTTTTCGTGTTAATCCATTTTTCCCTGGCGGCCGTGTGCACAAGGGTTCCTCGCTACACAGGCAGATAACTCCGACTTCGGAGTTACTTATATGTTTTTCCGTCGATGAGTCATTGACGTTTCAAGGGTTGGTTGCCGCAGAGAGAAATCTTGATAAATAAAAATCCCAACCGGTGTAGCCGGGATTTGAACCCACAACCTCTCTGTCTCGAGGCCGGCGTCTTGCCTCGAGACCAACCATTCCCCCACTCTCATTTTGATTAGTGTGAACTGTCATCAAACCATGTTCCTTTTACATGTTTTGTATCATCTTGGTATTGGTGAAATCTAATACCTTGTTCAATTATTTAAAACTTCATATATAATATGTTATATGTTCGATAAATATAAATATGTAGATTGATTCTTAAAGCCCTGAAGAATTGTGTCTCTGAAATATCTTCTGTTGCAGGTAAATCTAACGAGGAACAATACAAACTATGAAGCCATAGCTCGTCTTGTCTCACAACAGGTCTAGCTGATTTATATAATTGTATGTCATTGTTTGTCCTGCTTTAACAGTTGAACTAGCGATTCCGCATAATATTTGATATTTTACATTTCATATTTCACATTTGATATTTTACATTTGATGTTTCACATTTGATATTTTACATCGGAACCTACCTTTCTAGAAAACAGAATAGTTAACTGACTATCTGAGTTAAGGAAGGCAATAACGGCGACGAAGAGCACTGGCCACATCACTCCCTAACTCTGTGGCATTGCAATGCGTAATCGGTACTTCTGTCTCCGACTCCTTTCTGTACGTTCTGGTCATATTCTCGAGTAGACGTAACCTGTTCTGTTGTCATGATGGTGGCAAGAACAAGACGTCATTTAGAATGAGTAAAGGCGTTAAGTTGCATAGAAATGTAGAGCTGCGGTAAAGCTAATGATAATAATGATATTTTTAAAAAAAAATGAAAAGTGGTATGGTAACAGCTTTACGTAGGTGAGAATAAAAAAAAAGTTTGAACAACGTTTCGGTCAAAAGACTGGAACGGAACAACAAACAATACAAATATATATTAGGATATACACAGATTCCTAAACACAGAGCTTGGTCAGCCACAGCGCTTGGTCAGCCACAGAGCTTGGTCAGTCACAGAGCTTGGACAGTCACAGAGCTGGTCAGTCACAGAGCTGGTCTGACACAGAGCTTGGTCAGACACAGAGTTTGGTCAGACACAGAGCTTGGTCAGCCACAGAGCTTGGTCAGTCACAGAGCTTGGTCAGTCACAGAGCTTGGACAGTCACAGAGCTGGTCTGACACAGAGCTTGGTCAGTCACAGAGCTGGTCAGTCACAGAGCTGGTCTGACACAGAGCTTGGTCAGACACAGAGCTTGGTCAGCCACAGAGCTTGGTCAGTCACAGAGCTTGGTCAGTCACAGAGCTTGGTCAGTCACAGAGCTGGTCTGACACAGAGCTTGGTCAGACACAGAGCTTGGTCAGACACAGAGCTTGGTCAGCCACAGAGCTTGGTCAGTCACAGAGCTTGGACAGTCACAGAGCTGGTCAGTCACAGAGCTGGTCTGACACAGAGCTTGGTCAGACACAGAGCTTGGTCAGACACAGAGCTTGGTCAGCCACAGAGCTTGGTCAGCCACAGAGCTTGGTCAGTCACAGAGCTTGGACAGTCACAGAGCTGGTCAGTCACAGAGCTTGGTCAGCCACAGAGCTTGGTCAGTCACAGAGCTTGGACAGTCACAGAGCTGGTCAGTCACAGAGCTGGTCAGATACAGAGCTTGGTCAGCCACAGAGCTTGGAGCTTGGTCTGCCACAGAGCTTGGTCAGTCACAGAGCTTGGTCAGTCACAGAGCTTGGTCAGTCACAGAGCTTGGTCAGCCACAGAGCTTGGTCAGCCACAGAGCTTGGTCAGTCAACGACTGGATTGAAATTGATATGTCCGGCCAGCAGGGCGGGACCAAGGTGTGAAAAACAGTAAAAAGGGAAGGGTTCTAAAAATATGTGGAGGTGGGCACAAGATCCCAGCCTTTACTATTGCTGGAAACGTTTCTATGAGTTTATTCCCAATAAGTAAATCCACGTGGAAAAAGTGAACACATAAATATGTGTATATTTGCAGCTATGGGTGTGTACACCGAAAAAAAAGATGTGGGTAGGTGTACAAAACACATGCGTACGTACCCGCATTTACACAGACGAATATACACACATATATATGTACGAGGGCGCATGGAGGTAAGAAATGTGTAGCAGGTATCCTATGTGTATAAGAATAAATGCATCAAGATATATAGAAATACGAAGTTGTTTTCAGCATTTAGAATGTCAGCATTTAGAAAGTCAGCATTTACAAGGTCAGCATTTGGAATGTCAGCATTTACAAGGTCAGCATTTGGAATGTCAACATTTGGAATGTCAGCATTTAGAAAGTCAGCATATACAAAGTCAAAATTTGGAATGTCAGCATTTGGAATGTCAGCATTTAGAAGGTCAGCATTTAGAATGAGTTGGGTGGATAATAATCGTGTTTGTATGTGTGATATAGCAGGCAGGTACAGCTGTGGCTATTGTGAAGAAATGCAAAATGAAATGGTTTGTCCACATACCTCGATCGGCTGGCCCAGTAAAGACAATTCTGTAAGGAACCGTGAAAGGAGCTAGAAGGAGATGCATGCGAAAAAAAAGCGATGGGAAGATAACATCAAAGAATGGACAGGTTTTAGCTTTGCAGAGTCCGAAAAGAATGACTGAAGATGAAGAAAAAAAAATGTAATTGGTTGACGACGCCTGTCAGTGGTGCGCTAACGACCACGGCGATTATGCGATGAAGAAAAAGAGAAAAAAAAAGAAGAATGAAGAAGAGAATGCATGTCATCATTCGTAATCCTGCGCCGTAGCTGACACACTTCGTCCTTAACAGGCTGGATAGGTCAAGATGTAAGTTAACCTTATTTTTTTTTTTTTAAATCGTGAAGGTGTACTGACTCCATTCACAAACAAACTACGTGTAAAATTATGTATAAATATACTTTATATATAAATATAATGTATAAAAATACGTATAAATATATATAAATATAATAAGTATATAATAATAATAAAAAAGATGTAGAAAGATTATGCAACGACATAAACACATAACAATTGGCATGCTCGATGCATGCTCCAGTGGATTTTTCTTTAACATTTTTCTGTACGATTGTGCATTTATTTTTCTTCTATTTTGTTGTTTTGTTCGTAGTGGCTACGTTTTCACTGGAGCGCGGATTAATTTCATCAAAATTCTGGATCTAACAAAGACAGGACATGTTTGTTATGTGAGCAGTGTAGAACTATGTTATGTCTCGTATCGATTTATCGATTCATATTCCTTTAATTGAGATTGGTGTTTCTGATTTCGGGTTGAGGAGATTTCTGTGGACTTCTAATCAGCTGTGAAAGATTGTAAATAAACGCAGCCATGTAAATAATGTAGGAACTAGACTGATGTACGTTATCATATGAATAGAAGAAGTGTGGCTGGTTTTTAGTCCAGTCCAGTGGATGACGAATACATGTGATTTTAAAATATCATATTACTTCCAGGGTTAGTATGTTTATATTTGTTTCAAAGAAGAAAGGTATATCGGTCATGTCCCTATTTTTGATAATTTGTAAGAAAGGTATATCGATCATGTCCCTATTTCTGATAATTTGTAAGAAAGGTATATCGGTCATGTCCCTATTTCTGATAATTTGTAAGAAAGATGTATCATTATTCACCATTAGCAATCGGAATATCAAAACACGATCCAAATGAAAAACACATTTCTCTAAAAAGCACACAGCACTAACACAGTAGCTTCGGAGCAAGCCGGTCTTCAAATATGAGGAAGGGGAACAAGGAACACTTGTTCAGTCTACGCCTCCGTGGTTCTTGCTGCCTATCCGCCATATTGAACGGTATTCCAATGATGACGTATGTTGCAATCAACACAGAACACACCACTGTAGAAGATCATCATCATCATCATTGAGTGCCGTATCCGCAACGAAGGTTGGCTACCATGGAGCGCCATTCCACTCTCTGTCTCTTTCTTTGATGGTGCAGATTGTTATAGGTTGACTTGTCCATCTTTTGATGTTACTCGTCCATGTTAGTCTTGGTCTGCCTCTGCCTCTTTTACCTTGTAGTTCTCCTTCCAATATTACTTTTGTTAGGCTGTTGTGTCTTTTAACATGCCCCCAAAATTTCATTTGTCTTGTTCTAATTGTGTTTAGTAATTCTCGATTCATTTTTAGTTGTTTTAAAACTTCATCGTTTGTTTTCTTTTCTTTCCATCCAATGCTACCTATTCTTCTATAAATCCACATTTCAAAGACTTCAATTTTATGTTCTGTTTTCTTGTCTAATAACCATGTTTCTGCACCATACAAGAATATTGAGAAGATGTAACATTTTGCTATTCTTAGTTTTAGCCCTGGTGTTATTTGCTTTGATGTTAGTATATTTTTCATGGCATTAAAATTATTTTTTGCCATACCTATACTTTTGTTTATTTCAGTTGTACATTTTCCTTCACTCGTTATAGTGTGTCCCAGGTAGTTGTAGCTCTGATCTGTCTCCAGATGCATTCCTTCCACTTTGATATTTAATTGTAGGTCTTGAGAATTTTCTTTGTTTATGATCATAGTTTTAGTCTTTTTGATATTCATATCTAGTCCATATTTGTTTGCTAAAATATGTATCAGTTCATCAATTTCTTGCTTTTGTGTTATTTGTTATTTTTGTGTGTTAATCTCATGGAATGGACTGTATAGTAACTTTTCACATCAAGCACACGGGCCGGTCAAAATAACTTGACTGGTCAGTTCTAGCCCGCCGGACGTAAGAATGAATACCCACAGACGGTTTAAAGAGAGAGATAAACAAGGGGAAAAGATGCTGGATGCTTTAACGGCGTGGCACGGGAAAAGATCAAAGATGGAAGTGTTAGACAGTGCACAAGATCAAGGTTATTGGTTATTGGTTATGGAAGGCCTCTATATCACTGCAAACGAATTAAAATCCATAATTGCTCAATCGCCCGTGCCAGTGGAATCATCCGAATTAATATCTCATCTCCCAAACAAAGAAAGGTAACTGTAGTCCCCATCGTAGCAGTCTCAGCACACGTCAAAAGACATAAGGCGAAACCGCGCAGAAAAGCCAACTACTCCCTGTCATACGATATCATCATTCATCGTAAACAATTGGAATATCGAAACAGGATCAAAACGGATGAGACACACAGCTCACGGTGTGCACAGAGCACTTAACTCAGTAGCTCCTGCAACAAGCCGGACTTGGAATATAAGGAAACTGCAACAAGGAACACTTTTCAGACACAGCCTTCAATGGTTCCTGCCGCCTATCCACCATATACCGGAATTTCACGTCCTCCCGAAAATGATGATCGTCATATTGAGAACAAAAAATGTATAGCGCTTGATGATGTTAGGATATCGTTCTTGATGACAAGATCAGGTGTTATGGATGGACGTCACGTCCATCTGAGAGCTCTCTGCATGAATTGTTGTTTATCACCTTCATTTTCTGACAACGGCGTTTCTTGTTGTTTTGTTTTCTTTGATGTTCTTGATTCCGGAATATTTTTATGTATCTACAATTTTGTTGCTAGAATATTTCGTCGATGTCTTTATGTTAGAGCCATCATCCATGTACTAGACAATGCCCATAACTTTCCACTTTTAGAATGGACACGCCACGTCTCAGCTAAGTGATTCATTTTAATACATTTTTATTTAATTAACTTCCTTCTCTTTCTCTCTCTCTCTTTCTCTTTCTCTCTCTCTCTCTCTTTCTCTCTCTCTCTCTCTCTCTCTTTCTCTTTCTCTCTCTCTCTCTTTCTCTCTCTCTCTTTCTCTTTCTCTTTCCCTTTCTCTCTCTCTTTCTCTCTCTCTTTCCCTTTCTCTCTCTTTCTGTCTCTCTCTTTCTGTCTCTCTCTTTCTGTCTCTCTCTTTCTCTCTCTCTCTCTCTCTCTCTCTCTCTCTCTCTCTCTCTCTTCACTAGTAGTAACCTCCGTTAGTCATAGTTGACTATGGAATTTTCAGCGCCCCTAGAAATGTTATTTTTTCTTTTATTTCGCCTTGTATTTTCTTTTCCTATGAATCTGTCTACTTCTTGTTTGAGTTGCAGCTTTAAAGTGTGTCTACAAAGATTGCGTTCTGCAGCTATATCTTCCCAGGCTGCAGGATTTATGTTCAGTCTTCATGTCACGTTTACACACAAATCGAAGTCCTCACTATATATGTAATATAGTATATTCTCCTTACGTATATTTTTTATCGTTGTATCTCTTCCTTCTTTGTTGTATTAGTTTTATTAATCCAGAATATGGAGTAGAGAATATCTTCATTTCCTTGTCTGTGCTGTCCCTGTTTTCTGAAGAATGCTGCGTGTAGGCCGACATGTCAAATACTTTGTATTGTCCTTTTTTTGTAAAACTGTCTCCATATTTTGTATTGTCCTTTTTGGTAAAGCTGTCTCCCTATTTTGTATTGTCCTTTTTGGTAAAGCTGTCTCCATATTTTGTAGGAGTGTATATAACACCCCACCGCTTGTTCCTTATCAACATTCACATCTCTTTCCTGATAAATTAACGAGATCCCGTTGCTGCAAGTTTTCCTCCTGTATTGTCTCTCCCTAGACGTCTCTGATCAGTGACATAAAGCATTGATTCATCTCTCTGTATATATTACTGCAAGACACTCTCACTTCTTAAACCTGGCAATGTTTTCTTAATCTTGTTGCTTGCATTCAACCCCTGCATTGACTTAAAGAGGACCACATTCAACCGACAATACATCATTGATCTTTGACAGGTCTGCAATTAAATACCACAGTTTGAGGACAAGCGACCGCACCGAGAAGTCCTTGTATAAATCGGTGGGCAAATATTTCTCTAACATTTGATGTTGATTTTTTCTTAATCGGAGAAACTTATGATAAGTCTTATTTCATCGTTTCAAGTGCAGATTGAAATTCAATTACACTTTCCACAGTTATGTCACGAATTACTTCCAACTGCTAATATAACTGAATATAATTTTGATTTTTGTTACCGCTTTATCTGTACCCATATAAAAATGATATAACTCCTTTCATATCTTCCGTTTCGATAATGAGGCTTCTTCATTTTCTTCTACTTCTTCTTCCTTTCAACTGCATTGCATAGCAACATCCCTGCTTCATTAAGCACTATCCAAACCGTTTTATTCGGTGCCATTCTCTTAAGATCGATTTAAATCTTCTCCATTCTCTTAAGATCGATTTAAATCTTCTCCATTCTCTTAAGATCGATTTAAATCTTCTCCATTTTCGCCATCTCTGTAAATCAGGTCAGGAGAAGCAAGACACGCCTGGCGGATATCAGTCTAAGAGAAAGGACAATAGATAGAAACTCGGAGCAGAAAGAAAGTCTCAATCTGATTATACTGCATTCATAGAAGAGACACTTCTGAACACAGACATTTGCTGCCTTACAGAAAGGGCATTAATTTACTTGTCATCGTTATCGTCATGACGTCCACAACTTTAGTGGTCGTTGGGACACTCTTGATGACGTCTTCATACCTTTGGTACTCGTTTGGACACTCTTAATGACATCTTCACAACTTTAGTGATCGTTGGGACATCCTTGATGACGTCTTCACTACTTTAGTGGTCTTTGGGCCGTTCTTGGTGAAGCCTTCACAGCTTTAGTGGTCGTTGGGACGCTCTTGGTGAAGCCTTCACAGCGTTAGTGGTCGTTGGGACGCTCTTGGTGAAGCCTTCACAGCTTTAGTGGTCGTTGTGATGTTCTTGGTGAAGCATTCACAGCTTTAGTGGTCGTTGGGACATCCTTGATGACGTCTTCACTACTTTAGTGGTCGTTGGGACATCCTTGATGACGTCTTCACTACTTTAGTGGTCGTTGGGACAACCTTGATGACTTCACTACTTTAGTGGTCGTTGCGACGCTCTTGGTGACGCCTTTACAACTTTAGTGGTCGTTGGGGCGCTCTTGGTGACGCCTTTACAACTTTAGTGGTCGTTGGGACGCTCTTGGTGAAGCCTTCATAGCTTTAGTGGTCGTTGGGACGTTCTTGGTGAAGCCTTCATAGCTTTAGTGGTCGTTGGGACGTTCTTGGTGAAGCCTTCATAGCTTTAGTGGTCGTTGGGACGTTCTTGGTGAAGCCTTCATAGCTTTAGTGGTCGTTGGGACGTTCTTGGTGAAGCCTTCATAGCTTTAGTGGTCGTTGGGACGTTCTTGGTGAAGCCTTCATAGCTTTAGTGGTCGTTGGGACACTCTTGGTGAAGCCTTCATAGCTTTAGTGGTCGTTGGGACACTCTTGGTGAAGCCTTCACAGCTTTAGTGGTCGTTGGGACGTTCTTGGTGAAGCCTTCATAGCTTTAGTGGTCGTTGGGACACTCTTGGTGAAGCCTTCACAGCTTTAGTGGTCGTTGGGACGCTCTTGGTGAAGCCTTCATAGCTTTAGTGGTCGTTGGGACGCTCTTGGTGAAGCCTTCACACCTTTAGTGGTCCTTGGGACCCTCTTGGTGACGCCTTCACAGCTTTAGTGGTCGTTGGGACACTCTTGATGACGCCTTCATACCTTTGGTACTCGTTTGGATACTCTTAATGACATCTTCACAACTTTAGTGGTCGTTGGGACACTCTTGATGACATCTTCACAACTTTAGTGGTCGTTGGGACACTCTTGATCACATCTTCACAACTTTAGTACTCGTTTGGACACTCTTAATGACATCTTCACAAATTTAGTGGTCGTTGGGACACTCTTGATGACATCTTCACAACTTTAGTGGTCGTTGGGACACTCTTGATAGCGCCTTCACACCTTTAGTACTCGTTTGGACACTCTTAATGACATCTTCACAACTTTAGTGGTCGTTGGGACACTCTTGATAGCGCCTTCACACCTTTAGTACTCGTTTGGACACTCTTAATGACATCTTCACAACTTTAGTGGTCGTTGGTACACTTTTGATGACATCTTCACACCTTTAGTGGTCGTTGGGACATCATTCATACGTCTTCACTACTTTAGTGATCGTTGGGACATCCTTGATGACGTCTTCACAACTTTAGTGGTCGTTGGGACATCTTTGATGACGCCTTCACACCTTTAGTACTCGTTTGTACACTCTTAATGACATCTTCACAACTTTAGTGATCGTTGGGACATCCTTGATGACGTCTTCACTACTTTAGTGATCGTTGGGACATCCTTGATGACACCTTCACACCTTTAGTACTCGTTTGGACACTCTTAATGACATCTTCACAACTTTAGTGATCGTTGGGACATCATTGATGACGCCTTCACACCTTTAGTACTCGTTTGGACACTCTTAATGACATCTTCACAACTTTAGTGGTCGTTGGGACATCATTGATGACGTCTTCACTACTTTAGTGGTCGTTGGGACATATTTGATGACGTCTTCACTACTTTTGTGGTCGTTGGGACATCTTTGATGACGTCTTCACAGCTTTAGTAGTCGTTGGTACACTCTTGATGACACCTTCACACGATTAGTGGTCGTTGGGACACTCTTAATGACATCTTCACACCTTTAGTACTCGTTTGGACACTCTTAATGACATCTTCACAATTTAAGTGGTCGTTGGGACACTCTTGATGACAACTTCTCAACTTTAGTGGTCGCTGGGACACTCTTGATAACGCCTTCACACCTTTAGTACTCGTTTGGACACTCTTAATGACATCTTCACAACTTTAGTGGCCGTTGGGACACTTTTGATGACATCTTCACACCTTTAGTGGTCGTTGGGACATCATTGATACGTCTTCCCTACTTTAGTGATCGTTGGGACATCCTTGATGACGTCTTCACAACTTTAGTGGTCGTTGGGACATCTTTGATGACGCCTTCACACCTTTAGTACTCGTTTGTACACTCTTAATGACATCTTCACAACTTTAGTGATCGTTGGGACATCCTTGATGACGTCTTCACTACTTTAGTGATCGTTGGGACATCCTTGATGACACCTTCACACCTTTAGTACTCGTTTGGACACTCTTAATGACATCTTCACAACTTTAGTGATCGTTGGGACATCATTGATGACGCCTTCACACCTTTAGTACTCGTTTGGACACTCTTAATGACATCTTCACAACTTTAGTGGTCGTTGGGACATCATTGATGACGTCTTCACTACTTTAGTGTTCGTTGGGACATCTTTGATGACGTCTTCACTACTTTAGTGGTCGTTGGGACATCTTTGATGATGTCTTCACAGCTTTAGTAGTCGTTGGTACACTCTTGATGACACCTTCACACGTTTAGTGGTCGTTGGGACACTCTTAATGACATCTTCACACCTTTAGTACTCGTTTGGACACTCTTAATGACATCTTCACAACTTTAGTGGTCGTTGGGACACTCTTGATGACAACTTCTCAACTTTAGTGGTCGCTGGGACACTCTTGATAACGCCCTCACACCTTTAGTACTCGTTTGGACACTCTTAATGACATCTTCACAACTTTAGTGGCCGTTGGGACACTTTTGATGACATCTTCAAACCTTTAGTGGTCGTTGGGACATCATTGATACGTCTTCCCTACTTTAGTGATCGTTGGGACATCCTTGATGACGTCTTCACAACTTTAGTGGTCGTTGGGACATCTTTGATGACGCCTTCACACATTTAGTACTCGTTTGGACACTCTTAATGACATTTTCACAACTTTAGTGATCGTTGGGACATCCTTGATGACGTCTTCACTACTTTAGTGATCGTTGGGACATCCTTGATGACACCTTCACACCTTTAGTACTCGTTTGGACACTCTTAATGACATCTTCACAACTTTAGTGATCGTTGGGACATCATTGATGACGCCTTCACACCTTTAGTACTCGTTTGGACACTCTTAATGACATCTTCACAACTTTAGTGGTCGTTGGGACATCATTGATGACGTCTTCACTACTTTAGTGTTCGTTGGGACATCTTTGATGACGTCTTCACTACTTTAGTGGTCGTTGGGACATCTTTGATGACGTCTTCACAGCTTTAGTAGTCGTTGGTACACTCTTGATGACACCTTCACACGTTTAGTGGTCGTTGGGACACTCTTAATGACATCTTCACACCTTTAGTGGTCGTTGGGACACTCTTGATAGCGCCTTCACACCTTTAGTACTCGTTTGGACACTCTTAATGACATCTTCACAACTTTAGTGGTCGTTGGGACACTCTTGATAGCGCCTTCACACCTTTAGTACTCGTTTGGACACTCTTAATGACATCTTCACAACTTTAGTGGTCGTTGGTACACTTTTGATGACATCTTCACACCTTTAGTGGTCGTTGGGACATCATTCATACGTCTTCACTACTTTAGTGATCGTTGGGACATCCTTGATGACGTCTTCACAACTTTAGTGGTCGTTGGGACATCTTTGATGACGCCTTCACACCTTTAGTACTCGTTTGTACACTCTTAATGACATCTTCACAACTTTAGTGATCGTTGGGACATCCTTGATGACGTCTTCACTACTTTAGTGATCGTTGAGACATCCTTGATGACACCTTCACACCTTTAGTACTCGTTTGGACACTCTTAATGACATCTTTACAACTTTAGTGATCGTTGGGACATCATTGATGACGCCTTCACACCTTTAGTACTCGTTTGGACACTCTTAATGACATCTTCACAACTTTAGTGGTCGTTGGGACATCATTGATGACGTCTTCACTACTTTAGTGGTCGTTGGGACATATTTGATGACGTCTTCACTACTTTTGTGGTCGTTGGGACATCTTTGATGACGTCTTCACAGCTTTAGTAGTCGTTGGTACACTCTTGATGACACCTTCACACGATTAGTGGTCGTTGGGACACTCTTAATGACATCTTCACACCTTTAGTACTCGTTTGGACACTCTTAATGACATCTTCACAATTTAAGTGGTCGTTGGGACACTCTTGATGACAACTTCTCAACTTTAGTGGTCGCTGGGACACTCTTGATAACGCCTTCACACCTTTAGTACTCGTTTGGACACTCTTAATGACATCTTCACAACTTTAGTGGCCGTTGGGACACTTTTGATGACATCTTCACACCTTTAGTGGTCGTTGGGACATCATTGATACGTCTTCCCTACTTTAGTGATCGTTGGGACATCCTTGATGACGTCTTCACAACTTTAGTGGTCGTTGGGACATCTTTGATGACGCCTTCACACCTTTAGTACTCGTTTGGACACTCTTAATGACATCTTCACAACTTTAGAGATCGTTGGGACATCCTTGATGACGTCTTCACTACTTTAGTGATCGTTGGGACATCCTTGATGACACCTTCACACCTTTAGTACTCGTTTGGACACTCTTAATGACATCTTCACAACTTTAGTGATCGTTGGGACATCATTGATGACGCCTTCACACCTTTAGTACTCGTTTGGACACTCTTAATGACATCTTCACAACTTTAGTGGTCGTTGGGACATCATTGATGACGTCTTCTCTACTTTAGTGTTCGTTGGGACATCTTTGATGACGTCTTCACTACTTTAGTGGTCGTTGGGACATCTTTGATGATGTCTTCACAGCTTTAGTAGTCGTTGGTACACTCTTGATGACACCTTCACACGTTTAGTGGTCGTTGGGACACTCTTAATGACATCTTCACACCTTTAGTACTCGTTTGGACACTCTTAATGACATCTTCACAACTTTAGTGGTCGTTGGGACACACTTGATGACAACTTCTCAACTTTAGTGGTCGCTGGGACACTCTTGATAACGCCCTCACACCTTTAGTACTCGTTTGGACACTCTTAATGACATCTTCACAACTTTAGTGGCCGTTGGGACACTTTTGATGACATCTTCAAACCTTTAGTGGTCGTTGGGACATCATTGATACGTCTTCCCTACTTTAGTGATCGTTGGGACATCCTTGATGACGTCTTCACAACTTTAGTGGTCGTTGGGACATCTTTGATGACACCTTCACACATTTAGTACTCGTTTGGACACTCTTAATGACATTTTCACAACTTTAGTGATCGTTGGGACATCCTTGATGACGTCTTCACTACTTTAGTGATCGTTGGGACATCCTTGATGACACCTTCACACCTTTAGTACTCGTTTGGACACTCTTAATGACATCTTCACAACTTTAGTGATCGTTGGGACATCATTGATGACGTCTTCACTACTTTAGTGTTCGTTGGGACATCTTTGATGACGTCTTCACTACTTTAGTGGTCGTTGGGACATCTTTGATGACGTCTTCACAGCTTTAGTAGTCGTTGGTACACTCTTGATGACACCTTCACACGTTTAGTGGTCGTTGGGACACTCTTAATGACATCTTCACACCTTTAGTACTCGTTTGGACACTCTTAATGACATCTTCACAATTTAAGTGGTCGTTGGGACACTCTTGATGACAACTTCTCAACTTTAGTGGTCGCTGGGACACTCTTGATAGCGCCTTCACACCTTTAGTACTCGTTTGGACACTCTTAATGACATCTTCACAACTTTAGTGGTCGTTGGGACATCATTGATACGTCTTCACTACTTTAGTGATCGTTGGGACATCCTTGAAGACGTCTTCACTACTTTAGTGATCGTTGGGACATCCATGATGACGTTTTCACAACTTTAGTGGTCGTTGTGACATCTTTGATGACGCCTTCACACCTTTAGTACTCGTTTGGACACTCTTAATGACATCTTCACAACTTTAGTGATCGTTGGGACATCCTTGATGACGTCTTCACTACTTTAGTGATCGTTGGGACATCATTGATGACGCCTTCACACCTTTAGTACTCGTTTGGACATTCTTAATGACATCTTCACAACTTTAGTGATCGTTGGGACATCATTGATGACGTCTTCACAACTTTAGTGGTCGTTTGCACACTCTTGATGACGCCTTCACAACTTTAGTGGTCGTTGGGACATCATTGATGACATCTGCACTACTTTAGTGATCGTTGTGACATCCTTGATGACGCCTTCACACCTTTAGTACTCGTTTGGACACTCTTAATGACATCTTCACAACTTTAGTGATCGTTGGGACATCATTGATGACATCTTCACAACTTTAGTGATCGTTGGGACATCATTGATGACATCTTCACAACTTTAGTGATCGTTGGGACATCATTGATGACATCTTCACAACTTTAGTGATCGTTGGGACATCATTGATGACATCTTCACAACTTTAGTGGTCGTTGGGACATCATTGATGACGTCTTCACAACTTTAGTGGTCGTTGGGACATCATTGATGACATCTTCACAACTTTAGTGGTCGTTGGGACATCATTGATCACATCTTCACAACTTTAGTGATCGTTGGGACATCATTGATGACATCTTCACAACTTTAGTGATCGTTGGGACACTCTTGATGACGCCTTCACAACTTTAGTGGTCGTTGGGACATCATTGATGACGTCTTCACTACTTTAGTGGTCGTTGGGACATATTTGATGACGTCTTCACTACTTTTGTGGTCGTTGGGACATCTTTGATGACGTCTTCACAGCTTTAGTAGTCGTTGGTACACTCTTGATGACACCTTCACACGATTAGTGGTCGTTGGGACACTCTTAATGACATCTTCACACCTTTAGTACTCGTTTGGACACTCTTAATGACATCTTCACAATTTAAGTGGTCGTTGGGACACTCTTGATGACAACTTCTCAACTTTAGTGGTCGCTGGGACACTCTTGATAACGCCTTCACACCTTTAGTACTCGTTTGGACACTCTTAATGACATCTTCACAACTTTAGTGGTCGGTTGGACACTCTCTTGATGACATCTTCACAACTTTAGTATTCGGTTGGACACTCTCTTGATGACATCTTCACAACTTTAGTGGTCGGTTGGACACTCTCTTGATGACATCTTCACAACTTTAGTGGTCGTTGTTGGGACACTCTCTTGATGACATCTTCACATCTTTAGTGGTCGTTGGAACACTCCCTTGATGACATCTTCACAACTTTAGTGGTCGTTGGGACACTCTCTTGATGATATCTTCACAACTTTAATGGTCGTTGGAATACTCTCTTGATGACATCTTCACAACTTTAGTGGTCGGTTGGACACTCTCTTGATGACATCTTCACAACTTTAGTGGTCGTTGGGACACTCTCTTCATGACATCTTCACAACTTTAGTGGTCGTTGGAACACTCCCTTGATGACATCTTCACAACTTTAGTGGTCGTTGGGACACTCTCTTGATGTCATCTTCACAACTTTAGTATTAGGTTGGACACTCTCTTGATGACATCTTCACAACTTTAGTATTCTGTCGGACACTATCTTGATGACATCTTCACAACATTAGTGGTCGTTGGAACACTTTCTTGATGACATCTTCACTACTTTAGTGGTCGTTGGAACACTCTCTTGATGTAATCTTCACAACTTTAGTGGTCGTTGGGACACCCTCTTGATGTCATCTTCACAACTTTAGTCGTCGTTGGGACAATCTCTTGTTGACATCTTCACAACTTTAGTGGTCGTTGGGACAATCTCTTGATGACATCTTCACAACTTTAGTGGTCGTTGGGACACTCTCTTGATGACATCTTCACAACATTAGTGTCGTTGGGACACTCTCTTGATGACTTCTTCACAACTTTAGTGGTCGTTGGGACACTCTCTAGATGACATCTTTACAACTTTAGTGGTCGTTGGGACACTCTCTTGATGTCATTTTCACAACTTCAGTGGTCGTTGGGACACTCTCTTGATGAAATCTTCACAACTTTAGTGGTCGTTGGGACACTCTCTAGATGACATCTTTACAACTTTAGTGGTCGTTGGGACACTCTCTAGATGTCATCTTCACAACTTTAGTGGTCGTTGGGACACTCTCTTGATGACATCTTCACAACTTTAGTGGTCGTTGGAACAATCTCTTGATGACATCTTCACAACTTTAGTGGTCGTTGGTACACTCTCTTGATGACATCTTCACAACTTTAGTGGTCGTTGGGACACTCTCTTGATGACATCTTCACAACTTTAGTGGTTGTTGGAACATTCTCTTGATGACATCTTCACAACTTTAGTGGTCGTTGGGACACTCTCTTGATGACCTCTTCACAACTTTAGTGGTCGTTGGGACACTCTCTTGATGACATCTTCACAACTTTAGTGGTCGTTGGGACACTCTTGATAGCGCCTTCACACCTTTAGTACTCGTTTGGACACTCTTAATGACATCTTCACAACTTTAGTGGTCGTTGGGACACTTTTGATGACATCTTCACACCTTTAGTGGTCGTTGGGACATCATTCATACGTCTTCACTACTTTAGTGATCGTTGGGACATCCTTGATGACGTCTTCACAACTTTAGTGGTCGTTGGGACATCTTTGATGACGCCTTCACACCTTTAGTACTCGTTTGTACACTCTTAATGACATCTTCACAACTTTAGTGATCGTTGGGACATCCTTGATGACGTCTTCACTACTTTAGTGATCTTTGGGACATCCTTGATGACACCTTCACACCTTTAGTACTCGTTTGGAGTATCACTACTTTAGTGATCGTTGGGACACTCTTAATGACATCTTCACAACTTTAGTGGTCGTTGGGACATCATTGATGACGTCTTCACAACTTTAGTGGTCGTTGGGACACTCTTGATGACGTCTTCACAACTTTAGTGGTCGTTTTGACATCATTGATGACGTCTTCACTACTTTAGTGGTCGTTGGGACATCTTTGATGACGTCTTCACTACTTTAGTGGTCGTTGGGACATCTTTGATGACGTCTTCACAGCTTTAGTAGTCGTTGGTACACTCTTGATGACACCTTCACACGTTTAGTGGTCGTTGGGACACTCTTAATGACATCTTCACACCTTTAGTACTCGTTTGGACACTCTTAATGACATCTTCACAATTTAAGTGGTCGTTGGGACACTCTTGATGACAACTTCTCAACTTTAGTGGTCGCTGGGACACTCTTGATAACGCCTTCACACCTTTAGTACTCGTTTGGACACTCTTAATGACATCTTCACAACTTTAGTGGCCGTTGGGACACTTTTGATGACATCTTCACACCTTTAGTGGTCGTTGGGACATCATTGATACGTCTTCACTACTTTAGTGATCGTTGGGACATCCTTAATGACGTCTTCACAATTTTAGTGGTCGTTGGGACATCTTTGATGACGCCTTCACACCTTTAGTACTCGTTTGGACACTCTTAATGACATCTTCACAACTTTAGTGATCGTTGGGACATCATTGATGACGCCTTCACACCTTTAGTACTCCTTTGGACACTCTTAATGACATCTTCACAACCTTAGTGGTCGTTGGGACATCATTGATGACGTCTTCACAACTTTAGTGGTCGTTGGGACACTCTTGATGACGTCTTCACAACTTTAGTGGTCGTTTTGACATCATTGATGACGTCTTCACTACTTTAGTGGTCGTTGGGACATCTTTGATGACGTCTTCACTACTTTAGTGGTCGTTGGGACATCTTTGATGACGTCTTCACAGCTTTAGTAGTCGTTGGTACACTCTTGATGACACCTTCACACGATTAGTGGTCGTTGGGACACTCTTAATGACATCTTCACACCTTTAGTACTCGTTTGGACACTCTTAATGACATCTTCACAATTTAAGTGGTCGTTGGGACACTCTTGATGACAACTTCTCAACTTTAGTGGTCGCTGGGACACTCTTGATAGCGCCTTCACACCTTTAGTACTCGTTTGGACTTTCTTAATGACATCTTCACAACTTTAGTGGTCGTTTGGACACTCTTAATGACATCTTCACAACTTTAGTGGTCGTTGGGACACTTTTGATGACATGTTCACACCTTTAGTGGTCGTTGGGACATCCTTGAAGACGTCTTCACTACTTTAGTGGTCGTTGGGACATCATTGATGACGTCTTCACTACTTTAGTGATCGTTGGGACATCCATGATGACGTTTTCACAACTTTAGTGGTCGTTGTGACATCTTTGATGACGCCTTCACACCTTTAGTACTCGTTTGGACACTCTTAATGACATCTTCACAACTTTAGTGATCGTTGGGACATCCTTGATGACGTCTTCACTACTTTAGTGATCGTTGGGACATCATTGATGACGCCTTCACACCTTTAGTACTCGTTTGGACATTCTTAATGACATCTTCACAACTTTAGTGATCGTTGGGACATCATTGATGACGTCTTCACAACTTTAGTGGTCGTTGGGACACTCTTGATGACGCCTTCACAACTTTAGTGGTCGTTGGGACATCATTGATGACGCCTTCACAACTTTAGTGATCGTTGGGACATCATTGATGACATCTGCACTACTTTAGTGATCGTTGTGACATCCTTGATGACGCCTTCACACCTTTAGTACTCGTTTGGACACTCTTAATGACATCTTCACAACTTTAGTGATCGTTGGGACATCATTGATGACATCTTCACAACTTTAGTGATCGTTGGGACATCATTGATGACATATTCACAACTTTAGTGATTGTTGGGACATCATTGATGACATCTTCACAACTTTAGTGATCGTTGGGACATCATTGATGACATCTTCACAACTTTAGTGGTCGTTGGGACATCATTGATGACGTCTTCACAACTTTAGTGGTCGTTGGGACATCATTGATGACATCTTCACAACTTTAGTGGTCGTTGGGACATCATTGATCACATCTTCACAACTTTAGTGATCGTTGGGACATCATTGATGACATCTTCACAACTTTAGTGATCGTTGGGACACTCTTGATGACGCCTTCACAACTTTAGTGGTCGTTGGGACATCATTGATGACGTCTTCACTACTTTAGTGGTCGTTGGGACATCATTGAGGACGTCTTCACACCTTTAGTGGTCGTTGGGACATCTTTGATGACGTCTTCACTACTTTAGTGGTCGTTGGGACATCTTAGATGACGTCTTCACACATTTTGTAGTCGTTGGTACACTCTTGATGACACCTTCACACCTTTAGTGGTCGGTGGGACACTCTTGATGACGCCTTCACACCTTTAGTGGTCGTTGCAACATTCTCTTGATGACATCTTTACAACTTTAGTATTCGGTTGGACACTATCTTGATGACATCTTCTCAACTTTAGTATTCGGTTGGACACTATCTTGATGACATCTTCACAACTTTAGTGGTCGGTTGGACACTCTCTTGATGACATCTTCACAACTTTAGTATTCGGTTGGACACTCTCTTGATGACATCTTCACAACTTTAGTGGTCGGTTGGACACTCTCTTGATGACATCTTCACAACTTTAGTGGTCGTTGGTGGGACACTCTCTTGATGACATCTTCACATCTTTAGTGGTCGTTGGAACACTCCCTTGATGACATCTTCACAACTTTAGTGGTCGTTGGGACACTCTCTTGATGACATCTTCACAACTTTAATGGTCGTTGGAACACTCTCTTGATGACATCTTCACAACTTTAGTGGTCGGTTGGACACTCTCTTGATGACATCTTCACAACTTTAGTGGTCGTTGTTGGGACACTCTCGTGATGACATCTTCACAACTTTAGTGGTCGTTGGAACACTCCCTTGATGACATCTTCATAACTTTAGTGGTCGTTGGGACACTCTCTTGATGTCATCTTCACAACTTTAGTATTTGGTTGGACACTCTCTTGATGACATCTTCACAACTTTAGTATTCTGTCGGACACTATCTTTATGACATCTTCACAACATTAGTGGTCGTTGGAACACTTTCTTGATGACATCTTCACAACTTTAGTGGTCGTTGGAACACTCTCTTGATGTCATCTTCACAACTTTAGTGGTCGTTGGGACACCCTCTTGATGTCATCTTCACAACTTTAGTCGTCGTTGGGACAATCTCTTGATGACATCTTCACAACTTTAGTGGTCGTTGGGACAATCTCTTGATGACATCTTCACAACTTTAGTGGTCGTTGGGACACTCTCTTGATGACATCTTCACAACATTAGTGTCGTTGGGACACTCTCTTGATGACTTCTTCACAACTTTAGTGGTCGTTGGGACACTCTCTAGATGACATCTTTACAACTTTAGTGGTCGTTGGGACACTCTCTTGATGTCATCTTCACAACTTTAGTGGTCGTTGGGACACTCTCTTGATGACATCTTCACAACTTTAGTGGTCGTTGGGACACTCTCTAGATGACATCTTTACAACTTTAGTGGTCGTTGGGACACTCTCTAGATGTCATCTTCACAACTTTAGTGGTCGTTGGGACACTCTCTTGATGACATCTTCACAACTTTAGTGGTCGTTGGAACACTCTCTTGATGACATCTTCACAACTTTAGTGGTCGTTGGTACACTCTCTTGATGACATCTTCACAACTTTAGTGGTCGTTGGGACACTCTCTTGATGACATCTTCACAACTTTAGTGGTCGTTGGAACATTCTCTTGATGACATCTTCACAACTTTAGTGGTCGTTGGGACACTCTCTTGATGACATCTTCACAACTTTAGTGGTCGTTGGGACACTCTCTTGATGACATCTTCACAACTTTAGTGGTCGTTTGGACACTCTCTTGATGACATCTTCACAACTTTCCCCCCGTATTCGCGATTAATCCTTTCCATTCTTTAACGTTTTCTTCCCACCGATTTCTCTTCCTGCCTTGTCTTCTTTATCCTGGTACTCTACCTTGGCTTGAAGCAGGTATGGCGGTGTAACATACACTCCAACAAAGAATGGTGACAGTTTTACACAAGAAAAACAAAACAAAATCATAACGCTTCGGTCTACGTGCTACCTTCCTCAAAAAACACGAACGCAGAACCTGACAACGAAACGAAGAATAACTAAACGACATGTTCTAGTGTGACCAAAACTGCTGGATCTAGAATAGAAAGTGAAATGAAAAAAGAAAACAATGTACACTGTTTTAAGGAATTCATTAATTAATTAAAACAAAACAGAATTAAATGAAATGTAAGAATAAAGAGCGCTTAGCTGGAAGTATGTGGTTTCGATCCGCACTCGACTGGTAGTCAGGTGTAAATACTTGGAATGATCGTAGCACAGATTGTCGAAGACGTGTCGATACGATTCATGTTCGTTATTTAAACGTTGACAGGTATTCGATCATTGATCATGTTGATCAAGGATTTTGTTGCGTGAGATCGTTCGATCTCATCTCCAGAACCTGTACTCGTGTTTCAACATCAGCAGAGGGTGTCAACGTCTCACAGGCACATAAATACAGATGCCTTTACTGTTCCTACAAACCTTATCTTTGTTTCTATGGAGATGGTTTTGTTTTTCTATATATTGTTTAGTCTTGCCAGGACTGCCATTGACAACAATTCTTTGGAATACTTTTGATTTTGAGTCCTCTTCAGCGACAATGGATCACATACATCTACTTTTATTGACTACCGCAAGTGTCTCTCTGGTTTATTTTGATCATTTTGTCAATGCCCTAGGTTTTGTTTGTCACTAATTTTGTTTTGTCAGCAACGATCTTCATATTCTTGATACCTTACACTCGACTCTTCAAGCTGTGCTACATCATTTCCTTGATGCCATACACTCGACTCTTCAAGCTGTGCTACATCATTTCCTTGATGCCTTACACGCGATTCTTCAAGCTGTGCTACATCATTTCCTTAATGCCTTACACTCGACTCTTCAAGCTGTGCTACATTATTTCCTTGA
Source organism: Megaustenia siamemsis (assembly GCA_032433765.1). Lineage (NCBI taxonomy): Eukaryota > Metazoa > Mollusca > Gastropoda > Stylommatophora > Ariophantidae > Megaustenia > Megaustenia siamemsis. The sequence continues at coordinate 74,206,656 of JAVIAB010000108.1, forward strand.
CGCCTTACACTCGACTCTTCAAGCTGTGCTACATCATTTCCTTGATGCCTTACACTCGACTCTTCAAGCTGTGCTACACCATTTACTTGATGCCTTACACTCGACTCTTCAAGCTGTGCTACATCATTTCCTTGATGTCATACACTCGACTCTTCAAGCTGTGCTACATCATTTCCTTGATGCCATACACTCGACTCTTCAAGCTGTGCTACATCATTTCCTTGATGCCTTACACTCGACTCTTCAAGCTGTGCTACATCATTTCCTTGCCCATCTACGTGATCTGTAAAGCGAAAGTTGATAATCTGTCAGCCTCTGATGCTGATGGTTCCGATGTATTCTTCGAGGGGTGTCTGTCAATTCCATCAAGAAATAAATTTTAAAATGTTGAGGATAGCAGCAAAAATACTTGACTTACTCCCATGGTCGTCGGAAACCATTTGTCCATGACCTAATTTGTGCAAATACGACACTCTTGGAAAGTTGATACATTTGTTTGATGGCACCGCTGATTTTTGCATTTGATGTTGTTTTTTTTAATCATGGAAAACCAAAGGATAGGCAATTGTTAGCTTGTAATTGAAAGCTGAAGTCGGATGCACTAAACGGCACGGTGTAAATCAAAGTCAACGCGAACTCCTATGTGAATTAGAAAGAAGAAAACTGTCTCCGTAACAACTATATATATATATGAATATGTTCTTTATTGTGACACAGAGAAATATAGGCAGAAATATAAAATAGGGAAATACTATACGGGACCGCCAGCAGAGCTGCAGAGAACATGCACAATTGTATAAAGCAGCTAAACTAATATAAAGACAAGACAAAATGCAACGTTTCGGCAAAAGCCTTCATCGGGTTCAAAACTAGAAAGATTTTTCCCGAAGCGTTAAAGTTGTTTAATTAACTGTATGTTGTTAGTTTAGCTGCATTATACCAATTTGTGTTTATTTTCAAAGTTGTTTAATTAACTGTCAGTTGTTAGTTTAACTGCATTATATCATTTTGTGTTTATTTTCAAAGTTGTTTAATTAACTGTCAGTTGTTAGTTTAACTACATTATATCATTTTGTGTTTATTTTCAAAGTTGTTTAATTAACTGTATGTTGTTAGTTTAGCTGCATTATACCGTTTTGTGTTTATTTTACGTGCTATTTTTGTTTACACGACTAGTAGTAGCTTACAAAGGTAAGTTAATAAATTAGAGAAGTGAGTGACAATTACCCACCTGTTTGGAAATCCGCTTATACTAAGTACAAGCGGATTTCCTTCCAAGGTGGCATCAAGGAAGCCCCAACGACCACTAAAGCAGTGAAGGTGGCATCATGGAAGCCCCAACGACCACTAAAGTAGTGAAGGTGGCATCAAGGAAGCCCCAACGACCACTAAAGTAGTGAAGGTGGCATCAAGGAAGTCCCAACGACCACTAAAGTAGTGAAGGTGGCATCAAGGAAGTCCCAACGACCACTAAAGTAGTGAAGGTGGCATCAAGGAAGTCCCAACGACCACTAAAGTAGTGAAGGTGGCATCAAGGAAGTCCCAACGACCACTAAAGTAGTGAAGGTGGCATCAAGGAAGTCCCAACGACCACTAAAGTAGTGAAGGTGGCATCAAGGAAGTCCCAACGACCACTAAAGTAGTGAAGGTGGCATCAAGGAAGTCCCAACGACCACTAAAGTAGTGAAGGTGGCATCAAGGAAGTCCCAACGACCACTAAAGTAGTGAAGGTGGCATCAAGGAAGCCCCAACGACCACTAAAGTAGTGAAGGTGGCATCAAGGAAGCCCCAACGACCACTAAAGTAGTGAAGGTGTCCAAGGCGGATCTGCTGCACAGTTTCATTTTCTGTTAAAGACGGCAAACTTTATTTTTACTAAGCTTTCTGTCCCCCGTCGCCACCTAAGTTATCTAGCATTTTCTCTCTTTGTCGTCCGTGATCTCTCTTTCCTTGTATTTGCCAGTTGTAATCAAGTATTCCAACTTTTCTTTTCTTCTTATGTGCCCGAAAAATGTTGGTTGTTTCTTTTGATGTTTTTTTTAGGAGTACCCTTTTTGTGTTGGCCTCTTTGAGAATGTCCTCAATGGTCTTTTTAGCTGCCCAGGGAACTTTCAATATTATTCTGAGAAATCCCATATCTGTGGCCTCTAATCATCTTTTTATTTGTTTATCTACTGTCCATGATTCGCTTCCATAGGTCAGAATTGGTTCTATATAGCATCGATGAACTCTCTTTCTCACTTCTATCGACAAAGACTTGTTGTATAAGATGTGTTTTAAATTTTCTGAAATGCGATTTTGGCCTGAGCTATTCTGCTTTTTATTTGTGTGGTTCATCTTTCCTCTGATGTTATTGTGCACAAGTGTTGTCCTTCACACCATATATTGTACAAACAAATATTATAAAAAATCAGTGTTACCCTACAGACAACATCTTGTGCAACTAATTGAAAGAACCATATATTATCGTGCTTTGCTGACCATCTGTCAACTTATTCTTCTTTTCATTCTTATGTGTTTCTGGCTATAACTTTATTTCTTTTTTTTTTCTGTATATATTTTTAGTATTTGTCACTCTTATACTAACACCCTCATCTCTCTCTCTCTCTCTCACACTCACACTCTTCATCTCTCTCTCACACTCATACTCCACATCTCTCTCTCACATTCACACTCTTCATCACTCTCACACTCCACATCTCTCTCACACACTCTCTCTCCTCATCTCTCTCACACTCACACTCCTCATCTCTCTCACACACTCGCTCTCCACATCTCTCTCACACACTCACTCTCCTCATCTCTCTCTCACTCTCACACTCCTAATCTCTCACACTCACTACCTCATCTCTCTCACACACTTATTCTCCTCATGTCTCACACACTCTCACACTCCTCGTCTCTCACACTCTCACACTCCTCAACTCTCTCACACACTAACACTCCTCATCTCTCTCACATACGCGCACTCCTCATCTCTCTCACACACTCACACTCCTCATCTCTCTCACACACTCACACTCCTCATCTCTCACACACTCACTCTCCTTATCTCTCACACTCCTCATCTCTCACACTCTCACTCTGTTCATCTCTCACACACTTACATTCCTCATCTCTCACACACTAACACTCCTCATCTCTCACACACTAACACTCCTCATCTCTCTCGCATACCATTATTCCTCATCTCTCACACACTCACATTCCTCATCTCTCACACACTCACATTCCTCATCTCTCACACTCCTCATCTCTCACTCACTCATATTCCTCATCTCTCACACACTCACATTCCTCATCTCTCACACTCCTCATCACTCACACACTCACTCTCCTCATCTCTCACACACTCACATTCCTCATCTCTTACACTCCTCATCTCTCGCACATTCACATTCCTCATCTCCCTCACTCCTCATCTCTCACACTCTCACGCTTCTCATCTCTCTCACACTCATTCTCCTCATCTCTCGCACACTCATTCTCCTCATCTCTGACAGACACTCACACTTTATTATTTCTCGTTTATCTCGTTGTATCTTATTCTTCCTAACACTCTCAGTCTCTCTCTTTCTCTTTTGCTATCTTTACTTAAACTTCTCATGAATCATCTAGTCACCTTATAGTATACGTTGGCACTCACTGCATCCAACAATCATTTATTTTTTCAATTTTTGACTCACTCCATTCTCTGTCATGCACAACCAAACTCATCTCTCTCTCTCTCTCTCTCTCTCTCTCTCTCTCTCTCTTTCTTTCCGCTTATTAACTCTCTCCTCCCACGTTATTACCAACTCAATCATCATCAATCCATTCTCCCCTTCATCAACATAAAATTACTCTCAACATATCGTTACTCTCAACATACAATTATCCTAAACATACAATTACTAGACAAGCTAAGCGAGAATACTTAACAGCTGCACTCAAAAACCCTCACATCAGAGACCGGGAAAATATGTGAGAAATCTAGAAAAAGACGAAAGAAAAATATGAAATATTGATTGTAGAATTTACTTCAAAACATGTTTGAGCAACCATTTGTAGACTCAGTAGTAGTAGGAGCCGTGGTTTATGCTCCTGGTTTTTTAGTTGACCAAAGAATAGGGTATACCCTACGAAGTCCAGTACCCTTTAAGTACAAGAGTTATATAGAGACGGCGCCAAGCTGCGCCAAGCTGCGGCAAGCCAGAGTGATGTCATGATATATATGTATAGTGCATGAAGGGGTTTGTAGTTGAGGGGATAATTACTGAGTCATGTATTGGACATCAGTTTTTCCCGCCAAAGTGACTTCCAATAGGAGCTAGTGTGTGTGTATGTTGTCCGGCTATAGACCACGCCCACTCCGGAAGTGAAAGTACCATATTAGGGAGTAGTGATACGTTAGTTATTTCATAGTTATGGTGAGCATATATACAGATAATAGTAATAAATTAATAGTTATTATATCTAGGTGGGCGTAAATGGGCCCGTATTTAAGATATGGACCGTAAGTAGGTATATATACATACATATATTGGCAAATCTTGCTGGCGGTATTAACGAACAGTCATTTTCTCCTACCGTGGCACATAATGACCCAATCGTTGCCGCTCTCGCGTGAGTTTATTGATTATTGTCTCAAGCGCGAAACGCAACAGGTTATGTAAACTAATGAGCGATCTGTCTCGGTACGTGGTTAGCAGACAATAAGACATAGGTTAACAACAATACTTATGGTCTCGATACGCGTATCGTGTTATCAAATAAGGTTCGTAAGTTATAAAATAACGACATAAATCTACCTCGCGACAGTCGTAGGTATGGATCCAACCTGGAAGCATCCGTTTACGGCGCTAGTCGCAGGACCGACGGGATGCGGAAAAAGTGTGTTTGTTAGGAGATTTATCGACCACGTGTCAGAAATGGTCAGACCCGCTCCGGAGGAAATAATCTACTGTTACGGCGAGTGGCAATCGATGTACGATACGATGAAGGGTGTTCAGTTTAACGAAGGGCTACCCGACATGGCGCAATGGCGAGGAGATAGGACACGTCTGTTGGTCATAGACGATCTGATGAACGAAACCGACGATAGGGTCACGAAACTATTTACCAAGGGAAGTCATCATAGAAATATAAGCGTCGTGTATATAGTACAGAATCTCTTTAGCAAAAACAAGGAACAGCGGACGATAAGTCTCAACAGTCATTACATAGTTCTGTTTAAAAACCCGAGAGACGGATCTCAGATTACGAATCTGGCCAAACAAATGTACCCGGGGCGCGTGTCGTACGTACAAGAAAGTTTTAAAGACGCGACATCGGCTCCACACGGGTATTTATTAATTGACCTTCGGCAAGAGACGCCGGATCATCTAAGGCTGCGCGCAAATATTTTTCCTAAAGAACAGCAGGTAGTCTACATCCCAAAGTAAGGAACATGGGCGAGTCGGTCAAAAGACACGGAGAGATGTTGCGTTTTCTGTGCTCGGCTAAACCACCAGTTGTAAAGGCCGCGATGAAAACAGCGTCGCCTGATCTCATAAGAACTCTGTGCGAATGTTGCCACAACGTGTTAAAAGGTAACGTTCGGCTCACGCCGGCTCAGAAGAGACGGTTGCAGCGCCATAAACACGACCTGAGGATTCTCGCACGAAAAAAGACGACCGTGAAAAAGAGAAAACAGATTCTACAAAAGGGTGGTTTTATCGGCGCTCTGATTAAACCAGTTCTGGATATCCTGAGCGGTATTCTGGGCATGTGAAAGATGGCCAAGAAAATGATTTTGATCGATCCTCGACTGGTAGAGTCTGTAAATCACCACCAACCCGCGTATACGCCACCCGAGTCACTAAAAGACACCCTAGGAGATCTGGATACGCAAATGCAACGAGTCCTGGAAAGAGAGGACATGTCACCACGCGACAAAGCCAGACTGTATCAGCAGACATTGCAACGGTATCTGCAACGTCTCGATCAGTACAGACACAAACCTCTAGGCGTAGTGGACATTAAACAGGCACCCCCATCCCCCGACGCGATTACAACACCACCAACCGCGGTACTTAAAGACGAAGTCGACGAAAAAATTCCTCAGTCAGCGCCAAGCGCGCCTAGGCCGAAAACGAAAGCGGTCACTCACAAAGAAGTTGTGGGCAAGTACAGGCTCAGAAAAAGAAGAAAAAGTAAAATTCCAAAACCAAACTGGGAGTCATGGCCAAACGAGTAGATAAGATTTTAAGAAGCCGTTACTACGATCCGAATCGACCGGGTGCCTACGGGGGTGTGGGTGGTTTACAGCGTAGTACAAAACTAAGCTCTGCAAAAATTAAAGAATGGCTGAGTCTACAGGATGCTTATACTCTACACAAACCCGTTGTTAGAAAATTTAAGAGACGACCCATCATCGTGGGTGGTATGAATAAGCAGTTCTAGGCTGATCTGATCGATCTGAGACAATTAAGAAGATACAACGACGCGTTCTCGTATCTCGTTACGTGTATCGACGTTTTTGCGAAGTATGCTTGGGCAGTTCCGATACGGTCGAAAACCGCAAAAAATCTAGTGGAGGCCGTGAGCGAAATATTTGCCGAGCGCAAACCGATACATCTTCAAACGGACAAAGGATCCGAATTCGTCAACAAAACTTTCCTAAAGTTTCTCAAGGAAAATGGAGTCCATTTCTTCACTACGGAGAACGAGGATATAAAGGCAGCGATCGTGGAACGATTTAACCGAACGTTAAAAGAGAAAATGTGGAAATTTTTTACGAAAACGAACAAATTGAGATATGTGGATGCGTTATCCGCCTTACTCAGAAACTACAATAATTCGTATCACAGGAGCATTAAAATGGCGCCGGTCCACGTAAATTCGGCCAATCAAGAAAAAGTCTGGAACACGTTGTATAATAAACTGTCGGGGAGAGATAATAGACAGTCAGTGGCGATCAATATCCGTTATAAAGAAGGTGATCGAGTTAGGATAGCTCAAGCCAGAACTAATTTCAAAAAGGGGTATACACCAGCGTGGACGGAAGAACTGTTTACAATCAGTCGTGTAAACAAAAACACTAACCCGGTAACCTACGTTGTGAAAGATGATTCTGGTGAAGAGTTGAAAGGGTCGTTTTATACAGAAGATCTTCAGAAAGTCGGCGAAAAACGGGTGTATCGAATAGAAGCCATCTTAGAAGAGAGGAAAGTTGGTGGAAAAAAAACAGTACTTAGTCAAATGGTACGGTTACACCTCGCCATTTAACACTTGGATTTTGAGCGAGCAGGTATCGAGATACAGAGACTGACGAAATGGAGGGGGATGAACACGTGCAAACTTTTCTGAGTACGGAAGTTGAACGAGAAGAAACGAAGAACGACGAAGGGACCAGTCACGATAGCAGAACCTCACTCTGGCCTGTTTTCGGTAAACTGCTCCCGCGAATGGAAATCGTTTTTCTCTGCCAAATGATCGTTATATATGCCGTAATCGGCGTGGCTTTATTTAATCTGACGGGTGGAAACGGTGAGGGTCAGGACGGAAAGATTTGGATCGCGCTCCTGAGTCGTTGTCTGGGTTACATGCTTCCAAATCCCAAGTTAGAGACGAGACGGTGAATCAAGGAAGATGAGTTTTTACATCACAGCCCCCAGCAACGCTTCGATGCAAATTTATCCTGAAAATAGTCCTGGAAACTTTTTCGTCAAACTCCCTCAAACTATCGAACTGAACGCAAACTACGAAGTCGGTTTGGCCGAGATACAATTTCCAAACACTCATTTCAACGTCTTACCCGGCGATATCTGGATCCGTTACGAAGCCTCCGGTAACACAGCAGTAACAATGAAACTGGCGCCGGGGTTATACAAGACAGCGGATAACTTTATCGATGTTTTAAATAAAGTGATTTTGGAAAAAACACCCGGCGTCAATATGAGATTTTTTTATTAAAAAAAAACGAAAATAAGGCCATCTTTAAAGTCGTTGAACAAGGAGCCTCGGTTACCATAAGCGAGGAATTGAAAAGTATCTTAAGCTTCCCATCGAATCGCGTGACAGACGCTAACGTGGCCCTGCACGGCGAGAAATAAATAAATTTGGAAGCTCAAACTAGAAACGTGTACGTCTATTGCGATCTAGTGTCACCCAGAGCGGTGGGGGATGTTCTGGTACCCTTACTGAGGACAGTTCCTATTTTGGAGAAAACCACCACATCCATATTTCGCATCTACGACAAACCGCACTATGTCCCCCTGAGCAGGTTCTCCTTCGACAGGTTAGAAATTCTTTTAACTAACGACAGGGGAGTTGCGATCCCATTTACATCCGGAACGTCGGTACTGACGTTACATTTCAGAGCGCGGAAGCACTTCGATCTGGTATAATGGTGAGACACACGCCGCTTCATCGAAATGCTAAGTTATACGAAGAGTGCTGCTTTAATCAAGCCGGCCACGGCCTCGCGGTATTTGTCGGAGGTAGAAGTCAGCGAGGGCGCGGTATCGGTAGTTTTTTCGGAGGCATCGGAAGAGCAATTTTACCGTGGCTAAAAACAGGAGGTAAGGCATTACTCAGAGAAGGTGTCGGCACGGGATTACAAGTCGCGCAAGACGCATTGGCAGGAAGAAACATTGGAGAGTCGTTTAAAGAAAGAGCTAAGGAATCCGGTCAGCGTTTAATTCAGGGAGCCATCAGTCATCTGGCCGGTGGCGATACAGGCCAACAAACCGGAAGCGGTAGAAGAAGGAAAAGACGAGCAGCTCCACCTGGGATGCCGGCAAGAAGAATAAAAACGACAAAACGACGCGCTCACTCTCATTCCGCGTCCAAGAAGGCTAAGAGGACAAACTATTCGGACATATTCGGTTAAGCGATATGGCGTTAGTGCATCCCAAGTCTTGCGATTGTTTCCATTCTGGACTAGATTTGTTTAGCGTTCCACCGACTCAGACATCTCTTGATTCTGCCCAGTTTGTAGAAGTTTCCCCCTTGGCGTCTCTGGCATCGGGGGCCCCTATAGAATTTTCCATCAGCGGAAATTCGGACGAATACATCGATTTTTCCAACACGTATCTGCATATGAGAGCAAAAATTACGCTGTCCAACGGTGACAATATACCAAATGATGTTGAAGTTGCGCCTGTGAACTATTTTCTGCACAGTCTAATCTCGCAAGTCGACGTATCTCTCAACGATACTTTGATTTCAGCTTCTGAAAACACCTACCCTTTTCGAGCATACCTAGAAGCCACTCTCAACCATAGCAAGGAGTCTAAGAAAAGTTATCTCACGAGCGCGCTCTACTACACCGATACTCCCAAACACGCGGATGACACCCAAGGTGACTCCAATACAGGTCTTAAAACTCGTCGAAATCTGGCCCGAGGTAGCCATGAGCTGGATATGATAGGGCGACTTCACTCTGATATTTTTGCTCAGGAGCGTTACATGCTAAACAGGGTTGACGTGAAAATTAAGTTGACCCCCTCAAAGGACGTATTTAACATCATAGCTCACGACAAAACTGTCGGTTATAAAAGTGTCATCACCTACGCCGCCCTGTTGGTGAGGAAAGCCTCAGTTAATCCGGCCATTTCGCTGGCTCACGAAAAGGCTCTCTTACGAGGCAATGCGCGATACCCCATGAAGAGAGTTATGATTAAATCATTTGCCATTCCTAAAGGCATGTTATCTCATTCCCAAGACAACCTTTTCCTAACTCAAACACCAACGCGACTAGTCCTCGGCTTACTGGACTCGGCTGCATTTAATGGAAGTTACGACACCAACCCCTTCAATTTTAAAAACTTTGGCCTTACCTACTTAAACGTCACGGTCGCCGGTCATAGTATTTGGGGTAAACCTCTATCTACCGAATTTGACCGCGGTCAGTACGCTCGCGCCTACTTCAAGTCCATGCTGGCGTTGGGTCTTGTGGGAACAGACGCTGGTAACGGAATAGATTATAACGACTTCAAGAACGCCTACACTCTTTTTGCATTCGATCTCAGCCCAAGTCTTTTGAACGCCGAACAATTTGAGCTGGCAAAATCAGGGCCCGTCGCCATCGAGCTCAAATTTGCGACGATCACGCCTAATCCTATACAGGTCCTAGTTTACGCAGAACTGGATTCCGTGCTGGAGATCTCTAAAACGAGACAGATTCTTACAGATTACACAGCGTAAACACTTCGACAATGAATACGAGAGATATTCTCAACGTACTTATGTCTGACATTTTTGTGAGACGGTGTTCCATTGTTAGCGTAGTGGCTCGCAATCGGTTACCTCGCTATATCGATCCAACTAAAACAGCAGCCTTCGTTATCAATACCGACCCTAGTTGGAGACCGGGCTCTCACTGGGTCGCCCTCTACTACAACGCTATGGGGCAGTTTGAGTATTTCGACAGTTTCGGGTTTTCTCCCAGACATACCGAGATCATCGATTTTATCGAGAGGAATTCGAACAGACCTCTCATCTACAACTCGCGTCAGTTACAAGATCTTGTTAGTAACGCGTGTGGACTGTACTCTGTGTATTTTCTACTGATTAAAACACGAGGAGGATCAATGCAAAGGGTCTTAATGCCGTTTACCTCATCCACCAGACAACACATAAACGATCGAATCGTGTATCGACTAGTAGCACCGAAACTTGTGTCGCAAAATTTAAAATTTCTAGTGCAATGACGTCAGTGGCTAAAAATATCGCAGACAAGTCTGGACACGAATTTTAGTGTTTAAAAATCCGGACTAAACCGGATCTATAATCTGACCTATGGTATAAAAGTCGCGGGTGAGAAAGCGCCAGTCACACATCGCTCAGTGCTGAGATACAGAAGATGCTGACAAACGTCGAGGCTGCACCAGTTGTCGATGTACCCACTAGCTGGGTCTACGTTACAGCAGATCGTGAAATGGTCAAACCATTGGCTGCAGGGCTGAAAGTAGCGTCCGTGCCTTCATATAGAGGGTCGACTATGATCCATATTCGAAAATTTTTCGGGACATCGAATTTAAAATATCCCACCAAGTTTGGGATCACGTTGAAGCGTTCAGAATTTGAACAGCTCGTGTCTATGGAGGACGAGTTATTGGCCGAGTATGAGCGTCTCGAAACCATTGCAATAAAACCAGAAACTCATACAGTGAACGAACCCGACATCAGACTAGATCACACACTTCCAGTATCCACGTCGCCGAGTATCGAGCCATATTCCATAAATACTGGCTTTTACATGGCTCCTTTCTACGATACTGACAACTTCGAAAGTAGTCAGCCAATACCAGCACTATCTCCTGGTCATCTTAGAAGAAACGAACAGCTCGTGGCTATGCAGGACGAGTTATTGGCCGAGTGTGCTCGTCTCGAGGCTAATGCAACAACACTACAGCCTCTTCCCTTGAACGAGCCCTCGACCACGGCAGATCATAGACTTCCAGTATCTACATCAGCATGCAACGAGCCTTATTCGATAAATAATGGTTCTTACAGGACTCCCGTGCACGATACTGACAACGTTGAAAAGATTCAACCAATAACAACGCTTGTTCCTGGTCATCTTAGAAGAAGAAAGAGACTGAGGCTGAACATTTAGATGTTGTGTTTTAATGTCGTGTCTAGATGTACTGCATACACAGTATCGGTGTTGTGTTGTATCAATAAAATATATATATATAAATTACAAAACATACCTCGTGTTATTTGTCATTTGTGTATGTATATAATGGATTGTATAGGTGTGAAAGTCATAGATGTTGTAACTCGATTTTTTTTTCTGTTTTACACACAGGTATACTGGTAGTACACCAAGGACACTGATAGTATCCATATTATTCTTACGAGACAGTACCACGTGACATGTATATACAATAGAAAAAAAACTCCATACTTTTTTTAATGATATATTTTTAATACAATATAAACGTGACAACGACACAAACATATGTTCATTATCACTGGACATAAAACTATCACAGAAGTATCATTGTATATACATAATATACATAAATACTCTAGATACCTAACGGAAAAGTCGTCACATTGTCGTTGTGCACACGGCGTTTGATGTAGAAATAAGAGAGAGAATTTCTATGTTGTGTATATGTATAGACACTCGATTTATATCGTTTAAAACCCACATTTTTCCCTCCCTGCGCCTGTTGTGTCTTGAGAACCTTCATAAATATATCTTTGTCTAGTTTATTGTGATGTTTGCTAAGCCCTTTAGTACTAGTTTTTGAGTAATCTCCAAAACAGTGGTATGTTTTACTACATAACGATACCATCCCATCCCCTTCGTACTCTAACTTAAATAAACCCGGGGTACGTTTATGGTACAATTTTGTTTTTTCACAGTCTCGACAATCTACCTTAAATTTACCTTTACTCCTAACAAACTCCTCCCGATGAACGCTACAGGTCTCTGAGGGGAACCACTGATCGTACTCGTTATAAAAAGTTTCGAGTAAAGGCGGTCTAACGGCGGCAGCTAAACTAGGTTTACTTAACGCCAAATACAGACTGTAAGTGTCCATTTCACATAACTGAAAGTATGATCTCTCTACGAACCGGTCTAAAAAATCGTAATAAAATTGCAACATCCGTAGCTTGGCGTATTGATATACAAAGTAGCCGATTTGTAGCGGAAGGTCCCACCTCGTCGTCTTTTTTAACATTTCCACCTCGAATATATTCCCTACTCCTAAATCTGTCATATGTTTAAATAGGGGGTCGTTAACGAGCTTGAAAGCGGACTCACCCTCGCAGTACGCGACGTTCGAGTGTTTCGCTTTATCGGTGAGAGTTTTTCCATACGCCGAATTTCCTAACAACTTCATGGTCTCCCCCGTAATGGACTGCGTCTCATCTACATCCCCTTTTCGTCTGGCGTCGGATACGGTGTCCCCAAATTGTTTGAAACAACTAACAGGGTGGTATTCGATCACCTGGTAGATGTTGGTTACCTCTAGATCGTGATCCAAATACCATTTTAATAAGGGGGTGGCCAAAAGAATTTTCTTCCCGATATAACTACCTATCAGGGTACGTCTAGGGGTCGTCAATAATTTATTTTTCACGGCGTATTCCTTCATAAGCTCTCCTATATCGTCTCTACACACGTCTACGTTTTTAAATATGGGTGTCATTTCGCTAAAATATTCCTTGAGAGAGTCGGGGACATGAATATCGCATTCTACAAGACCAAACAGCGTTTCGTCTTTAACAGCTTTCAAAATCTACGCGACGGTTAGTGGTAATTTTTCCCGGGCATACGATGGTTTTGATCTGGGGAGGGCTTGTTTAAGAAACGGAATAATTGTGCTATCGGTTTTCTTTAGCGCTTGCCACTCACATTCCCACATCTCAACCACGTCAACTCCAACGTCGTTGGTTAAATATTCGCGAATTTCCCGGGTCTTGTCGTATAGCTCGGACAAGGGTTTTTTGTTTATAGGGTTAACACCTTTGTGTTTTTCAGTGAGGTGACAGATATGACCGTGCGTCAGGCACCCCATAAACTGCCAGGCTTTATTACTCTTTTGACAAAAGCCATCCACTCTAATCCTACGAGGTCCCAGTGGTACCTCACCCCCGTTGTATTGAGTTCGCAACTCAATGTTGTGTTTGTGAGCTACCCACGTTAACCACTCTCTACTCTGCTGATCGTAATAATTAACTTTACGTTGTCTAAACCCGTCCTCAACTTTTCGTATAATTGGAAAGTCAGTGGGCATTTTCTGCATCAATGCCCAGAGATACAGAGCGTTTGCGTCGTAGCCTTTAAGACTCTCTACTACGTTTTGAGGATTACCTCTGATTCGAGTCTCGTCCTTCTCGTGGTGGCGATGAAAGATTATGCTCGGGCCACCCACTATATTATCTCTAAGTGTTTTATGAAGCTCTGCTTCGCGTTTACCGCATAACGAAAAGACTACGTTTTTAGGTATGGTGTTGAAGAGGTATCTTAACGTCACACCGGGGACTGAAATGGCGTCCTTAAACATATCTACACCTAAACCGGCGTAAAATTCGACCTGTTTCTCTAATGCGAGCAGGAAGGGCCCGACATCCTTGTTGTTATACCAAACAAGAAAATCTCTGAGAGTGGACATGTTATTGTCCACCCATATCTTGTTACAATACTCGTACTCTTCGTTTGAAATATTACAGTTTTTAAGCGTCGAAAAGAAGGCCTCGTGCGGTGGAAGAGAGGTTTCGTCTAACTTTATTAGGTCGGTAATATACTCGTAACAAAATACGCCTTTGGTCTCTTTAATCTTGTACGCCGCCAAGTATTTACTATAAGAGAACCCCGGGGCGAGATAATTTATAATATCTAAGAACTTTAGTCGACTGGTGGAGATGCACATAAAATTATTATTGCGCTTAACGATAAACTTGAAGGGCGAGGTCACCCCTTTTTTAGTTTTGTTTTGTTTCGGCTCTTCTTCTTCTTCTTCTTTTTCATCATCATCATCTTCTTCTTCATCGTCATCTTCCTCTTCATCGTCATCATTTTTCAATTCTTCTTCAACGTCATCTTCTACATCATCTTCTTCTTCTTCTTCGTTCGCTTTTTCTACTTTGTTCGCTCCAGCTACGAAATGTCTTATTAAATAGGGTTTGATAACGTTTAAGTCATACTTTCCAGAGTTGAACCCTATAACGGGGAGCTCTTTCAAGTATGATTCGAGTTTCGCTATGAGGTCACTACAGTCACCCTTGTCTCTTAAACTGTCAAAAACCTGTTTGAAACTGCCGCGAAAGATTATATACGACCGTTTCGCTAATGTCTCTAGATAATCTATCATTTTACTCACTAATTTTTGAGAATCACCTTCGCTCACAAAACATACTGGTTTCTCATAACCCGGAATATTACTGGCTACATATTCGGTGACATTACTAGTGTTTCCATCTGTCGTCGGTACATTACTAAAGTAACATTCATAATCGTACGTCGCTCTGTAGGGATACACGTAGTTATTAGGAACTTCTATACCCCTATTAGCTATCGTTTCGAGTATACCCTCTTTGTTCCTAAAAACTCCTCCGATATACTTGTCTTTTCGCTTATCCCCGGTACATGTCTTCTCGTGTCTACCCATATCCCAACATTCTTTCCACAATTTTCCACATTTAGAACAAGAAAAAGCCCGGGCCGCCTTATCTATGTCCGCTATATACATAAAATGTTCCTCGTAAAATAGAACTCGTAAGGTGTCGCTAAAAGTCGTACTACCTCTTAGCATTGGGGACAGGGCTTGTTCTTTGTCAAAAGCGAAGACGTCCACGTTAATACCGAAACACTTCACTAGAGAGGGAATCTGCGCTAACGTTACACCGGGGAACTTGTCGTCTATATCTAACCCCTGATGGTGTTGCCACTGTTTCAGGAGATCGCTGGTGGGTGTGTGTAAATTACTGAGATTAGCACCCATAAATAACGCTACGCATCTAAAGAAACAGAGATTATCAGTATAGGGTGGTCCATGCTTACTGTTTTGTAATGTATAAATGAATTTATTGTTTGTAATGGGTTGTGGCAGTTCGGTGGTTAGACACCCGATAGGATATTCTACGAAATGATAGAAATAGAACGAAGTGCTGGGAAGGGTTTCAACGCTATATTTAGTGCTCGGTCTATTATGATTTGCGTGGTTTAAAGGGTCGCTATCTTGTAGTTGTGTGAGGAACCTATCAAAATCTGCTCTGTTATTTATAACCATCGGAGTTGAAAGAATTAAACTATTATTGAAACTACTATGGAAAAACCGAAGGTCATTGTTTTCTTTATTCCTCAGGATGAAATTGTGAGAATAATTTATTTTAAATCTACGTGTTTGGTTATTAAATATGGGGTTTAGAATGTTTGCCCAGTTTGGCAGTAGCTGTGAATTTGGATTATGGAAGACCGTGTGCGTTGACAGATGCCTGTTATTATTACTATGTGACCTTATTGCAGACCAGTTGTCGACATAGACCTGTCTAACATCTGCTGGTAAACTAGCTAAACTGTCTAATTCTAGATCCGTTCGCGCCTTCTTGCTGTGTTGACTCTCTATCGATTGTTCATTATTCCGCTTCCTCTTATTTGTTGGATCAGCTCTGGACTTTGAACAGGTCGTCGGTATCGAAGTTGATGAGGTGGCGGAGGAGGTTGATGCTGCTGATGTGGAGGTGGTTGACACTGCTGTTGTGGAGGTGGTTGATACTGATGAGGTTGATGGTCTTGTCGCGGATGCTGAGCTTGTACTTGTTGATATCGGTAGTTGGTGTTTGTTTTTAATGTGTTCTTAGATTGTCCTGTCTGTTAAATTCGCATACACATATAGGGCACTGGTATGTCTGTTTATTGTGAACAGTGTATACATGCCGATCTAGATGGTTTTGGGTAGTAAATATTTTCCCGCAGTCTTTACACGAGTATTTAGTATTAATGCGTACAGATGATATGTGCTCTGTACTGTTACTAGGTGTAGGCTGCTCACCCCCACTAGTGTTATCTACTCGGGGTTTCTTTCTAGAGTGTTGTTGTTCTTCATCCCCGGTCTCTGCAACATTGTTGTCTGTTGCAGAGAATACTGTCGGGGCCCTTGATGTAGCCGGTGCTGGTGCCGGTGATATAGATGCATATGCTGTGTATTTCTTCGCCACATGGTTTGTAAGATTTGTGGATCTTGTAAAGATGCAGCCGCATATAGGACACGGGTATCTCTGTTGGTCGTGCGCACTATCTACGTGTCTGGCTAACCCATGTCGCCGTGTAAAGTTTTTCCCACACGTTTCACACACGTGGCGTGGTCTGCTTACAAGTTCGTTACGTGAGGCCATCTGTCAACGAGATAAAACCATACATTTAGTGTGCGTACCAAAAATACATTGAAATAGTATACATAAATAACATGCGCTCGCACACGCACGCGCGCACACACACATGTACGTATGCACAAATACTATATGTTACTAGACAGTTATTAGTTATCGACCACTTCATTAGCACACATAACCTCACCGGTTATCATGTCTTACACCATCCTCGTACAACTCAAAACTCATCCGTCGCTCTTACTATCATAAACGCTATAGCCAGATATGACTCATTCCTCTGCTTTCGCTTGTTTATTATAACTGTCTCTCAGCGTCTACCACCGCTATATCAGTCCGTTTCAAATCTTTCTTTCTTTTCTTTTCTTTTCTTTTCTTTCTTTCTTTCTTTCTCTCTACCTTTCTTTCTTTTCTCTCTCTCTCTCTCTCTCCATCGCCCTCTAGCTCTCCCTTATCCGTACTTTAATCTTTCCATTCAAAACATATTATCAACATCTACGTACTTATTACTTAACTAAAACACGCATCCATTAACAGTTAGTTTTAAATATTATATTTTGTCGGTGAGCGGGTATCTAGGTGTTTACTAAAGCTTTTATTGACATATTTGAGTCTCTATCCCTATCATGTTCATATCACTATCATAACCATACCACTTTTACAATATGTGTACTAACGCGACTGGAACTATAAGCTTCGTGGAACTTAATACATCGCTCAGTTTGTGTGACTCACGCGTAATGTATAGCCGAACATGTCCAGACATGTTTCACATTATTGATTTCACGTACCACGCGCGCTTCTGAATTTATCTTATATGGATTCGAAAATGACTAGTTCTGATTGTAAAATGTGTGTGGCTACAATTTCGAACGAAATTATTATATATAGTGGTCTTAGCTGTTGATATTATCCACACTTACGATAAGACTAAAAAGAAACTTTCCCCGTTTTATAAGTCAATGGCTAAACTAGTCTATACGGTATCAGAGAGATATGACTCGTTATTCGCTGGTATAACTTTGAGAGTCGGCGATAAGGATATTTACGCCTCGTTTGCGACCATTGCGGTTTATATGGTTTCAGATGGAATTTTAAACTGTGGGTGCCTCGTGATTATTTATACACTGGCTTATCGGTTAATCGAAAAAGAACTTCGCTTTCTTTGCAGGGATGTTTATCGGTGGATTATTCGGAGACTGGTTTGTAAAAAAACGGTGGTTGGAAAAAGTTCCTAGCCTTCTCTAACGAAAAGGATACGACGATGTGGACTTATTTCGTAACAGCTTTGCTCTGTGACCGTTACGACACTTACCGAACACTTTCCTATATGTTACGTAATTCGTTTCCATTAATAAAACTATGATAATAAACACACATTGTTATGTATTTTAAGCAAAATTTCAACTTACCTGTATTCTTATAATGTTGGTTTTTAAAGGCTGGTTCTCCTAGCTTCTCTGACGTTGTTTCAGTATAACACCTGTGGTTATCTGCTGTTAGATTTACAGCTCTGATAGGATAATATCGGTGAGGCTCTGGTTGTAGATTTACAGATATGGAAGCGTATCTGGCAGTGTTATCACTGTGGGTACCTCGTGACTGACTGCCCGACCGACGCTAGTCGAATGAATATATTAAATCGTGTACGCGCCTTTTTTACATAACCTGTTGCGTTTCGCGCTTGAGACAATAATCAATAAACTCACGCGAGAGCGGCAACGATTGGGTCATTATGTGCCACGGTAGGAGAAAATGACTGTTCGTTAATACCGCCAGCAAGATTTGCCAATATATGTATGTATATATACCTACTTACGGTCCATATCTTAAATACGGGCCCATTTACGCCCACCTAGATATAATAACTATTAATTTATTACTATTATCTGTATATATGCTCACCATAACTATGAAATAACTAACGTATCACTACTCCCTAACATGGTACTTTCACTTCCGGAGTGGGCGTGGTCTATAGCCGGACAACATACACACACACTAGCTCCTATTGGAAGTCACTTTGGCGGGAAAAACTGATGTCCAATACATGACTCAGTAATTATCCCCTCAACTACAAACCCCTTCATGCACTATACATATATATCATGACATCACTCTGGCTTGCCGCAGCTTGGCGCAGCTTGGCGCCGTCTCTATATAACTCTTGTACTTAAAGGGTACTGGACTTCGTAGGGTATACCCTATTCTTTGGTCAACTAAAAAACCAGGAGCATAAACCACGGCTCCTACTACTCTCAGTGCTTCTCGTCCTTATAAAATTAATTAATTTTATTATTGCATTGTAATTTATATTATTAATAATTTATATTTGAGGGCCTGTGGAGGCTAGTTGGAAAACCGCCCGACTGGGCTACTGACGTTCAGACAACCCGTGTTCGATTCCCGCTGGAAGCAGTGGGAGTTGTACTCGTGGTTGAAAAAAAAATACACCCACGGTCGAGCCAGCCGCTGGTAGAAATGGGTACCAGTGTAGTAGTCTGGGAAGGTGAGGAATGTCGCCTCGCATCGTGAGTTACGATGCTTGAAGCGATACTATCCGGAAGTCTCAGAACACTTCTGGGTAGGCGGCCATAAACATAATCTTCTTCCTCATCATCAACATCACCACAAACATAATCTTCTTTTTCATCATCGTCAATATCATAAGTGTCTTATCATCATCATCATCAACATTACCACACACATAATCTTCTTCTTCATCATCAACATCACCACACACATAATCTTCTTCTTCATCATCAACATCACCACACGCATAAACTTCTTCTTCATCATCAACATCACCACACGCATAAACTTCTTCTTCATCATCAACATCACCACACACATAATCTTCTTCTTCATCATCAACATCACCACACGCATAAACTTCTTCTTCATCATCAACATCACCACACACATAAACTTCTTCCTCATCATCAACATCACCACACACATAATCTTCTTCTTCATCATCAACATCACCACACACATAATTTTCTTTTTCATCATCGTCAATATCATAAGTGTCATATCATCATCATCATCATCATCATAATCCCCATCATATCATCTTCTTCATAATCAACTTCTTCTTCTTCATCATCGTCATTATTATAATTATCTTCATCTATATCATCATCAGCATCTTCACCATCACCATCATATTCTTCTTCATCGTCATCATCATCTTTATCACCATCATCGTTATCATCAAGTAATCTATGCAGAGAAAGACTTGGCTCTTTCAATTGTCGGCCTCGATGACTCTCATTGTCAAATTGTGAGGCTACACCACTGACTCTAGCCTGTCAGGAGTCACTGATTGTTAGGTCAAAACGTCTCCTGAGTCGTAAAAGGAATTATACAGGATGTGATCAGCGTCACTGAATTATTTGAGAATACTCAAAATGCCGGCGTAATAATGTGTAAGAGACACAAAATTCCATCGTAATAATGTGTAAGAGACACAAAATTCCATCGTAATAATGTGTAAGAGACACAGAATGTTGTCGTTATAATGTGTAAGAGACATCGAATGCCGTCGTAATAATGTGTAAGAGACATAAAATGTCGTAATAATGTGTAAAAGACACAAAATGTCGTCGTAATAATATGTAAGAGACACAAAATGTCGTCGTAATAATGTGTAAGAGACACAGAATAGCGCCGTAATAATGTGTAAGAGACTCAAAATGTTGTAATAATTTGTAAGAGACACAAAATGTCGTTGTAATAATGTGTAAGAGATTCATAATGTTGTCGTAATAATGTGTAAGAGATTCAAAATATTGTAATAATGTGTAAAAAAACACAAAATGTCGTCGTAATAATGTGTAAGAGACTCAAAATGCCGTCGTAATAATGTGTAAGAGACATAAAATGTCGTAATAATGTGTAAGAGACACAAAATGTCGTCGTAATAATGTGTAAGAGACACAAAATGCCGTCGTAATAATGTGTAAGAGGCACAAAATGTCGTCGTAATAATGTGTAAGAGACACAAAATGCCGTCGTAATAATGTGTAAGAGACACAAAATATCGTCGTAATAATGTGTAAGAGACTCAAAATGTTGTAATAATTTGTAAGAGACACAAAATGTCGTTGTAATAATGTGTAAGAGATTCATAATGTTGTCGTAATAATGTGTAAGAGATTTAAAATATTGTAATAATGTGTAAAAATACACAAAATGTCGTCGTAATAATGTGTAAGAGACTCAAAATGCCGTCGTAATAATGTGTAAGAGACATAAAATGTCGTAATAATGTGTAAGAGACACAAAATGTCGTCGTAATAATGTGTAAGAGACACAAAATGCCGTCGTAATAATGTGTAAGAGGCACAAAATATCGTCGTTATAATGTGTAAGAGACTCAAAATGCCGTCGTAATAATGTGTAAGAGACATAAAATGTCGTAATAATGTGTAAAAGACACAAAATGTCGTCGTAATAATATGTAAGAGACACAAAATGTCGTCGTAATAATGTGTAAGAGACACAGAATGCCGCCGTAATAATGTGTAAGAGACACAAAATATCGTCGTAATAATGTGTAAGAGACTCAAAATGTTGTAATAATTTGTAAGAGATTCATAATGTTGTCGTAATAATGTGTAAGAGATTCAAAATATTGTAATAATGTGTAAAAAAAACACAAAATGTCGTCGTAATAATGTGTAAGAGACTCAAAATGCCGTCGTAATAATGTGTAAGAGACATAAAATGTCGTAATAATGTGTAAGAGACACAAAATGTCGTCGTAATAATGTGTAAGAGACACAAAATGCCGTCGTAATAATGTGTAAGAGGCACAAAATATCGTCGTAATAATGTGTAAGAGACTCAAAATGCCGTCGTAATAATGTGTAAGAGACATAAAATGTCGTAATAATGTGTAAGAGACACAAAATGTCATCGTAATAATGTGTTAGAGACTCAAAATGTCGTGTCCAAAGGTGGTGTCCATGTTAATGCTAGGTGCGGATACCTGGTTAGTTCCATTCGTAGAGCAGGGCCTAGCTATTTCCAATCATGTGTATCTTCATCGTATGTCCCAACGGTTGACGTAGGCGATCATGTCCTTCCACAATTCTCTGTCCACAGTACATCGTATCAATTCTGTTGTTTACCATTGAGTTATTGAGTTATTTGCGGGTCATCATCATTGCACTCCGAACATGTCCATAGGTGCTCAGATCCCTTCCTCAGCAATTCCCGCAGTGTCCAGCGACTGACGACCCCAGTTCTGTGTTTGTTGATAAGTCTTCTTACACGGTCACTAAGTTTCTCATTTCTGGCTGTGCCCAGTAACTCCCATTTCCATCATCCGAAGAAGTGACGTGGATCTGTGTTTGTCGAAGTCCTGTGCTCTTCCCACATCTCGGAAGGCATTGATGATATCCGCCCGATTCATTGGTTGCCCGTCATCAACGACAGCATAGCTAGCCAACCTGTCCGCTCTTTCATTTCCCCGTACTCCCACATGTCCAGGGACATAGACAAAGGTGACCTTACGTATTTTTTTTTTCTGCAACGACTCTACCCATTGCATACGTACAGAGCCCTCATCAACTTTTTTTTATCATGCTCATAGAATCACGCAGTATACATGCGTGGATGTAGTCTGTGACTCTAACCATTTGAATGCCTTGGCCACTGCCATCGCCTCCATTGTCATGCTACTCGTCGTCATGACGTATACACCACTGTCTTCGTTGACTATTCTGCCTGCCGAGCGTGCTGTAAATGCCCATGCACTTCTTTGGTGTCGTTTTACAGATCCGTCTGTATAGATGACTGCATCTTTCTCATCGGTGTTATCGCAGATGAGACCGTTTGTAGAAGGGGGAGGAGTGGAGAGAGTAGAGAGGAAACAAAGACGAGAGAACAAGGTCAAGAAGGAAAAAAATGAAAAATACATTAAGACGAAGTCACGAGAACAAATAAAGAGAGGATGGGTCGAAATGCACGGGGAAAACGTGAAGACCATGTGGGCAGACAGATGCGTAGGTGTAGAAGTTGAAGGAAGGAGAGAATAGAGGAATAAACAGAGGAGAGAACAAGGTCAAGGAGAAAAAAAGGAAAAAGGCATTAAGACGAAGTCAGGAGAAAAATGAGACTGTGGGTCAAAATGCACGTGCACAACGTAAAGACCATGTTCAGAAGTGAGTGGAGAGACAAACGCGTAGGATATCAATTTTGATTGGCTGTCAAGATCCAATTTTAGGAGGTAAATACAAAAAATTGACAAGCATTTGGAGAAAAAGCACTTGGAGAAATGTAGTCGGCAGGGCACACACGCTCGTTAGGAGACGGGCGACCATGTGGTCGGCCCATAGAGAGGCTAACTTTAGCCCAGTAGAATTAGATTAGAACGTGAGTTAGAATAATAGTGAGAACTTTTTGGACACCGAAGACTGGAAGAGACTGAGTTGGCATGGAGTGACGATCTAGAGCAAGGACACCAAGCAAGAGTAATAGAATTTTAGTCGGCAAGAACGCACGATAGTTAGGAGATGAGGAGACTAGAGAAGATAAGTTAAGCGGACAGATTAGTGAGTAGCACTATTAAAAGATAGTTAGTAGCAGGGGCCAAGAGACAGTCGGACCGGTAGATGTTAGGTAATATAGGTGGGCCGTCAATGGGAACGGTCAATATATAGTGTAGATGAGAGTATAAATGCGGTCAGAGCCCAGAGACAAGTGTTAGAGCGAGAGACTGAAGAAATTGTAGAGTCAAGAAGATACCTCATTGCTACACAGGGAGTGTCCCTCGTACAACCCAGGATGCATGGCTTCATTTTGTATTTTCTCCAGCCTATCAATTTGAGTCGTACTGACAGTAAGAACTGCCAGGGCATACTCGATTGGTGCGAGGACTAATCCCTGGAACAGAAGAATATGTAGCCTCTGCTCGATGTTGGCAGCTGCCATGACCTTAAATGCGGCTAATCCTTTGCGGGATTTTGTTATCACATGGTCGACGTGGTCCCGAAAACACAGGCTGCGATCAAACTTAACGCCGAGGTTTATCATCAACTTGTCCCCGGTCACCTCATCAGGTCTAATTCGTACCACCTGTGTGATCGTATTAACGATATGATTGTTAAGGGAGAACCATGAAACTGATGCTTTATTAGGATTAACCAAGGCACCTGAAACCCCACACCAGGAAGAAATGCGATCGAGTTCGTCTTGCATTGTGGAGGCGATTACCCGTCTGTCTCTTCCCTGTCGATATACCAGAATATCATCAGCAAAAGTCATAGTTCTTCCCCTCCCATCCAGCTGTTGTTCCGTGATCGTTATTGTGTACACGTTAAATAGAACTGGTGACAATGGTGAGCCTTGTGGCAGCTCTGGACAAATGGATGTTGGCTCGGAAGACCAACTTCCACATCTGAGTATCACCTTCCTCTGAAACAGTGCCGCCGCGATCTTTCTAATGAGGAAGAGGTGCACCGCCAGTTTGAGGAGCATATACATGAGATATTCAAATGGTACCTGTTGTATGCATCCTCCAGATCTATTGCAGCAGCACATGTCTCCTCTCGTCTGTGGAAGCCTTCGAAGACGTCATAGGCAAAGACTGCCGCATCGAGCCATGCCTCTTTGTTATATCTATAACCTCCGAGTGTGGATGGGAATACGCGTTTCTGTTCAAGGTGACAGATGAGGACACGGGCAATTATGTTCTCCAACAGCTTGCCCGCAGTGTTCTGCATTGTGATGATTCTGTAGGCACTGATCTGAGAATGGTCCTTGTTTGGCTTCGGTAGCGGTAGTAAGTAGCTGTGTAGCCACACCTCCTTAATCTGGCCACTCCGAATACTGACATTAAACTCATTGGCCAGTTTTGTCAAGTCGTCGTCAACTAAATCGTCATCGTACCGAACACCATCTGGACCAGGCGCAGTGATGTGTGACCTTTTAAGTGTCGTGCGAATGGTATCGGTTGTGATTGTGAGATCTTCTTCCAGCACTACATCCTTACACAATTTTGACAGCGATCGCCGTATCCTCATTCTTACAGCCTCATTTCTTTGATCTGTCTGCTCAATGTAGCGGGCAAGCAGGGCCTTCCCTTTGCTCTCATCAGATTTGTGCCATATCCGGCCTGTGCTCTGAATGTCTGGTATGCCTCTGTGTCGTGGTGTGCCATTCATGCACTGATAAAGGCGCCAGAATGTGGCGAGCGATTTTTCTGAGCACACTTTCTTTTACAGAAGTCATCCCATTTGGCATCCTTAGCCTGCTTAGCACATAGTTTAAAATGCATCATTTTTTGCTCGACCTCTACTTTCAGACGCTTCAGCAGCTCAGGTTGTGTTCGTCCATTCTTTCTACCTTTCTGCCATGTCTTGACCGTTTGTCTCTTGCTCCGCCAAGCTTCCTTGACTTCTCCGTTCCACTAGGGTGGCTGCGTCCATCTCTCCTGCCTCCTTCGAGGGACGCTCTGTTTCCTATGTTTGCATTTTGCTAATGACGTCCTGGTCTGTTACCTCGCAGTGGAATGTGTGGAGCTTTCTTTTCTGGCTTCTATTTCCGCTTTTCTCAATTAGGAGGACACATGGATAGTGATCACTTCCGTGGAACCCCAGTGCACTCCACCAGCAAACCGGTGCGAAGGTGGAAGACACCAGTGCCAGGTCTATGACACTATCAGAGTCCCCTGTTCGAGTGGCCATTCTTTTTGCCCTTCCATCATTCAAGCACACTATAAATCGACTGACACTAGTGCGTTCTCTAGGTCTTCTCCCTGCTTGTTGGTTATGACATGACCCCACTGGTTGCCTCTAGCATTAAAGTCTCCGCAGAAAATGACGTTCTCTTCATCGAACTCGAAGAGATTCTGCCATTGTTGTGTGTTCACCTTCCCATTACAGGCATACACATTAACAATCACGAAATGACCTGGGTCTGCACCCTAACCGCATGTACCTGCAATTCTGCATTATCCCACGCAGACATATCAATCCCAGCTGCCACCATATTGTTGCGCACAAGGATGGCCTGCCCAAGGTGTCGCCTATTGTAGAAACAATGAAAGCCAGAAGTACTTACTGTCCTGTCACCAAGAAGAGTTTCTTGCAAAACCATTATATCGGCGCCGCACAGTAGCTTATCAAGAATGGGTCGTCGTTGATTTATGGACCCACAATTCCAATATGTAACGCGCACATACTTTAGGCCTAGCCTCTCACACTTCGACAGTTTAATGCCACCACGCTTACCTTGTCGTGTTTTTCTTCTTCGATGTTGTCATTTGGGCTGCATCTGAATACTTACCGTCGTCATAGTATCATAGATGATTTAGTCGCTGAACGTCGATGCTGTGGATGGTCTAGACTCACGTGCACTCACTCAGTCGCACGGTCCAGAACCCGTTTCCACGTTATAAACTGGCCAACTCCAGTAAATATCTCTGCAGCACGCGGATACACTGTGAGCCTTTTACAAATTAAATGAATTACGCGTCCTTGACGACAGACCGGCGTAAACAAACCGCCATTTTTTGACGCGTTCAATAGTGTAATCAACAATAAGGATGAGTATAAGTGATGAAATAAGGAAATTGTAATAAAATGCAATGAATCAAAATAATCACAGTGGTTTACATCAAATAGAAAGCGCGTACAATCACATGATCCCTTCAAATATCAATAAAAACAAACAAATAAAAAGGAAAGTTCACTGGAAATCAGCACTTATCTGTGAGTCCTCTGAAGAAGCCAGCGAACAGGGCGCCATATTCCCCGGAAGTCGAACTTCTTGTTTCTGACCATTGTCCCATAACACCAAGTCATCCAGTCTCTTTCTCTATTTGTCGTCCGCGATCACTCTTTCTCTTCTCCTTGTTGTAACTAAGAATTCCAACTTTCCTCTTCTCATGGTGTTCCCGAAAAATGTTGATTCTTTCTTTCAGATATTTCTTAAGAGTGTAATCATGTGTAAGCGACTCAAAATATCGCAATGTGTAATCGACTCAAAATATCGTAAATGTGTAAGCGACTCAAAATATCGCAATGTGTAAGCTACTCAAAATGTCACAATGTGTAAGTGACTCAAGATATCACAATGTGTAAGCGACTCAAAATATAGCAATGTGTAAGAGACTCAAAATATCGTAATGTGTACGAGACTCAAAATATCGTAATGTGTAAGCGACTCATAACATCGCAATGTGTAAGCAACTCAAAATATCGTAATATGTAAGAGACTCAAAACATCGCAATGTGTAAGGGACTCATAACATCACATTGTATAAGCGACTCAAAATATCGTAATGTGTAACCGACTCATAACATCACAATGTGTGAGTGACTCAAAACATCGCAATGTGTAAGAGACTCAAAATATCGCAATGTGTAAGAGACTCAAAATATCGTAAAGTGTACGAGACTCAAAATATCGTAATGTGTAAGAGACTCAAAATATCGTAAAGTGTAAGAGACTCAAAATATCGTAATGTGTAAGAGACTCAAAATATCGTAATGTGTAAGAGACTCAAAATATCGTAATGTGTAAGAGACTCAAAATATCGTAATGTGTAAGAGACTCAAAATATCGTAATGTGTAAGAGACTCAAAATATCGTAATGTGTAAGAGACTCAAAATATCGTAATGTGTACGAGACTCAAAATATCGTAATGTGTAAGCGATTCATAACATCACAATGTCTAAGAGACTCAAAATATCGTAATGTGTAAGAGACTCAAAATATCGTAATGTTTAAGCGACTCAAAACATCACAATGTGTAAGCGACTAAAAATATCGTCATATGTAAGAGAATGAAGAAGAATTTCGACAGTTTCTTCCTCACTGACTACCAAAACCGCTGAGAGAAAACAAATCCATTAGACACGGTTGTCATAAACTGATTGATAGCAGGAAATGTACATGTACTATGTCAGATCAATTGCTATTTGTTTTATATTCGAGATCTCGATGACATTTCTCCGCCTGAAACAATCAGTGAAATTATACCCGGCCCGATAAGATAAACAAAGAATAAATAAATGGTTACAAAATGTTTGCTCATTGTACGAGGCTGACACGAGGGTAACAACCTTCATGAGGTTGTGTTCCTCGGTTAATTCTAGACTTATATTTATTTTGTGGTTAATGTCTAAAATTTAGACTGAACTGGCGAATTATTAGGGCGCAACGATTGCACGTAAATATTAGGCCCAAGACATGCAAGCGTATTTTTTTGCATAAAGCGATCAATGATTAATTAGATCTAATACAACGAGTTACCAATTAACGATAAGAGAACACCAGAATAAGAGACCGACCCAAAAAAGGTGGATAAACGGAGTATCAGAAACACTCGGAGGTGTAACAGCAGAAGAAGTCAAGTAAAGAGCAAGAAACAAAAAACTATATCACTTCTCAGCCCGAAAGGCAAATGAGGAATGAAAGAACGAAAGAAAGAAAGAAAGAAAGAAAGAAAGAAAGAAAGAAAGTTGTGAAGACATATGATCACCTACGTCAGCAGGCATGGTGCTTCATGATGATGATGATGATGATGATGATGATGATGATGATGATGATGATGATGATGATGATGATGATGATGATAATGATGATGATAACGTCACTGCCAGCTCCTTGACTAGGTGGATACTATCTCTTACTGCATTTATCGTCTAAAACGTGTACCTTCACAGCGGATGTATTAATAGAATGTTATTTGATAGCACCATCATCACTGCACAGCGGGGGAACCCATAGGTGATCAGATATTCCCCTCGAGAAAATCCGAGAAGAATTCTGGCCCAGCTGCACGAACTCTTCAACACGACCTGGATGGAATCCACTACGGACAACAACTATTGTAACAACCTTTGTGAGAAACTCAAGAGAGATTCTGTTGCTATGACGTGTAGACACCGAGATGGAGCAGTGATCTAGAGGACAAGAGGTCGAGTTTGATTATCATTAACAATTTCTAATTTTACCATGTTCTAAATGGTGCTGACTTTTTATTTTTATTATTTTTTTTTAGTATGAATTTCAGGACTGTGTAGTGCTGACCAACCCAAAAACGTGTGGATAGTTACAAACAAAATAGGGATACTATAGTCCGTTCAGAAATTCATAATCACACCTGAATTAGTTTTGCGTGATAACCGCTTGGTATTTTGCTTTCAGAATTTGCATGTAATCTTAGAATATTGATGACGTTATAGAAATATTTTTTGCTCTGAAAAATGTGATCTAGTTTAAAAGTTTTCTTCTTTAGGCTATATTAAATTCACCCTGTTCGAATTTGACACCATTTTAGGATATATACATTAATTTGGTGCGGTCGTTGACGTAAAATAGTTTGGCTATTGCAGAAACACTAACTTCAGGAAAATCCCGTGCACAAAACTGAATTGTTATTGAACGACAAGACGGACGCACCACGGCCTTGGCATTAATTACCGAAGGGAAGGCGTATCTTTATTAATTTTGTGAAGACTCAGTAGATAATTTGTTGACTTTAAATACCAACATTTATATCTAAATTACAATGAGTTTGAAATGCAAATTTATAACTATGCAAAAGGTTACTGTTTTACTATATCAGCACTTCCTTAGGGAATCCAAGATGGGGCATTTATATTGTGAGATCCGTGAGCGGCGGAGTGAACGGTATGATATTGTATATTTGGACGAATCATGGGTCAACGCACACCACACCTATGCTAAAGAATGGCAGTCAGTAAATGACAAACTCAAAAGAACAATTCCGAGCAGCAAAGGCCAGCCCATTATATTAACGCATGCTGGAAGCACTGAAAACGGCCTTGTCCATGATGCGGGACTTATTTTTCAATCAAAAAGTACCGACGGTAGGGACTACCATACTGAAATGAATGGAAACATTTTCAGGCACTGGTTTTGAACAGGACGTTTAAAATGTGTGATGTTGAAATTCTGACACGCGAATCTCTCTCAAAAATAGACATTCCGTTCTGGAAGAAGTGTGTTGAACATGTGCTGCGGGTGGAAGATGAGTACTGGAAACGAGATGGATTTCTATTTGTCCAGCCAGTAATGATTATCAACCTCTTGGAATCGTCAGATTCGGAATGATTAAAATTAAGATGAATTTAATTCCAGCTGCAGTTAGGACGTCCTGGGGTCTAATGGTGACCGAAGGACAAGACTAATTGTAACCAATTGAATTCATGTTTGCAAATATACATAACGAACAACACCCACAATTAAGCACTATGTAGATACGCCTCTGACAAGAATTGCACTAAACTGGACAATTTAACACGATTACTGTAAACTCTAAAATTTGGATCAACTTGTGTGATATCGTCATAAAAGATCAAAGGAATTCGCTGATGTGCAAAATCTGTTGTGTTTGTGGAATAAAAAATACCAAAATCTTTGCGTCATCAATATTCTAAGATTGCATGGAAATTTTGAAACCAAAATAACAAGCGGTTATCACGCAAAACTAATTCAGGTGTGATTATAAATTTATGAACGGACTATAGCATCATATTTTCTATATGGCACAGAGAGTGACGGGGTTCCTTCTTCTTCTTTCCATTGATACCAAGTCATCAACGATGACATCCGTAACAAAAGTATGTCAGCAATCGGACAATATGACGATCAGCATAGTACTTTTAATGAAAAAACAAAATTGTGATGGTATTGCGACGTATCACATTTTTTAGAGCAAAAATAATGTTAGGAAGTGTTGTAATGACAATGAGGAGGGGGTAAGTGGGAATAGGGGGTGGAAACAAAGAAGAAGTAAACGAAGAATTAGAAGAAAAGAAGAATGGGAAAGTAGTAGGCGAAGAAGTAAGAAGTAGCAAGAAGGAAGAATAAAAGAAGATAAAGAAGTAAAAGAGGAAGAGAAAATCAGGAAAGAGAAGTGATGAAAACGATAAGTCTTCTTCTTCTTTTACTCCTCATTTCTTGTCAGCGTTGAGGTCAGATTAATTTGCCGTCCTTTGCTCATCTGTTCGCCTCTGCTGCTGTTATGTTTCCTAGTGATTCTAATATTCCGTCAATCCATTTTTTTTTTGTGGGCGGTCTTTGGGTCTGGTGTTCTCACAACGTTTATTGAAGGTTCGTTGTGTTGTTTTTGATCTCTCTGCCTTATCACCTAGTCAAACCGTTTTATCTGTCGTTTTTTTAAATGTATTCTATAGCGTGGGCTATTCCTAGCTTTTTTCTCAGTTCTTCATTTCTGATCTTATCTCTCAGACTGTTTCCTGTCATTCGTCTAACACATTTCATCTCTGTAGAGGTTATTTTGCTTATTGTTCTTGCATCTAGGGTCCAGGTCTGGCATTGGTAGCACAACGTTGGATGAAGATTGTATTGTAGTGTCCGTTTTGTCTCTATAGTTATTTCCCTTTGTTATACAATAGTGGTGATATCTGTCCAATTATTTGTCAAGCTTTGTTGCATCTTAAGTCTATTTCTGCTGTTTGTGGATAATAATTAGACTTCCTAGGTATTTAAATTCCTCTACTTGTTTTAGTTGTCTACCGTCTATAGTTATGATGATGTTCTGTTTCTCTTGTGCAATATTCATTATTTCTGTTGTTTGTGTTGATGTTGATTTTCATGTTGTATTTTGTGCCTGTGCTATTGAGTTTATTTAAGTATTCTTGTAGGTCTTCTATTTTTCCATGTATTAGTGCCTGATTGTCTGTAAGGCTCGGTGATCTGTCTCAGATGGGTTGATTAACTTGCATATGTAGTCCATGAATGTAATGAACAATAGGAGGAATATTATGCACCCCTGCCTTACACCTGATCTAACTTCGAAGTGGTAAGTGTAACCTGCTGCTGTTCTGACTGTGCAGCTGCTGTTGATGTAGAGACATTTAATTACGTAGGATAGATGTTGGCTCACTCCGTGTGTTGTTAGTATCTCCCACAGTTGTTCTCTATTTACTCGGTTGAATGCTTTTCTCCTGGTCAATGAAAGCAATGTACAAATTTTGATTGTGCTCTGTCGTCTTTCCTGCTAGATGTTTTTAAGGTGAATAGAGCATCAGTACATCGCCTGTTTTTTTTTGTTTTTTTTTTTCAAAACCTTACGTGAGAATCTTTTCCGGTAGTTCTATTATTGGCCTCAGCCTTCTTTCCCCAATCTTGGCGTATAACTTTCCTACATGGCTGAGAAGCGATATACCTCGATATTTATTGCAGTCTCTCTTCCTACCTTTCTTTTTCCGAATTGGCACGATGATTGCCTGTTGCCATCGTCTGGAGATTTTTGTTGGTGCCATGGTGCATTGGATATTCTGTGCAGCCATGTAACTCCTATTTCTACTGCTACTGTATTATTTCTACTGGTATGATATCTATCCCCTGTGGTTTATTTCGTGGCGCATATTTCATTAGCTTTTTCTCTTTTCAGTTCTCGTGATGTTTGGTTCAGTGTGACGATAACGTTTAAAAGTATAAATACCTTGGCTTCCTTGATTGGTGGTTAAGGCAAAGAAATACAAATGAATGCATTAAAATGCGAAGCTGCAGAAAAGCTAAACGTGAAGGAAAGTGGAAAAACAAATAGAAAAAAATGGTATGGTAAAAGCTTTACGTGATTAGTTGACGACACAGATTTGAACGACGTTTCGGCTCAATAGGCCTTCAGCAGGAACAAACAAACAACACGCGCACACACTGATATGTAAGTAAATAAAACTAATCCTACATAGCTAACTATTAACGAAACATCCGATGATTGGCAGGTACGTGCGAACAAGGGAGAGGGATGGATAGAATGCGAGAAAGAGAGAGAGAGAGAAATAGAGAGAGTAAACTTCTGCCTGCATTCGTCAAGGACTCGACGACTAGCACCTACTTAAGTACGGGTGAGAGTCAGTGATGAAATGAGTACAGAAGTACGTGTTTGGGCTGTCTGTTGTTCTTTGTGTTTTTTGTGTGTTTTGTGTTGATTTCTTTGTGATGTTTTTTTTTTCTGAGTGTTGTAAACATAACTCATCCTTGAAATGATTCGTTGATCTATCACCTCGGAAGTCTCTCTCCATAACAATATTCATTTATTATTATTCGTCCCCAATTAAATTAGTCCACATTTTCCCAAATTTTGGGACACCCTGTACTGAAAGAACTTAAAAACCTTGACACCTTTTCCTCACATGTTTATCAGCTCCCAATTAAGGCCTAGAAACGCGCTTTATGATAGCTACTTTAATGCATGCTTTCCTCTGCACAGCAACAATTAATGAGACTGGTCAAAATTAATCCGATTCACTTACTGACTCTTGTCATTCTGGAGTCCCCATTTTGAACACAGAGCACTGTATCCGCATGCGCAAGTTGAAACGGAAGTGACCTAAAATACGTCAGAGTTTAACCTCTTTGACGTATTGAGAATAGAGTTTTAGAGCTTCGATTTCTTTGTCGTTATTTCGGACGCCATATTGGGCAGAAAATACACGTCTATTCAGGTCAGAGTGTTCTATTTAATGTAACAAAGGTTTGCTTTTAAGTCGCAGTCACCAAGGGCGTAACAAAAATTATGTTATTCTCGGTTTAGTATTAAAGACTAATGGGTGAGTTTGACATTTATAACTATGATTGAAGGTCAGAGGCGTAGCTTCGGGAATCTGACAGACGGTTGTCCCGGGTGCAAGAATTTAAGGGGGAAAAAATTTGAAAAGGAAAGAAGATGGTTATGTTATAGTATGCTTTGTGATATTATGCTATGCATTGTTATGTAGTGTCATGTCATGTTATGCAATGTTATGCTATGCTATGCTATGTTATGTTATAGTATGATATGTGGTGTCCTATTATATTATGCTATGCTCTCTGATAATAGTTCTCTGATTTCCCCCCCCCCCCCCTCTCCGTCAGCGAGACACAATTGAGAAATAAAGCTAAGCTGGTTCACAAGTCTTCCCTTGCACTTCTTGAAGTTTTCTAGAATTTAGCAACGCCCCAGCTGACTTGAAGATTCAGGAGTCACTCCAGACTCACGAAGATCATCGATATTTTCATCGCGCCCTACTTACTTTACAGCTTAAGAGATATATGATCTGTCTATCGTATAGTATTTCCACAATGTCCAGCACCATGACGCAGCACACAGGCTCGACAACAACAAAAGTATCCACAACGCTTGATTTACTAAACAAATACCGCAGCCTGCTGCAGGTACTCCGTAGCACCAGTGCACAAACCTTAAAGTAGAACCTCTAGTTGACTTGCTATAGCGATCTATACGAGGGTGCTGGAAACAATTAACCACCGAACAAATCCCAATGTGTTATAGAACAGCTCTCAAAAGCACGACATAGTACGCACAACAACTTGACAACAAAGGGCGTATTCACACCGCTTGAATCGATGAACAGAATTGCAGTCAGCACAAACTCCGTCGCACGAGACAGAATCCTCCAGTTGAGTTCCAGTTGAGTTACCACAACAATCTACACCAGAGAGCTTAAACTACTCAGCCCTAGACTTAATTCTTGCGGCGGTCAATGTAACACAAACTGAACTCCACCATCTTGGAACCAGAAGTTCCTGAAAAGAATAAAGTAGAAATAACAGATGAAAAATAGCCTGGTTACTGACGCAATACTTGCCTTCTCCCGGCAACCCGCGCTGTTCCGGTGTATCACAAATTTAACAGTTATAGATTAGTTCATCAACACAGAGCAACCAAATAAATATAACGGAAAAGAATAACTAGAAATGTGAACTTTTTGAAAAAAAAAAAGTTAAAACAAGCGACAAAATGCAAATGCGGTTACCTCAAAGTAGGAGATCAAAGGCTTATCGTCATGTAAACAAAGAATATCATGACCAGACAGGCTAAAACAAACATCCATAAATGGAAAAAAATTACAGCCTGAGAGATAAGGTCAGAAATGAAGAACTGAGAAAAAAAAGTTTTGAGTAATTTGCGACATTGAATACATGAAGAAACAGATAACGTAGTTTGATCACGTGATAAGATAGAAAGACCAAAGCCCAACACAACGAGCCTTTAATAAACATTGCGAGGCCACCTGACTCAATGGGCGACCACGAAAACAGATGGATTGATAGAATATTAGAAACACTAGGTAACATAACAGCAGCAGAGGCCAACAGAAAAAGAATATAGCAAATTATATCTCACCTAGACGTTGAAATGGAGCCGCGATAGCTCAGTGGTTAGTGAACTGGACTACAAAGGACAAGGGGTAGGGTTCGATCCTAACCGACGGCTTCCGGGTTCACCCAGCCTTAAATGGGTACCGGATTTTTTTTCTGGGACAGTAAAGCAGCACGGGCGTAATACCGAACACATTACCCCAAAAATCGTGTGCTGAAGGTCTGTAAAATATAGGGTCACTAACACCATATTTCCCTATACGCCA
This sequence comes from Megaustenia siamemsis, assembly GCA_032433765.1. Lineage (NCBI taxonomy): Eukaryota > Metazoa > Mollusca > Gastropoda > Stylommatophora > Ariophantidae > Megaustenia > Megaustenia siamemsis. The sequence continues at coordinate 74,241,858 of JAVIAB010000108.1, forward strand.
CTTGGCGTGACGGGGGCTCTTAACTTTCTAGACGTTGAAATGGTAAATGAGGAAGGAAATAAGAAAAAAAACATTAAAAAGATAATAACAATAATATAATAGTAGAAATAATAATAGTAATACTAACATTAGTTATATGTACAATAATATTAATAATAAGTAGAAAAGCATAGTAAGAAGAACAATTATAACATTAGTAATAATAACAACAGTAATAACAATGATAGTAATAACAATAAAAATAATAACAGAAGAAAATGTGTAAGTGTAAGAAGTAGAAATCATGTATATGTTGTTGTTGTTGTTGTTGTTGTTGTTGTTGTTGTTGTTGTTGTTGTTGTTGTTGTTGTTGTTGTTGTTGTTGCGTTCGCCAGCTTTCAACTCTGACGAAGTCCCTAGAGACTAGGAACTGAATTTTGCGTGTTAATCCGTTTTTCCAAAGCTGGTAGCGAGGAGCCAGTGGTGGGGTGTACTAAGCACTCCAAAGTATGGTGACAGCCTTACAAGGAAGGAACACAACACAATAATGACGTTTCGGCCTGTGGCCTTCTTCAGAATACAAGGACAACGATAACAAACGGTGAAGCGATCAAGTGGAGGGCGAGGAATGTAGGATGTTGAAATAAGAAACTAGAGGGAAGAGAGAAATGAATACTACATGAGGAGAGGTAGGATGGGCGTCTAGATATATCATCATCGCGTGCCTTCTCCGCAACGAAGGTTGGCTACCATGGATCGCCATTCTACTCTGTTTCTTGCTTTGATGGTGCAGGCTGACATAGATTGACTTGTCCATCTTTTGATGTTACTCGTCCATGTTAGTCTTGGTCTGCCTCTGCCTCTTTTACCTTGTATTTTCCCTTCCAATATTACTTTTAGTAGGCTGTTGTGTCTTTTAGCATGCCCCAAAAATGTCATTTGACTTGTAATTGTATTTAGTAGTTCTCTTTATTTTCAGTTGTTTTAAAACTTCATCGTTTGTTATCTTTTGTTTCCATCCAATTCTACCTATTCTTCTATAAATCCACATTTCAAAGGCTTCAATTTTCTGTTCTGTTTTCTTGTCTAATGTCCATGTTTCTGCACCATACAGGAATATTGAGAAGACGTAACATTGTGCCATTCTTAGTTTCAGCCCTGCTGATATTTGTTTTGTTGTTAGTATATTTTTTATGGCGTTAAAATTACTTTTTGCCATACCTATTCTTTTGGAAAATATATAAAATAGAAAAAGAGAACAATATTTTTTAAAAAAGAGAAAAATGTATCATAAAATGCACTTAGCTTAAAACAGCAAGTCTGCCCTCCGTGCTGGAACACATCAGAATGACTTGGAGTTTAAAGGATGTGTCTAGAAAGTAACACGTGACTGAAACACGCAAGTTTAGAAGGACATGGGGACCCGTGTGGCGGTAAAACAAATCAGAGGGGGCAGGGTGGGAAGAAAGATAGGCGAAGCTGTCAAACTACTATGAATACGATGGTCAATGGTGAGAGGAAAACTAGAGGCCCAAAACCAAAGGCCTGGAGGGGCCAAACTGCTAGCCAGTAAATCACTCGGACAATGCAAGTGAGAGATCCCGCGAGAGGTTAAAAGAAAGAGTGAATGAAAATACAAAGTAGTGAACTGGGAGATGGGTGAGAGAGATAGACTGTACAGAATGGATGGCCTGGGACTGGAAGAGTTGAGAGGTAGGTCAACGAAGGGAGGAAGAGGGGGAAGTGAATACCAGAGGAAGAAAAAAAGGAGAGGAAAAATAAGAAAGCCGGTATAAGTCAAGTAGGTAGGGAGAAGGGTGGTAGAGTGATAGAGGGGTGGTCCGGAGGAAGTTAGTCAATCGAGAGGTAGGGAAGTATTAGAGGAGGAGGTTTGAAGAGGAGGGATAAGAAGCAGGTATGTGAAAAGTGGATAGGATGAGAGTCGGTAGGTCAGAAGTGAATAGAAAGAGAGGGAGTCTGGAAGAAGTGGAGTAGTAGGAAATGGTGCACAAGAGGTATGTACCATAGGAGGTAAAGAGGTTGGGAAATGATAGAACAAAGGGGGATGATGAGGGTCCTAGGAGAGGAATGAAAGTGGACATCAGGATAAGGGGGATGATGAGGGTCCTAGGAGGGGGATGTTGAGGGTCCTATGAGGGGGATGATGAGGGTCCTAGGAGGGGGATGATGAGGGCCCTAGGAGGGGGATGATGAGGGTCCTAGGAGAGGAATGAAAGTGGACATCAGGATACGGGGGATGATGAGGGTCCTAGGAGAGGGATGAAAGTGGACATCAGGATAAGGGGGATGATGGGTCCTAGAGAGGGATGAAAGTGGACATCAGGATAAGGGGGATGATGAGGGTCCTAGGAGAGGAATGAAAGTGGACATCAGGATAAGGGGATGATGAGGGTCCTAGGAGAGGAATGAAAGTGTACATCAGGATAAGGGGGATGATGAGGGTCCTAGGAGAGGAATGAAAGTGGACATCAGGATAAGGGGGGTGATGAGGGTCCTAGGGGAGGAATGAAAGTGGACATCAGGATAAGGGGGGTGATGAGGGTCCTAGGAGAGAATGAAAGTGGACATCAGGATAAGGGGGATGATGAGGGTCCTAGGAGAGGAATGAAAGTGTACATCAGGATAAGGGGGATGATGAGGTCCTAGGAGAGGAATGAAAGTGGACATCAGGATAAGGGGGATGATGAGGGTCCTAGGAGAGGAATGAAAGTGGGCGTCAGGATAAGGGGGATGATGAGGGTCCTAGGAGAGGAATGAAAGTGGACATCAGGATAAGAGGGATGATGAGGGTCCTAGGAGAGGAATGAAAGTGGACATCAGGATAAGGGGGATGATGAGGGTCCTAGGAGAGGAATGAAAGTGGACATCAGGATAAGGGGGATGATGAGGGTCCTAGGAGAGGAATGAAAGTGGACATCAGGATAAGGGGGATGATGAGGGTCCTAGGAGAGGAATGAAAGTGGACATCAGGATAAGGGGGATACTGGAATAGTAGGTATAGAGGAGTATTGACTACAAGTGAATAGAGAGGAAAGGGGTGAGCTAGGAGTAGATCAGCAGAGAGGTGGTGGGAAGGACGAGGAACAATAGAAGTGGGCAGAGAGATGGTACAGTCCATGTGGAGAGGTGATATAGTGATAAGGAGGTGAAGGACATGTAGGTAGTCTGAAGAGAAAGGGGGGGGGGGGCGGGTTAGGATGAAGAAGGCAAGATAAGGGTTACTCAAAGAGGATATGGAAAGCAGGGATGGACGAGGAGTAGAAGACCCAAGACGTGAAATAGGAAGAAATGTCCATAGGTGGGAGGATGGAGTCGGAGGAAGGAGGGTCCTCAGAGGGACAGGGATACATTGATGCCACGAGGGGTGAGGCAACCCCAACGAGCGATCAGACGGTGTTACAGAGTGAACCGACTGTGGTGATCAGAGGAGCATGATACTAGGCCAGTAACCAAGACATCCGTCTTACCTCGATGGCCCCTCGAGTTAAAGTGGGCTGCTACAGGAGTGTCCACTTCTCGGGTGATGTCATTCAAGTGTTCACGGCACCTATCTCAGATACATCGACCATATTTGCCGATGTAGGTCACCTTGTATCGCTTACAAATGATGGCATAAATGATGTTCCGCGATGTGCAAGTGAGTCCCTCTCTGATCTCGAAAGGACCATTAGGGAAGAGGACAGTGTCGGTCTGGAGAACGTGGTCACAAGTTTTACATACTCTGCGGTTGCAGCTGATAGTTCCTCGATGGCTGAAGTGGTCAGCCGGAAGACGGCCCCTGACAAGAAAGTCTCGGAGGTTCCAGTCACGTCTAAAGGCCACTAGTGGCGGGTCAGGGAAGAGCAGACGAGTAGTAGGGTCAGATCGAAGAATAGGCAGGTAGCGGTGGATCGTCCTAATCACAGCGTAATGGTGAGGGTGATAGGTGAGGGCGAGTACTACTCTATCCAAGGGGGGATGAGTAGAGGGGGTAAGAGCAGACTGACGAGAAGTGTGGAGAACTCGACGCAGGGCAGGGAGGAGAGCTGTTTCTGGATAGAGGCGTTGGCGGAAGAAGTCAAGCATGAGGTGGGCGTTGTGAAGGAAATCTTCATCGTCTTGGCAAAGTCGACGAAGTCTGAGAAGCTGAGAATAGGGAAGAGAGTTCTTACAGGATGTAGGATGAGAGGAGTCGTAGCGGAGGAAACTGTGGGAATCAGTGGCCTTGTAGAAGACGGAGGTGAGAAGATGAGAGGTGCCCAGGGAGACTGAGATATCTAGGAAAGATACGGAGGAGGTGGAGATGTGGTAGGTGATGAGGATGGAGGAGTGGAAATGTCCGACATACTCGATGAAACGGGAGATCTCATCCTCTGGAAGATCAGACAGACCAATGCAGTCATCGATGTACCTACGATACATAAGGGGAAGGGGGCCCTGGTAGGTTTGGATGATTTGGTGCTCTAGATAGCCCATGAAGAGACAAGCATAGCTCTGGCCCATTTTAGTGCCCATCGCCACACCGCTAATCTGGGTGAAGAAATTGCCATTGAACTCCAAAGAGTTGAGGTTCAAGACTAATTCCCCTATTACTCCACTTCTTCCAGACTCCCTCTCTTTCTATTCACTTCTGACCTACCGCCTCTCCTCCTATCCACTTTTCACATACCTGCTTCTTATCCCTCCTCTCCATACCTCCTCCTCTAATACTTCCCTACCTCTCGATTGACTAACTTCCTCCGGACCACCCCTCTATCACTCTACCACCCTTCTTCCTACCTACTTGACTTATACCGACTTTCTTATTCTTCCTCTCCTTTTTTTCTTCCTCTGGTATTCACTCCTTCCCCCCCATCTTCCTCCCTTCGTTGACCTACCTCTCAACTCTTCCATTCCCAGGCCATCCATTCTGTACAGTCTATCTCTCTCATCTATCTCCCAGTTCACTATTTTGTCTTTTTATTCACTCTTTCTTCTCTCGCGGGATCTCTCACTTGCATTGTCCGAGTGATTTATTGGCTAGCAGTTTGGCCTCTCCAGGCCTTTGGTTTTGGGCCTCTAGTTTTCCTCTCACCATTGACCATCGTTTTCATAATAGTTTGACAGCTTCGCCTATCTCTCCCCCCCCCCCCCCACCTTTTGCCCCCTCTGATTTGTTTTCCCGCCACACAGGTCCCCATGTCCTTCTAAACTTGCGTGTTTCAGTCACGTGTTACTTTCTAGACACATCTGTAAAACTCCACGTCATTCTGATGTGTTCCAGCACGGAGGGCAGATTTGCTGTTTTAAGCTAAGTGCATTTTATGATACATTTTTCTCTTCTTTTATATTTATCTCTTTTTCTATTTTATATATCTTGACGCCCATCCTACCTCTCCTCATGTAGTATTCATTTCTCTCTTCCCTCTCCTTTCTTATTTCAACATCCTACTTTCCTCGCCCTCCACCTGATCATCTAACATGTAGTTATAGACAATTGTGATTCACCATTTGTTGGCGTTGTCCTTGTATTCTGAAGGAGGCCACAGGCCGAAACGTCATTATTGTGTTGTGTTCCTTCTTTGTAACGTTGTCACCATACTTTGGAGTGCTTAGTACACCCCACCACTGGCTCCTGCACTCAGTTATACTGGGTGACTATATAATGTATATTACTCGGTCTCAGTTACACTGGGTGAATATATAATGTATATTACTCAGTCTCAGTTACACTGGGTGACTATATAATGTATATTACTCAGTCTCAGTTACACTGGGTGACTATATAATGTATATTACTCAGTCTCAGTTACACTGGGTGACTATATAATGTATATTACTCAGTCTCAGTTACACTGGGTGACTATATAATGTATATTACTCAGTCTCAGTTACACTGGGTGACTATATAATGCATATTACTCAGTCTCAGTTACACTGGGTGACTATATAATGTATATTACTCAGTCTCAGTTACACTGGGTGACTATATAATGTATATTACTCGGTCTCAGTTACACTGGGTGAATATATAATGTATATTACTCGGTCTCAGTTATACTGGGTGAAAACACTTTCAGGTTGCCATAGATGCTGTATGTTTAATCTGTACGTTTTATTCTCATTTTCCACCATATAAACCATATTTCTGACAGCATTATCATAATTTTGGTGAATGCCCTGGAGTTAACTGCGTTACCAGGAATAAGTACCAGATGATTAATGCAGTCAATACCTAGTGTACAGCCCAGTGTTATTATTTTGCTCCAATTATAAATAGGAGGTGCGCGTGGCCGTGCGGTTAAAACCACTGTTCCGCTAGCTGCAAAGCCTACGTACGGTGTTCTAATCCCGCGGTAGACAGAAAGGATTTTTTCTATTGGTGGTGAAATAAAAATCCTGAGTGTCACACGTCGTGGCGACTGCTTGACCAAGCGGCCTTTATCCCTCTGGTTCTATCGTTGCCCCCCCGACATAGACCAGCAATGGTACTATGTGTCGTAAAGATAGTTTTTTTTTTTTTATAAATACACCAATGGACCTCCCCGTTAATAAAAAGATTGGTAGCGAAGTGGTTGCTGGATAGGTGGTCATAGCTAAAATTCTTTTTGTGGCGAATTTTGCCACGTTCGACACATCATTTGAAAATGGGTACCAGAGAGTTTTTATGGGAAAGTAGAGCGTTCTTGTGTTGTACTGTCCGAGTCAGACATAAATCACAGCTGTTTGTTCTTATCTAAAAGTGACAATTTAGTTCTAATCTTAGAAACCATTGCATTGTTCATGGATGTGGATATCCTGAATCTAAAACATTCCCTTTATTTTTTAATTGATATTGTATGGAATTTCCAATATTAGGAAGAAACAATCTTCATTTTTTTGGCCATGTAATGAGAAGAGAACAGCTGGAATATATTGTAACAACTGGGAAAATAGAGGGACGAAGAGATAGAGAGAAGCAAAGAGAAAAAATACCAGACAGCTTAAGAAAATGGCTTCGCAGAAGGTCAACAACAGAAATGATAAATAACTGTCGAGATCGAAAGTTGTGGAAAGACATGATCACCTATGCCAGCAGGCCCGGTACTTGATGATGATGATTGTATGGAAGTGGTTTCAATTTGTGATACTATGCACTAAAAGAAATGGTTTCAGCAAATTTACATTTGTATTTATGAATTACATTTTAGTGGTAAATGCTCATAACATAAAAAAAATCAAAGATTCTCTATTCTGAGAGTTTCAGTTGGTACAATATTCCGTTTTTTACACAAAAATTACGTTACCTTAAGATATGATTTCTTGTAGTCGAACTGGACTACAAAGGACAAGGGGTAGGGTTCGATTCCAATCGACGGCTTCCGGTTCACCCAGCCTTTAATGAGCACGGGAGTTTTTTTTTTTTTTTCTGGGAAAGTAAAGCGGCACTGGCGTAATACCGACCACATTACCCCAACAATCATGTGCTGAAGGCCTGTAAAATGTATGGTCACTAACACCATATTCCCTATACGCTACTTGACGGGGGGTACTTTACTTTATTTTTCTTTTTTTTTCTTGTAGTCACTTTGAATGTATAATAGAAGAAACGAGTGTGTTTTTATCTTCATGGAAAGACACAAATGAGCAAATCAACTAATGTATCAGTGACAAACAATTGTGACATACGCTAATGGCGTTGCATACATATGGGCTCTAACACCATATTCCCCATATACAACAACTAAGGTACATTACTTTAGTCAAAGGTATTCCAATAGCGTTATTACCGCTGGGTAGGTCTCTGTTTCGCTTGGGTACATCTTTCATCGGGTGTACTGCCAAAGTTTTCTTTTCCTGGACGCCTCCTCTTTCCTAGTCAGGTACGTATTTATGTTATAACATCTCAGATACTAGTTTCGAACCGTGATATTCTAAGTAAAGAGTGAACTCAACCCTTCATTTATTGCACATATCTACGAGAATAACACAGCAACCACCACATAAGCAAACACGACCGGTTCAATTCAGTAGATCTCCAGGCGCTAATGGACGGGAATAACGATATTGCACATGGACCTACTGATGTATGAAACTAAACAAATGTGTTACATTCTTCTTGATTTTCAATTGAACTCCTCGAAATCGAAGTTAAACATGTTTTCAAATGAAGCGTGAATAATCCTATAAGAAGCTAACCAGAGCACAAACAATCAAGGACAGAGTCGGCACGGCTCCAACAACAGTGCTATTACATTTGCACGTTCTCTCTGTTGACGGTTTCCATAGCAACAAAACCAAAACACCCAGGTACAGTCAACACGGGTTATTGAAAAGCAAGTTCCTGGATGTGAATTGTCTCCCAGTAGGCATAACCGCTTCCCTCCCTTGAATGAACAAAATTAATGTTATAGGTCGTTTCAAAATATTTTGAAGGTGTTTAAAATTCCATATCTCTGCAACCAATTGATTGATAATGCTGAAATTTTGCATATGGTCTTGTGATTTTTTGGTCCCAAGAAGTACATTCATTTCCTCACCAACAAACGTATAGTTTTAAATATTCTTTATTTGAAGTATACAAATTTAAGGCATTTTGGTCAAACCATATATTTGGAGGAATTACCGCTTCATATGAGTGAGCACCCACGGACTTGTCATCTTGAACGTAATGCGCGCCAATTTCCCTGTTTTAAGCACTAAAAAACACATAAAACGCGTCATAGTTATAATTTTATATCCGGTGCATCCCATTTCCTGTCGTTTTGTTGTGATTTATGTGCAACGGCGTATCCTAATTATTGGGTAATTTCGTTAAATTTGTGATCTGTTAGTCAATGGGTATAAAAGTAAAGTTCCTTACATTGCAATCAGTGGCAATAAAGGTGTATAAATATTTTTGCATAGAAGCTAAGCGTGGAAAACTGTATCGAAGCATCTCAAAGCCAGAAAAGAGAACTATTCACGCATTGGGTATAAGCAAACGCTTTTTCAAACAAGTGCTTAAAGCTAACGGAGTGTCCAGTTCAATCAAGACTAGGACGCTAGGAAGAAAGAAAGTAGTAGATAGTTTTGACAAGGAAGTGATTAGAAGAGCAATTTGTAAAATGTTCGATTCCAAAGAAACTGTGACTTTAAGAAAACTGAAAATTCGACTGAGAGCAGAAAATGACATTGTTGTGTCGAAAACAACATTATGGAGAACTGTTAGAAGCATCGGTTTTGCGTTTAGAAAGTACGATAGTGGTAGAAATGTCATCTGCGAGAAGCCGCACTTAGTTTCTATGAGGAGTAAATATTTACGTGAAGTACGGGAAATACGTAACCAAGGTTATGATATTGTATTTCTAGATGAATCTTGGATAAATTCTCACCACACAAGTGCAAAGGAATGGCAGTTATCAGATGGAAGTATTAAAAGATGTGTACCCACTGGAAAAGGACAGCGTATTATAATGGCACATGCAGGCAGCCGAAAAGAGGGTTGGTGAAAAATGCAGAACTTATATTCACCTCTAATTATACTGACAACAGGGACTATCACACCGAGATGAATGGCCATATATTTAGAGAGTGGATTGAAAATACTCTTCTTCCAATTCTAGACAGACCATCCTGTCTGGTAATGGACAACGCGTCGTACCACAACGCTGTGGCAGAAGAAGACAAAATTCCTACATCTACCAGTACAAAAGATGTTATAAAGATTTGGCTAAGAAAGGAAGGAATTCCATTTAACGAGGGATTTTTGAAACCTGAATTACTGTCACTTGTTAAGAAATCGCAAAAGACCAAAGTATTCCAAATAGACAAAATCATTCAACAGCATGGTCATACGTGCTTGAGACTGCCCCCTTATCATCCACAATTAAACCCCATTGAACTCGTTTGGGCAAAAATTAAAGGGCAGGTGGCAGCTGAGAATACAAGTTTTAAACTATGCGATATAAAAGGACTGACATATGCTGCTCTATCACAGATTGACAAAGATTTTTGGTGCAAATGTGAAGATCATGTCTTAAAGAAGAAAATGACTATTGGAAAAAAGATGGACTATCGTTCGTTCAGCCCAGATTAGTAATCAATATGTTAGACTCCTCTGATTCAGAATAAATGAAATAATAATGGACGTTTTTATATGTCCGCATGATCAATCTTTAGCTAAAGTTGATAACGTTTTGAAAATGTAAAGATTCTTGATATGTGTACTGCAGGCATGCAAAGAAACTAAATCACTTTCATATGTCTTGTTTACGTAAAATAATGAAAGTCACATGGAAAGACATAAAACGAACAATGTAGCTCTTTACAGTGAAGAGGATCCCGTGCTTACATCGGACTCTTTAGTCACATGCGTACCCATAAACAATAACTTTGCTTGATATGTCATGCTCGTTATCGCTCGCAACGGATAATTAATTTTTTTTAATGTATTCTTTGTTGTATATTGTTTAAATAGTTTTCATTAATGGAACTGTTTATACGCTGATTTGTTTTAGACCGTCTGTAAAGGCTATAACATTGACATTCTCATAGTATTTTAAAGAAAGTAAACAATAGAAAGTAAGCAGTTGATAAACGCCTCCAACTTTCAAGTTGTGTAGAGACGCCTATGTCGAGAAGCTGATTTCCATTAATGTACGGTAAATTATTTTCTCCAGGAGCAAAAAGATCCGTAAATTCACTGAGATCAAAGGAAAGTGCTGCTTCATGATGAAGCATACTTCCTACATCATTAAATTTTGTGAAATCGGTGGACCTTGGAAAAACAAGGCCAGAAGCAAAAAATCAAGTTTGTAAGTGCAGGGAAAGAGGAGATATTTCATGTTAATCGTGAACATTTAGATTTGAAACGACCAATAATTCCAGTAATAATTGATTCAAGAATTAAACCAGAGATATCTGACTCATATAGCAAACATTCTATAATATTTGAAGCCTATTTCAGGAATATAGTGACCATATAAATAGTATCATCATTATCAAGTATTGGGCCTGCTGGCGTAGGTGATCATGTCTCTCCACAACTTTCGATCTCGGCAGCTATTTATCCTTTCTGTTGTTGATCTTCTGCTAAGCCATTCTCTTAAGCTGTCTGTTATTTTTTTCTCTTTGTTTCCCTCTATCTCTTCGTCCCTCAATTTTTGTTGTTACAATATATTCCAGTTGTTCCCTTCTCATTACATGGCCAAAAAAAGATGATTGTTTCTTCCTAATATTATAAATTAGCTCTCTTTTTGCTTTCACCTCTTTCATGACATTTTCATTACTCTTCTTAGCTGTCCATGGTACTCTCAACATTCTTCTGTAAAACCAGATTTGTACAGACTCCAGCGATTTTCTTGTTGTTGTCCTATTGTCCATGATTCACATCCATATGTTAAGACTGGCTCTACATAACATTTAAGAACTCTTTTTCTTGTTTCTATTGTCAAAAATGGATTGCATAGTATCTTCTCCATTTTTTTGGAAAGCTGCTTTTGCCTGAGCCATTCTGCATCTCACCTCTTTTGTACATTATCCGTCTGAGGTTAACAAAGTTCACAAATATTTAAATGAATGTACCTGTCTTAATGTTGTTCCACTTGTCTTTATTTTGCACTGAAATGATGTCTTTTTCTTTGTTGTTACCATTACTTCTGTCTTTTTTGCTATTAAGGCTGAGTCCTTTATTTTTGCTTTCTTTCACTATAATGTCCAACATTTCTTGTAACTCATTTTCACTATTAGCGATTAAGACTGTATCATCAGCACACCTTAGATTATTTATATTAATAAATAGTATAGTTACCATATAAATAGTATAGTGGCCATTTAAATAGTATAGTGACTATATAAATAGTATAGTGACCATATAAATAGTATAGTGATCATATAAATAGTATAGTGACAATATAAATAGTATAGTGACTATATATATATAGTATAGTGACCATATAAATAGTATAGTGACTATGTCTAAATATCAAATTAAGTAAAACGTTTAGTATGCTTTTAACATACGGAAACACTGGTCCAAAGTAATTAGGTTAATACAAAAACAAAAATTGTCAACTCCAATGTTAAGTTAAGCTTATTATACGGCTGTGAAACATCTTCAGTAATCAGGAAACGACGATGGTCATATGTTGGACATGTGATGAGGAGATATAATAACTGAATAACAAAGCAAGCCCTCATGTGGGGAACAACAGGTAAGAGGAAAAGAGGCCGACCCAGAGAGACACAGTGAAGAACATTGATGAGAGAGGCAAGAGCACAGCGGGAATCAGCTCCCTCAATGAGATAGAGCTGCTTGCACAGAACAGAGACAAATGGCGAGATTTGATAAAAGATCCTTACAAGGATTGAAAACTGCTAGAACAAAATTTAGATAAGAGAAGGAGTATATGGGTCTATGCCGTATTGGCCAGCTACGGATCGAAAGGTTGTTAGATAGATAGACAGACAAACAGACAGAAAGATAGACAGACAGATAGACAGATAGACAGATAGACAGATAGACAGATAGACAGATAGACAGATAGACAGATAGACAGACAGATAGACAGATAGACAGTCAGACAGACAGATAGACAGACAGACAGACAGACAGAGACGGACGGACGGACGGACGGACGGACGGATGGACGGATGGATGGATGGATGGATGGATGGATAGATGGACAGATAGATAGATAGATAGATAGATAGATAGATAGATAGATAGATAGATAGATAGATAGATAGATAGATAGATAGATAGATAGATAGATAGATAGATAGATAGATAGATAGATAGATAGATAGATAGATAGATAGATAGATAGATAGATAGATAGATAGATAGATAGATAGATAGATAGATAGATAGATAGATAGATAGATAGATAGATAGATAGATAGATAGATAGATAGATAGATAGATAGATAGATAGATAGATAGATAGATAGATAGAAACATGGAGATCCGCAAAAATGACAATCATGAAGATACGGACTTTCATTAATGGATGCTTACGGGAATAAGAGGATGGAAATGGCAGGACAAAATCACTAACGTAGAATTATGGAAAAGTACCAGTCAAAAATACGGTGGATAAAGAGATACAGCGAAGAAGATGGCGCTGAGTAGGACACACACTGCTAAAGCTAACTGAGAGTATTATACAACAGGCTCTTTTCTGGAATCCCCAAGGAAAAAGACAAAGAGGAAGTTCAAAATATCTTTGAAGAAAACAGATGGAAGCAGAGATGAAGATGATGGGGAAGACTTGGAATGATCTTAAAAGAATAGCAAGAAACAGAACGGCTGAGAAAATATTTGTTGAAGACTTATGCTCCACTGGGAGCTGAAAGGTAGAAGACGATAGCATGCTTTCTTCTTTCATTTATCCGTCTTCTGTTGCCTTGAAGCGTGGCATGAGAAAGGAGAATGTATTATATAAGCTGATGACTGTGGATGTTGAATTGCTGGTTCTTTTAGTCGCTTCCCATTTAGATGTAATGACGTTCTTGTGCGTACCACCCGACTCGGCTACCGATGTTCGGACAACCGTGTTCGATTCCCGCTGGAAGTAGTTTGGGTTGTACTCGTGGTTGGGGAAAAAAAATACCCCCGCTTTCGACCCAACCGCTGGCAGAAATGAGTACCAGGGTAGTACTCAGGGAAGGTGATGAATACCACATGGTGAGTTTTGATGCTTGAAGCGACACTATCCAGAAGTCTCCGAATACTTCTAGATAGGCGACAAAGCACATTATCATAAGCACGTGCCATACCGGTTGGCGTAGGCGATCATGTCCTTCCACAAACTTCTAATTATAGTGTATCGTATCAGCTCTGTTGTTGACTGTTTTCCATGCCATGACACCAAGCTATCTAGTATTTTCTCTCTTGGTGGTCCGCGATTTCTCTTTCCTTTTATTTTGCCAGTTGTAACCAAGTATTCCAACTTTCGTCTTGTGCATGGCGTCTTCATGGCGTGCCCGAAAAAATGTTGATTGTTTCTTTCTGATGTTTTTTATGAGTTCCCTTATTTTGTTGGCCTCTTTCAGAATGTCCTCATTGGTCTTTAGCTGTCCAGGGAACTTTCAACATTCTTCTGAGAAATCCCATCTCTGTGGCCTCTAATCGTCTTTTCATATGCACATATAGGTGAAAACTTACGTGCTAAGACACCAATTCTTAAGTCTCGTACTTTACCGTTACATTTCTTTTTTGCGTATTTTGACGCTGTTATGATGGAAATAATGTTCTTGTTCTTGCATATGTTCTTTATTCCATCTTTCCATATTTTTATTGGTCTCCCTCTTGCTCTATGTCATGATGATTTGAATCAGACAGCTGTTGATGTTGTTCGGTCTGGTTTCATCCTTACCATGTGTCCGAATCACTTCATTTGTTGTTTGTTTCGTATATTCCTGGTACGGTTTAATTTCGATCTGTTCTCTGATTTTTGCATTGGGCATTCGATCTGTCTTTGTGTTGTTTTTTTTTTACCTTTTTCAAGCACCTCATTACGTAGGTTGTGATTTTGTGTGTGAGCTTTGTTCAGGGTCCATATTTTACACTTATAACAATAAGTTGGTAAGAAATTACTATTTATAATTTATTTATTAACCGATAATTAGATGTTTTGATGTTTCATAACCGGACAGAAGTGGAATTAGAACCGACACTTCTTTTGGCAGATTTAGGTTGTGTTGGGATTACCAGATGACTGGAAAAAAGCAAAACGTATCGACTTCCTAATAATTAAGAGCTATCATAATGTGAAGACTACTGGGACATATCAGTGATTTCAGCGACTGGCAAGATTTTCAGAAGAATTATATATATTTGATTAAAAAGTTGGTCGGTAAAAACTTTAATGAGGAACAAGAAGTACTGAGGCAAAACAAATCAATCGTGTACACTGCATGTACGTACATTGCCACACTGAGAATTGCTTAGAAACAACCTGTAGAGTGGGACTCCTCACTTCTAATCATATTTATTGACTACGAGGATGCTTTCGATAGCGCAGGTAAGGGGAAGATGTGTAAATTGATAGAGCACTGTGGACAGTAGAACCTGGACCTTTCAGGTCAGTAGCGAGTGTACTAACTACCCAAGCACCGATGCTTCAGTAAAGGAGAACTAAAACGAAAATAAAAGCATTACAAAAAGTGTGAAACAAAAATGAAAGTGAGGCCAAAAGAACAGTCCCTCCCAACGACCAAAAGTTTAGTATCCGCCCTTGACAATCAATTTTTATAATTCAACGAATGTTGGTGATGGTGTTACAATAAATACAAATTATAACTATAATAAAAGGAGTAATAGTAACATTGGCAAAAAATGGGGCTTAATTCTGTTGGAGTTGCTCGGAAGACACTCCTGTGACCTTTGAGAGCATGGTCTGGATTTCCCAACTTGCTTTCTTATCTCTCATTTCCTTTTATAAATGCAATATAAATATAATACGAATATAATAATAATTTGATAAATATAATATTGATTGTAATGTAAGTACAGCGGAATATTAGAGGGCTGGTACATCACAGGTAATAAGCATAAATATCAAATATGAAATAAAATGTGGGTAGAACAGGAAAGAACATGTAAAATAAACATATAAAATATGAAATAAAATGTGGGTAGAACAGGAAAGAACATGTAAAATAAACATATAAAATATGAAATAAAATGTGGGTAGAACTGGAAAGAACATGTAAAATAAACATATAAAATATGAAATAAAATGTGGGTAGAACTGGAAAGAACATGTAAAATAAACATATAAAATATGAAATAAAATGTGGGTAGAACAGGAAAGAACATGTAAAATAAACATATAAAATATGAAATAAAATGTGGGTAGAACTGGAAAGAACATGTAAAATAAACATATAAAATATGAAATAAAATGTGGGTAGAACAGGAAAGAACATGTAAAATAAACATATAAAATATGAAATAAAATGTGGGTAGAACAGGAAAGAACATGTAAAATAAACATATAAAATATGAAATAAAATGTGGGTAGAACAGGAAAGAACATGTAAAATAAACATATAAAATATGAAATAAAATGTGGGTAGAACAGGAAAGAACATGTAAAATAAACATATAAAATATGAAATAAAATGTGGGTAGAACTGGAAAGAACATGTAAAATAAACATATAAAATATGAAATAAAATGTGGGTAGAACAGGAAAGAACATGTAAAATAAACATATAAAATATGAAATAAAATGTGGGTAGAACAGGAAAGAACATATTAAATAAACATATAAAATATGAAATGAAATGTGGGTAGAACAGGAAAGAACATGTAAAATAAACATATAAAATATGAAATAAAATGTGGGTAGAACAGGAAAGAACATGTAAAATAAACACATAAAATATGAAATAAAATGTGGGTAGAACTGGAAAGAACATGTAAAATAAACACATAAAATATGAAATAAAATGTGGGTAGAACTGGAAAGAACATGTAAAATAAACATATAAAATATGAAATAAAATGTGGGTAGAACTGGAAAGAACATGTAAAATAAACATGTAAAATATGAAATAAAATGTGGGTAGAACTGGAAAGAACATGTAAAATAAACATATAAAATATGAAATAAAATGTGGGTAGAACAGGAAAGAACATGTAAAATAAACATATAAAATATGAAATAAAATGTGGGTAGAACAGGAAAGAACATGTAAAATAAACATATAAAATATGAAATAAAATGTGGGTAGAACAGGAAAGAACATGTAAAATAAACATATAAAATATGAAATAAAATGTGGGTAGAACAGGAAAGAACATGTAAAATAAACATATAAAATATGAAATAAAATGTGGGTAGAACAGGAAAGAACATGTAAAATAAACATATAAAATATGAAATAAAATGTGGGTAGAACAGGAAAGAACATGTAAAATAAACATATAAAATATGAAATAAAATGTGGGTAGAACAGGAAAGAACATGTAAAATAAACACATAAAATATGAAATAAAATGTGGGTAGAACAGGAAAGAACATGTAAAATAAACACATAAAATATGAAATAAAATGTGGGTAGAACAGGAAAGAACATGTAAAATAAACACATAAAATATGAAATAAAATGTGGGTAGAACAGGAAAGAACATGTAAAATAAACACATAAAATATGAAATAAAATGTGGGTAGAACAGGAAAGAACATGTAAAATAAACACATAAAATATGAAATAAAATGTGGGTAGAACAGGAAAGAACATGTAAAATAAACACATAAAATATGAAATAAAATGTGGTAGAACAGGAAAGAACATGTAAAATAAACACATAAAATATGAAATAAAATGTGGGTAGAACAGGAAAGAACATGTAAAATAAACACATAAAATATGAAATAAAATGTGGGTAGAACAGGAAAGAACATGTAAAATAAACACATAAAATATGAAATAAAATGTGGGTAGAACAGGAAAGAACATGTAAAATAAACATATAAAATATGAAATAAAATGTGGGTAGAACAGGAAAGAACATGTAAAATAAACATATAAAAATATGAAATAAAATGTGGGTAGAACAGGAAAGAACATGTAAAATAAACATATAAAATATGAAATAAAATGTGGGTAGAACTGGAAAGAACATGTAAAATAAACATATAAAATATGAAATAAAATGTGGGTAGAACTGGAAAGAACATGTAAAATAAACATATAAAATATGAAATAAAATGTGGGTAGAACAGGAAAGAACATGTAAAATAAACACATAAAATATGAAATAAAATGTGGGTAGAACAGGAAAGAACATGTAAAATAAACACATAAAATATGAAATAAAATGTGGGTAGAACAGGAAAGAACATGTAAAATAAACACATAAAATATGAAATAAAATGTGGGTAGAACAGGAAAGAACATGTAAAATAAACACATAAAATATGAAATAAAATGTGGGTAGAACAGGAAAGAACATGTAAAATAAACATATAAAATATGAAATAAAATGTGGGTAGAACTGGAAAGAACATGTAAAATAAACATAATTTTGTATTTAGCAGCCAGATTACTAGAGAGTTTTGTTTTAGAGTTTCTTGTTTGTCTAATAAAACTCTCTACTCTTTTAGCTGCTCATCATCATCCTCAGGTCGCATATCCTTTGTAGAGCGTTGCATTCACCACAACCCGTGTTTAAGAATCTCTACTAATAGCCAGATCCCCTACAGAACATTGCACTCCCCACAGCCCGTCTAAAAGAATCTCTGTCTCTAGTCAGACCTCCCACAGAACGTTGTATTCACAACAGCCTGTCTGAAAGAATCTATGTATCTAGTCAGATCTACCAAAGAATATTGCATTTACAACAGCCTGTCTGAAAGAATCTATGTATCTAGTCAGATCTACCAAAGAATATTGCATTCACCACATCCCGTCTGAAAGAATATCTGTCTGTAGTCAGATCTGCCACAGAACGTTGCATTCACCACATCCCGTCCGGAAGAATCTATGTATCTTGTCAGATCTACCACAGAACGTTGCATTCACAACAGCCCGTCTGTAAGAATCTCTGTCTCTAGCCAGATCTGCCACAGAACGTTGCATTCACAACAGCCCGTCTGAAAGAATATCTGTCTGTAGTCAGATCTACCAGAGAATATTGCATTCACCACATCCCGTCTGAAAGAATCTCTGTCTTTAGCCAGATTTCCCACTTCTTCTGTTGCCATGGTCTCTTTGGTGTCTTGAAACCATCTTCTTCTAGGTCTGTCCCTGATGCGTCGCCCAAGAACCATGCCTTCCATTATCGTTCTTTCCAGCCCGTTTTGTCGTTTGACGTGGCCTATTTTAATTTCCTCTGTAGAAAGGTGTTTATAAGCCAGTTCTCCTTTATGTTTAACGCTTAATATGTCTTCACTGTTGTGTTTCATTATCCAAGCTATCGGAATGATTTTTGATATAAATTTCGTTTCGAATGAATCGATTTTCTTCCTTGCTCTTTGCGAACATGCAACGATTTATAAACGTATGTTGGCAGCAGAAGATAGTTGTACTAAGTAATTGTGATTGTACTGGTATTGTACCACATGTTCTTCGTGGCGTTTAACACGTGTGCTGATATTGCTAAACATTTCTAGTCGCTAGATACAACGTTATGTTTATTTTTCTGGGATATTACAATTTTGTAATGATACTGTTCTTGTAGACTTTTCGTTTCTTTAAAAAAAAATCCTTGTCATACAGCAACGATACTATAAATAATTTTTCGGCACAAGATGTTAACAGTAATCATAAATTTAGTTTTAAAAATAGAAAAAATGAATAAATAAATATATCATACGAATAACAACGTTATTTGTTTACCAGAGTGCAAGTAATAATAGTTCAAGTAATGATAAGTGAATAATTTCTGCTATTAATAGTTCACACATTATTTGTGCTTGGCCACAAGATCGAATGTTTGTGCAGTGACACCAGAACGAGGAGTTCGCGCGTGAAGTTCGTCAGGTTGTGGACACACGACCTGCAAGGACGTGCTAGATATGCAATCAAATAAACTACCCAGAGAATGGTTAGGTATTCCAGAAACTGGGAAATGCCACTGACACGTTCCAGGAAATCGTCAGTCAAGTATAATGAGTGTGATTGTAAGAATAAAACGCATAGTTCGATTTCATATATGGATATTAGTTTACCATTTAAAAAAAGAAAGATATGTTTTTGTGTGGTATTTTTATGAAGCACATTCACGTTTTAACGGTGTTACTTTTTAATTTGCTCTTGTTTCTATACGCTTCCAGGCTGCTTTATTTCAGCGCATTCTTATCTATTGATGATATTACTGCTTCTGCGATACGTATTCGCTCAGATTAGACACATAACTCTGATTTGATTACTCTCTGGGGCAGTCTAGTGGCTTTAGAAGGAGCTTTTCTTGATATGACAGTATCGTTTGTTGTTTAAAATATGATTTATCACATTAGAAAGTGATACTTTTGTCACATTTAGAAAAACGTCTCTAATTAGTATTAATCTACTGGAATACTATTTAAAGAGACATTATAACTTGAACTATTATTAGTGTGTGTGTATTTGTGTATATGTATATGATACATTGGATCGAAGCCATCACCGCCAACGTAAACTATCAGTGTGAAAGGTGACACAATGTTGCAGACTGGAATCACCAACACCAACAAATGTTTTTAAAATGTTTAGGATTATAACTAAAACGTCACTATTTTATTAAAATAAAACGCCGTGTTTTAGAAATCAAAATAGAGATTAGAAACGAAAATGACGTAATAGATGATTGTACTCATTGAACACGTGACCCACGTTTCTGACCGAGACTGTATTACATGCCTGTCCTAATACATGGTTCTTCTTCCACTGTCGGTCAACTAGTGATTACAGACATAAGCAACGACATATACCACACAGGATACATACCAAATGAACTAAAAACATCAACTTTCATTGCATTGCCTAAAAAGAATGGTACAGTTGAATGCAGTGACTTTAGAACAATAAGCCTAATGAGCCATGTTACAAAAATCTTGCTAAAAGTTATACAAGGAAGGATTCAGAATAAAATCAATCCTGAATTGGATGAGCAGCAATTTGGATTTAGGAAAAATAGCGGGACAAAAGAAGCCATATTCTGCATGAGAACATTAATCGAAAAGTACACAGAAGTAAACAAACCAATATATGACTGCTTCATAGACTACACCAAAGCTTTTGATAGAGTACACCACAAACAACTTATAGAATGTCTAAAAGAGATACATCTAGATGACATGGACATACGACTAATATAAAATCTATACTGGGAGCAAACAGCAAAAATAAAATATAACAAAGAGTTCTCTACACCCATTGATATAAAAAGAGTAGTAAGACAAGGATGCTTCCTATCACCAAGCTTGTTCAATCTATACACTGAGCAAATCTTTAAAAACGTCACAGAGATGCGAGGCCTTCAAATTAATGAAAATATAATCAATAACCTAAGATATGCTGATGATACTGTAGTACTTGCAGAAAATCCTCAAGATCTACAATTACTTAATGAAATAAACATGATAAGCAAAAAATATGGACTAGATATGAAAATAAAAAAGACTAAAACTATGATCATAAACAAAGGAAATACTCAAAACCTACAAGTGGGTATCAAAATTGAAGGAATAGACCTGGAGACAGTTCAGAACTACAACTACCTTGGACATACTATAACCAGTGATGGAAAATATACAACTGAAATAAACAAAAGAATAGGAATGGCAAAAAGTAATTTTAATGCCATGAAGAACATACTAACATCAAAACAAATAACACCAGGGCTAAAACTTAGAATAGTAAAATGTTACATCTTCTCAATATTCATATATGGTGCAGAAACATGGACATTAGACAAGAAAACAGAACAGAGCATTGAAGCCTTTGAAATGTAGATTTATAGAAGAATAGGTAGAATTGGATGGAAGGAAAAGAAAACAAACGACTAAGTCTTAAAACAACTAAAAATGAGAAAAGGGAACTACTAAACCCAATTCAAACAAGACAAATACGATTTTTGGGCCATGTTAAAAGACACAACAACCTACTAAAAGTAATCCTGGAGGGGAAAATACAAGGTAAAAGAGGCAGAGGAAGACTAAGACTAACATGGACGAGTAACATCAAAAGATGGACAAATCAGCCTATGACAACCTACACCATCAAAGCAAGAGACAAAGCAGAAAGGCGCTCCATGGTAGCCAACTTTCGTTGCGGAGACGGCACTCGATGATGATGATGATGAGTCAACTCCATGCACAAGATAGATCTTCAACAAACACATGCTAAGACACGTTTTGTTTCTGTTCTATTAACAATATTGTTAGTTCCCGCAACTCCTCTCTAATTTGATTTAAAACTAAGACACGTTTTATTTCTGTGTTCTATTTGTTTTGAAGTTTGGACTTTGTAGCATTAGGAAATTCACAAATTCAAGTCAAGAAATTTCGCCAAAACTCACGGATTTAATGATTGCATTAAACACATGATGAGATGCAACAAAGCTTGTCAAATCACCGGACAGTTATCACCACTTTTGTCCAACAAGGAAATAACTCTGGAGGCAAAACGTGCACTACACAATACAATCTTCATCCCAACGTTGTGCTTCCAATGCCAGACTTGGACCCTAGATGCAAGAACAATAAGAAAAATAACCTCTACAGAGATGAAATGTGTTAGACGAATGACAGGAAACAGTCTGAGATACAAGATCAGAAATGAAGAACTGAGAAAAAAGCTAGGAATAGCCCCCGCCATAAAATATATAAGGAAACCACAGATAAAATGGTTTGGCCACGTGACAAGGCAGAAAGATCAAAACACAATACAACGAGCCTTCAACAAACGTTGTGAGAACACCAGACCCAAGGGTCGACCACGAAAAAGATGGGTCGATGGAATATTAGAATCACTAGGAAACATAACAGCAGCAGAGGCGAACAGAAGAGCAAAAGACCGCAAATTATATCTCCCCTCGACGCTGAAAGGCAGATGAGGAAGGAAAGATGAAGAAAACGATTAAACACATGTGAATTTCGTCTTCTTCCTCTCTTTCTTCTACCTCTTCTTCTGCTTCATCATCTTCTTCTTCTGATTATTGTTCCATTAACCTCCATGTAGAGCATAGGTCTTCTACAAACACTTTCCAAGCCGTTCTGTTTCCTGCCATTCTGTTAAGATCGTTCCATGTCTTCCCCATCCTCTTCATCTCTGCTACCACCTGTCTTCTCCACGTATATGTTGGTCTTCCTCGCCTAATTGAACATTAGATTGGTGTAAATGCGTTTAGAGACAGGATAAAATGCGGTCTTATCATTTTTAGAATCACAAAATCACAGCTAAAATCTAGACTGTAGCTGTAGGTCACAAAATCACTGCTAGCCAAGATCTAGACTGTAGCTGTAGGTCACAAAATCACTGCTAGCCAAGATCTGGACTGTAGCTGTAGGTCACAAAATCACTGCTAGCCAAGATCTGGACTGTAGCTGTAGGTCACAAAATCACTGCTAGCCAAGATCTAGACTGTAGCAGTAGGTCACAAAATCACTGCTATCCAAGATCTAGACTGTAGCTGTAGGTCACAAAATCACTGCTAACCAAGATCTAGACTGTAGCTGTAGGTCACAAAATCACTGCTAACCAAGATCTAGACTGTATCTGTAGGTCACAAAATCACTGCTTGCCAAGATCTAGACTGTAGCTGTAGGTCACAGAATAACTGCTAGCCTAGACCTAGACTGTAGCAGTAGGTCACAAAATCACTGCTAGCCAAGATCCTACGCACTTCCCACATGGATGTACCGAAATTAGGTTATTAGAATTGACAAATGAGTTTCGATAGCAGAGGAAAGGCAAACCCGTGTCTTTTGAAATACCTTTATGTGTCGCGCTTTATTATGTAAATATAGTCGATTCGCCCTCAACTTTGGGAGAAACAGAGACAATTTATATAAACGATGAGAAGATGAAGATATAGGCCCCATGTGAACTTTCAGTTTATATCAAACCAGTTTTTAAGAGTTCCCCTATGTAGTTATCACCACAATTCTTAACATCAATAAGATTTTAAGACTTTTCAACGGAATAACTTCACAACAGAGGGGGCATTTCCGTATCTACTCAAGGTCGGTCCCAGCAACCAACAGAGTTGACATCCTGATCTTTCATACTGTTCTAGTGAACGTATCGCGTTTTGAAAAAATGTGCGCAGCTCATTATGCACACTTCAAACAATAGCTTATTGAATAGCAATTGCTGTCTAATATACTTTATAAGTTGTGGTTGAGCTCGTTGGTTTCCGCCAAGAAGTCAAAAACCCAACTACTAATAGTTCATGTACTATATTTTGTTGGCACACATCTCAAGCGCTTCGCTGTCTACTTCTTTGTGTTGGAGGTTTATTTTCTTTAGTTTCATTCATTCATTTATTTGTTGCAAGCTCTTGTCTGGGCATCCTTTAGTGGTTGTTTTCCGGGATTTCCCTTTCTGCGTTCAGGCTTTTCTAAAACAGTCTACTGTTTTCTGCTACAGCCATTTATAGATTTACCAAGGCCCGCAATTAGGAAATAAAACCGAAAAACCCCTCAACTAGCGTGACGTTCACATCTATAGGAGCTACAGGTGGCTGATGTCATGCTACACCCAACCGCCCTTGCTCGTAAAGCTGAAAAAGTCACTCTAAACAGTCTGAGAGATAAGATCAGAAATGAAGAACTGAACAAAAAGCTGGGAATAGCCCCCGCCATAGAATATATAAGGAAAGAACAGATAAAATGGTTTGGCCACGTGACAAGGCAGAAAGAACAAAACACAACACAACGAGCTTTCAACAAACGTTGTGAGAACACCAGACCCAAGGGTCGACCACGTAAAAGATGGGTTGATGGAATATTAGAAGCACTAGGAAACATAACAGCAACAGAGCAGAGGCGAACAGAAGAGCAAAAGACCGCAAATTATATCTCCCCTCGACGCTGAAAGGTAAATGAGGAAGGAGAGAAGAAGAAGAAGAAGAAGAAGAAGAAGAGGCTGTCCGGAAATTTCTGTTATCCTGCAGGCCTTAGTGAGTGTATAGTTGGCTGTGGCTCAGTGAACGGTATGAGCTGCAACACGATTGGTCCAGCATGTTGTGTGTCAGCGGCAGATGAACTAGGTCACTTTCTATCACGTGATGGAGACCTGTGTAAATGGTGAAGTCTATATATCTGTGACAAGACTACCATCTCTATCCTCGGACAACGTCCAATAGCATTCCCATCTCTTTCCCGAAAGCAGAAAAAGATCCCAGCACAATGCACGAAGACCGTAATATACGAGAGAACTTCCAGAGTAATTTCAGATGGAGTGAGTAATTATTGAGAGAGATAGTTGATGTGGATTGTTGGGTCTTGGCAACAACATACAACTTAATCATTCCTATTTTTAACTGTTAATGGTGTTTTTAACTGTTAATGGTGTTTTTAACTGTTAATGGTGTTTTTATGGACTTAACACGAAATCAAGACTGCGTTTTCGTCCGGCTCATATAGAGCGAGGTACTTGACCCTATTTACCTTGAGTTCAAGGTTCACTGGGGACAAAGGCCCGTCACTCTAAAATTTGGTTAGAACCGGGCACGTTCAGGAAGTAGGGCGAACAACGTACCTCTGGACTACAGGGAGTCACGTGACGGACGTGCCTCATTATCTTGAGTGGCAGGCAAGGCGGTGCTAAACTTCACTTTATTTGGTGCTTGCAACCTTGGGAGTAAAGGAGTCAGGGAACTTTCTAGCTGTTTCTTACCTTTCCAAGCCCAATGAGTCACGTGTCTTTTCTTTTCAGCTGAGTCGACTGGGGAAGGATCGGGTTGGGATTCAACACACGCTCGCCTTGTAGTCAGGCTGAGCGCTAACTTCGAGGGAGTTGAGTACGTGTGTGGGTGGGTTTGATGGTGGGTAGGTGAGTGAGTGAGTCACTTAGAGAACGAGCAAGTGATTTGGTGAGTGAGTGAGTGAGTAGAGTACGTGTTTGAGTGGATGGGTGGGTGTGAGGGTGAGTTGGTGAGTGAGTGAGTGAGTGAGTTAATAAGTATTTCACTGACTGTCTATGACTTTCATCTATGAGCATTTCATCTAACAAACTTTCTTGTTATATCACATTTCATATTTTGCATTCCTATTTCTTTCCCATGTTATATTTCAGATGATAATAATAAAAGAAATATAATTGTTACTTGGACACAAATTGTCATCTCACCGATTTCATCTTTATCTGCTGCAATGAAAAGACGGAAACTTTTCTTGAAGTATTTCTTGATCATACACCGCACACCTGAATGAAAATATAGAAGAAAAGTCGATCACAATTTGTAATGGAACATTTACTAACACAACACCGTAGTGGCCTGCCAATTCGTCTTATATTTGGTTTGTTGAACATCATGGCAACTTCAATGTCAACAGCATCGTCACCATTCTCTCTGGGGGCAATCGTGTTTCCAGGTCTGAATAGAGATATTTATTTTAAAGAAGGCGACCTCAACATTGGGGCTATTATGATGCTTACAAGTTCGACGGATGAAAATGGATGCTCCAAGAAGTTGTACCCGAATTCCTGGGACATAGAATATACCGAAGCTGTAGCGTTCGCTGTAGAGGTTGTAAACAACGATACTAAACTGTTACCAAATATAACTATGGGGTTTTACGTCATCGACGACTGCTCTGATCCAAAAATATCTCTTGCACAATCTTTGACGTTTCTGCCACGTGACGAGTCAACGTGTGTCGTAGATACCTGCAATGGGACATCCACGCTAACACAAAACTCTTACCCGTTGTCTTCTCATTATACCACAGAGGTGATTCCCCATTATGACGTAATGGGGATTCTGTCGCCTATTTTAAGCACAGCAGCTGTTTCCGTGTCCTATTTGCTGTCAGCTGCGAAAGTGCCAATCGTTGGGTACACAACAACGTCAGACGAATTCAACGACAGAGCTCTTCATTCATATTTCCTGAGAGTTGTCACCCTAACAAATACCAGGCTATTGCTATGCTTGAGTTCATCTCGTCAAATGGATGGACCTACATCTCTGTTGTGTATTCTCAAGGAACCTACGGGGAACGAGCGTTTGAAACATTAAAGGCATCAGCTTCCAAATACAACATCTGCATTGCTGTTTCCTACAGAGTTGGGAACGATGAAAACATGGACCCGATAGCTGATGGGTTGATAAATGTACAGCTTGCAAGAGTTGTAATCCTCTTCGCTGATGAGTTGCCAGTTCGAGCCCTGTTCTCGTCAATTGAGAAAAGAAACGCTACGGGTCAGTTCATTTGGATATGCTGCGACTCCGTCAGCAACGCCAGCAAGGAGAAACTGCGACAACATCTAACGAATGTTATAGGGGCTTTCTTCTTTATTTACAATACAGCTCTTGTTCCGGAGTTCTACGACTACATCAGGAGGCAAAATGTCTCGGCTTCTAAGAACCCATGGTTTAAACCAGCTTGGGAGAAAACTGTTGGCTGCTCTTTTGCTAACGGAACTTGCGACTCGGAAACAGACATCACAAAACTAGCCAGCTTTGATTATTCGTCGGCGCCATCTTTAGCTATGGACGCAGTTTTAACATTTGCACACGGCGCGCATTTACTAATATCGAAGGAGTGCCCTCACGCTCAAGACGACGCTTTGCGCGCGTGCGTAAAGCGTGACCTTTTACTAGATAATCTTTACAATGTAAAATTTAAAGGGTATACGGGGACAATTAAGTTTGATCGAACGAACGATTTTCAGGGGATTTACATTATCAACCAAATGGTTCTTGACACGGTTGAACTTCGACCAAGTACTGAAGACGGAAACGTGACCTATATTCAAGACTTGGTGCA
Organism: Megaustenia siamemsis; assembly: GCA_032433765.1. Lineage (NCBI taxonomy): Eukaryota > Metazoa > Mollusca > Gastropoda > Stylommatophora > Ariophantidae > Megaustenia > Megaustenia siamemsis. Next base: position 74,269,208 of record JAVIAB010000108.1, read on the forward strand.
AAAGGAAGTAGCTTATTACGATGCGTCAACTGGTAGTCTGGCTTACACAAACAATACAATCTCGTGGGCACACTTGATACAGCGACAGAGGATTGTCCCACTTGACCAGTCCAGAAACACATCCGATATTCCGGAGTCGGTGTGTGCCAGGCCTTGCTTTCCAGGCGAATACAGAATCCCGAAAGAGCTGCTGTGTTGTTGGGATTGCCGGCGATGTCGAGACAACGAGAAGTTGATTAACGATGGCACGTCTTGTAAAGCGTGCGAGGAATTTACGTGGCCGGATCCTGAAACCGCTTTCAAAACATGTCAAGATATTCCATTGACGCATATCCAGCCATCAGATACCGTCCCGATTATTTTGATAATCCTAGCGATAATTGCCATCATCGGAAACGCTTTCGTTGTCGCCTCGTACATTTACCACCTTGATAATCGAGTGATGAAAGCTGCAAGCCGAGAGCTGAGTTTTCTTCAAATGGGCGGGGTTTTCGTCGGGTACATCACAGTGATTTGCTTCCAGACGACGCCCACAGCGAGCATGTGCAGCGCCCTCTACTTCATGTTCTGTTTAAGCTTTGCCTGGCTCTACTCACCTCTGCTGGTGAAGGCCGTCAGGATATACCGCATCTTCCAGAGCGGCTCCAAGAACAACCAACGGCCACGTTTCATCAGCCCTGTGTCGCAAGTTCTTCTGACATTAATTATTATTCTATCCCAGGTGAGTTCTCATTTATAATTCTATCCCAGGTGAGTTCTCACTTATGATTCTATCCCAGGTGAGTTCTCACTTATGATTCTATCCCAGGTGAGTTCTCACTTATGATTCTATCCCAAGTGAGCTCTCACTTATGATTCTATCCCAGGTGAGCTCTCACTTATAATTCTATCCCAGGTGAGTTCTCACTTACGATTCTATCCCAGGTGAGTAATCTCTTATGATTCTATCCCAGGTGAGTTCTCACTTATAATTCTATCCCAGGTGAGTTCTCACTTATGGTTCTATCCCAGGTGAGTTCTCACTTATAATTCTATCCCAAGTCAGTTCTCACTTATGATTCTATCCCAGGTGAGTAATCTCTTATGATTCTATCCCAGGTGAGTTCTCACTTATAATTCTATCCCAGGTGAGTTCTCACTTATAATTCTATCCCAGGTTTGTTCTCACTTATAATTCTATCGCAGGTGAGTTCTCACTTATAATTCTATCCCAGGTGAGTTCTCACTTATAATTCTATCCCAGGTGAGTTCTCACTTATAATTCTATCTCAGGTGAGTTCTCATTTATAATTCTATCCCAGGTGAATTCTCACTTATAATTCTATCTCAGGTGAGTTCTCATTTATAATTCTATCCCAGGTGAGTTCTCACTTATAATTCTATCCCAGGTAAGTTATCACTTATAATTTTATCCCAGGTGAGTTCTCACTTATAATTCTATCCCAGGTGAGTTCTCACTTATAATTCTATCTCAGGTGAGTTCTCATTTATAATTCTATCTCAGGTGAGTTATCACTTATAATTCTATCCCAGGTAAGTTATCACTTATAATTTTATCCCAGGTGAGTTCTCACTTATAATTCTAACCCGGGTGAGTTCTCACTTATAATTCTATCCCAGGTGAGTTCTCACTTATAATTCTATCTCAGGTGAGTTCTCATTTATTATTCTAGCCCAGGTGAGTTCTCACTTATAATTCTAACCCGGGTGAGTTCTCACTTATAATTCTATCCCAGGTGAGTTCTCACTTATAATTCTATCTCAGATGAGTTCTCATTTATTATTCTTTCCCAGGTGAGTTATTACCTATAATCATAGTTTTGTTGTTTCAAGCTGGGCAGTCGAAGGTAAAGAATACTGGTTTCTTATAATTAAAGCTCAAAGAATACGAATGGTGGCTCAAGACGTGACTGTCTCGTTTTGTCATAAACGTATGTGATTACATTAGTAAAGATCAAATGACGTTGGGCATAACCAGCAAGCTAACGTCTGCAGGGTGTGAATGCAATGAGCCCTGTCTTGGATAGAGTATCTCGGAACAAAGCGTAAACGTTAACTTATATCCCGCTTAGCCGCGATAGATCAGTGGTTAGTGAACTGGACTACAAAGGACAAGAGTCTTGTTCAATCCTGATGGATAGCTTCCAGGTTCACCCAGCCTTAAATGGGTACTGGATTTTTTTTCTGGGAAAGTAAAGGGGCACGGGCGTAATACCGACCACATTACCCCAAAAATCGTGTGCTGAAGGTCTGTAAAATTTATGGTCACTAACACCATATTTTCCTATTCGTTACTTTGCATGTCCGGGCTTTTTATTTTACTTATATCCCTCTTGGGGAGACTGGACAGTCCCTTTCAGGCGTCACTTTGATGTGGAAGTCCACAGGCTCCCCAAAATAGAAAGTTTCAGCATCCGACTTCAAGGCGTGGGGGTTAAAGGGAAGACGCCTATGAAGCGATGTCTCAAACGCAAGCAAACAAAATATCAAGTAAAGATTAACATTGCACAAACAATGAATTTATAACAATAGTGCAAACAAAATGGTAATGACTGTTAAAGTGGCTGTTGATAAGGTATAAAAACTGAGTGGTCTAGAGGTAAGACGTTGACCTCGGGGCGTGAAGGTGTCGGGTTAGAATACAACCTTGGGCGGTGGTAATTGTTCTGTGTTCGAATCCATGAATTTGTATTGGATTTACCTGGTCTCTGAGTTAGAGGAACTGATGTCTTCTCGGTTAAACACCACAAGTACTACAACACTCCACAACACACTACAACAAGTATTACTAGAGATTAGTTTGCTAATCCAAGAGTACTCTACTACAAGTATTACTAGAGATTAGTTTGCTAATCCAAGAGTACACTACAACAAGTATTACTAGAGATTAGTTTGCTAATCCAAGAGTACTCTACTACAATAAGTATTACTAGAGATTAGTTTGCTAATCCAAGAGTACTCTACTACAATAAGTATTACTAGAGTTCAGTTTGCTAATCCAAGAGTACTCTACTACAATAAGTATTACTAGAGTTCAGTTTGCTAATCCAAGAGTGCTATACAATTATTATTTCCAACGCAGCGTCGCTAAAGAGACCTCGTCACGCCACGTAATTTCTAAAAGTTATTACTGCACTTTTTTTTATCGGCTCAGTTTTAGATAATATGATCAGCACTACGCCATACCGATAATTTTCCCTGAAAACATTACGATATCCGTTTAAGGTTAGGCAGGGCAGTGGAAGAAGAAAATTCAGAACTTCCGTATTCAATAGATCAGCTGTGCAGATGAAATGTTATCGCAAGATTCTGGACATCTCTTACTTTCATCGAAACACAAACGGAAAAAGCTCCCACAAAATACAATAAGCAATCGGAGTACACGGAGATCTTTTGTTTATTGTGAAGAAACGCAACATGTTGAGAGATCCAGCCATATGGCTCGCTTGGCTAGAGAAGACCATTCTGCAAAGAACTGTGAGAAGAGCGAATAGGAGAGGTAGATAGAGAAAGATATGGGAAGATAACATCAAAGCATAGACAGACCTCGACTTTGTAGCTTCAAAGAATGACTGAAGATGGAGGGAAAGGGAGAAAGTTGACGAAGTCTGTCAGTGATGTCCTAACGACGTTCAGGTTCATAAAGTCTGTCTGTGGTGCCCTAACGACGTCCAGGTTAACGAAGTCTGTCTGTGGTGCCTTAACGACGTCCAGGTTGATAAAGTCTGTCTGTGGTGCCTTAACGACGCCAAGGTTAAAGAAATTTGTCTGTGCTGCCTTAGCGACGTCCAGATTGATAAAGTCTGTCTGTGGTGCCCTAACGACGTCTAGGTTAACGAAGTCTGTCTGTAGTGCCTTAACGACGTCCAGGTTGATAAAGTCTGTCTGTGGTGCCTTAACGACGCCAAGGTTAAAGAAATTTGTCTGTGCTGCCTTAGCGACGTCCAGGTTAACGAAGTCTGTCAGTGGTGCGCTAACGACGTCCAGGTTAACGAAGTCTGTCAGTGGTGCCCTAACGACGTCCAGGTTAACGAAATCTTTCAGTGGTGCGCTAACGACGTCCAGGTTAACGAATCTTTCAGTGGTGCCCTAACGACGTCCAGGTTAACGAAGTCTTTCAGTGGTGCCCTAACGACGTCCAGGTTAACGAAATCTTTCAGTGGTGCCCTAACGACGTCCAGGTTAACGAAGTCTTTCAGTGGTGCCCTAACGACGTCCAGGTTAACGAAGTCTGTCAGTGGTGCCCTAACGACGTCCAGGTTAACGAAGTCTGTCAGTGGTGCGCTAACGACGTACGTCCAAGTTAACGAAGTCTGTCAGTGGTGCGCCTAACGACGTACGTCCAAGTTAACGAAGTCTGTCAGTGGTGCGCTAACGACGTCCAAGTTAACGAAGTCTGTCAGTGGTGCGCTAACGACGTCCAAGTTAACGAAGTCTGTCAGTGGTGCCATAACGACGTCCAAGTTAACGAAGTCTGTCAGTGGTGCGCTAACGACGTCCAAGTTAACGAAGTCTGTCAGTGGTGCGCTAACGACGTCCAAGTTAACGAAGTCTGTCAGTGGTGCGCTAACGACGTCCAAGTTAACGAAGTCTGTCAGTGGTGCGCTAACGACGTCCAGTTAACGAAGTCTGTCAGTGGTGCCCTAACGACACCTGGGGCGTATGGGGCACAATAGAAAGAATCTAAACAAGAACACGTGTCGAGCTGTATAAGAAGAAGGCGATGTAAATACATCGATCATGTGCTGAGAATGGATCTAGACAGACTTCTCCGTCAGACATTCCTTTAAACGCCATCTGGGTAAAAGAAAACAAGGTAGACCAAGAGAATCGCTACGCAGAACAATGACTGGGGACAACTCAACCAAGGGAAACAATCAGGAACTACAAGATCTAGGCGGATGTCGTCAATCGTGGAGAACTAAGACTTTCGTTCGACGTGCCGTCGTCAGCCCCAGAGGAAAGGAATTCATGAATAGAAAGAAGGAGAGATCCAGCTTACTGTCTACTTCTCAGCTGTGAAACAAAACAGCTCATGATTAAACACAACAGTGTAGTACAAAATACTCACATAAGCGTTAAAACGGATTTCTTTTTTATGTGCCTTGTATTTAGTATGAAGTATGAACGGTGGTGAGAGGTAGGGTTCGTTCCTAACCAACGGCTTCCGGGTTCACCCAGCCTTTAATGGGTACCGGATTTTTTTTCTGGGAAAGTAAAGCGGCACGGGCGTAATACCGACCACATTATCCCAAAAATCATGTGCCGAAGGTCTGTACAATTTATGGTCGCTAACACTATATTCCTTATATGCCACTTGGCGTGACGGGGGTACTTTACTTTTTTAATGAACAGTGCGGTTTTGTTGGAGGTAAAGGAACGAGCAATGCCATATATATCATAAGATCTTTAGTAGAAAGAGCCATAGAGGTGAAAACAGATCTATACCTATATTTCATAGATTATAGCAAGGCATTTGACAAAGTAAAGCACCAAGAAATAATAAAAATTCTAGAAGGCATAAACATAGACAGCAAAGATCTAAGAATAATAAAGAACATGTAATGGCAACAAACGGCGGCCATAAGAACTGGAAATCAATTGGGAATGTATCAACAAGTAAAACTGTGTTAAGCAAGGTTGTGTGCTGTAACCAGATTTATTTAATATGTATAGAGAGATTATATTAAGTTCCATATAGAGGCATGACTTGAATAACAATTATGAGGTCATAATATAAATAATATAAGGTATGTTGATGGTACAATCTTAAAAGCTAAGAGTAAAAATTAGTTACAAGAAATATTAGATATTATAGTGAAGGAAAGCAAAAATAAAGGACTCAGCCTTAATAGCAAAATGATAGAAGTAATGATAACAACAAAGGAAACGACATCACCGCAATGAAAAATAAAGACAAGTGGAACAATATTAAAGCAGGTAAATGAATTTAAATATTTGGGAACAATGATAACTTCAGATATTGGATGTACAACAGAGGTGAGATGCAAAATGGCTCAGGCAAAAGCAGCTTTATAAAAAATGAAGAAGATACTATACAATCCATTTTTGACAATAGAAACAAGAAAAAGATTTCTTAAATGTTATGTAGAGCCAGCCTTAACATATGGATGTGAATCATAGACAATAGGAAAACAGACAAGAAAATCCCTAGAGGCTGCAAAAAATGTGGTTTTACAGAAAAAAAAGTAAAGTACCCCAGTCACGCCAAGTGGCGTATAGGGAAATATGGTGTTAGTGACCCTATATTTTACAGACCATAAGCACATGATTTTTGGGGTAATGTGGTCGGTATTACGCCCGTGCTGCTTTACTTTCCCAGAAAAAAAATCCGGTACCCATTTAAGGTTGGGTGAACCCGGACGCCGTCGGTTGGGATCGAACCCTACCCCTTGTCATTTGTAGTCAGTTCACTAACCACTGAGCTATCGCGGCTCCCTGGTTTTTCAGAAGAATGTTGAGAGTACCATGGACAGCTAAGAAGAGTAATGAAAATGTTCTGAGAGAGGTCAAAGCAAAAAGAGAGCTAATTTCCAATATTAGGAAGAAGCAATCATCATTTTTTGGCCATGTAATGAGAAGAGAACAGCTGGAATATATTGTAACAACTGGGAAAATTGAGGGACGAAGAGATAGAAGGAAGCAAAGAGAAATGATACTTAAGAGAATGGTTTGGCAGAAGGTCAACAACAGAAAGGATAAATAACTGTCGAGATCGAAAGTTGTGGAGAGACATGATCACCTTCACCAGCAGGCCCGATACATAATGGTGATGATTTAGTATGTGTTATTTTCCGTGCTATTTGTGTGCAACTAAAACAATAATATGACACATACATTTAAATGCAACGTATGAATCAAAATCTGCTCCATCCTATGAAAACCAAAGATAAGCTTAGATGTCTATGTTGATCAAATAAAAAGTAAATCAATGACAGAATCCGCTGACAGCCTTGCTCGTTACGTGAAATTCAAAGAGTTTTTAATACTAGTCTATGATTTGAAATTCTCTAATAATTTCCGCTATCCGTTAGATTTTTTTTTATTTGGTGTGATTTCTTCTAGCATCAGACACAAGAATTTCTCTCTCTCTCCCTCACTCTTTTCTCTTTCTCTCTGACAGAATGATCTTAATCATAACTCAAAGTAGAACTACGTACGGATAATAAGAAATAGAACTTTCTCCACAATGCATTTCTGTCTCTAATTCTCTCTTTGCACGAATGACGTATGGCAGATACTATTATCTTCATGTTCAATATCGTATTTACATATCTTGTTGGCACTATCATGTACACTTCCGTCGGTGACTCTCTGTCATGTCACAAAGTTTAATCCGCCTTCAGCATGTATTTCCCTTTGGCTATTATTTGTTCCAATTTCCCTACTCTCACATTAGATCGATCCAATACATTTTTTTGCGGCATTCTGGTCTGTGTTAGGATCTTTCTCTGTGTTCTTGTATCATTTGTATCTGTGTTAGGATCTTTCTTTGTGTTCTTGTATCATTTGTATCTGTTTTAGAAGTTTTCTCTGTGTTCTTGAATCATTTGTATCAGTGTTAGAAGCTTTCTCTGTGTTCTTGTATCATTTGTATCTGTGTTAGAAGCTTTCTCTGTGTTCTTGTATCATTTGTATCTGTTTTAGAAGTTTTTTCTGTGTTCTTGTATCATTTGTATCTGTGTCAGGATCTTTCTCTGTGTTCTTGTATCATTTGTATCTGTTTTAGAAGTTTTCTCTGTGTTCTTGAATCATTTGTATCAGTGTTAGAAGCTTTCTCTGTGTTCTTGTATCATTTGTATCTGTGTTAGAAGCTTTCTCTGTGTTCTTGTATCATTTGTATCTGTTTTAGAAGTTTTCTCTGTGTTCTTGAATCATTTGTATCTGTGTCAGGATCTTTCTCTGTGTTCTTGTATCATTTGTATCTATTTTAGAAGTTTTCTCTGTGTTCTTGAGTCATTTGTATCAGTGTTAGAAGCTTTCTCTGTGTTCTTGTATAATTTGTATCTGTTTTAGAAGTTTTCTCTGTGTTCTTGAATCATTTGTATCTGTGTTAGAAGCTTTCTCTGTGTTCTTGAATCATTTGTATCTGTGTCAGGATCTATCTCGGTGGTCTTGTATCTGTTTTAGAAGTTTTCGCTGTGTTCTTGAATCATTTGTATCTGTGTCAGGATCTTTCTCTGTGTTCTTGTATCATTTGTATCTGTGTTAGAAACTTTCTCTGTGTTCTTGTATCATTTGTATCTGTGTTAGAAGCTTTCTCTGTGTTCCTGTATCATTTTTCAAATCATCAGAACATCAGAAAGAAACAATCAACATTTTCCGGACACGTCATGAGAAAAGGAAAGTTGGAATACTTGTTATAACTGGCAATATACAGGGAACGCGAAATCGCGGACGACAAAGAGAGAAGATACTAGGTAGCTCGGTCCAAGGCAAGGAAAATAGTAAACAACAGAATTGATACGATACACCGTGGAAAGAAAATTGTGGAAGGAGATGATCGCCTACGCCAACCGGTATGACACATGATGATGATGCATTTTCAAATTAGGACACTATTTGATGGTACAAATAATCTAACGTTTCATTGTTTTAATGTTGTGTTTTAAAGACTTTAATAATATTTTTTTGGAAGAGTAAGACGGCCTGTCATGGTGCTGACAACCAACAATTTTGGAGGTAGTTGATAACATATGTCCACTAAGATCATATTGGAGATTATATGGAATCCAGTGGTCACTGACCAAACAACTTGATGATTTAGACTTTGCTGATGACATAGCTCTCCTATCACACAGCCATCAACAGATGCAGGATAAAATGAGCATATTAGATGAGAGATCACAACAGCTAGGACTGAAGATTAATAGAGATAAGAACAACATTATGAGAATTAATACAGTTGACAAAAACCAAATAAAACTAGGAGAAATACCTCTACTAGACATACAATCTTACATATATCTGGGCAGTAATATAGATAAGGAGGGAGGATCAGAAAATGATACCAAAATAAGGATATCAAAAGCAAGAGGAGCTTTCATTGCACTGGGAAACATGGAAATCCAAAGAAATTAGGTTAAATACAAAAATAAAAATTTTCAACTCAAATGTTAAGGCGGTCCTATTATATGGCTGTGAAACATGGAGAACAACAAAATTGACAATGACGATGATACAGACTTTCATTAATGGATGCTTACGCATAATAAAAGGATGGAAATGGCAGGACAAAATCACTAACATAGAATTATGGAAATGTACCAGTCAAACAGCAGTGGATAAAGAGATACAGCGAAGACGATGGCGCTGGATAGGACACACACTACGGAAGCCAACTGAGAGTATTACACAACAGGCCCTTTTTTGGAATCCCCAGGGGAAAAGACAAAGAGGAAGACCAAAGAATTCTTAGAGAAGACAGATAGAAGCAGAGATGAAGATGATGGGGAAGACATGGAATGATCTTAAAAGAATGGCACAAAACAGAACGACTTGGAAAGTGTTTGTTGAAGACCTATGCTCCACTGGGAGCTAAAAAGGTAGAGGAAGAAGAGGACTAAGATCATATTCTGGACATGATGCCACTTTCGAGACTGATAGCGTTAATTTTTTTTTTTTATATTTATTTATTTATTTTTTTTTTGCCTTTTATTTCTTTTTCTATTCGGTCACACTCTAACATTATGAATGTTGTTTTAATCTGTGTTGGTGATGTACATCATTTTCAAACCAACAGCCAAGAAAACGCAAGCAGTAATTACAGAGAAACTAGTGGAACTTTCTTGTGATATGACACTTCCAGGATTAGCCTCGTTTCTGGTTTACAACCTCGTTTTGGTGTCTGCCTGCGCCATATTTGCTTTCAAGACGCGAAAACTTCCGGATAATTTCAACGAGTCCCGCTTTATATCAATGTGTGTATACACAACTTTGGTTATATGGTTAGCGTTTATTCCAACATACTTCACAGCAAGCCAAGAATATTTGCGATCAGTACTTCTGTCTATAGCCTTGTTGCTTAATCACACTGTGGCTGTATTGTTCCTCTTTATGCCGAAGGTGTACGCGAGCATGTTTTTGGATCCTGAAAACCTTGCCATTAACCGGTTCCAGACACGAGGTACATCTCTTGACGTTACTGGCTCGTGCAACAGGGTAGGGGCAGCACCGTCTGTGAACCACACGGCAACATAACTGGTATGTGTAGTCTAGGCTGGTTCCATGCTATCTCTAGGTCAGCTGGTTTCATGAAATCTTCAGGTCAGCTGGTTTCATGAAATCTTCAGGTCAGCTGGTTTCATGAAATCTTCAGGTCAGTTGGTTTCATGAAATCTTCAGGTCAGCTGGTTTCGTGAAATCTCCAGGCCATGTGGTTTCGTGCAATTTCCAGGTCAGGTGGTTTCATGCAATCTCCAGATCAGGTGGTTTCATGTAATCTCCAGGTCAGGTGGTTCCATGCAATCTCCAGATCAGGTGGTTTCATGTAATCTCCAGGTCAGGTGGTTTCATGTAATCTCCAGGTCAGGTGATTTCATGTAATCTCCAGGTCAGGTGGTTTCATGTAATCTCCAGGTCAGGTGATTTCATGTAATCTCCAGTTCAGGTGGTTTCATGCAATCTCCTGGTCAGGTGGTTTCATGTAATCTCCAGGTCAGGTGGTTTCATGTAATCTCCAGGTCAGGTGGTTTCATGTAATCTCCAGGTCAGGTGGTCTCCAATACGACAGAACTGAACTGATATACGAGATGACAGTGCTATTTTAATTCTCGAATCTTACAGAATCAATCTTGATGTACACCTGAGATCACTCAGCATTCTCCGACAGTGAAAGAATTGCCAGCCTGCTTTACTGACAACAATTGTGGAAACTTTAGAGCTCGACATGAATGATGTTCTATTTCTGCTGGACTCGCTCCCGACCACCGCTTACCTACACTGGAAAGTGCGTAAGCATCGACGCGTTTTGTTGTGATCTACAAGTCTGTGATTCCGGCGTCTTTCGGCTTGCTACAATAGATTTCATCCTGGCGTTTTTCAAGATCGTGTTGTCTAACCAGATCAATATATTCAAGTTTGCCCTGTGGCTGACACACAATTTGTGATAAATGTACAACAATCTGGTACCGTATGAATTATTACAACTTATCGCAACTTATTTTTGTGTTTATTAAACTTTCATAAAAGATGGCGGAAAACAGAATGCTGGGAAAGCAGTCCCACCTAAAACTGCCATCTTGACGCCGACACGTTTGACGATACGGTGTACAACACATTACATTCTGTTGATGAGAGACAACAAAGAAGAAACTGTTGCAATATGGATTCTACGTTGAGAATAAGATCAGAAAATAAATATTTATTTTTTATTGTGTCTGACTCCTGGTATAATTCACATACTCATGGGTCTGCCATGTGTACATCTTAGTTGTCTGTATGTGGCAATTTGTTGGAAACATGAGACCTTCTCTACGTATCCACCCGTTAAGGCGACGAACATCTATCGCTTCTTTACTATCCTGATGCCCTGGTTGTTGAAGTTCTCTGTATAGGCCGGAACTGCGTCACAAAGTTCAGTAATAAAATCTGGTCGTTGTAAAAATGACACCCACGACGTGAATTCTTCCCGTCTTATTGGCTGCATATCTATATAAATGTCGTGCCATTCATGTCATTAAAACGAATAATTATGTTTTGATAACTGAACAGGAGAAATGCGTTGGGCTTCAGACAGACGATTTCATTATTCGGGACATAGGGAAGATAAGGAAAGGATTCCAGAAGTGTATTGCATTGAGGTTTGAATATCTAGAGCCGGACAACGTTCACGGCAGTTGTCATGCCCGTGCCTTGATTCTGTCATACTTACGTGCACAACTTTTTGACCGGTATGCTGATATTTTACTGTGATTTGTCAAAGTAAACAGATCATTGACAACAAGCTGTCCAGTCGACGAGCTTGTGGTTGTTTCCCTGACGAGTTGTACGTCCCGTATTTTCGTCCAAGGAAAACGTTTTTAATGTTGACAATGTTTATGATTATCGGTGCCTTTATGGCTGATGGATTCGGTAGCAGCACCCCAGACTCACAGGCAGATAGAGTCAGCAGCAGTACCCCAGACTCACAGGCAGATAGAGTCAGCAGCAGTACCCCAGACTCACAGGCAGATAGAGTCAGCATCAGCACCCAGACTCACAGGCAGATAGAGTCAGCATCAGCACCCCAGACTCACAGGCAGATAGAGTCAGCAGCAGTACACCAGACTCACAGGCAGATAGAGTCACAGCAGTACCCAAGACTCACAGGCAGATAGAGTCAGTATCAGTACCCCAGACTCACAGGCAGATAGAGTCAGCATCAGCACCCCAGACTCACAGGCAGATAGAGTCAGCAGCAGTACCCCAGACTCACAGGCAGATAGAGTCAGCAGCAGTACCCCAGACTCACAGGCAGATAGAGTCAGCAGCAGTACATCAGACTCACAGGCAGATAGAGTCAGCATCAGCACCCCAGACTCACAGGCAGATAGAGTCAGCAGCAGTACCCAAGACTCACAGGCAGATAGAGTCAGCAGCAGTACCCCAGACTCACAGGCAGATAGAGTCAGCAGCAGTACCCCAGACTCACAGGCAGATAGAGTCAGCATCAGCACCCCAGACTCACAGGCAGATAGAGTCAGCATCAGCACCCCAGACTCACAGGCAGATAGAGTCAGCAGCAGTACACCAGACTCACAGGCAGATAGAGTCACAGCAGTACCCCAGACTCACAGGCAGATAGAGTCAGCAGCAGCACCCCAGACTCACAGGCAGATAGAGTCAGCATCAGCACCCCAGACTCACAGGCAGATAGAGTCAGCAGCAGTACACCAGACTCACAGGCAGATAGAGTCACAGCAGTACCCCAGACTCACAGGCAGATAGAGTCACAGCAGTACACCAGACTCACAGGCAGATAGAGTCACAGCAGTACACCAGACTCACAGGCAGATAGAGTCAGCATCAGCACCCCAGACTCACAGGCAGATAGAGTCACAGCAGTACCCCAGACTCACAGGCAGATAGAGTCAGCAGCAGTACACCAGACTCACAGGCAGATAGAGTCAGCAGCAGCACCACAGACTCACAGGCAGATAGAGTCAGCAGCAGCACCCCAGACCACAGGCAGATAGAGTCAGCAGCAGTACACCAGACTCACAGGCAGATAGAGTCACAGCAGTACCCCAGACTCACAGACAGATAGAGTCAGCAGCAGCACCCCAGACTCACAGGCAGACAGAGTCAGCAGCAGTACCCAGACTCACAGGCAGATAGAGTCACAGCAGTACCCAAGACTCACAGGCAGATAGAGTCACAGCAGCACCCCAGACTCACAGGCAGATAGAGTCACAGCAGTACCCAAGACTCACAGGCAGATAGAGTCAGCAGCAGTACCCCAGACTCACAGGCAGATAGAGTCACAGCAGTACCCAAGAATCACAGGCAGATAGAGTCAGTATCAGTACCTACAGACTGGCAGTTTGAGTCAGTACCAGTACCCCAGACTCACAGGCAGATAGAGTCACAGCAGTACCCAAGACTCACAGGCAGATAGAGTCACAGCAGTACCCAAGACTCACAGGCAGATAGAGTCACAGCAGTACCCAAGACTCACAGGCAGATAGAGTCACAGCAGTACCCAAGACTCACAGGCAGATAGAGTCAGTATCAGTACCTACAGACTGGCAGTTTGAGTCAGTACCAGTACCCCAGACAACCTCGTGTGTAAAGGTTAACGAAAGGATAGTAATGTATTTATAAAGTTAATGAGTGACCAATACGGTGAAAAATATCTCTAGACATACCAGACGGTCAATGACACGGATGAAGGGAAGAACACACTAAAGAATTAGTTTAAGGTGGGCAGACAAACGTAGAAAAGAGGAACAAAAGATAGTGGCATTAACAAGATCGGGGAGTGAACATAACAACGCATATTTAAGAGAGGGATGAGTGACTTATTTTTTAAAATATAGACAGACAGACCAAAAGTCAATGTCGAGAGAAAAGTAGGGTGATCTGGAAACTTCGAAGATTGTGTTGAGTTTAGAGACGACGTGTTGTTTTTAGAAGTGCGAGATAGAGGTCAAAGATTAAATCAACGTGGTGAATTTGGATTAGTTGCACGAAGGGGTATTTATACTTGTGCACAGATAACAGAGACTACTTTTACTGCTACGACTACTTCTGACAGGAGAACTAACAGAGACTACTTCTACTGCTACGGCTACTTCTGACAGGAGAACTAACAGAGACTACTTTTACTGATACGACTACTTCTGAGAGGAGAACTAACAGAGACTACTTCTACTGCTACGACTACTTCTGACAGGAGAACTAACAGAGACTACTTGTACTGCTACGACTACTTCTGAGAGGAGAACTAACAGAGACTACTTCTACTGCTACGACTACTTCTGACAGGAGAACTAACAGAGACTACTTGTACTGCTACGACTACTTCTGAGAGGAGAACTAACAGAGACTACTTCTACTGCTACGACTACTTCTGACAGGAGAACAAACAGAGACTACTTGTACTGCTACGACTACTTCTGACAATTAGAGTAATCATCGAGAGAAGGGCGTTGAGTCTAAACGTTTGAGGGAGCAGAATGCTCAGACACCAAGTAGTCAGTCAAGTCAATCAGAGTAATCATCGAGAGAAGGGCGTTGAGCCCAGACATAAAAGGGAGCGGAATGCTCAGACACCGAGTAGTCAGTCAAGTCAACTAGAAACATAGATCAGAGATCCAAGCTCAGGAGAGAGATGGACCAGAGCTAGAAAACCAGAAAGGTGATACGTTTGAGACATTTAGAAGAAGCGAACGGTCAGAAGCTGAAATAGATGCCGGAAGGGTACTAAGCTAATAGGGAGCACTCAGAAGAAAGTTCAAACAATTATCAGGAAGGGAATAATCAATAACATTATGTATTTGCTGGCAGTGCAAGATAGTATATACTTCTTACAAATGTCACCTTATATATTCTTGTAAATTGTGACATTATATGAATTATGACACTATATACCTGCGTGAGAGTTGTGAGATATGATACTTGAGAAGATTGTGACAGTTTATCTTTCATTGTGAGAATAAAGTGAAACTATATAAAAAGTATTTACACAGAGTCAGTATCAATACTCCAGACTGGCAGATAGAGTCAGTATCAGTATCCCAGACAGCCGCATGGAGTCAGTATCAGTACCCCAGACAGCCTCATGGAGTCAGTATCAGTACCCCAGACAGCCTCATGGAGTCAGTATCAGTACCCCAGACAGCCTCATGGAGTCAGTATCAGTACCCCCAGACAGCCTCATGGAGTCAGTATCAGTATCCCAGACAGCCTCATGGAGTCAGTATCAGTATCAGTATCCAGACAGCCTCATGGAGTCAGTATCAGTACCCCAGACAGCCTCATGGAGTCAGTATCAGTATCCCAGACAGCCTCATGGAGTCAGTATCAGTACCCCAGACAGCCTCATGGAGTCAGTATCAGTATCCCAGACAGCCTCATGGAGTCAGTATCAGTACCCCAGACAGCCTCATGGAGTCAGTATCAGTATCCCAGACAGCCTCATGGAGTCAGTATCAGTATCCCAGACAGCCTCATGGAGTCAGTATCAGTACCCCCAGACAGCCTCATGGAGTCAGTATCAGTATCCCAGACAGCCTCATGGAGTCAGTAT
The DNA here is from genome assembly GCA_032433765.1 of Megaustenia siamemsis. Classification (NCBI taxonomy): domain Eukaryota; kingdom Metazoa; phylum Mollusca; class Gastropoda; order Stylommatophora; family Ariophantidae; genus Megaustenia; species Megaustenia siamemsis. Next base: position 74,284,959 of record JAVIAB010000108.1, read on the forward strand.
CAGTATCCCAGACAGCCTCATGGAGTCAGTATCAGTATCCCAGACAGCCTCATGGAGTCAGTATCAGTATCCCAGACAGCCTCATGGAGTCAGTATCAGTACCCCCAGACAGCCTCATGGAGTCAGTATCAGTATCCCAGACAGCCTCATGGAGTCAGTATCAGTATCCCAGACAGCCTCATGGAGTCAGTATCAGTATCCCAGACAGCCTCATGGAGTCAGTATCAGTATCCCAGACAGCCTCATGGAGTCAGTATCAGTATCCCAGACAGCCTCATGGAGTCAGTATCAGTATCCCAGACAGCCTCATGGAGTCAGTATCAGTACCCAGACAGCCTCATGGAGTCAGTATCAGTATCCCAGACAGCCTCATGGAGTCAGTATCAGTATCCCAGACAGCCTCATGGAGTCAGTATCAGTATCCCAGACAGCCTCATGGAGTCAGTATCAGTATCCCAGACAGCCTCATGGAGTCAGTATCAGTATCCCAGACAGCCTCATGGAGTCAGTATCAGTACCCCAGACAGCCTCATGGAGTCAGTATCAGTATCCCAGACAGCCTCATGGAGTCAGTATCAGTATCCAGACAGCCTCATGGAGTCAGTATCAGTACCCCAGACAGCCTCATGGAGTCAGTATCAGTATCCCAGACAGCCTCATGGAGTCAGTATCAGTATCCCAGACAGCCTCATGGAGTCAGTATCAGTATCCCAGACAGCCTCATGGAGTCAGTATCAGTATCCCAGACAGCCTCATGGAGTCAGTATCAGTACCCCCAGACAGCCTCATGGAGTCAGTATCAGTATCCCAGACAGCCTCATGGAGTCAGTATCAGTATCCCAGACAGCCTCATGGAGTCAGTATCAGTATCCCAGACAGCCTCATGGAGTCAGTATCAGTATCCCAGACAGCCTCATGGAGTCAGTATCAGTATCCCAGACAGCCTCATGGAGTCAGTATCAGTATCCCAGACAGCCTCATGGAGTCAGTATCAGTACCCCCAGACAGCCTCATGGAGTCAGTATCAGTATCCCAGACAGCCTCATGGAGTCAGTATCAGTATCCCAGACAGCCTCATGGAGTCAGTATCAGTATCCAGACAGCCTCATGGAGTCAGTATCAGTATCCCAGACAGCCTCATGGAGTCAGTATCAGTACCCCCAGACAGCCTCATGGAGTCAGTATCAGTACCCCAAACAGACTATCCTACTTTATCACTTAAAATGATCTGGTACCCATTTACAAAGAATGCGCGACAAAATGTAGTTCGGGTTGAAGAAGGTGGAGATCATCCAAAAACACAAATTAAATGCAGAAATAAATTTACCAACACCTTCATAAAACCATAGAAGACTCGCATACTAAACATATAAGCTTCCACATTGGACGCCACAACTTTTAGGAAATTAAAAAAACCCAGAATATCGTAATAAATACAGTAATATATCTGATATTTGTTAGTTGTTTAATCATGTTTGATGTACCAAAATGATGAGGAATGACTTCTCTATTTTAGTTTACAACAGTAACATATGTTTATGTAAAAGAAAAAGGCACATTTAAAAATGTGCTATAGTTGTGATATAGTTAGTAAACAGAAAAAGAAAAAAAAAACAGAATGAAAATATAATTTCCACTAAAAATTTAATTAAAATATATCCCTAGGCAACAGTGAATTCCAACACCGAATTCTACTTCTACAAAAATTATTATATCCATATATATACAATTCAGATGAAATCCACTCATTTTGAAGAAACTATAAAATATATACACCATACACATATAGAGTGATGGAGATTTTACCCAAAAAAAATATAATAAATTTCAGGACAAAATGTCTATATAATTATGTGCTTACATTCTAGTTTATATCTGTTGTCTTGTTATTCTTAAAAAAAAAAAGTAAAGTACCCCCGTCCCGCCAAGTGGCGTATAGGGAATATGGTGTTAGCGACCATACATTTTACAGACCTTCGCCACATGATTTTTGGGGTAATGTGGTCGGTATTACGCCCGTGCTGCTTTACTTTCCCAGAAAAAAGTCCGGTACCCATTAAAGGCTGGGTAAACCGGAAGCCGTCGGTTGGAATCGAACCCTACCTCTTGTCCTTTGTAGTCCAGTTCACTAACCACTGAGCTATCGCGGCTCCATTTGTCATTTTAAGGTTATGTGTGATGTTCAGGTCCTGACTGCTTTGTTTGCTGACATTGTTATATTTGATTATGTCTGTTTAGTAAATATGTTGTACACAAATTAATTGTGATAAAGAAACAAGAACAAATGAAAAAAAAAACCAAAAAAATGTGTGTATTTTTTTTTCAACTGTGATATGTAAACAAAGAAAATAGACAAGAAATAATTGAAGCTATATTTCTTTTTAACTTATCCACTAGAATCTGAATAATAATCCATTAGAATTTGAAAAACATAATCTAAGATGAATAATAAATAATCCATCAGAATGTAATCATTATTGACAACTATTCACACCGAATTGATCTCTTCGAATTCATTTAAATATAATGTTCGTGGCCGCCGATACAGCGACCCGGAAGTGTCCGTTCTGAGCTACACACCATAGAACAGTATGGACGATCGAGAAGAACACGTTCTTGGTTGTTGTAACGGGGTTGAGCAGATACTTCCCCGCCTGCAGTGAAGCTATTCTAAAGTCTATGTCATTCAGTTCATTTCCATCGGGGAGAGTTGAACTCGTTGGATTCTTTCTTCTTCTACCTTTCAGCTCCCTGTGGAGCATAGGTCTTCAACAAACACTTTCCAAGTCGTTCTGTTTCTGGCTATTCTTTTAATATCATTCCATATCTTCCCCATCATCTTCATCTCTGCTTCTATCTGCCTTCTCCAATAATTTCTTGGTCTTCCTCTTTGTCTTTCCTCGGGATTCCAAAAAAGGGCCTGTTGTGTAATACTCTCAGTTGCCTTCTGCAGTATGTGTCCTATCCAGCGCCATTGTCTTCGCTGTATCTCTTTATCAATTGGTATTTGACTGGTACTAGTATTAGTAGTAATGTTATTAGTAATATAACATAATTCTATGTTAGTGATTTTGTCCTGCCATTTCCATCCTTTTATTCTGCGTAAGCATCCATTAATGAAGGTTTGTATCTTCGTGTTTGTCAATCGTTGGATTAGAGCGTTTTAAATATTCTTATTAAATAGGCTATGCACACGTCATGTCAGTTTGTGTCAAATATTTGCAATATCAGCGATAATTCTGACAGCACTCCAAACTACAAGAAGGCAACAGACACATGGTTAGATATAATTCTCCAGTTATTGTTTGTATTTTTCTTTAATTGCTTTTGAAGGCGCTGAGCCTTTCCCCTTATCAATAATCAATACCTTCAGAAGGAAACATGCACTCCTGGTGGCTTGAATTGTCACTGTTATCATAACCTGTTGGTATGGACAAAAACTAGTGACACAACTAATTATCTGTTTCATCAATTTTATCACCACGGTCCTTTTGAATCCACGAATAAATATTAATTCTATAGTCTGAACAACAGAAAATCGATGTCAATCAGCAATAGTTTGAACAGCAGAAAATCGACATAAATCAGCAATAGTCTAAATAGAAGAAAATCGACATCAATCGGCTATTGCCTGAACAGCAGAAAATCGACGTGAATCAGCAATAGTCTGAACAGTAGAAAATCGACGTGAATCAGCAATAGTCTGAACAGCAGAAAATCGACGTGAATCAGCAATAGTCTGAACAGCAGAAAATCGACGTGAATCAACAATAGTCTAAATATAAGATAATCCACGATATTCATCATCATCATCGAGTGCCTTCTCCGCAACGAAGGTTGGCAACCATAGAGCGCCATTCTGCTCTGTCTCTTGCTTTGATGGTGCAGGTTGCCACGATATTACAACACTGAAATAGTTGTAACAATAACGGTCGGAGCCACCAGAAGCAGCTGGTGTCAATGTCAATGTCACAAACTACAAATATCACTTTAACTATACATGTACCCTCCATCATTTGCCAGGTGATTTTTTTTTCGGAAGTGACCTACAGTGAACTTTCAACTATAAACTGAATTAAAAGTAGAAATACGGCAACGATAATGAAACAAACTAACCAGTCTATTGGTTAGACGAATCTTTTCCTCCTCCTCTTTTCTCTTTTCACTGATACCTAAAGGGTGTCGTGGTTTATATCATTTGTCGTTCTTGAGCTGCTCGAACTGTCTGAATTAGTGATTTTTCTTTGTTGTTACATGTCTCTGTCATTGAATCTATCCATCTTCTTCTGGGTCTTCCTCTTGGTCTTTTTCCACGCATTCTCGAGAAGAACGTCCTTGATGGTGATTGGTAAGGGTTCATTCTGACCAGGTGGCCAAACCATTTAAGTTGTTGTGTTCTATATATTCTTGGCAGGGTTTTGTTCCTACCATTTATCTTATGGTTTTATTTAGTATTCTATCTCTTACTGTGTTGTTTGTTACTTTTCTCAAGCGTCGCATCTCACATGTATTGATCTTTCTTAATTGTGATTTAGAAAGGGTCCATGTTTGACTTTCATAGCACAAAGTTGGTATGAGAATGCTATTTATTATTTGTTGTTTAGAGCATGGAGAAATGTTTGGATGTCTTAGCAATGGTGAAAGCTGGTATGTGACGGCATTTGCTTTTTGTATTCTCATGTCAATTTCTCTGTCTAGTTTTCCATCTTCTGTGAATATTGTGCCTAAATACTTGAAATCCTCTACTTGTTTTATTTCTTTATCTTTGATCTTAATGTTTAATGGGTGTCTTATTTTGCTTGACTTACAATTAATATCACAGTTCAGGGAATACATCTGGAGACAGTCCAGAGCTACAACTACCTGGGACATACTATAACCAATGATGGAAAATGCAAAACTGAAATAAACAAAAGAATAGGTATGGCAAAAAGTAATTTTAATGCCATGAAAAATATACTAACAACAAAACAAATATCAGCAGGGCTGAAACTAAGAATGGCAAAATGTTACATCTTCTCAATATTCCTGTATGGTGCAGAAACATGGACATTAGACAAGAAAACAGAACAGAAAATTGAAGCCTTTGAAATGGGATTTATAGAAGAATCGGTAGAATTGGATGGAAACAAAAGATAACAAACGATGAATTTTTAAAACAACTTAAAATAAAAAGAGAACTACTAAATACAATTAAGACAAGACAAATGAAATTTTGGGGCATGTTAAAATAGGGAGCCGCGATAGCTCAGTGGTTAGTGAACTGAACTACCACGGACAAGGGGTAGTGTTCGATCCCAACCGACGGCTTCCGGGTTCACCCAGCCTTAAATGGGTACCGGATTTTTTTCTGGGAAAGTAAAGCAGCACGGGCGTAATACTGATCACATTACCCCAAAAATCATGTGCTGAAGGTCTGTAAAATATAGGGTCACTAACACCATATTTCCCTATACGCCACTTGGCGTGACAGGGGTACTTTACTTTACCATGTTAAAAGACACAACAGCCTACTAAAAGTAATATTGGAAGGAAAAATACAAGGTAAAAGAGGCAGAGGCAGACCAAGACTAACATGGACGAGTAACATCAAAAGATGGTCAAGTCAATATATGTCAGCCTGCACCATCAAAGCAAGAAACAGAGTAGAATGGCGATCCATGGTAGCCAACCTTCGTTGCGGAGAAGGCACATGATGATGATGATATTTTGCTTATTCTCATAGCCTTATAGTTATATTCTTATAGGTTATATTCTTATAGGTTATATTCTTATAGGTTATAACCTTATAGTTATATTCTTATAGGTTATATACTTATAGGTTATATTCTTATAGGTTATATTCTTATAGGTTATAGCCTTATAGTTATATTCTTATAGGTTATATTCTTATAGGTTATATTCTTATAGGTTATAGCCTTATAGGTTATATTCTTATAGGTTATATTCTTATTGGTTAGACGAATATTCTGTGAGAATTCCAATGACACGAAGATGTGCTCTGATCTACACCAGTGGCTCTGTAGTGTGCTATCATCGGAAAACTTGCGCGTTTACTGCACTTTACAATGTCAGAACTATGCATTAAGACAGTGATATCCACGTAATGACGACCAATCCCATCACAATCGAGATCATAGCATTGACACGTGACTTAATCTGATTAGAATAATAAATGTATGGTAATGTCTGCCTGGTTACTGACTCCGTGAGCTTGATCCGAAATGATCAGATAGGTAGATGTGGAGTTATTACGGAGGTTACAGATTAGTAGAACCTTTTTTTGTTCCGTGTCACTCTGGTGTTGCAGGTAACGAAAGGACAAATAGATTGGTGTTTTTATGGATTCAGAAGTCTTTTAGATGACGCCCGTCGGCCCAATAGATATGGGTCGGTTCGGTGAGATTAGTAGATGTACAAGGGCAGATATCATCAACAATCTCTGAGAGATGGGTAGAAGGGAAGTCTGTGAAACAATAGAGACTATATCTAGACTGCGTGAAGTGCGGGGAGGATTGTTGTGAAGATTGTCATTGCCAGAACAAGACAATATTCTGATCGGACGTCACAATTGATCAACCGTCACCGAATCCATTCCGATAGTCGTCGCGTGCTGATGAACACTTTCACGCATGTGTTCAGACTACACTGATAATGATCATAGTATAAAAGAACGTGACATGACATGACATAAATATGGTATTTAAGAAATTACATGACATGGTATAAATATAAAATTTTTAAATGACTTGACTTAACTTATAAATATGGAATTTTTAAAATGACATGACATAAATATGGGATTAAAGAAATGACATGACATAAATATGGAATTTAATACATGACATGACATTTAAATATGGAATTTTTTTAATTACGTGTTATGACCTGACTGCATTTACTATGGATACACGATCTTGTAACACAAAAGCGTCCTAGTGCATATTTCAAATGATCCATTTCCAGCACGAGAAGAAGTAACAAAGAATTTATACCAAATATGGGAAATACATTTCTTTGTTTTATGAATAAACAAAATAAGTAATTAATTGTTTCATTTATGAATGGCTTTATAATATTACGCCAAACTAAAAATACATTATTAATCTGCTTAACCCTTTCCGCACGTTTCGCCGCACAGTGCGTCACTCCCAATTTGATTAGTGTGAACCGCCATCAAACCATATTCTTTTTACATGTCTTGTGTCATCTTGGTATTGATGAAATCTAATACCTTGTTCAATTATCTAAAGCTTTATATATCATAGGAGCCGCGATAGCTCAGTGGTTAGTGAACTGGACTACCACGGACAAGGGGTAGGGTTCGATCCCAACCGACGGCTTCCGGGTTCACCCAGCCTTAAATGGGTACTGGATTTTTTTCTGGGAAAGTAAAGCAGCACGGGCGTAATACTGACCACATTACCCCAAAAATCATGTGCTGAAGGTCTGTAAAATATAGGGTCACTAACACCATATTTCCCTATACGCCACTTGGCGTGACGGGGGTACTTTACTTTTCTACTTTATATATCATATGTTAAATGTTAGATAAATATAAATATGTAGATTGATTTTTAAAACCATGAACAATTTTGTTTCTGAGATCTCTATTGTTGGATTGATAAAAAGCTTCAGTAAGGAAAGAGTTAAAGAATCAATATATAACACAAAATATTTCAGCAGATCAAATCCAAATAAAGAAAGGATAGCTTTTGCGAGAGAAGAACTAAATTGCCAAAACGTGTAGAAAAACTAATGGTGATTAGAAAATACACAAATGTGGAGTGGGTTGTGAGGACAAGGATTAATTGATGAATATGATATGTTTATGTGAATTTAATCTTGATATTGACATGACAGAGATGAAGAATTATATCAGGATTAAAGGAGGATGGAATGACTTGATCGTGGGTTCTCAGCGCATTTGATTGGCTAATTCAGCATCACAGAGTTGGAACGAGATGGGACAAAAGAAGGATGTAAAATGAAATAATATGTGTATGTTACTGCTTTACTGGTTTAAGGGGGGACTCAATAGACAGAATTTATACTTTATCTTCATTAAAGATGGGAACAAAAAAAAGATTAAATCAATAACAAGGATTAAACAAGGAATAAAGAGCATACCATAACGAGACCAACACGCATAACGAGCAACAAACAATTCTTATTCAGAGGTCAGTTTTAATGCGTTTAGACCAGTTTCCAAAGTGGGCGCTACTGCCACCTGGAGGGAGGCTTCTGGAACAGTCCAGAGGCGGTGCCAGCTTCGAGTGATTTTGGGAGGGGGGGGGTGTGAATAAAAATGGGGGGGGGGCGGGCAGTAAGAATAAAGAAAGTGTTGAAGAGAATAGATGAAAGTGTTGAAGAGAATAGATGAAGGTGTTGAAGAGAATAGATGAAAGTGTTGAAGAGAATAGATGAAAGTGTTGAAGAGAATAGATGAAAGTGTTGAACAAAATAGATGAAAGTGTTGAAGAGAAAAGATGAAAGTGTTGAAGAAAGAAAGCTCGTTCAGGGATAATGAGCTAAGATTTGTTGTGTGTGTGAAAAAAAATGAAATCGAAGATTGATACTAACAGCTATTGGTACTAACAACTATTGATACTAACAACTATTGGTACTAACAACTATTGATACTAACAGCTATTGGTACTAACAACTATTGATACTAACACTATTGATACTAACAACTATTGATACTAACAACTATGGTACTAACAACTATTGATACTAACAACTATTGATACTAACAACTATTGATGCTAACAGCTATGGTACTAACAACTATTGATACTAACAACTATTGATACTAACAACTATTGGTACTAACAATTATGGATACTAACAACTATTGATACTAACAACTATAGTACTAACAACTATTGATACTAACAACTATTGATACTAACAACTATGGTACTAATAACTATTGATACTAACAACTATTGATACTAACAACTATGAACTAACAGCTATTGATACTAACAGCTATTGATACTAACAAATATTGGTATTAACAACTATTGGTACTAACAGCTATTGATACTAACAACTATTGATACTAACAACTATTGATACTAACAACTATTGGTACTACACTATTGATACTAACACTATTGGTACCAACAACTATTGGTACTAACAACTATTGATACTAACAACTATTGATACTAACAACTATTGATACTAACAGCTATTGTACTAACAACTATTGATACTAACAGCTATTGGTACTAACAACTATTGATACTAACAACTATGATACTAACAACTATTGGTACTAACAACTATTGATACTAACAGCTATTGATACTAACAACTATTGATACTAACAACTTTGATGCTAACAGCTATTGATACTAACAGCTATTGATACTAACAAATTGGTACTAACAGCTATGATACTAACAACTATTGATACTAACAACTATTGGTACTAACAACTATTGGTACTAACAACTATTGATACTAACAACTATGGTACTAACAACTATGATACTAACAACTATTGATACTAACAACTATTGATACTAACAGCTATTGGTACTAACAGCTATTGGTACTAACAACTATTGATACTAAAGCTATTGGTACTAACAACTATTGATACTTATAACTATTGATACTAACAACTATTGATACTAACAACTATTGATACTAACAATATTGATACTAACAACTATTGGTACTAATAACTATTGATACTAACAACTATTGATACTAACAACTATTGATACTAACAGCTATTGATACTAACAGCTATTGATACTAACAAATATGGTATTAACAACTATTGGTACTAACAGCTATTGATACTAACAGCTATGATACTAACAAATATTGGTACTAACAGCTATTGATACTAACAATATTGATACTAACAACTATTGATACTAACAACTTTTGATGCTAACAACTATTGATACTAACAGCTATTGATACTAACAAATATTGGTACTAACAGCTATTGATACTAACAACTATTGATACTAACAACTATGGTACTAACAAATATTGGTACTAACAACTATTGATACTAACAACTATTGGTACTAACAACTATTGATACTAACAACTATTGATACTAACAACTATTGATACTAACAGCTATTGGTACTAACAGCTATTGGTACTAACAACTATTGATACTAACAGCTATGGTACTAACAATATTGATACTAACAACTATTGATACTAACAACTATGATACTAACAACTATTTGTACTAACAACTATTGATACTAACAACTATTGATACTAACAACTATTGATACTAACAACTATTGATACTAACAACTATTGGTACTAACAATTATTGATACTAACAACTATTGATACTAACAACTATTGGTACTAACAACTATTATAATAACAACTATTGATACTAACAAACTATGGTACTAACAACTATTGATACTAACAACTATTGGTACTAACAACTATTGATACTAACAACTATTGATACTAACAACTATTGGTACTAACAATTATTGATACTAACAACTATTGATACTAACAACTATTGGTACTAACAACTATTGATAATAACAACTATTGGTACTAACAACTATTGGTACTAACAACTATTGTACTAACAACTATTGATACTAACAGCTATTGGTACTAACAACTATTGGTACTAACAACTATTGATACTAACAGCTATTGGTACTAACAACTATTGATACTAACAACTATTGATACTAACAACTATTGGTACTAACAACTATTGGTACTAACAACTATTGATACTAACAGCTATTGATACTAACAACTATTGATACTAACAACTATTGATACTAACAACTATTGGTACTAACAGGTATTGATACGAACAACTATTGATACTAACAACTAATGATATTAACAACTATTGATACTAACAACTATTGATACTAACAACTATTGATACTAACAACTATATACTAACAACTATTGATACTAACAACTATTGGTACTAACAACTATTGATACTAACAACTATTGATACTAACAACTATTGATACTAACAACTATTGGTACTAACAGGTATTAATACTAACAACTATTGATACTAACGGTTGGATTGATGGTGATGTTCTGCAAATCAATGATATTCTGAAATGTTTGATTTCTTGCTACCCCTCTCTGTTTACTTCCTTAGAACTTGTCAACAAAAGTCCCAGTTACCTGATGATTCGTTTACCCTTTCTCAGATTAACCAACACCTGTTGTCCCGTGGAATTAATGATTGACAGTATAGATCAACGAATCCATTCAATTGATTTTAGTTTGTTTTGATTTAAAATGTGTGGAAAGCAGTTGGTAAAAACTTTATAATTGTGATGTTCTGTCTGTGGGGGCGATCAACACACTTAACCTGACAGCTGACTTCATGTGAGAGTCTGGAATCCTACTTTGATTGAGTCCTGATAGCAGAGAGAGAGAGAGAGAGAGAGAGAGAGAGTGAGAGAGAGAAATCTGTATACATATTTTAAAGTTTAAATTTATGTTCGATAATTTCGATCTTCACATATTAGGAATCACATAACAAAACAAGTTGCATTATTGTTGTTTCAATAAAACATCAGTACTTGTTTACACGTGAGTGTTTTTATAAATGTTCTTTTTTGCCTTCTATTGATTTTATAATAAAATGATAACAAGCTCGTGTCAGTACAATATTCTGTGAAACGTAAGTCAACACGTTATCATTTTTTCTATTATAATATGAGCGAAAACAAGGGAGTGAAATCATAAAATACTTAGCCAGTAACCTTTTCAAAATTATTTTATCTACCGAATCATTTGTGTTAATTATTAAGCAAGGCGCTTGCTAATAAGAAAATAAATTATCTAGATTAAGTAATGTATATTTTCACCAAACTTTTATCAAATGAGTCCACGGAGTCTTGAAGACTTCGTGAACATTTTAAAACAGTTCATGCTGGTCAGAAATATAAGGATTTATCGTATTACAAAAACTGAAAGAAAATCTAATGAGACAGCCGACATTAGCACAATTCTTTTCAGTAGCATCCAAACAAGATAACGATAGGCTGTCTACTTCCTACAACATTTCGTTAGTGATTGCTCAATTGGAAAACCGCATACTATTGGTGGACAACTAATTTTACTTGAGGTCATCCACACTAGGCTACACAAGCCAGAGTTTGATATAAGTGAGGTCATCCACACTAGGCTACACAAACCAGAGTTTGATTTAAGTGAGGTAATCCACACTAGGCTACACAAGCCAGAGTTTGATATAAGTGAGGTAATCCACACTAGGCTACACTAGCCAGAGTTTGCTATAAGTGAGGTAATCCACACTAGGCTACACAAGCCAGAGTTTGTCTGATATAAGTGAGGTAATCCACACTAGGCTACACAAGCCAGAGTTTGTCTGATATAAGTGAGGTAATCCACACTAGGCTACACAAGCTAGAGTTTGTCTGATATAAGTGAGGTAATCCACACTAGGCTACACAAGCTAGAGTTTGTCTGATATAAGTGAGGTAATCCACACTAGGCTACACAAGCTAGAGTTTGTCTGATATAAGTGAGGTAATCCACACTAGGCTACACAAGCTAGAGTTTGTCTGATATAAGTGAGGTAATCCACACTAGGCTACACAAGCTAGAGTTTGTCTGATATAAGTGAGGTAATCCACACTAGGCTACACAAGCCAGAGTTTGTCTGATATAAGTGAGGTAATCCACACTAGGCTACACAAGCTAGAGTTTGTCTGATATAAGTGAGGTAATCCACACTAGGCTACACAAGCCAGAGTTTGTCTGATATAAGTGAGGTAATCCACACCCCACACTAGGTAAACACTAGCTAGAGAGTTTGTCTGATATAAGTGAGGTAAGGTATCCACACTAGGCTACACAAGCCAGAGTTTGTCTGATATAAGTGAGGTAATCCACACTAGGCTACACAAGCTAGAGTTTGTCTGATATAAGTGAGGTAATCCACACTAGGCTACACAAGCTAGAGTTTGTCTGATATAAGTGAGGTAATCCACACTAGGCTACACAAGCTAGAGTTGTCTGAT